>CARXXK010000001.1:85486834-86124376 GCA_949089665.1 Macrosiphum euphorbiae
GGTCAGTAACACTATAATTTAAAAATATTATTATACATTTATGTTTTTATTTCTTGGAACTATATCGTTTATCGGTTGATCGCCACTCCTCTTATTATTAGTTGTTCTAACAATAAACCTAAATCTACACAAATGGGTCTGTTGTGGTCCGGTCGTTCAACCACCGCGTGTACGAAGTTGCTTACATGAACCATAACTCTTTCTAAAACTAGTCTTGGAAAGGGGTGTGTCATGTTTTCATTCGCCCTCCTTAGGTGTCTTCTGAAACAGTGTAAGGTCACTGTTCTCCTATGATTTATGTGTGTGTGGCTTGCTGTTATTAACTCTATTATAAGTTTCTGAAAGAATTCCCTTGTTTGTAGTGTCTTTTGAACTGTACGAGAAGTAGGTGGTGAGTTCCTATTAATTTTATATTTCTTATTTATATTTGTATGTTTTAAATATTTGTTTTTCTTTTTAGTTCCTGAAATAATTAAAGTGACCTGTTATATAATTGTTACATCGTGATTATTTGTAAGTATTATTCTACGAATTATTTTATTATGCATGAATAATATTTATTTTATTACTTAGTATTTATTATTTTTATTAATATGTAACGTATTTATTTTCGTTTTGTATGTTCTATATTATTTTTATTCTATATGTTTATTTATTATTAATTAAATTTAAAGTAAATAATTCGTTATGACTAGCGACTACTCTTAAATATATTTTTATTCTATCTATCTTGGCGATGGTGGTGCGATGAATAATGTCTCTCTTATGTAATCGTTTGTGCCTGGTGTTCTATATCTAACTATTCTTCCTGGCATTTAGAGAAAAAATTGAAGCTTCCAAACAAAGTGAAAAAGAAGAGAAAGAAAAGGAGGAAGAGGAGAAAGTAAAAAATAAATGAAGAAGATAACCGTTAGAGCTGTGCTGTCTGTTTGAGTATTATTTTAATATCTTGTATGTGGACATTTGTAATTTATAAAATATTCCGTATAAAATAAATATTATAAAAATCAGGGTAACTGTTTACTATAGTATTACTAATAAGTAATAGGATACAAGTGAATTTTGTCACTTTTAGATTATTTATTTATTAACTTGATTTCTAAGTTTTAGTTGAATTAATTTGCAGCGACATTATTTTTTTTTTATATTGAGAAATAACTTTTATGCTTGTATTTAAAATATATGACTATTATAACATTACTAATAATAAATAATAAATAAATATGAATTAAATATTATAAAGCAATTTATGATTTTACAATGATGTTAAAATATTAACAGAACTATATAAATAAAAATGTTTGTCTTGTAATCACTGAGAACAGCTCGACCGATTCAGCCAATTTTTTGGGATGTTCTGAAATGTCAGGACAAAGTTTGTATGAAAGTAATTTTTTGGATAATTCACAGGAATATTCAGACATGTGGATGGTAGTTTTTGATAGTTGCGCAATCTGTACTGTACATTAGGATATAAAAATACACCAGTAGGCGCCGTATCTCCGATAAAATAAAATAAAATAAAATTCTACATTTCTAACTTTTTCACAAAATGAATTGAGATTTTTAATTATAGTGTTTCTAATCTCTATATGACTGATCTATCAACGTACAGCCGAAACCACAGGACGGATCGGGCTAAAGATTGTCTTAAGTATAACTATTTTGACGTAAGCGTCCGCTAAGAAAAGATTTGGGAGATTCAATCTTTAAAGGGTATAAAATGGTTTTGTAGGAATTAACCATTAGCAACGTCCATCCAGTAAATTAATATAAAATTCCACAGTTTCAAGAATGAACTTGAAATTTGGAATTGTGGTACTTACCTCTAATGATCTAGATGTGCTTGGAAATTGATTTTTTATTTTGTGCCACACACTTTTGTTGCATTTGGTTTACAGATTATAATAGTAATAAAATAATCTATCTATATCTATTTATCAATCAATGTTATTTATGTATATATAAATAAATATGATTGTCTGTTTTTCACGCACTCGTAAAATGTGCAAATTATGTTGTGTTAGAAAATCACACAAAATATTTTTCTTTTTAAATCTAAAGCATAATGTAGCGACACAGAGGTTAGATATTTAGGAATATATTTATTCCCTCTGTTTGGAAGCTTCAATTTTTTCTCTGTTTCTTTTGGAAAAATATTTATTGCACATTTGCCTAATCCCATACATACGCAATTCTGCAATAAATAGAAACCCATATTACATAATGTTATTTTTTTATTATTTATAAAATTTTGAAAATAAATACATCTTAAATTTATAAATATAAAGCTGCATTTTAGGTTTTATGAGTGCTAAAATATGTAGGTATTAGTTGTAATATATCACAGTTGTAATAGTTTTTTTTTCAGTATGGGTATCTACTTCACCTCCAGCTGATGTCCTAGTCTTCCACTTCTGATTCGTCGATTTTTGTCCCGTACACAATCGGTAGCCAATAAGAAGTGGAGAACTAAGATATGGGTGAAATAAAGAATAGGGAATGTGTATCAAAAAGTTGCCTATCAATTTTGTCGTTTTATGTATGCCTAAATTAATTAAATAAAATCTTATGGAGCGGTTGACTGGTTTGATAAATATTGGCACAAATCAAATAAAAAAAAAAACAACAACGAAATAACCAAATAAAATTTAAAACAAAAATATAACAGAAATAATAACGATAAAACAGACTATTACATATAAATCATGTCAAGCAAATCATGTATTATTATTATTTATATTTATTTATCAACCCTAACGCCTAGGGTTGATATTTTTGTGCTTGGGCATCGGCGTAATGATACACCTATCGACTTAGACTTGCCTTTTGATTCCGTTAATGCATATCCTATCTCTGATTGGTTACACCCACGAACATATAATAGTAAGGACTGGCTACTGCTCGACCAGTGTGATTCGCTTATTGTCGCCATTTCAATAATAATCGGCTAGTGTCGCTACTATGCGTTCGCCCTACTGCCGCCAATGTAGAAGCGTAATAATTAGCGTATACAAACAAGTAATGCTTCAAATTTACCAACTTCAAGTTGATCTGCAATTAATTATACCATGTTGTACAATATATTATAGTATTAAATATAATATTTTTTCATTTTTCATTGATTAAAAATAAAATAGGAGTTATTATTATAATTAATAATGATTGAAATTCGGGAATCGGATTATGCAAACATTTTGATGATTATTGTCATACTTTTTTTTTTATTTTTTTTTTTTTTTAATAATAATAATTTATTACCGAAACAACGAAATGACATACAGTGTAACAATTTAACATATTTATTTTATAAATCATAATATTGAATACATCAGTAGTCTGATGGAGTTATTTTGTTAAAGTTAAGTAATAATGATTTATAATATTTATTACAAATTTTCATTATAGGTAGGTTTATCAGAAAATATAGTTTAACATATTGCAATTATAATATATTGTACCTAATGCATACTTGTTAAAACTAAATGAAATCAAAAATTAAAAAAACAATTCTTTCTTAAATATAAAAAAAAAGCCGTCTATATTTTTAGTATATAGCAAAATCAAAATATGTTGTACCTACTAATTAGTTGAATATGTAATTTATTAATATCTAAAATAATTTATTCAGACCAGGATAAAGTTAACTATTTTACTTATGTAGCCATAATATGATAAAATAAAGGTAGGTATTAATAAATCAGAAAATAAAAGTAGTAGGTAATAGTCAATTAAAAAAATGTCTACAAAACACAAACTATGTAATGAAGCATTAATTAATTTTTTTATTTAAAACAATTGGTACTAAGTGCAAATTAAGTTAAGTAATGCATAGAAAAGAGATTAAATAGAAAGGCAACTCCCACACAACATTTTGATACACGGTTCTATACTAGCGCTCCCCGTGGTTGTCTCGAGTTTTAACCATCGATATTTTCGATTTCAAAATATCGATAGTTTACACAATCGATACATATGTTATCGATTGACGATTATTATTTATTTATTATTATACCTATTATTATAATATAAAATCATTTTATTTGATATATTTAATATTTTTAGAAGAGGTTACACTTTAAATTATAAAACACAAATAATTGTTAAACATAATTGATTTATTCAATTTTTTTTTTTTTTTTTAACAATTATACATAGGAACATAAACTACAAATAACATATATTTTACAATTACTTACATAATATAATTAATTAAACATAATATAATGAATTAAACATAATATAATGAATTAAACATAATATAATGAATTAAACATAATTAACATTTTGTCTCAATAACATTTTTTTTTTTTTTGCATATTTGTCATGATATACAACAGCGTTTTTTATTATTGGATCAGTTGTATTAAATTTTTCACCTTTAGTTAGTATTCGGTTGATATGTTTTATATAGGAATAAATTAGCAAATTAGTTGTTGTTTTTATAAATATTTCAGTTAAATCATGATAAGGACAAGTTAAATAGTTAAGTGGTAAATACTGAATAAGTGATTCATTAAGAGATTTTTTAAGGTTACTCTTGAACACAAATTTATGGAAATTAAAATTAAACATTTGTATAACGTAACTAAAAATATTCATAGCTTTTTCATTGGGATATTGTAAGTTACAGTCTTCATACCTACGGGCTTGAATAACCATATGTTCTTTCAAAACTGCATCTGATTTTAAAGTTGTCATACAATGATTGCAATTTTTGGTAATTTTTTTAATTTTTTTCATGACCCAGCCAGTGACATATGCTCTGCTGTTTGAATTAATTAAATCATATTGTGGTTGATTAGGAATAGGAGTTTCCAATGTAATGACTTCAGCATCCTCTAGAGGATGAATACCAGTTAGATTGTCATTAAATAAAAATTCTTTTAAATTGTCCAATGCTCCATCGCAGTCATCGTTTTCACAATTTGATCCAATTGAATGACTTGACGTAATATTATTAATAACTAATGACTTGAAGGAAGAGATAAAATTTGCACAAGTTGGTTTTATATTGCGCAAACCGTGACTTCTGATTGAACCAAAAAAGTTTTCTATAGGATCCTGGTTGAAGTTCCGCAAAAGTATAAATTTGAAACCATCTTTGAGGAGGCGTTTACAAAGTATTTGTAATCCTTTTATAGTTTTTATCCAATTTATTACAGATGGCACTTGTTTTTTGGTTTTGGTTTCATATTTCATACTTTGTAGTACAATTAATGCTTTTTTCCAAAATTCCCAATGTGGAGAATTGGCCGTCACTGCACTACGTAAGTCTTTTCCAACAGATGGTTTGATAGTGTTTCCATTAGCGCTATCAAACAGATTATCAATGAACAAACATAGATGCCCGGTATCTTCTGGTGATTTGAAATTGCTTAGTATTGATTGACTCGATATAGATGTCAATCTTTTCATAATAGCACCAACTCGTTGACTGAATACATGAGCAGCACATGAAACTTTCATCTTCTTCATTGTATCAGGATATATATGGTTGTCAGTAAGTTTAGGTGCTAAACGATCACCTCCAGTACTTTGATCTTTGTCAAGCTCATAAAATTGTACTATGTCTTTCCAGGATGCTGTTCTTTCTTTATTTTCATAGACATAATGGAGGTCTTTTGATACAAGGTTGTTCCTTAGACCTTTTAATAAATGAGGCACATCATATAGAGGTATGATTTCTTGATTTTCAATTTCAAAACCGAATGCTTTGTTTTCTTTACCTTCTTTAATATATTTTTCATTTGTTTCTTTATATAGCCGATTAATTGCAGCAACATTAGTTGGAGCTTGGTCACAAATTGTTGATACAACAGTAAGGCCAGTTGATTGAACAGCCTTTATAATATTTTTAATTATAATTGACAAATTGGTACTATCCATGGTACCATTTGTTAAATAAAAAGCAATTGGTTGTTTGAACTTTTTGCGAGACCCTCTTATCATAAAAACTAGAGCCTTGTCTGCAAAATCCGACGAACGATGTGGTCCACCCAAATCCTTGAATCCAATCACCTTGGCATGTCTATCAGTGTATTGTAATGATGCAGACAAAGCAATCTCATCAAAAACAATGGAGCAGTATCGATCAAGCTTTTTCAATTTTTTAACAGCTAATTTAAGATGTTCAAAAATATGGTCGTTAATACCAGCTTCAAATGGAATTTTTTTTAATATATCAAGAATAGATTTTCGAGAAGGTAATGCAAACGTTTTTGCTAGTACTCTATATGCTTTACCACTTTGCTTGTATAATGATAAAGCAAATACTTTATCTTCAATTGTAAATCGGCGACCACGAGGCTTTTGAGGTTGCATCCGAATTTGAGAGTGTACAAAGTTTTGAGTGGATTGATTTAATCTACTCATTGATTTCCCGTAGGTTTGCATATGACGTTCAGCTTTCAAGATGCGCTGTTTTGCAGTTAAACAACGTTTATGTAGTACCAAAGTACGTTGTTTGTATTTTTTAGCAACATTATACAATAATTTTTTTCGAGGAGTTAAATGTTTAACTCTGGAGATGCTTATTTCTGTCAATGTACCTTTTGCTCCATTTAAAAACTCATTTGTGTTGAGTGATTCTTGAAGAAGATTAGGTGTTTGCAAAGTCATGTCATCAGTTGGAGTAACGTTGATGTCAATTGTTGAGTTTACCAGCTCTAAACTCTGTTCAATTGACATGTCAATTACGTTGCAAGAAACTGAAATAAAAAAGTAAAATAAAATATTAGTTATACTTGAATAATACTACACAAACCAGTCAAACCTAACTATTAATTTATTCGTAACACAAGTAATATTTAACATCATGATATGAATATTAAAATAATTTATTATGTCCAGAATTAAATTAATAATAGGCACAGATACTGATAAATTATAAAAGATTTAAGTTATTACCATCAGAACGATTCATATCGATAGACATGTTCATAGAAGTAGATGGCTCAGTATAATCCTCCACTTCAGTATCAGAAATATTGCAACCAACTAAAAAATGTTAATTAAATTAACTATTAGTTAATACATATTATCTATATAGTATATAGTATTATCTTTATAGTATACACAGAAAAGAATACAATTTTATGTAACACCCTATTCTACGTTAAAAATTGGTGTTTCATAACAATAAATTAATATTTTACTAAATATTTAACTACTAAGCAACAATTATTGCACGTTATTTCAATTTCAAGTTAAAAACTAACATATCAATATAAATTAATATCCTAAAACTCAAAATACTATATCATGCAATTAAGCCCATAATTGACTAATTATACTACATCTTCCACATACAACTCAACAATATCATAAGCTACATGCTATAATAAAACCTTGATTAGTAATAATCAATCATGCTAAATAGCTATACATAAATTAGAATTACACTTACTTATTTAATTAATAATGTATGGGTAGGATAACAAAATTAGCTGTAGACAAATAATCTCTTCTAATTTTTTTAGAAAAGAACATTATAAATAGCTAATTGCTAATACCCAGTTTAAAAAAGATTATAAGGCGAAGATAGCTTAAAATAATTGATGTGTTAACAACAATTTAAGGAATCTTCAGTTACATTCATATAATCAACAGTAATTATTTCTATTGAAAAAAAAAAAAAAAACAATTAGGTACCTATAAACATTTAAAAAATCTGTACTCCCAGGTTATTTTGACTACCTTATTTTTTAATTAAAAAATTAAGTTACCTATTTACATTCCTTATGTATTAATAATAAATTATATATACCTAATTTTCACAAAAACATATTTTATGTATAGTACTTATACTCATATATACTAAAGACTAGGGATGGGCAACTGGCGGCTCGCGGGCCGCCTTTTTTATCTGGCCCGCACTACATTTTCAAATTACTTCATATAATTTTACCGCTTATCTGTATTTTATTTTATTTTATTACATTTTTCGATAAAATGTGGATATAAATTATTAACTAGTTTTAAACCAAAACTAAATTATTAAATGTCTAAATATATATTTATAATGGCGTAGCTAATATACTATTTATTTCATTTTATTGGTTTAGTCACACCGATGAAAAACCTCATCCTCTAATATCATATTAAATAATAATTGTAAATATAAATAAATAAAGATAAAAAATGAATGTTAAAAAAATTTGGACCCCCCCCTTTGAAAAAATCCTGTGTACGCCCCTGGTAGGTATAATATAATAGTTTGGTGTTTTAACTTCATTAGTATGTTTAATGAAATATCAAATATTAGATAGGTAGCCTTGGAAATATTTTGGTAGCCGACATAACCCGGAAAATACCAAAACATCTTTGATTTTATTACTGTCATTCATTGTGCATTAAACACTATACGAATTAAATAATAATTAATGTTGTACAAAATAATTAAATACTTAGAATATTAGAATATAAGAATAATATTTACCTGGAAGATTAAGAGTAGGAATAGAACCACGAATAAGTTTTTTAAAACCTGGGGTACTACAGCTGGCGTCGAAGTGTTTCTCACAAATTATGTAAGAATTGAATATCTGCAATGGCGATTTGTTTAATAAAACATTGTTTCCTGATTTTTGGACCCATACACCACAAGTCTCCTCGTCCTTAGGAAAACGATGTCGTATGATATGTTTATCGGTGTATTTTGTATCACATCCAATGACGACACAATTGTTGGAAGGCATAATCTATTTATTATTATTTTGAAAAAAACTACTAACAAATAAACAAACGATCGTAGAGCAATGTAAAACAGACAAATAATGAAACAATATGATTGAACGGATGAGAGAAAAAAGTCAAAAAATTGAGTGTTGCACAGTCGGTGTTATTCGCTTGACGTTGACAAAACGGACAAACACAAACGCGCACATTTAAAAAACAAAAAATTATTAGATGACGCGTACATATCAAGTGTCGCCGTATAAAGGGAATATTAGATGTTTGGTTATGTTGGTATCTCGCGTGTCTCGAACTTAGTATCAGATCGTCCGCATAGAGTTACACCCCCCTGAAGTAAAGCCTTACTTAAAGTAAATTTTGAAACCTTTTCTTTATCATGTTTTCTCTTTTTGTTTCAGCATTATATTTTTGGGAAAATTGCCTCATTCTCATATTTACATAATAAATAATTGCAAAAGCAATTATTTCTTCGCTATGCTGGAAACATGGAAAATAAATAATATTGTTTTTTAATAAATCTGTTAATATTAATTCAAAAACATCTGCCATTGAACAATACTATTAAATTTTCACATATTTTTACGTATTGTTGTTATCGGTTGTTGCGATTTTGTTGGGCGAACGCATATGTGGCGCTCATAGCGGAATTTCTCTATTATGACGACGATAACCGAATCATAATTTTATATGGACGGGATAGCAAAGAGCAGCCCCGTGGTTACACCACACACCTTGATTCAATAACCCAATACGTGTAGTATATGGAATTCATTGCATGCAACCAAGGCTGGCAAGTTAATGATTTTTTTATCTCAGTTAAGTTAAGTTAATATGCACTTACAACAAAAAGTTAAAAGTTAAAAGTTAATTTAACTATAGGTTAACTCAGTTAAGTTAAATAATATAAATAATAAATAATAAAAACATATTGAAGTTAAACACATTATTTCATTTGTTTAAACTTTGTGTTTAACTTAAATATGTTTTTATTATTTATTATACCTCGCCATAGTATGACGTATACAAAAAATAAAAATTATATTTTTCCGTATGGATTTTAAGCAAACATTTATGAAAACTTTATATGAAATGTTTATTTAGTTGTTTAGTTGTTATAATGCATTAATTCCTAAGTAAACAGGCACTTCTTGGCGTACATTGTACTGTAGGGAACTACCAATTTTGTATTAAGACTATAATCACATTACGTACATCTATTGAAAAACAAAGTTTATATTCATTCCTTGTAGTTATTTGAAGAAAAAGAATGATTTCATATAAATCTTTAATAGTATTAACAGTGATTTTTGATATAGCATGCAGTTTAAGTTATTTTGAAGGTAACAATTTAACAATTATTTTATAATTATCCATTAAAATATAAAAATAAAATTATAGTTATTGATAAACATACCACTAATATTATAGTTATATTTTATTATGTACTGTGTACCTAACTACCTATTCTGAGAGTGATAGTTAATTTAATAGTTCATATATTATTCAATGGTATAATATTTGTACACGAAAATAGTATTCTTGTAATTAACTACATATATTTTTTTCAAAAAATCGAAAACTTATAATAATTATAATGTGTATGATGCTGATATTTTGTTTTACTTTATATACTATTTTCGTTTTAAAATGGTTGACTATACCCACTGATAAGGATTCAGGTAGACTGTCCCAAGCATAGACCTTATACTAATAGACGGAACATACAGACGGGATGCGGGTGGGTGGTGCGGTCTTTCCTAGCGTGCCAGCAGTGATGCCATTCCTTGTGACCAAACACATTGTTATTAACGCTTACCATATTATAATTACAACTTAATTATTCTATACTGCATAGACCAAAGCCAAATAGACTCATATAATTATAATTATCTAGACTATAGTCTATAATAGTAATAAACTATTGTGATAGTACGCGGTGTGTTGATAAGCCACAATCGCAACTCCGTAAGTAAAAATTAAAAATGATTGTACAATAAGATAGGTCTTGTGCGCATGTGCGGTGTACGGTATACTACCTTGATCAGCGCCCTCACGCTTGGACGCCGGAATTACAACCACGTACTGTCTATTAGTATAAGGTCTATGGCCCCAAGTTATTTCGCCGGAGATTAAAGTCTATAAATTATAATATGTATAATACCTACTACTAGCTGTCCTGATCGTGCCAATTTTTGTTGTTTTTTTTGTATAATGTTAGTAAAAACATTTCATTTCTTAGTTCAAGTTTTAATAAGCATATAATTAATAAATTTATTTCAATAGTTAATATATTTTACAATTATTTTTTGTAACAATAAATAACATAACGATGATTAAGTTACTTAAATTTATATATTGAGTGTAACAGAAAGACCTGACCAATTAAATAACTTTAGATTTAATCAATATTTTTATTTTAATTGCGCTACACTTATAATATAAAAAGATTTATATAATTATAATTTTTATTACGAAACATAAAAAAATTTTAAATTGTTTTAAACTATTGTTTCAAAAATTCAAAATAGGCAATTTTTAAATCTGATTATAAGAAAAATTTAATGGTAAAACATTGATTTAAGTCAAGTAGTTTATATATTAAATTTTTTTAGAATATCCTCATTGTTTGGACCAATTAATTCAGAGTGCAATAACTTTATTTTTCTCGAAAATGTCATTTGTATAATTCAGAAATTATTTCCCAACTTGCTCTAAGTGTAACTCGGAGCCCGTTGGACTCGCTGGGAGTGGGTACCGATTTTGGAGACAGTGAATTATAAAAGTCGCCAATGTTGTAAGACGAAAGTTTAGGATTTGTGATAAGGATTAGTGATATGGATTGGAGATAAGGCTAGACGCTTGGGCGTTAATGTTAAAAGTTTTAGCGTCTAGAAATCCGTCACAAATGTTGTAAATGGATAGGCTGGATACGATCTCCAGGATCACCTAAATATAGTATACCTGCACATAGAGTGGTATGTGCCTTAGCATGACCGGTGCTTTATCTTATGAAAAAAGTGTAAAGTCGAAGACCATGTTGGAGTGTCTAGCTGCTAGACTCTAGCAAGTCAGTCATCTCAAGTCAAAATCAAGATTAACTTTCAAGTTAGCCACCTAGGTAGGCAATCCGAAATAAAATACAAACTATATTTATATAACAATCATGGAAATTTTAAAAAATATGCAATTATAATAATTCCCAATAAAACAAATATAATATGTACCTATTTAATGTGTGATATAATATGATAATGACTTTAAATAATAATAATGTACGATATGTTCCTGTACTATTATATTATCATTTAATTTATATGAAAAATAACGTGAAAAAAAATTCAAAAAAAAATCGAGTAATGGGCGGCCGTGTAAACCATATGGCAACGAAGATTTCGCCGCCCTCAGAGCGTACGACGAAATCGAAACCGGGACACACGAGTTTCCTACCCGTCGCCTAACCTACTGGGACACAGTTTGAGATATTAAATATGGTCAAAACATCAACACTTAAGCCATGCGTCTACGGAGCAAACCGATATATTCGATGTACATCGATGTAATCGCATATAATTCGCTTGTAATACGCGCATCTCCCATATATATATTTAACGGTGCATGTGAAAAGCGTTTTCCGTTAATAATTATTTTAAATCATAGGGAAAAATTAAATTATACATGTATATATACGCGTACGGTCGGTCGGTCGCCGGCGTAATTTCTAAACGCGATTGCGAGGCGAGCGAACCGATTTCGGGGGAAAAGCGCATATAAACGGCTTTAAAAAGACGTCGACTACACGATTCGGGCACAAACGGCGTGCGAATAGACGAAGCGGTGTGAGAAAAGGAAAAAATCGGCAAAAAAGTCCGGCCGGGAGTGTATTTTTCAATCGACATTGCGACCGCTTCGGACGGCGAACGAATATAAACCGCACACCGGCGGCTTCGAATTAAGTATAAAAAAGGGCGAAAAGGGTCGAAATCCTTTAAAAACCGCTAATTTTCCGAAAATTTCAAATGATAGGAAAAGAGGTGTAACGAAAAACGTTTTAAATTTAAAACCGACCGCCGACGATGCGAAGGTACGCGATTGGTCGCGCTATAAGGAATCGACGGGACACGGCCGGCGGGATGGGGAAACGGAGCGGTGCTTCATTTTTTACGCCACGGTTTCACTATAGCCTGCGTTTTCCGTTCCACGGGTTGCTTGTAGAAAGCTGTTCTCGTAGTCAGCTGTTCTTCATTTTATAGTATTAGACTAGCTCTAAGTGAAACTCGGAGCCCGTGGAACTCGCTGAGAGTGTGTACCGATTTTGGAGACAACGTCGTTGGAATTATAAAAGTCTCAAAGGTTGTAAGACGAAAGTTTAGGATTTGTGATAAGGAGTAGTGATAAGGATTGGAGATAAGGCTTGGCGCTTTGGCGGGAACGTTACAAGTTTGAGCGTCTAGCAATCCATCACGAACATTGTAAATGGATACGATCTCCAGGATCTCTATGCGTTTGTCAGCTGCTTTTGGTCGTTGAAATCGTTAAAAAGTGTAGAGCTGATATGTGTATTTGATTGTCTAGCTATCAGTCATCAAATCACATAAGTAAGCAATATGAGAAGCGTATATTATCAGGTATGTACTCCACCTGCGGTGGATTGCGGACCCTGTTAGTTACGTAGATTAGTGAATAATCAAAAATATGGATTGGAGATAAGGCTTGGCGCTTTGGTGGGAATGTTTAAAAGTTTGAGCGTCTAGCAATCCGTCACGAACATTGTAAGTAGATACGATCTCCAGGATCTCTATACGTTTGTCAGCTGCTTTTGGTCGTTGAAATCGTTAAAAAGTGTATAGCCGATATGTGTATTTGATTGTCTAGCTATCAGTCATCAAATAACATAAGTAAGCAATATGAGAAGCGTATATTATCAGGTATGCACTCCACCTGCGGTGGATTGCGGACCCCGTTAGTTGCGCAGATAAGTGAATAATCAAAAATATAGATTCTAGTTGGCCCATGAGACTCGCTGAATTTGGGGGTACCGATTTTTGAATAAGAGTCGTTTCAATCATAAAAGTAGCGACAGTCGTAAGATGGAACTTTAGGATTTGTGATAAGAATTAGTGATATGGATTGGAGATAAGGCTTGGCGCTTTGGCGTAGATGTTTAAAAGTTTGAGCGTCTAGCAATCCGTCACGAACATTGTAAGTAGATACGATCTCCAGGATCTCTAGACGTTTGTCAGCTGCTTTTGGTTGTTGAAATCGTTAAAAAGTGTAGAGTCGATATGTGTATTTGATTGTCTAGCTATCAGTCATCAAATCACATAGGTAAGCAATATGCGAAGCGTATATCATCAGGTATGCACTCCACCTACGGTGGATTGCGGACCCCGTTAGTTGCGTAGATAAGTGAATAATCAAAAATATAGATTCTATTTGACCTATATGGGACTCGCTGAATGTGGGGTCATCGATTTTGGAAGTATTGTTCGTGTCTGTTGTAAATCGAATGTTGGATAATTGTTCTAAGGGATAGGGTTTATGATAACGCGTTTAGTGATATGATTTTAAGATTGAAATAATGCTTGGCGCATTGGCGGGAATGTTTAAAAGTTTGAGTGTCTAGCTATCAGTCACCAACGGTGTAAGTACGCATAATATTTTACATCTCTTTTTTGTGGCTTTTGGGTCTGTCCAAAAGTTTGAAGTCAAAAAAAACCATACACCTAATCGATTTTCTAAACTATCAGCGCACTTTGTTCAACGTGTAATTATGATCCATAGGGCACCAGCCCTTTTTGTAAGTAAAAAAGTGTACGTCGATAATTCGATTATTAAGTCGATATTTATAAAGTTCATTAATTTACAAAAAATAGTAAATCCCAAAGTATATATTTATATAAATGTGTGTTTATTGTATGATAAATGATAAAAACATATTATAAACACAATTAGGTGTACTAATAAATTACACTGTCTTAATGTACCTAATTAATTTCAAGAAAATAAATATACGATCATTGTTATGATCAGATCAAGGCTATTTACTGCATTTAATTAACAAAATTAATCATAGGGATGTCAATATTAAAATCCATTTGAATATGGTACATTGCCATTTTTGTTGTTTTGTTAAAAAATATAATATGTTTAGTATACATACCTATCTATTACATCGTTTTTAATAAAATTATAATTTAACTTAAACTAACTTGCAGTATGTCATTGATACTATTAAAATTATTTATTTATTTTAGCAAATTGTGTGCGTAATTGAACAGTTTGATTTAGTATGGTATGTATAATATATTGAATCAAAAACAGTAGGTAAACAATATTTTAAACAGAAAGTCGGGTGTTAGTTACATACAGCGCCGGATCATAGCTTTTTAACACCCGGGGAAAATTAAAAAAATACGCCCATCTCAGGGAGATGACCAGAATTAGTATTTTTTTTTTACGAAAAATCAAGCACACTCACAGTACTGCGAGGAACTGAGGACCAACATTTACAAAACCTTTCCAAATGTACTGCAGGACCAATCATTTATTTACCACAAATAATTTGAACGATTTTAACTTGAAAATGAAACATTTTAAATTTTAAACTATTCACGTAATATAGTTTTAGAAGCACTTCTTAATGGTGTATTTAAAGCTAAAATCTGTGGTCAATATTTCTAAGTTCCAGGTTTAGAATAAATAATATTGATAATAATAACATGTATGAATTATTTATTAACAAATCTAAATTTGGTAGGTATCCATTGCTTACTTTTAATATAGGATGCTTTATGTAAAAGAACAATATTTAATTTACAACATACCAATCAATATTATACATTTTCATTTTTAATAATTGTTACAATCAAAACTTAATAATATGTACCTAGGTACGGAATAAATACAATGAAACAAAAATGTAATTATGTACTGAAAATTGTAATATAATGATTATAACACGACAAAGAAATATTTATCATGGATTATCATTTACGGATTGAATGTACCTATGTCCTACATACTAAAATAACTATATTCTACATCTACATTTTAAAAAATTCCTGAATAATAAGGACCTGATTGTCTGTTTGACATCTTGAACTATAAAAATAAATTAGACAAAAAACACAGTTTATAATAAAAAAAAAGAACCAAATAGAATATAAATTTCCTTTTAAATTATTTTAATACATAATATTCAATCTGTCTTGGGCTGCAATAAATAGGATAGTATTTTTGTTTTAATTATTTAATTATGTTGTACTTTTGTAGTATCAAGTTTATCAAGTAAATTAATAGTTGTATACTTGTACCTATTTAAAAAGCAAACACAAATGACAAATTATATTCCATTTTGTGTTCTGTTACATTTATCTAGTGGCCATGGTGATATTTATAAAAAAGTTCAGTTTATAAAAAGGCATTTATTGTTAAATACAAAGACTTTTATAAGTCTAGGTACGAACGTGTAATTTAATAAATAATCTGAAAACAATTAAATCATTAGTACCTAAGTAACATTTTATGTAGTACATAATTTTATGCAGTAGGTACCTACCTATTTGGAAAAATGTATAGTTGTTAATTTAAAATCACATAACAATGAATTACAATTAATAGTGCGATTTTTAAGATTAAGGTTTTAAACAGCTATCTACATAATATTATATTATATGCAAGAAAATGATGTAATTTACCATACTTTATTATGTCACTAATCGGAGAGTACACTAATCTATTTATGATAGACTAAGGCATGTACATTGTACACTCCCGCTGACAGTAAGTTGAGGACGGGTTTTATTTATTTTATATTTTTATCTATTTTTTATCTTTTTCATATTTGTCCTTTTTAATATTTAAATCAATGTTATTAGTTATTACTAATCTCGATTAAAAATAAAATTATTTTATTTTATTCCCATACCCAATATTACACATTTCTTGTGAAATATTATCTTGAACTCAGTTTTGACTTTTGTTTTAAAGTCCATTTTCAATTTTCAATTTACAAAATATTTAAAACCCTAATTTTGTACAAACAAACAAATTAATTGACAGTGATTGTAAGGGCCGTTCTTACTATGTCCGGTTAAGTGTCGGTTAGTGCTAACCAGCGGTTAGTGTTGTGTTTAACCGACAGTCGGTTCTTACCAACCCCGGTTAAGTGATATGTCTCCGTAAAGTGTCCGTAAACTAACTATTTTACGGTCGGATTTATAACCGGCAGAATTCTGTCGGTAATCATTCCGTTAAACCCCAATCTTCCGGTAATGTTTTTTTATCAATAGAAACAATGATAATATTGATCAATATTATCAATATTTATGTTATAAATTATAATATATTATTATATTCAAATCGTATATAGTATATTATACCGTACCTATATTATAGTATTTGTTATAACACAGGCACCGTATTACTATTATTATTATTTTATTTTGTTTTTGTGCAATACATTTCTAACGTGTAACGATCAGCGAATAATGTGAAGTTTTTTGTGTTGTATAATTACTATTATTTATAATAGTATAATTTTTATTTTTTGGTACTCATAATAATATAAAATATGTCTCGAGCTGTTTATAATGCGTTATTAATTACCGAAGATAGCGATTCGTCGGACTTTGAAGAAGAAATGTCAGCGTTTAATGTGTGTGTTCGTAAAATTAAAACATTTAACCCACGCATTGATTATTTTAACTTGTTGGATGAAAATGAATTCATTAGACGATTTCGTTTAAAAAAATCAACTTTTGATAAAGTTTTAAACGAAATAGTGGATCAAATAAAAAATTCAACTGACAGGTACGTTGACCACAAGTCCACAACATATTTACTTCCCTAATCAAGATATTACTTTTAACTGTACATTATTGTTGCATGATAAGTAGGTGTTAGCAAACAAGTTCTCATTTTTCTCAATTATATTTTACAATAAGTTATTATTTTTTTTTTTTTCAGAAATAATTCTATTGATCCAATAATACAGTTGCTCGTCACATTAAGGTTTTATGCTACTGGAAATTTTTTAATCACAGTTGGTGACTTTGGTGGTATTAGTGTAGCATCTGCTGGAAAAATTGTTAAACGAGTCAGTTATGCATTAGCTTTTTTAAGTAGTAGGTGAGTTATGTTAAATATAGGTAACACTTGCTACATTTTAGGCTTTAGAAACACCTGCTATAACAGTCTGGCCATGACTATGATAATATGTATATTTACTATTTGTTTTTATAGGTATATCAGATTACCAGAAACGCCTGAAGAGAAAATGGAGCTGAAGGTACAATTTTATGGTTTGGCTCGGTTTCCAAAAGTTATAGGGGCAATAGATTGCACCCACATAAAATTACAATGTCCATCAAGAGAGAATGGTGAACTATACCGCAATAGAAAAGGGTATTTTTCGCTAAACGTCCAAGCATTGGTCAATGCCAACCTAGAATTTATGGATGTAGTTGTTCGATGGCCAGGTTCAGCACACGATAGCAATATTTTTGCAAATAGTAGGCTAAAGGCCCGAATGGAGCTTCCAGAGTTTTCCGACTGCATAATTCTGGGGGACTCAGGCTATGCACTTTCACATTATTTGCTAACTCCTTTAGCACGTACGACCACAAATGCAGAAAGGTTGTATAATGAGTCACAAATTAGGTCTCGTAATGTGGTAGAGCGCACATTTGGAGTCTGGAAACGCAGGTTTCCAGTACTGTTTTTTGGACTTCGTTTAAAAATGGAGACAACGATGGCAGTCATTCAGGCATGTGCAGTATTACATAATATTGCACGATTACAAAGAGATCCACAACCACCAGATGATATTGAAAATATTAAACAACTTTTAAGTGCTGAAATATCAGAAATAGAAGCAGCAACACAGCCCCAAATTAACAGTCCAGCACAAGCTTTAAGAAATGCACTTGTAATAGAACATTTTTCTGTTTTGTGATGTATATTATTCTGCAATTTTGTTATATACCTAATATGGAGAAAGTGTAGGTAAATCGTAAATAAATAAAATATAATAACACTGTATAATTAACACTGTTCATTTATTAATATTAATACAATACTTTACAATATCCGTCACTTTACACTTCTATCTTTCATTCATTATTAACATTATTTCTAATTTCTTCTATTATTCTTTTGATCCTGCATAATTTATACAAATACAGTATTAAATATAAGATAACTATTAACATAATAATCCTTAGGTACCAGAAACAAGGATATTTTACACATTGTTTATAATATATATATATATATACATATATATATATTTATATATACTTAGATCAAGATAAAACAATACCTAACCATAATATATATAAATATGCATATGATATAAATTTATTAATTTAAAGCCCAAAAAACAGTGATGGGTTAAACGAGTTACAGAGTAGAAAATAAAAATAAAGGAAAATCAGTAAGTTAGGGTTTTTAGATGAGTTTTTGGTGTTAGTAAGTATCTCATTTTATGGTATTTTAACAAGTAGGTACAGTTTTACTTAACATTATTAACTTGATATAATATAATAATACAATATAATATAATACATATTACATAAAAATAATAGTATACAATTTAATAATTAGGAGTCATAAGTTGGTTCACTTTTTTAATAATATATAAATTCATACTTGTTAAATATTTAAATACTAGTATTTAAATACTTTTTCTGTATATTAAATACATTTTAAATACTTAGACAGAAGTATTTCAAGTATATTTCAAATACTTATTATTATATTTTGTATTTAAAAATATTAAATACAAAATTTTCAAACAAGATATTTACTATTTAGTTAGAATAACTGTATATGTTATAAGTCATATAAATTAAACATAACTACATTCACAAATTTTTATAAATAAAGGAATTCTGTATAAGCCTACAATTATCTTCTATATTCAATACACTTTATTAAATTAAACAAATAATTATTTAAAAATTAAGAATCAGAAAATAATAAAGCTTAAAAAAATGTATTTAAAAATATTTGAAATACTTTTTGAATATATTTGTATTTGTATTTAAATATTTATTAGCAAAGGTATTTAAATAAATATTTTAATACTTTTTAATTGAAGTATTTAAATACCTATTTGAAATACTTTTGAAAAGTATTTTTAACAACATTGTATATAATACAAGATGTCTAGATTATATTAATAATAATATAATATGTCATATACAATTCTCACCGCCACTAATTAGCTAACAACAAAAATTGGTTTTAATGAAAAAGTATTCACGGGGGGGGGGGGGGTGATTAGATATATATATATTCCCCCTTGAACTTATTAAAAAGGTGGAGAGTCAAACACTTGCTAAGGTCACTATAGTGAATGTAAAAAGCTAAGATGTGTAAGACAAAGACAACACATGTAGGTGTGTAGAGAATTTTTTAAATGTCAATAAATTTTTAATTCATATTAAAATATAAATTATATTTACTTTTTTTAAGATCATTGATTTCAAGCCGTAATTTTTCAATCACCAGTTCATTTTTAATTTTCTCCAACATTAAATTTTCTGTAGCTTGTAATTTCTCAGCATCATGTTTCTCCTGAGCTCTCCTATCTTCATTTTGAAAGTATTTTTTTTGTTCATTAATTAACTCTAGCTTCCCTAAAGAGTACTTTTTTACACTTTCCCCTAGAGTAGTTTTTATGGTTTTTTTTGATGAAAGAGGGGTTAGCAACTCAGTACTTTTTGGTTGTGATAGTAGTTCAGGATTCCACTTGGTCCACGAAACTGGTTGAACTGGTAAAACATACACAGGTACTGCAACACTTGGCATATTCATTTCATCATCCGATCCCTAGTTAAAACATGCAAAAATAAATAAATAATAAAATTGAAAAACAACTACATTCTCATAAGGTTGTTCTAAATTAGATGTAAATTATTTTTAATGGTTTACTTATCAAATATTATAACATACACTTACCATATGCACTTGTATATATTCCAAGTTGCTACTCATGTCCAACTCCATTTCACCACCTAAATCTTTGACTACTACAACATTATCCTCACCGTCATCAATGTTTCCTATCATTTCAGGATTAATTAATGGATTCCCTTAAATAAACACCAATTTTATTAGAATATAATTAGTGTACAGAAAACTAGATAATATAACATATTATATAGGTAGATATTATAACAAAAACATATAGAGGTTACCTGGTTTATCTCCATCAAAAGGATTGTGTAACCCTACAGCTGACACCCCTAAAACTCCAAGCATCATATTATGGCTAGCTGAGGGATCGACAGAGCAACTTGTACTTGCTCCACCTCCTGTTTGGAAGATATTTTTCTTTCTTTCAGACTCAATTTTTTTGGTTTTTCTTTTCAAATTTTCATATTTATCTCTCAAATTTTGTACCTATTATAGTAATAACTATTTAAATTTTATACATGGTATAAAACTAGTAATTACATACTACGTAATTGTCAATAATACATAGATCAGGCCATTTTTGAATGATATTTTTTATGTCTAAATGGACACACAGTTAAGTCCAATCGACACCCAGTAGAGTAAGATTTTACTTACTTTGTGTCCACTAGAATAAAATATAATGTAAAAATGTTCAGTTTTAGGAGAAATGGTATAAAGTAGTTAAATGTTTTTATACATTGTTGTTTAACATTTTTAAATGCAATATATACTAATATAATGTAGTACCTCAGTATCTAGTATTTATTTGTTAGCTTTTAGGCTTAGGAAATGTTATATATAATATTAATATTTAAACTTGTTTTTAATGGAGGGAAGTGGAGTGGACACACAGTGGTTTTTCACTAAAAAAATGGCCTGCAATGTATAATATAATTAATTCCTACTTACGTCTCTAACATTGCCTGTTGCGGCAATAAATTGTTTCTGGATTTGACTCCATGCCTCGGTTTTGGCTACCCAAACATCTTGATCTGATTTCCTGGATTCCAAAACGCTCGCGTGCTTAACAGCCAACGCCACCAACGTATTCTCTTCACCGGGAGTAAAATTAGTACAACGCGGTCGTTTGGGTGTAAGAGTTTTTGGCATTTTTATAATTTATAATAAGAAAACGAGTAACCGCCAACAGAACTTACAGAAGTAACAAAAAATACAAATGTTATTACCTTGTTACTTTACATTATTATAAATAACTTATTTACGTTAAAATTGATAATCATAATATGATAACACAACAATTCGATGTTTACGCATGCGCAGGACAGTTAAATTCAATTATCAGTGGTGGTATTGGGAACCACTTACGGTAAAACTGTGCGTTAGTTATACATTGCTTAACCGGAGGTGGTAAGAACAGATTTCGATAACCGGGACATAACCGAAAATGTTGCCGTTAAGTTACCGACACTTTAACGAACACTTTACCGGACATAGTAAGAACGGCCCTAAAACCGTAATGAATACATAAAACCGTGTTTAGAATAATTAGTTAAAAATGCAATAGTTAAGTTACATTATGTACTTTGTACTTAACATTATATTTTTTCTATATAAACAATTTATTAGTTAAATTACATTTAAACACATTATAATATATTTTTTTATATATAGACATGTAAAATAAATAGGCAAAAATTAAATTATACACGTATATACATGTATTATACGCGTACGGTCGGTCGTAATTTCTAAACGCGATTGCGAAGCGAACCAACCGATTTCGTAAGAAAAGCGTATATAAACGGCTTTAGAAAGACGTCAACTACACGATTTGGGCACGAACGACGTGCGAAAAGACGAAACTGTCGGAGAAAACGAAAGAAATCGGCAAAAAAGTCCGGCCGGGAGCGTATTTTGCGATCGACATTGCGACGGCTACGGACGGTGAACGGATATAAACCGCACATCAGCGGCTTCGAGAGATCGCGAGCAATGCGAATCAAATATAAATATGAGCGAAAAAGGCTAGAAAACGGTCGAAATCGTGTAAAAAGTGTAAATTTCGAAAATTTCAAAAATGATAAGAAAAGAAGTGATAACGCGGTTATTGCCCGCCGCAGAATCTGAACGTTGCGATTGGCCAGGCCGGAAAAACGACACGAAAGTCGTCTATCCCCGTGGACAAAACTGGGGACTATTCGCGTTTTATAATATAAGAGACTAGCTCTAAGTATAACTCGGGGCCCGTTGGACTCGATAAGAGTGGATACCGATTTTGGAGACTATGTTGTTGGAATTATAAAATTCGCAAAGGTTGTAAGACGAAAGTTTAGGATTTGTGATAAGGAGTAGTGATATGGATTGAAGATAATGCTTGGCGCTTTGGTGGGAATGTTTAAAAGTTTAAGTGTCTAGCAATCCGTCACGAACATTGAAAGTAGATACGATCTCCAGGATCTCTATACGTTTGTCAGCTGCTTTTGGTTGTTGAAATCGTCAAAAAGTGTAGAGTCGATATGTGTATTTGATTGTCTAGCTATCAGTCATAAAATCACATAAGTAAGCAATATGAGAAGCATATATTATCAGGTATGCACTCCACCTGCGGTGGATTGCGGACCCCGTTAGTTGCGCAGATAAGTGAATAATCAAAAATATAGATTCTAGTTGGCCTATGGGACTCGCTGAATTTGGGGGTACCGATTTTGGAATAAGAGTCGTTTCAATCATAAAAGTAGCGACAGTCGTAAGATGGAATTTTAAGATTTGTGATAAGAATTAGTGATATGAATTGGAGATACGGCTTGGCGCTTTGGCGTAGATGTTTAAAAGTTTGAGCGTCTAGCAATCCGTCACGAACATTGTAACTGGATACGATCTCCAGGATTTCTAGGCGTCTGTCAGCTGCTTTTGGTTGTTGAAATCGTTAAAAAGTGTAGAGTCGATATGTGTATTTGATTGTCTAGCTATCAGTCATAAAATCACATACGTAAGCAATATGCGAAGCGTATATCATCAGGTATGCACTCCACCTACGGACCCCGTTAGTTGCGTAGATAAGTGAATAATCAAAAATATAGATTCTATTTGACCTATATGAGACTCGCTGAATGTGGGGTCATCGATTTTGGAAGTATTGTTCGTGCCTGTTGTAAATCGAATGTTGGATAATTGTTCTAATGGATAGGATTTATGATAACGCGTTTAGTGATATGAATTTAAGATTGAGATAAGATTTGATGCTTTGGAGGGAATGTTTAAAAGTTTAAGTGTCTAGCTATCAGTCATCAACGGTGTAAGTACGCATATTTTACACTTCTTTTTTGTGGTTTTTGGGTCTGTCCAAAAGTTTGAAGTAAAAAAAAACCATTTACCTAATCGATTGTCTAGACTATCAGCGCACTTTGTTCAACGTGTAATTATGATCCATATTGCACCGGCTGCATCCGAATTGGGTCCCGAATTCAAAAATGCTATACTAGTTGGGTCCGGGATTTTTGCAGGTACTACACTAGTTGGGTCCGGGATTTATGCAGGTACTACACTAGTTGGGTCCGGAATTTTCACACGTACAACAATAGTTGAGGTCTTAATTTTTTTTTTTTTGAGTACTACATAAGTTTATTTTCCTTCCCCTTTTTAACAGACTTATGACTGTTTATTTAGACCAAAGTTATGGTTAAAAATGTTTTTACAATTTATTTTTTTTAGTTTATTTGCCATTAAAAATATAAATTATTAGAATTTTATTTGAATAATAAATGGCAATAACATGCAGGTACTAAACAAAGAAAAATATTAAAATTGTTATAAATCAAATATAAAAAATACATAGGTATTGTATAATATAAATAAAATATTGTTTAATGAAATCACACGTGTTGTTAAAATTTTTTAAGACATTAATTTTGAAAAATCAAATCGATTTATTATTACTGCATTTTTTTGATTCATTTTGTTTTTTATAAATTTTGATAAATTGATCATTGGAATATTTAAAAAAAAATGACTTACATGATCTCTGAATGCATCTCCATCGTTCAATATCATTTTTCGTTTGGATTGTATATTTACTTAAAATAATCTCAGACCCAACTAGTGTGGTACCCAAAAATATCCTGGACCCAACTAGTGTAGTACCTAAAAAAATCCAGGACCCAACTAGTGTAGTACCTGCGATTTATCCCTAGTACTCGGGACCCAACTCGGATGCGCCGATTGCACCAGCCCTTTTTGTAAGTAAAAAAGTGTACGTCGATAATTCGATTATTAAGTCGATATTTATAAAGTTCATTAATTTACAAAAAATAGTAAATCCCAAAGTATATATTTATATAAATGTGTGTTTATTGTATGATAAATGATAAAAACATATTATAAACACAATTAGGTGTACTAATAAATTACACTGTCTTAATGTACCTAATTAATTCCAAGAAAATAAATATACGATCATTGTTATGATCAGATCAAGGCTATTTAGTGCATGTAATTAACACAATTAATCATAGGGATGTCAATATTAAAATCCATTTGAATATGGTACATTGCCATTTTTGTTGTTTTGTTAAAAAATATAATATGTTTAGTATACATACCTATCTATTACATCGTTTTTATTAAAAGTATAATTTAACTTAACCTATATTGCAGTATGTCATTGATACTATTAAAATTATTTATTTATTTTAGCAAATTGTGTGCGTAATGGAACCGTTTGATTTAGTATGGTATGTATAATATATTGAATCAAAAACAGTAGGTAAACAATATTTTAAACAGAAAGTCGGGTGTTAGTTACATACAGCGCCGGATCATAGCAAAGCACACAAAATCAAGCACACTCACACAGTACTGCGAGGAACTGAGGACCAACATTCACAAAACCTTTCCAAATGTACTGCAGGACCAATCATTTATTTACCACAAATAATTTGAACGATTTTAACTTGAAAATGAAATATTTTAAATTTTAAACTATTCACGTAATATAGTTTTAGAAGAACTTCTTAATGGTGTATTTAAAGCTAAAATCTGTGGTCAATATTTCTAAGTTCCAGGTTTAGAATAAATAATATTGATAATAATAACATGTATGAATTATTTATTAACAAATCTAAATTAGGTATCCATTGCTTACTTTTAATATAGGACGCTTTATGTAAAAGAACAATATTTAATTTACAACATACCTATCAATATTATACATTTTCATTTTTAATATTTGTTACAATCAAAACTTAATACTATGTACCTAGGTACGGAATAAATACAATGAAACAAAAATGTAATTATGTACTGAAAATTGTAATCTAATGATTATAACACGACAAAGAAATATTTATCATGGATTATCACTTACGGATTGAATGTAGATACCTATATACTAAAATAACTACATTCTACATTTTAAAAATTTCCAGAATAATAAGGACCTGGTTATCTGTTTGACATCTTGAACTATAAAAATAATTTAGACAAAAAACACAGTTTATAATAAAAAAAAAAAACGAACCAAATAGAATATAAATTTCCTTTTAAATTATTTTAATATAATATGTAAAACATAATATTCAATCTGTCTTGGGCTACAATCAATAGGATAATATTTTTGTTTTAATTATTTAATTATGTTGTACTTTTGTAGTATCAAGTTTATCAAGTAAATTAATAGTTGTATACTTGTACCCATTTAAAAAGCAAACACAAATGACAAATTATATTCCATTTTGTGTTCTGTTTCATTTATCTAGTGGCCATGGTGATATTTATAAAAAAGTTCAGTTTATAAAAAGACATTAATTGTTAAATACAAAGACTTTTATAAGCCTGGGTACAAACATGTAATTTAATAAATAATCTGAAAACAATTAAATCATTAGTACCTAAGTAACATTTTATGTAGTACATAATTTTATGCAGTACCTACCTATTTGGAAAAATATAGGTATAGTTGTTAATTTAAAATCACATAACAATGAATTACAATTAATAGTGCGATTTTTAAGATTAAGGTTTTAAACGACTATCTACATAATATTATATTATATGCAAGAAAATGAGGTAATTTACCATACTTTATTATGTCACTAATTGGAGAGTACATTAATCTATTTATGATAGACTAAGGCAGCGGTTCCCAAACTTTTTAAGTTCACGCCACCCTAAAAATAAAAAAAAATAATTGCGCCTCCCATAAAAAATTAAATTACAAATTTATAGTATTTAAATATACAAACACTTTTATTTTTATGAAAATATAAGTTAACAGTAAATATTATTAAACTTCAATTTAAAGTATTACAAAATACAATGCGTATTAATATTTAAACTTAATGCGAACAATGTGCTTGTTTTCTGTTTAATAATTCTTCAAAATTAGGTAGCAATGTTGTTGTCGCAAATGGTAGTAGTACACGCAAAGCTTTATTGGATATTTCAGAATATTCATCTTTAATGCTGCTCCAAAATTCTAAAAGTGAAAATGAAGAAAATTTCATTCGTAACGAAGAATCAGATGAAATATCGATTAATAATTGTTCTTCTTCAGTAGTTGTGAAATTTGGTAATGGGTTTTCACTAAACGGATCTTTAATCCAATTGTATTGTACGATGTCTTCTGGAAAATATTTCTCGAAATGATTTTTAAGAGTCATCAGATGATCAGAAATTATGTTTAGTGAGCTCATTGGTAATTCAAGATCATTATCTTCAATAATACATAGATAAGCAATTCTATAGAGTAATTTGGTTTATTATTATTTTTTTTCATCATTATGAAATATTTGTTTGGAATAGTTATGACATTTCAACAAAATTATTGTTGATTCTAAAATATCAATATTTACCACGCGGCTCGCGCCTCCCCTGCCAAAAGCTTGCGCCTCCCAAGGGAGGCGCGCCTCACAGTTTGGGAACCGCTGGACTAAGGCATGTACTATGTACACTCCCGCTGACAGTAAATTGCGGACGGGTTTGATTTATTTTATATTTTTATCTATTTTTTACCTTTTTCATATTTGTCCTTTTAATTTTTAAATCAATGTTATTAGTTATTAGTTATTACTAATCTCGATTAAAAATAAAATTATTTTATTTTATTCCCATACCCAATATTACACATTTCCTGTGAAATATTATTTTGTACTTAGTTTTGACTTTTGTTTTAAAGTCCATTTTCAATTTTCAATTTACAAAATATTTAAAACCTTAAAAATACGCCCACGAAAATTATACGCCCGGGGATAAATCCCCGACTTCCCCCCTAGATCCGGCCCTGGTTACATAGTTGAAATAGTAGTACCTACAATGATAAGATATATTTTGTAGAAACAAATGAATTGACAGTGATTGTAAAACCGTAATGAATACATAAAACCGTGTTTAGAATAATTAGTTAAAAATGCAATAGTCAAGTTACAATGATGAACGTACATAACATTATATTTGTTCTATATAAACAATTGAATAGTTAAATCACAATAATACACATTATAATATATTTGCTTACATACAGACATGTAATTATTAAAAAATGCAATACTTAAATTACAATATGTAGGTACGTGACATTATATTTTTTGTTAAATGAACAATTTAGTAGTTAAATTACAAATTATTTGTTATATAAGCAATTCAACAGTTAAATTACAATTATGTACATGACATTATACTTTTAAATAAACGATTAATTAGGTAAAAATACAATAGTTAAAATACAACGATGAAGGTACATGACATAATATAATGGTATAAAAATTTAGTAATAAAAATATTCATACAGGAAAGTAATATTATTAAAATTTAAAAAAACCAGTAACTATAATTTGTAAAATAACGTAAGAAAATCGAAAAAAACATGTTTACCCACGTAAATACATATTATATTATAATACATAAAAAATGATATATGGTAGATTAATTTAAAAAAAATTAACGTAGTAGAAATATTGTAATTTTTATACACAAAGTAAAGTTAAAATAATAAAAATAGTAAAGAGAAAAGATCGGAAATTTGTAAAATTACGGAAAAAAAATGCAAAAAAAATCGGTATTCGGGCGGCCGTGTAAACCATATGGCTTTGGCGACACTACCGCTCGGAAAGCGTACGACGGATTTGAGCCCGGGACCTACGTGTTTTCTACCTAACGCCTAACCTACTCGGACACAATTTGAGATGTGAAATACGGTCAAAACATCAACACTTAAGCCGTGCGTCTACAGAGCGACGTAAGCCGATATATTCGATGTACATCGATGTAATCGCATACAATTCGCTTGTAATACGCGCATCTCAAATATATATATATTTAACGGGGCGCGTGAAAAGCGTTTTCCGTTAATAATTATTAAATCAATAGGCAAAAATTAAATTATACACGTATATACATGTATATTGTATTTATACGCGTACGGTCGGTCGTAATTTCTAAACGCGATTGCGAAGCGAACCTACCGATTTCGTAAGAAAAGCGTATATATACGGATTTAGAAAGACGTCAACTACACGATTCGGGCACGAACGGAGTGCAAAAAGACGAAACTGTCGGAGAAAACGAAAAAAATCGGCAAAAAAGTCCGGCCGGGAGCGTATTTTGCGATCGACATTGCGACGGCTACGGACGGCGCACGGATATAAACCGCCCACCGGCGGCTTCGAGAGATCGCGATGCACGCGAATCGAGTATAAAAAAGGGCGAAAAACGATAGAAAACGGTCGAAATCGTGTGAAAAGAGTAAATGTTCGAAAATTTCAAAAATCGGCGGAATGATAAGAAAAGAAGTGATAACGCGGGGCCGGGCGACGGAACTTTCTGATTGGCGTTCCTTATTTGCTGCGTCGCGCCTGTCGGACAAAACTGGGGACTAACCTCGTTTTATAATATAAGAGATAAGAGACTATATTATAATTTCAGAATGTTTAAGTAGCATAATTTTTTTTTTAATAGAAACTGATATACTATCAATTCTTATTAATATTATGTATGAAGCAATGCAATTACAAACGAAATAAATATCTAACCTCTGTGGCGCTAATTGTAGCGACGCTACAGTACTACGCTACTTCATTTGTAGCGATGGACGAAGCGTCGCTACATTATGCTTTAGATTTAAAAAGAAAAATATTTTGTGTGATTTTCTAACACAACATAATTTGCACATTTTACGAGTGCGTGAAAAACAGACAATCATATTTATTTATATATACATAAATAACATTGATTGATAAATAGATATAGATAGATTATTTTATTACTATTATAATCTGTAAACCAAATGCAACAAAAGTGTGTGGCACAAAATAAAAAATCAATTTCCAAACACATCTAGATCATTAGAGGTACCACAATTCCAAATTTCAAGTTCATACTTGAAACTGTGGAATTTTATATTAATTTACTGGATGGACGTTGCTAATGGTTAATTCCTACAAAACCATTTTATACCCTTTAAAGATTGAACCTCCCAAATCTTTTCTTAGCGGACGCTTACGTCAAAATAGTTATACTTAAGACAATCTTTAGTCCGATCCGTCCTGTGGTTTCAGCTGTACGTTGATAGATCAGTCATATAGAGATTAGAAACACTATAATTAAAAATCTCAATTCATTTTGTGAAAAAGTTAGAAATGTAGAATTTTATTTTATTTTATTTTATCGGAGATACGGCGCCTACTGGTGTATTTTTATATCCTAATGTACAGTACAGATTGCGCAACTATCAAAAACTACCATCCACATGTCTGAATATTCCTGTGAATTATCCAAAAAATTACTTTCATACAAACTTTGTCCTGACATTTCAGAACATCCCAAAAAATTGGCTGAATCGGTCGAGCTGTTCTCAGTGATTACAAGACAAACATTTTTATTTATATAGTTCTATTTTAACATCATTGTAAAATCATAAATTGCTTTATAATATTTAATTCATATTTATTTATTATTTATTATTAGTAATGTTATAATAGTCATATATTTTAAATACAAGCATAAAAGTTATTTCTCAATATAAAAAAAAAATAATGTCGCTACAAATTAATTCAACTAAAACTTAGAAATCAAGTTAATAAATAAATAATCTAAAAGTGACGAAATTCACTTGTATCCTATTACTTATTAGTAATACTATAGTAAACAGTTACCCTGATTTTTATAATATTTATTTTATACGGAATATTTTATAAATTACAAATGTCCACATACAAGATATTAAAATAATACTCAAACAGACAGCACGGCTCTAACGGTTATCTTCTTCATTTATTTTTTACTTTCTCCTCTTCCTCCTTTTTTTTCTTCATGATCTCCTTTTTTTTCTCCTCTTCCTCCTTTTTTTTCTTCATGATCTGTTTTTTTTTCTCCTCTTCCTCCTTTTTTTTCTTCATGATCTGCTTTTTTTTCTCCTCTTCCTCCTTTTTTTTCTCCATGATCTGCTTTTTTTTCTCCTCTTCCTCCTTTTCTTTCTCTTCTTTTTCTCTCTGTTTGGAAGCTTCAATTTTTTCTCTGTTCCTTTTGGAAAAATATATATTGCACATTTGCCTAATCCCATACATACTCAATTCTGCAATAAATAGAAACCCATATTACATAATGTTATTTTTTTATTATTTATAAAATTTTGAAAATAAATACATCTTAAATTTATAAATATAAAGCTGTATTTTAGGTTTTATGAGTGCTAAAATATGTAGGTATTAGTTGTAATGTATCAAAGTTGTAATAGTTTTTTTTCAGTATGGGTATCTACTTCACCTCCAGCTGATGTCGTAGTCTTCCACTTCTGATTCGTCCATTTTTGTCCGATACACAATCGGTAGCCAATAAATAGTGGAGAACTAAGATATGGGTGAAATAAAGAATAGGGAATGTGTATCAAAAAGGTGCCTATCAATTTTGTCGTTTTATGTATGCCTAAATTAATTAAATAAAATCTTATGGAGTGGTTGACTGGTTTGATAAATATTGGCACAAATCAAATAAAAAAAAAACAACAACGAAATAACCAAGTAAAATTTAAAACAAAAATATAACAGAAATAATAACGATAAAACAGACTATTACATATCATTCTTTGCATTCTTATTTACACGCCTAGGGTTGATATTTTTGTGTTTGGGCAAAGAAAAATGTGATAAGAAAAATTGATATTTGTGATATCCCTTTTCGCAGCCATTTGTTTTCTTATGATGAAAATCCGAGTCTATATGCTATAACCTGTATATTTCAACCATGGTTCTACCTATCATTTTTTTTTTTTTTTTTTTTATTAGATAAAAATTAGTATTTACAATTTGTAATATTTATATAAAACAATAAGTAAATTTGATAACAAAGAAGGTAAAAAAACATAAATAGCGTGATTAAGGAGGTCCACCAGTGTGGATACCCTCTAACTTGGGGTAAAATTTACCTATATTTAAAACCCATTAATTACTTATCGGGCGAAAAACACTGCTAGTTTATTACCGGAAAACTATACAGTTTAGGCCAAGCATACTAATACACGCGGTATCATTTTTATATGATTTAACTGAAAACTAAGAAATATTATCATTAATAATCATTCACTAGAATACGTACTTTTAAAACTATTGGCCGTTGCTAATTTTGCATGGCAATAGAAATAGTCCTTTACAGCTTCTAAAATAAAAATTATTCAATGCATAATGTATTTAATTTGATAAGTGAAATTATTCAAGGTTAGGTTTTATTTGTTTTAAATACTTAATTGTTGCCCTGTATGGACTACATTTATCAAGACCCATAAAATTAGAACTTCAAAATTATTTTTCCTATATTTAGCATGTAATTAACATAATAACTTTTGTAATTATTTGTGTAGTTTGATTTGGGCGTGGTCTTTGACCCCTTCCAATAATTTACAAAAATACTAATTTTCTAATTATGTCTAGTCAAATATGCAATTATCATGTATTGGCCCGGTTGATCCCATAACTCTAATCTTATCCGTTGGTTCCCTTATTCTAATTCGCACTTGGCCCTTATCTACACGTCATATTATAGAAATTGCAAACTTTACACAATGGTTTCTCTCAATGTGTGATTTTTTTGCTAAAGTTGATAAAAGAATCTGAATTTCAATATAATAATTAGTTCTTTTTTTAAATACTGAAAATACTGAAATAAATAATGGCCATTTGTGCCGATTTGTATTGTGACTGCTGCTGTTACTGTTTACATTACATTAAAAAAAGATTCTATACATTCCAAAAAAACTAAACACTGTAAACAAATTCTGATATTAGTAACCAAAAAATAATTCTGGCAGGGGAAATGTATCAATTCAGCATTTCTATATCTACGTCATAGACTCGTAGTACATTGGTTTAACTATAGGTGGGTTGAGGGAGGGGCCGAGGGGGCTTATGTAATGCAATAGTAGCAGTCTCCGATATAATATGATTCCGTATAATTATTTTTATGACTATAGAAAGTGTTCGCAGTAGGTACTACCATGTTTGAATACATGTTTAAAAATATTACACAAAATAATTTACCACTCATTTTCGAGTGTACGTATTTCTGATCTGTAACAATATATAATTATTATAAAATACGTTATTAAAATATGTTCAGCTTAGAACAAATTTTTTAAACTCTTATTGTAATCATTGTATTGAATTATAATATGTATTTTTATTTTTTAACCAGTTGACAGTTATTGCAAAGCCATTGTTCTTGTCAAATTGTATTTTCTTTCGTACTATATTTTCTTAGATAAGCATCAATATTATGAAGTTAAGTTTAATATTAGACTGAAATAACCTATTATAAAACTTCAAGTGAGAGCATTATCTATGTTTAGGTATGCGTTAGTGTTTTTGGAGATACTTGGATTTTTCTGTGATATATAAGTATTTTTGAATTCTGAGATTTTAGATACATAAACAAATCAAAGGATATCTAGGTGCATGGTTATTGTAATAAACATAGATATCAATCAATCAAAGATTACAATGTGTTAGTTAATTTTTGGACCAATCACAGCATATTATGTAGTGTTTGAAATATGAAATTACACAAATTACATGAAGTACACAATTTATTTATTTTTTTAACACAATGTTCAGTGCTATATAATATTCTAATGTCAGAATTCAGTAGATACATGTATAATATTGTATACCTACTTGTATCATTTAAACATTTAAACATTAAAATATTTAAAAATGTTGAATACCATTTTAAATTTATAATACCACAGGTTAGGTATACATACAGGTACCATACAGTTATGAAGGTAATTTATGACAATTATAAATTATGTAAAATATAAAACTTATTTAAAAATAAAACAAAATTTATTAAAATACTGAAATATTTCACACATTTTGAAATATTTAATTTTTTTAAATTTCATAAAATTTTCAAACACTAAGCATAGGCCACATAAATAGCCAATAGGTATATTTAAGAGTCTGAAAACAAAAAAGCAACTTCATAAATTATAATTTGTTCTTACTTGCAAAATATACAACAGAAAAAACTAAAGAAAAAAATGTAAAATTGTTAATAATCATTAGTAACTATAATATATCTAGTTTTTGCTTGAGTTAAGTGGTTCTTAAAATTCAAACCACAGTAGTACCAATTTAAAGTATGACATAATATAGATCTAGAAAAAAATATATATATAACCACCAGTTGTTTTGACACGTAGGGTTATCCAGAGATGGGGAAGGAGGGTTGTCACAACGTCGCTTCTTGGTGGATGTCCGCGAGAGCGCTACCAAAAACCGGATTGGCCGCCGAGCGGGCCATCCGTAGACAGCAGTGTTAACTTTGACTATGTTTAAAATTTAAATGTAGTTCTGTAAGTGATAAGTGGTGAAATTGTGTTTCTTTTTTCGTTGTCTTATTATTTCCAAACATCTACATATTCAATGAGCAATCTGAGTACGAGTGAAATCGGAATTATGTTGGTATTAAGTGAATTCATTCCGGTGGATAAAAAGCGAAATTTACAGATTGTTACCTCAACAATAAACACACATTTTAATGTATGGTAGCTACAGACAAAAGAGGTAGGCAACGAATAGTACATCTGTACAAGAATTGTACTACAAGTCAATTTTGGAATCTGTAACAGATCAATCAAAACCAAAAAATGCAGGTCCTCGTTATTTAACTGAACAATTGACTCTTAAAAGTGTAAAGCGGAAAGTCATACATCCAAACATTGTATAACGGAAATAGCAGATATTTCACTGATTAGTGATAGTAAACCGTGAAAATTGTATAACTACTACATGTCTGTTTATCTGAATTGCAGTCCAGAACCAGTGAGCTGGTTGGTCGATACTGTCAGGGTCTATTGTATATTAAAGTGATTTATCTCAGAGAATTATTATTTGAAGATATTACCAAAGACGTTAACCATGCATGATGCAACTAAATGAAAAGTAACCAAGGTCACGATTTAAATTCTTATGCTCTGATGCTACATCCACAGATATATAATATAACTGAATACCAAACTCCTTATATTATGATAGGAGGAAATTGAATTCAGTCGCCATTTGAAGATGGGGCAATAACGATACTGAAATAACCATCAATATATTATGTTATATAGATTATTATAACTTAATCGATACCTATTATCATAATAGATGATTTTTATCAGATATTGACTTCGGAGATAACAACAATTTGCTATCTACTCTAATACTATAAAATGAATAATTCATGGAAAAAAGATAACAGGAATTCCGAAAACCAATTAAACATTGCTCCGTTTCTACGTTCCGCTGGCCATATTATGGTCCGTCGGTCCGTCGATTCCTCAGAGCGTCCAATCGCGTGTCTACGCCGCGGCGGTCGGTTGGTTTTCAATTTTTTCGAAAAATGTTACGCTTTTTAAGCTGTTTTCGACCTTTCCTCACCTTTTCTGATCCCCGCCATTCGCGTAGTTCGTTTGTTTTCAGAGCCGCCGATGTGCGCTTTGTACGTGATATATTCGTCCATAGCCTTCGTAATCGCAACCGACGCAATCAATTGCTTTTTCGTTTCACCATTTGATTTATTCGTAAAGCTTAAGTTTATTTCTTTCGAAAATTCGAAACCCGTGGATGTAATGTTTGTACGCAAATTCCGTTTGTACGAAATGTTCACGAACTGTCAGTCGGTCTGCTGCCAAACGTAAACACAATTTTGTGGTTTGATTTAAATAAATTCATTCAAACATACATTATAATAATGTAACAATAATTATAATAATGCTTCATATTATCATTGAATAAATTACATTTAAATTTTAAACAATGTGTATATACATTGAATTATATACGTATATCGGAATATATTGATTTACGTCTCTCCGTAAGTACACATCGTCATAGCTTAAGTATTAAAGTTTTGACCATTGTTGACATCACAAACTGTGGCTCGGTAGATAAGGTGTAGGTTCCAAAAACGTAGGTTGTTAATTGTTATAGGTATGTCCTAGTTTGAATCTCCGTGTACGGTCTCCGGGCTGCGACTGTTCTGTGCTGTATGGTTTAACACGGTCGCCAGTGACCTGGCATTTTTTGAATTTTTTTTTCACGTTTTTTTCATATATTTATACACTACAGGTACATGTTTTTATATATTTTATTTTTTAATATATTTTGTATCTATATGTTATTTATTTTATTAGGAATTGTAATTGCACATTTCCCAAAATGTTCATTGTTATATATCCTACAATAAATACTGATGCCACTTGGGCTTGTTACGATGAGAATAAATGATTATGGAACCTAGGTTGTGATGATGTTATCTCGACATGAACAACTTAATGTGCACTGCCTTGGATTTGACTGGATAGGCAACTTAATGCGCACTGCCTTAAAATGACCGGGTAGGCAACCAGATACGACGACGACGAAGATAGGAGGGGACCAAAAGAGACTTAAAATTACCGGACCAAGGAAGTTAAGTTTATGCACGGGAACAAGGAAGATGAGTTTAGTTATTTGGGGGGATGTCTTGGTGGTCGGAATCGGTGTGGTGCAATGACCACCAAGCTCACAGAAATCGGCGAATACTTAAAATCTACCCTTAACTCTACGATGATGATGATGTGGATGAAGGCTGCAACAAATGACAAACGACGGCGAATGGACTCGAAGACCTTGGCGGCCTCTCACACACCACGGCGGATGCTGGCGGTCTTACGCATTGACTGATGGCACCAATCCCGATCTCGGGCGATTGAAAAGCACCGTCCAATGATGTCTCAATGACGAGCTGATGAGACGAGTAGGTACACGGTAGTGATACTCAACCAGAAATACAAACAACTCACTTAAATGCTGGTAATGATGGTGCTTTATTAGAATAATAAAGTAATCAAACGGCTTCGTGTCGCACTGACTCGGCCGGTACAAAATTTTAATATGTGTCGCAATGACAGCACAGGTAATTTATTTAACGGATTACGTATTGCCGCAGTGGCAACGAAAACAAACAATTCTGCGTTGCTTCAATAGCAGAAAAAAAAAATGAGACAAAATTGTGTAAATTCACGAACCAACAAAACAATAATTTCTTACACTTAATATATGTACGACGATGTGTATATGTAAAAAAAAAAAAAAAACTTAACGGTAAAAAATTAATAACAACCATAAAGGCGTTGGCCGCGTAATCACAACAAAACATTAAAACAGATGATATAAAAACAAAGACAATATGACAACAACGATAACAATAATAATAAATTAATTTATATAAGTGATTATAATTCACATACCTAACGAATAATGATTAAATGAGGACGAGGAAGAGGGAGAGAGATAAAGACTGGTCGCCGCCATTGCGCTGTTTTGCATATCGCATGATAATCACAACACTGTGTCGCGGCAACATACCGGCCCCCATTAAACCCTTCACGGGTTTAATTGAACTTCTCGTTGACCGGGTAATAGGCAAAGTTTGTGGATTGGTCGTTTCATTTCTGTGGTTGCTGTTTTTACTGTAGCGACACGCACGAGACCATCACTTCCCGTGTGTAGAAGAAGTATTCTACCACGACTCCATGCGAGTGGTGTTTCATAGTCTTCTCGAATCAGCACTAAATCACCAACTTGGAGATTCTCTTCAGTTTGAGTCCATTTGTGGCGTACTTGTAATGACTGAAGGTACTCCGTCCGCCATCTTTTCCAAAATCCTTGAACCAGTTGTTGTACCATGTGCCAACGAAGGCGTGGAGCTTTTATATCGAGGTAATTGGGCTCCGGCAATGCGGTTAAAGGTTTTCCTATAATAAAGTGACCCGGGGTTAGTGCTTCCATGTCACTAGGGTGTGTTGATACGGGAGTTAGAGGCCTTGAGTTTAATACTGCTTCGATTTGTGCTAGCAAAGTTTTGGCCTCCTGGTGATTTAATATCGACTCTCCTAAACTTCTTCGTAAATGATACTTCATTGATTTTACTCCTGCTTCCCATAGTCCACCCATATGTGGGGAGTGTGGCGGAATGAATGACCACTCAATTCCAGCTTGAGTTGTGTATGCGTTAATATTTTGTTTGAATTCCCTGGATCCGAGAAAGTTCTTAAGTTGTGCCGCTGCTCCAACGAAATTTCGACCATTATCAGAATGTATTTGTAATGGACACCCACGTCTAGCGATGAATATCCGTAACGCAGCGAGAAATGATTCAGTAGTTAAATCATCTACCCATTCTAAATGTATGGCTTTTGTTGTAAAGCATACAAATAAGGCGACATATGATTTGTATATATGTTTTGATCTACGTGAACCGAAACGCACTTGAAAAGGCCCAGCATAATCGACTCCACATACATGAAATATTGATGATGGATTAGCTCGACTAACCGGAAGGGAGCCCATTAGCTGTTTGGAAGCTTGTACTTTCCATCTATAGCATGGGTTACATTTAAAAATTATCTTTTGAATAACACTGCGTAAGCCCGGAATCCAGAACACTCTTTGCAAACTAGCTACTATTTGCTGTGGTCCGGCATGAATTAATCGTCGATGTTCCTTGTCCGCAATTAATTCGACCAAATATGTTGTCGAAGGCAGAATAATGGGATGACGTGCTTCATATGACTCGTTTGAGTTTTGTAGCCGGCCTCCAACCCTTAATACATCATTGTCGTCGATGAATGGAACTAACGATTGTAATTTGCTGTCATTCAAACTGTTTCCAGCCTTTAACTGGGAAATTTCCGATGAAAACGCTTGAGCTTGAGTGATTTTTACCCAGTACATCAACCCTCGTTTTAATTCTTCAGCTTTCAAATCTCCAGTCAGGCGGTATTTCCTTTGAGTAACTGCTCGAAATAGATAAGCTGTTACCCGTTGCAACCGTTCTAGTTTCGAGAATCTATTAACGATATCTTGAAACTCCATTTGACTTTCGGTGTGGACGTGTAATACCTTAACCGTCTTACGCTGTTCTACCGGTTCCTCTTCGTTATTCAATAACTTTTGTTTTGGCCATTCGGTTTCTGGTTGTATCATCCATGAGGGTCCACTCCACCACTGAGTACAGTTAATGATTTCTGCGACGCTTAAGCCACGGGAAATGAAATCCGCCGGATTATCCGTCCCGTCAATATGCCACCAATCTTGTTTGTTTGTTAGTTCCCGGATTTCTTCAATACGATTTGCTACGAATATTTTCCAAATGTCTGTAGCACCTTCATTTCGAATCCAGCTTAATACAATAGATGAGTCTGACCACATTCGAATCCGATCAATTTTAAGAATATCGTTTAACGATTGGACCACCACCATCATCAACTTGCTACCCAACAGTGCTGCACATAATTCTAGACGAGGCATTGTCACTGTCTTTAAAGGGCAGACCCGAGATTTAGCAGTTAATAACTGCGAGTGGATTTCACCCGAATGGCTAACTGTGCGAATGTATGCACATGCTCCATAAGAGACTTGTGACGCATCGCAAAATATATGAAGTTCATGTAGCTGAATGTCACTACTCCGTATAACCCTTCTTGATATGCTTACTTTAGTGATATCCAAGAGTTCCTGTCTATATCGTTCCCAGGCTGTATGGTATTCACTCGGAAGGGATTCATCCCACGATAGCTTTAATTTCCACAGTTGTTGAATAAATATTTTCGCCTTTACAATTACTGGTCCAACGAGCCCGAGTGGATCAAATAAACGGGATATTTCAGAAACTATAGTTCGCTTTGTCATCCGTGTTAATGGTGTCATTACTTGGACCTTGTAATGCAGCTGGTCCGCTTTAGGTTTCCATCGTATTCCAAGGGTTTTAGTTGAATGGTCATCTTGAAAACTAAGATCAGAATTAGTGGCGCGCAGATCGTCGGGGATTCTGTTTAACAACTCTTCACGATTGGAACACCATTTTCGAAGAGAGAATCCTCCCCTTTCGCACAATTGTAGCATGTCATCTTGAAGTTTGGCTGCTTCCACCAGGTCTGTGGCGCCGGTCAGAAGATCATCTACATAGAAGTCACGCTTGGTAATACGTGCTGCACTAGCAAGGTCATTCTTTTCACAGTCTGCTAAGAGATATAATGTTCTGATAGCCATAAAAGGTGCGGATGATGTTCCATAAGTAACCGTATTTAATCGATATGATTCCAACGGATCGTTTGGGTTTTCCCGCCAAAGAATTTGTTGGTATGACTGACAGTTTTCACTAACATTGATTTGCCTGTACATTTTTTCAATATCAGCTGTAAGAACTACCTGGTGTATTCGGAATCTCATTAAAATTCTACGGAGGTCATCTTGAATAGTTGGGCCAACCATTAAGGTTTCATTGAGTGATATGTTGGTGGAAGTTTTTGCAGAAGCGTCAAAAACCACTCGAATCTTTGTGGTAGAGCTCTCATTTCAGATGATTGGGTGATGTGGTAAAAATACTTGTGGATGTTCCGTCGAATGAGTATTCGTCTTAGTCGACAGGGTCATGTGACCAAGATTTTGATACTCACGCATAAACCTGACGTATTCCAGCTTAAGCTCTGGATTTTCATTTAATTTACGTTCCATCTGATGAAATCTTTTCGTTGCCATGAAACGCGATTCACCCAATAATTGCTGTATGTTGTTACGAAATGGTAGCTTTAACGTAAATCTACCATCGGCGTCTCTTGAAGACGTCTTCAAAAAATGGGTTTCACATTTGCATTCTTCAATACTATTTTTTCTTCGTTCCTTTGGTTCGACGACTTCTTCGAGCTCCCAAAACTTCTGTACTTCGTTTTGAATTGAATTGTCGATACTCACCATTGTTGTCATGCAAGACGTGTGAGGATTAATGTGGTCACTCTGTACCCGTCCTGATAGAACCCAACCGAATACAGTTTTTTGCCAAATTGCGCGAGTGCCTGCTGGTTTTATTTGACCGATGCATAACAGCTCATAGAATATTTCGGAGCCAAGTATTATATCAATTTTTTTTGTAGAACGGAAGTCTGGGTCAGCACATTCGCCTAGATTAATTGTGTTCATGACTTCGTTGGTTGGTTGTACTGACTGCAAGGTATTTGCGATATTCTGTAATACCAAGAATCTTAAATCTGTTGAATATGCATTAATTCTCGATTTCACAGTAGCGCTAACTTGTCCAACTGCTTTACATGACATACCTGATACTCCAATTACCGTTGTAGCTGTTTCAGTTATTGGATAACCTAGTTTTATTGCCAGTCTGGTAGTCATAAGGTTGACTTGGGAACCAGAATCCAATAAAACTCTTGCCATAATTCCTTTACCACGCACATCGGAAATTATAACTAAAGCCGTTGATAACATTGTTACTTCACCGACGGTTTTTCTCTTTTCCATTATTTGTGCCTTTAATGCTACTTGGCTCTCTTCGCTATCCACTATGCTTTCCTGAGTATCAGAACTATTTCCAGTTTCTTCATCAATTAACGCACTGTTCGCAAATGCTTCGGCTCTTTCATCGTCTTCCAGATGTAGTTTGCTATTGTGTCGTTGGTTGCATTTTGAACAACCTGCACTACGACAAGACGATGCTCGGTGACCACCTCGTAAACAGTTAACGCAAACGTTTATTGTTCTAGCAAATTTCACTCTCTCTGGCGTTCTCAAAGCTAAAAATTTTGGACATTGATAAAGGGCATGTACTAATTTGCACATGGGACATTTTGACTGTGACATGATGGACGGTTGGTGAACCGTGGTAAATGACCGTCGAACTGGTATTGATGGGTCTTGCCACATGTTTCTTCCCTGTGCTTTAGAGACTTCAATTGCTGCGAGCGTTTGACATCGATGATTTAGAAACGTAGTGAACTCGTTCCATGTTGGTACACTTGTATCTTTTCGTGAAGTTTCCCATTCCATGAGAGATTTATCATCGAGTTTGGAAGATGCTATGTGTACTAATAGCGTACTCCATTCATCCACTGGTTCTCCGATAGCTTTTAAAGCTCCCAGGTGTCGACTAAAGATGTCGAAGAAACTTCTCGTTGCAGAGGCAGACTCATTTTTTAACTTATTTACTGCAAATAATTTTGATACATGAGTCTGTACTATAAGACGCTTATTTTCAAATCGTTCTTGAACTAAGTTCCATGCAACTAAATAATTCCCCTCCGTTACCTCCAAACTTTCGATTAGCTGCGCCGCCAGCCCTTTCAAAGATAATCGGAGATATGGAAATTTTTCTACTGCAGGTATTCGAGCGTTGTGAATCATGACACTGAAAGTATCTCGATAACACTGCCAGTTTTCATATTCTCCGTCAAATTCAGGAAGGTTGATTCTCGGCAACTTCATGTGAGCTTCAACACCCGGTCGATGATTTCGACTAAATGATTGATCAGACGATTGGAGTTCTTGTGATGATAACTCATTCACGGCCGCCGCTTGTATGGAAAAAAATTCATTTTCAAATTTGATGCGTTCTTCTTGCTGCGAGTCAGATTCATCCAAACCTTCGATTTCAGTTTGGATAAGGTCGAATTCATCAAACAATGATTCCAGTTTGTCTAGCCGTAATTTCAACTCAGTGTAGTTGCGCCTTGCATTCCTTTGGAATGTGTCGAAGAATGATCCGAATCGAGTTAGTTTACCCTTTGCTACCCCGCGTTTCCTAATACATTCAGTCAACTCTGGAGGCGCCATAGTAGTTTTGACTATACGGTATAACCGATGATAGATTGTTGAAATTAGATAAGATTAGAAAAGATTGATTTGTAAACCACGCTCTGCTACCAATGATGCCACTTGGGCTTGTTACGATGAGAATAAATGATTATGGAACCTAGGTTGTGATGATGTTATCTCGACATGAACAACTTAATGTGCACTGCCTTGGATTTGACTGGATAGGCAACTTAATGCGCACTGCCTTAAAATGACCGGGTAGGCAACCAGATACGACGACGACGAAGATAGGAGGGGACCAAAAGAGACTTAAAATTACCGGACCAAGGAAGTTAAGTTTATGCACGGGAACAAGGAAGATGAGTTTAGTTATTTGGGGGGATGTCTTGGTGGTCGGAATCGGTGTGGTGCAATGACCACCAAGCTCACAGAAATCGGCGAATACTTAAAATCTACCCTTAACTCTACGATGATGATGATGTGGATGAAGGCTGCAACAAATGACAAACGACGGCGAATGGACTCGAAGACCTTGGCGGCCTCTCACACACCACGGCGGATGCTGGCGGTCTTACGCATTGACTGATGGCACCAATCCCGATCTCGGGCGATTGAAAAGCACCGTCCAATGATGTCTCAATGACGAGCTGATGAGACGAGTAGGTACACGGTAGTGATACTCAACCAGAAATACAAACAACTCACTTAAATGCTGGTAATGATGGTGCTTTATTAGAATAATAAAGTAATCAAACGGCTTCGTGTCGCACTGACTCGGCCGGTACAAAATTTTAATATGTGTCGCAATGACAGCACAGGTAATTTATTTAACGGATTACGTATTGCCGCAGTGGCAACGAAAACAAACAATTCTGCGTTGCTTCAATAGCAGAAAAAAAAAAATGAGACAAAAATGTGTAAATTCACGAACCAACAAAACAATAATTTCTTACACTTAATATATGTACGACGATGTGTATATGTAAAAAAAAAAAAAAAACTTAACGGTAAAAAATTAATAACAACCATAAAGGCGTTGGCCGCGTAATCACAACAAAACATTAAAACAGATGATATAAAAACAAAGACAATATGACAACAACGATAACAATAATAATAAATTAATTTATATAAGTGATTATAATTCACATACCTAACGAATAATGATTAAATGAGGACGAGGAAGAGGGAGAGAGATAAAGACTGGTAGCCGCCGTTGCGCTGTTTTGCATATCGCATGATAATCACAACACTGTGTCGCGGCAACAAATACATAATATTATATATGTTTATATGTATATTGTGTATAGTTTGTATTTTTCGTAAATTATTTCGTATGTTGTGTGGGGTAAAACACGATTGAGCATAGAATGTTTCCACATTCACGTGGCCAAAATTTTGAAATTTATTATTTTCACTTATTACAAAAATTTTTATGAAACTAGACGCAAGCTGTGAGCTGAGCCCAGCTTTATCGAAAATGTTATCGATTAATAAATTAGTTCACGAGCAATAAAGTTCCAACGTTTTAAACATTAAAATCGGGGGAAAATAAAAAATAATAAATTAAGATACAATTCCAAAATTATTATAGAAATAATATAAGTGTTCGATCACCCATACTCTGTAGTATTCTTGACTTATAAACCATGCAGTTTTTAATTCGTACCATATTTTGATTTTATTGTTTGCATAATTATTATTATTATTATTATTATCAAACAGATAAATGAAATTGAACTATTTTATAGACTATGAAATCATGTTATTTTTTTGATGTGTTATATTTTGAATTATTATAATTATATAATCAAATTATAAATAAAAAATATAAACTAAATTATTATAATATTTTTGTATAATATAGCTTAAAATGGAAAATGGCAACGTTGCAGTTTTTTATGCTCAATCGTGTAGATTTTCTTTTCTATTCCGATTTCTTTTGATACAAAAACAATTTGGGTGAATCGTATAGCAGAAAAGGTGTTTTATGCTCAATCGTGTCTCAGCCATTGTGTAATAGGGTTTTAATTTATAGCCGCTCGACGTTGGGTCTGAAATCCACCTGCGGTGGATTGCTTACCTGATTTGTTGCAGCAAATTGTCAGCGATCCGACAAAGTAGAATGCCTAAATAGGTAGCTAACTTGAAAGTTAATCAATTTTGACTTGAGATGACTGACTTTCTAGACACTCCAACACTGTTTTCGACTTTACAATTTTTACTATTAAGAAAAAGTACCGGACATGGCACATACCACTCTATCCGGGATAGGCGGATATCACAAAATCACCTCATATTACTAAAATACCTTCTATATAAGTGTGACATTTATAATTCGAATTTGTGTCCAAAATCGGTACTCACTTACAACTAACATAGGGGTCCAACTATATTTTCCATACTTTAGTTACCTACGCTACCAACTTGGTCGGCAATCTACCGAAGATTGAGATAGAGCGTACGCTTCTCATTATGTCCGCTATTCGACGCTGTTGAATTGCCTATCTATGTGATTTGATTACTGAGAACTAGACAATCGAATAAACCAATTGACTCTTCACTTTTTAACAACAGGTGATCGTATCTAGCCTATCCATTTACAACGTTTGTGATGGATTGCTAGACACTCTAACTTTTAAATATTCCCGACAAAACGTCAATCCTTACCACTTATCCTTATCACAAATCCTAAACTTTCATATTACAACTGTCGCAACTTTTATAATTCAAACGACTCTTACTCCAAGATCTATACCCACATTCAGCGAGTCAAACTGCCTCCGAGTTTCACTTAGAGCTAGTTATATTATAAATCTGTGGCTACATCAGGAGATGTGATATACGCCGTTACTAATTATTATATGCACACTTACATTTCCACCCTTTACGTTTCACTAATATTACTACAAATCTCGAGGGTGTGCCGGTGTGGTGTTTAGTGTGAACTGTGCTGTGTTAGCATGATCCATGAAGAATGTGATAAAAGCTAGCCATATTTTTGTTTTTAGTGAACGATTGTATCGCTCTAGCTAGAAGAAAAATATCAATACGCTTTCAATGTGCTGTAAGCCTGTAGGGTAATTTATTAGTTGATTACTACATTCCTTAAATATTCATGTGTCATCAACTTAAAAAATATTTGATATATTGTTTTTATTGTGTTAAAACAATTAAATTATTTTTTAACTAGTTATTTTCTACATAATCATAGCCATATTTAAAATAAATGAGTAAAACCTCCTTAGTATTGTTTAATTATCAATTAAAGCTATCGAAAGTCTATAATAGTTTTCTTACCCAACTCAAACGATGTTAAAAAATTTCTGTAACGGTTGTTTTCTAATAAAAAAAAAAACATATGTTTTATTATTTGGTATATAATATTATACAAGGTACTTGTCTTATTCAACTATAATATTTACATTTGAGATTTAATTTAATTTATGATTTCTACACCCCATCAGACATTTCGTTTAAAATCAAATCGTAGGCATAAAATATGTAAGTAGTGGTTCTTTAATTTCAATATTGGATTGTTTACAGTTTCTACTTAATTAATACTTAATAATTGATATTTACTGGTTCAAATATACCTATTTCTAAAAATTACTCCAAGATTGGATTTTTTTTACGAACATTTCTCAAGATTTGTAACAGAAACTAACCACAATATTTCTTTTGTTACCATAAAAAATGTTTATACTGGCAGCGTGCCAACAAAGTCAATGATGAGATACTATAATTTTGAATTACTTATGTAGTCTACCTATACCTAACGATTGAAACTATCAATAGTGCTCGTGAAATACACATCATCTTCAGCAATTTAAAATGAAGATACATATTACGTATGTGACACGAAATATTTTTTGATAAAGTTTTTTTTTTAAGTAAAATATTTATAAGTTTCATACAAGATTCAATATTTATAATAGCATTTTCTATACATGGTACAATTTTCAAAATATTTTTAATATATTAAATACATTTTGCATTTGCGATTTTTAAATAATAAATTTTTTTCTATAAATATCAAAAAAAGAACATTTGCCCGGTAAAAAAACTTGTAAATAGAATACAAGGTTTCTAATATATTTGTATTATATCTATTTATAACATTAAAGAAAGATGACCTTTACGATTTACTTACAAGCATTTTATGTATCAATATTCAAATATTATAAAAATTATTTTTTAGTCAAAATTGTATAGAATGTTCGAATTTTATAACTATGGCTTGACAATTTAATACAATGTTTTTCGTAAATATTGAGGATATTAGAGGTGTACTAGAATCAAAAAATCTATGAAAAAAATTAAACATTTTTTTTTATAGATATTTTAATTTAAAATTTGGACAACATTACGTAGTTAAACGAAGAATGATAAGGATTTTAGTTATTTTGTTGGGCGTTTCTGCAATATGCGATCGAACACTTAAGACACTAAATATTATCAAAAATGATATATTTTCCTTTTCGTACTGATAATACGTGGTATAAAAGACAGTTAACGTAAATCTCACCGAAATGGTTAATAAATTAATCAGTAACTGATCACATATTATTACATTCTAAGTTATAAGGTACATCACATATTTCACGAATGTCACATACTCACATATTCACGATATACGAGATATAAGATTCAAAACTTGGAGTGTTGGTGAGTCATAGCTCAGAGAATTATATTATATCTTAATTATAGTTAAATTCATGTTATTGAGATCTCTAATTTCTAGAATATGATTTTTTTTGTCAAATCATTACATACTCACTATCATACGTATACACTACACCAGCACTTTCTGTTTAAAAATGTATAATTTATGAAATATCAATGTTAATACAAACAAAATTATATTGAATAAAGATTTTAACAGTAAATGTTAGTGTACGTAAGTACCTATATTATAATCAAGTTTGGATAAGGTAAAATAATTTTTATATCATTTAGATTAAGCAATAAGCATATATTTACTAATACGTTACGTTTAAAATTTAAAATTGTATACAATTTAAATAGCTTATTCTTAAAAATTGCATACAATCACAACGATTTAAAAAATAATAAATCACTAATAACATTTAAACAGTGCCAACAACAGTTTTTCAAAAATCTAATTTTATTAAGTAGGTAGGTAATTAAAAAACTATTGATTATAGACATTTGAAATGGTCATCTATTCTTTAATAAATATTATTTTCTATAAACAGTATGTTTAACTTAATTTGATAATTTTTGTTTTTTCGTGTCAATCATGATAATATTTATGTAACTATTAATTTTATATGATTAATCATTATTAAATTAACAAATTGGTTTTGTTTTTATGTTGTTATTTAACACATTTTCATCATTAAATTGTTTGATTAGTTTAAAAAAAATTACCGAATTCAAAGCCCAATATCGAATCTTCACACTCTAAAAGTATACAAAAAAAAAAATTTTAATTTATTGCTTGTCGGAAATGTATTTAATTAAACTAAATTTGCAGTAAAATTTGGAGAAATAAATAATACATTTATTAATTATGGGAATTTTGAGATGATTTTAGTGGGGTGTTAGTCGAATTAAATATGAATTTATAAAACTAGGTACATTTTAAAATTGATCATAGGATATTTTGTTGATACTGGTAATGTCAGAGGTCAAAGATGGATATAATGAAAATAATTAACTCAATCTAAGTTAAGTTAAGAGGGCACAAGGTCTATAAGTTAACAGTTAAAAAACCGTACATTTAACTTGATAAGCTAAAAGTTGATATGAAATTAAAAATAATTAAAAATATTAACTTAACTCTGTTTAAAAAAAGTTAATATGCTTTTTAATTAATATGTGGATCATATAAAGAGTGACTGCGTTCTTTCTAATTTCCTAAACTATTATAATAAACAATTCTATTAAACTTTCAACCTAATAGGGTCTATACCTATTTTACTCTACATGATTATTAAATTTTTAAATACCTACATAATATCACAATAAATAATTTAACAAATATTAATTTTTTTATATCAAATATAAATTTAAGGTCATATAATAATATTATGCTTATCTAATCTACTATAACAGTATAACATAATATATATATATTATTTACAAAATTATTTTATCAAGAAAATTACAGAAATAATTTTAATTTTTTGTTTTTTATTGATCCTTAAGCCCGGCTTCTATGGCCATTAGCTGTTTGTAGGGTTGTTTGTGGTGGTGGTAGGGTTTGGAATGGTAAGTTTTTACACGTGAGTGTTTGTGTCTGGCAGAATTTTTGATTGGTCACCCGTAGGTATCTGCTATATCCGGGTGGGGGATGGCGGCACCTGTTCTCCGGACACCGTGACTTGCCCGGAGAAAAATGCCGCCCGGTGGTCGAGAATCGAAACCACGACCGGCAGCGCCGCAGCCGACGCGTTAGACCGCTCGGCCACCTCGTCCCCCGAAAATAATTTATCTGTATTGTTTGGTATATTATTGGATTATTTTTATTTTTTTTAGTATTGATATATTTATGTACAAAATCATAAAAACTAAACATTTCAAAAATGTACAACTTGATGCAGATTATTTTTAAATAAACCGAGGAATGCTAATAAATTCATGATTTGATTAGAAAATTAAGTAACTTTAACTTTTTAACTAGTTAATGCCCATTTTTGTCAGAGGTGCTTTACAAATATATCGATTGGCTCCTTAAAATTTGACTAAATATATAGCTTTCTTTTATTAAACACTTTAAAACCTTCTTATAACAAAATCGATCATTGATTTAAAGGAATTTGCATTATAGGGAGACTATAAAATACGCAGGATATAGGTTATTCAGGACTGTTGTTATTGCCCGTAATAGTATTCCCTTCTATTTGTAGAGTGTTCGTTAATTTTATTTTATTATAAATTAAGTCAATTAGTATAAAAGCTTACCTTTAATAACTGTGAATGTATAAACGTAAATCGTTTTTAAATGTTTAGTGTTATGAATTATAATTAATTATGTAAGGAATTATTAAGGACTTACGTTTATTTGTTTCTGTAATTATATAAATATATACATTTGTAGAGGCATAATAATTTTTAAAGTTATTAAAATTTATCAAAAAAGTATAAACTATTATATTATATTACTTTCATCAACTGTGAATGTATAAACGTAATTCGTTATTAAATTAGTGTATTGTTATAATTTATAAATTATAAATTATTTTAAAAATTAGTGGACTTACAAATTCTCTGTTCTGTAAATGTTTAAGCATAATATTTATTTTAAGTTATTAAAATTATGCAAAATAATGCATACTTGTATGTGCTTACTTTCTTCAGCTGTTAATGTATGGACGTAAATCGTTATTAAATAAAATATAGTGTTAAAAATTATAAATTATGTAAACAATTAGTGAACTTACATTCTGGATCTGCTGTAAATGTATAAACATAATTATTAAACACTAAAAGGAATTAAATTAATCAGGTAATTATTTGTATTTTTTGTTTTTAATTACGGAATTACATTTTTTTTATAAAAAATAAAACTCCAGTTATTTATTCAAACCAAATAAAATAACATGTTCCTTGTATCAATGAAAATAATATTTCACTGAGATTACACTGTTGTATACCTCGATCACAGACGTACACAAATAAACAAAAAAATTAATTATACTAAGCACTTTATTAAAACTTTGACGTCCAGTGGGGATAGAGTCACACGATTACCACCTGTCGACCCTCATTGTCTTCAAATATAACTTAATATATATTAGTTTTACACACTTGGTAAGCAAAATCGGTAATATTGATATTAAGTTTAACCTAGTTACATTGTACTTATTGACTGTGCTTAAAATTATACTAATTAATATTTTATTACCTACATGATTGATATCTTAACCTAAATTGTTCAACGTCATTCGTTTGTACACCATTTGTATGATACCTTTCAGTGTCAACCCTCAATTTTGAAAGGTATCATACAAATGGCGTAAAAATGATGTTGGTGAGAAATTCCAAATTCTGTTAAGGGTGAGCTGGGATGACGTCAAACCAGCCCACCCCTTTATTTTCTTTATAACTTAAAAACCAATTGCATACAAATGGGGACAATGGTCATACAAATGTATACAAATGACGTACTAAAGGTTGCATATGAAAAACCATCAATTTTACATATGATGTGGGCTGGTGAGACGTACGTCAAGAAATCGTCTTCCATTCAATTGACATACTACAAATTATTTCCCTTCGTCAAAGTAATCAACATATAACGATTTTTAATCAAAATATCATTGATAATATTATATCTAATAAAACTTCCATTGTTTTTAGATTCTGAGCTAGTGTGTGTTTATTTTTTTCAACATATGTATAGGGTTCGGATTTAAAGGCAATATAATCAGTAAAAAAAGCATTAAAAATGTCAAAAAAGGCAAAAAAAACATTTAGCTTATATAAAAAGCAATTATAAAAAAAATGTACTAAAAAATTAAACAGTTTGTATATTTAACTAGTGTGTATTGAAAAAAAAAAAATCACTAGCATGTACTTAGATAATTGTCTTCAGTAAAACGTTGACGGTTTGGGCTTAAAATATTTTTACGTACAATAGGCAAATTCTGATTTCTTTTGTATTTTAAACTCAAAAACGGTTTTTAAAAAAATTGAGCATTTCGAATTTTTTTGACCATAACTTCTAAAATAATTTTGAACGGCATTTTTTGAAAGCACCATAAAATTAAGCATGGAAAAACACACATTTTGAAAAAAAAAATCCAATAAATCGCTTGGGAGCTAAACTGCTTCGTTCCAATTATGAATAGTAATAATAATAATGATCCGTATTTTTTCCTGAATTCGATTTTGGTTTTGAATTTAAAAGTAGGCAAAAATATTTTTTAAACGTTAATTTATTAGTATGTAATTACTTATTAATATTTAATTACAAATACGTATATTATATATTATATTAGGTATATTGTTAAAAAAAATTATATATTATTAATAATATTTTGTTTCTACGTCAAATAATTCAGTTAAAACATAGTATATTAAAATATTATACAAAATATAGGTAAGTAATAATAATAATAATATAAATTAACATATAAAAAAAAAATTAAAACATACTAAGTCTTTTTACTATAAGTAGGTACCTCGTGCTAAGTGCTTACATTCAATGAATTATTGTTTGATAATTATTATTATTATTACCTATATTTAATTTGAATTACACATAAGTAATATGTTATCGTAATTTAAAACAAAATATTATTATATAATATAATATAATATAATATACGTATTTGTAATTTAATATTAAATATTTTTCCGATTACCATTTATCGATATATCGAAGACTAAACATCGATTTCGGTTAGGTAAAAAAATAATTTTTATAACTTTCATAACTTTTATAATTTACAATTACATTTTCTTTTATAAAATTTTTTTTTATTTTAGTGGATATCGAGTAGTCAAAAAAGGATGATTGTAAATGTGTACAAGGATTTACAATCGAAGGCTCCAGATATGCCGTACAGGCAAAGTATGTCCGATATTTCGAAAACTTTGGGTATTGGATTGAATTCAGTACAGTTTCTGAGTATAAATCTACCGGGACTGTTGCATCTCCTACCAAGACATGGAATAAGATGTGTCTGCTCGACAAAATTGACGATTTGGATAGGAATACGCTACGTCAAAAGGTACACAGTTTTTGGTTAAAAAAGGAGTTGCCGACAATCGACAAGATTTTGGAAGCAGTGAATGATGATCCGGCTCTTCCTAACTTCAAACGCACCACATTGTACACTACTATTAAAAAATTGTACTTTGTCTTCACTAAAAGGAAGAGATGTAGTGTGTTGATGGAGAGGGAAGATTTGCTTGTTTGGCGACAAAACTACTTATATGATGTTAGCAAATTTCGCGAAGAAGGTCGTACCGTTTATTACCTGGATGAAACCTGGGTAAATACAGGCGATTTTGTTGATAAGTTGTGGGTTGACAAATCAATAAAATCAAAATAAGATGCATTTACCAGAGGTTTGACAATTTGTGCGACGAACCCTACTAGTAAGGGTCAGCGTTTAATTGTGTTGCATTTGGGTCACACAGAAGATTTTTAGAAGGTGGACTGTTATGTTTTTTGTCAAAGAAAAATAGTAGCGATTACCATGACGAGACGAATGGCGACAATTTTCGTGAATGGTTCGAGTCGATAATTCCACGTCTCGAACCAAATTCGGTAATTGTGATGGACAATGCCCCGTACCACTCGGTAAGGGCAGAAAAAATACCAACGGCTACCTCAAAAAAGAACGAAATTTTGTCATAGCTAGCATCATAAGGCATTGTCATTGACAAAGCAATGTTTAAACCACAACTGATGGTGAAGGTTAGAGAAATAAAAATAAAATATATATCTTATGTCGTTGACAATATGGCTAAAAATCCCGGCCATACTGTACTCAGATTTACACCCTATCATTGTGAGTTAAACCCAATTGAATTGGCATGGGCAATGGTGAAGACCTATGTCAAGCAGAACAATACTACATTTAAACTTGATGATGTTAAGAAGTTACAGAATACTGCAATTGATCGTGTAACCAGTGAAAATTGGCAACATTTTATTGAACACGTCAAAACGGAGGAGAATAAAATGACTGAAGTTGACCGCAATATGGACGAAATTATTGATAATTTGGAACCATTCGTCCTCACCATAACAGGCGAGACTTCAGATTCTTCTGATTTTTAATTGTATTAAAACGTATATAATTGTCTTATGTAAAAAAAAAAATGTATTATTTATTTATATTGTATTTAAATTTGCAATTATTAGGTTGACGATCATTTTTTAAATTTGCTATTATTATTTTGGCGATCATTTTTTAAATTTGCTATTTTTATGTTGACGATCATTTTAACATTTTTTAAATTAATATTGTATTTAAATTTGATATTATTATGTTGACAATCATTTTAATATTTTTGTAATTACTATTGTATTTAAATTTGCTATTATTATGTTGACGATCATTTAAAAAAGTTTGTGATTTATATATTATGATAAATTGTCTTATGAAAAAACGTAAATAAAAATAGTTTTAATTTATGAATGACTGACGTATACGTAATTGTTTCGTATAATATTTACGATACCATATTGTAGCATTGTTAATAAACAAATGAATATTTTTAATTATCTTTATTTCATATCATGGACTGAGTATAAAATACAAAATATAATATCTTATGTGAGTTCCGCTTAATGTGATCACTTTGGTGCAGGTCATTTTGATTCTATTAACCGGTTGATTCTAAAAAGCATTTACAACAATGTTCAACAATTTCCTTACGATTTTTTAAAATTTTGTTTAACGTTGGTTGAGGAATTTTCAGAGCTAATGCGGCTTCTCTTTGAGAACATTTATCCAATTTATCGAAACGAACGAGTATATTTTTTTTTTTCTTTTATAGTTAAATCATTTCGTTTGGTCGACATTTCAAAAAATACGTCTGATCATGAACAATAAACCGAATAAACTAAATGACACAAGTACACGACGCCGCGACATACAAAGATAATTGATTGACATAATGTACAACGATATACAGTAATACTGATAAATTCAAAAATAAAATGGTTTTTATAAATTAATCAGTTTGAGATACCATAAAAACGATAAGATTGTTCATAAAAGTGATTCAATTATCCGGTACTTAGTGATTCTAATAAAAGGTCAATTTAACATTAGTAGCATACAATTTGGTTTGGGATTTTCATTTTTGATTCTAATAAACGGTTGATTCTATAAACCAGTGATCACATTAAGCGGAACTCACTGTATTAAATATTATATTTAATATAAAATATAATATCTTATATTAAATATTATATTTAATATATTACAGTGTACCGTGACGGACAGACATACAACAAATACGCGCATTTTAAATTATTTACACACATCGGCAATCGAAACTAGACTAATAATTAGAGCTCCCAGTCGCGGCGGCGCGTCAAGCGCTACCACGGAACAAAATCCACGCCCATGCGCACAACTCGGCCGCCGGGTCATCAGATTCTCATTTTGAACAGAGTATATCTAATATATAAAAATGTCGTGTCACAGTGTTTGTTATTGAACTCTTTCGAGACGGCTTGACCGAAACTAAATAATGTTTAAATTATTATTTATGTTTATTATAAATTACAATTACATATTATATATAATATATAATAATAATAATTGTAATAATAATTCAATTATTATTATATACATTCGTATACTATTTATGTATAAATGTATGGCGTCTTGCTGGCATTTTTAATGACACAAATAAATAGAAAATATTCGAATTTAAAAAAAAAACTATATGAGTTGTTATGGGTTATAGTATTTGAGAATAATATTTATTTATTATTTTTTTTTTTAATTTGATTATTTTCTATTTGTTTGTGTCCATAGCAACCATTAATAAACAAAAATTTCTATCATAAATCTCAAAATTCCTGTTTGAGCACCTCCCGGGGGTGATCAATTCACTTTTTAAATTAGCCTAAAACGTATTCTTAGACCTATCAAATATACACAGAACATTTGATCAAAATGGATCTAGCTGTTTCGGAGGAGTTCAATAACTAACACTGTGACACGACAGTTTTTTTTTTTTTTATTGGAGTTAAGGCTTCAACACAAGGTCATTAGCCTGCGAAAGATTTACAATTTTATATATTAGATAATATTAATTCATCTTACAGGCTATAATAAATAATAACAATATAAAATATCCAGACTAAAAAAGTGTCTCCTCTCAGAATCGTTTTTTATACCATGATATTAAATCATTGAATTCGAGTTAAATAAAATCCATTATGCATCGAATCACTTCTAACCTACTGTACAGTGGAGCGACTTCCACTTTATTACTGATTTATCCATTATAAAGGAGTTGCTGTTATAGGGAGACTTAAATACGCCATAACGGTTATAATATGGGACTGTTGTTATATTCGTTGGAGAAATATTACAGTATTATAAGCAGTCCACTTTAACCATTTTAATGTGTACTTGGGTGAAAGAATGTTGTTTTATTATTTACAAAATAAAATAGTATATTATACTATTATGAGTTTAGCTTCATTAGCTGTAAATGTTTAAACGATTAAACGTAAATCGTTATTATAACCATGTGGTTTGAATTATAAATTATGTAAACAATTAGTGGACTTACGATTATCATTTTCTGGATTTTCTGGATTTTCTGCATGTACAAATTAGATAATTATTAAATTTATTAAAATTATGTAAAATAGAATATACTATTTATGAGTTTACTTTCATCAACTGTGAATGTATAAACGTAAATCTTTATTGAAATCGTGAAATTGCTTTATATGTAAAGTAAACTTTCCAAAATATTTAAGATAAAAACAATTAAAAAAAAATATACTCTAATTTAAATTATATTTTCGGTTTCCTTTACATAATGTAATACCGGTATCAAATTTTTTCGGCTTTGGTTCTCAAATTAATATCAGTTTAAAATTTTCAGTGATTTCGGTTTTGTTTTATAAAACTGGTTTCCAATTATATTCGGTTTCAGTTTTTTTAATTGTTTATACCTCTTTTATAAAAACCAGGTTCAAACCCTGGACTAAAAAATATAACATTGAGTTCGTTTTAACAGTTATACTGTGTGCTCATGCGAAAGAACATTGTTTTATTGTTAAAAAAGTAAAAAATAATAGAATATTATGAGCTTACCATCACCAACTGTGAATGTAATGTATAATGTAAATCGTTATTAAATTATCAGTGTCATGAATTATAAATTATGTACACAATTATAGTGGACTTACGTTCTATACTATTATCTTCATTTAATTAAAAAATAATTATGTATCAATAATTGTAAACATTATAATTATTAAAGTAATTCAAATCAAGTAAAATAGTATATATGTACTATTATATGATATTACCATCGTCAGCTATGAATATATAAATGTAAAAGGTTTTTAACTAATTAGTTATAATATTATGAACTATAAATTATGTAAGCAAATTATAGAACTTACAATCATTATCATGGACTGTAAATCATTTAATTCAATAATTTTTTAATATTTTCTGTTTTTAATGTTCATGGATTTAATAATGATAATAATGATTAAATAAAAGTTAAAGAAAATTGTTATGTTTTTTTATATAAAATTGAGATGCAGAAACTATCATAAGCCGACTTCTCGAAAAAATTTAATTCTGTTGAACCAAAGCTTGGAACCTTCATGTTTCTTTGAATTCAGTTCCAAATCGGCTATTCAAAAAAAAATATTTGGTAGCAGTTTCGGTTTTGGTTCTTAAAATTACAGAATTAAGGTACCGTAAATACAAGAGTATTTAGAGGTATAATTTTTTTTAAAATTAAAAAAAATCAATATAAACATCATATATAATATCTAAAATAATAAGCATAAATTATGTTAATAATCTCTCGTCGGTCAGAGTGTAAATGTTATGTGTTTTGTATATTCGTGGAGATTCACGTTCATCGTATCTATGAAATAATATATCGCAGAGACTACACTTAATGAGACCAACCACTATAAAATTAAGAATTTATACTGTGCCTTCTATACAATGGATTTCTCAATACACATTTTTGATCCAGTTTTTGATATCACCATAATTTAAAAAAAATTCAGCTTGAATGTTTTGTGATGAATATATTCACCACGAAATTTAAGTAACTACCTAAATATGTTACTAAATACATATCAATAAATTTGTTGTAGTATAACACCTCAACCAACATGCATGGGAGTAAAACTGTCCAAATCCATTAAACAAATATTAATGTAGCTCGATAATATAAGTCTAGAGTATCTAAAACCTATATCATACAAATATAAAACTTGATTTTTTTTATGTAAAATATGAAATTCCAAACAAAAATTATTCCGGGTGGAGACTGTTTATATTGTGGAATAAGCCAATTGGCGTTGAATTCAATTAATAAATTAAAGAACTATGAATAATGAATTATGTTAAAAATGTGTGAACATACCATCTTGATCTTTTTCTGTAAATGTATAAACATAATAGTAAATAAAATATACGATTTGGAGTAAAGTTAATCAGTTATTGAATAATTTTATAAATTTTTTCTACTTTAATTTGTTATTCTATGTTTTGTAATTAATACCATCAGTTGTTGGGCAACCAGAGGATTTTTTGTTTCGTCTGCTATTTTAAGCAGCATCATAATATTATCACGGTAGGCTGCAGTAATGGTCCTAAGGGCGATGTTTTGACAGCGTTGAATTATATCGATATTAGACTTACTGGTAGGACTCCACAGTTGGATGCCATAAATCTAGGTTTATAATAGCTACATACAAAAGACGGTTTTCGATGGTTAAATCGGAGTGGGGCCCGACTAAACAATAATATTTTAAATTTATTCTTGTATCTGAATTTTCTAACGGATGTGTTGTTTCCAGCTTAGACGAGGTCAAGGTTCATTACAAGAAATTATCTGAATATTTTTATATGATTGGTGATTGATTGAGTACACTTTGTAAGTTTTCGGTTTTGCGTTATGTATGGATAATGTGTAAAAGTGTATCGCCCATCGCCATGGATCATAATTTTTCTATCGTCTCTTCAAAGCAAATGTGTTATAAATAATTATTGACTTTTTGACATTATCAGTTGTAGGGAACTGACTCTTACTAGTTGACAAAATTGCCGTATCGTCGGAAAACATAGCTGAAGTTGTGTGTGTCACGGTTTAGTATATCAGCCTTATAGAATAGGTACAGGACCGGTCCTGAAACAATAACTTTCGGTACTCCAGCTGATATTTCTTTCCATTTGGTTACTGGTTCTACATGTATGACTCGAAACTGATGGTTAGTCAAGTATGATTCAAGAAGTCCACAGCAGGTGCGTGGCAGTTCGATGTAGAATCCTTTGTGGCAGACTTTGTCAAAAGCCTGTGCTACGTCAAGTAATACTCCCAACAGAAAAACTTCTTCAAGAGAATTCAAATCACAGTAGTAACTTGATTAACTTGATCGATTGTAGAACGTTTGTTGTGAAACTCAAACTGATTTTCTGGTATAAGACATTCTTCTTCTATATCCAGGTTATCCAGGGTCTGTTTTGTGCATCTAATACTTGGTACTATACGAGTAGTTCATCAAAACTAGTATTCGTCGCCTGTTAGTATCTTAATTTTATCATTAGCCAAAGTTTTCATTTTTTATTATTCATATATTATTAAATTGCTCAAAATGACTATTCTATTTTAATTTAAAATGTATTTATTATATATTTACCGGAAGCAAGTCTATGTAAATTCTCTAAAAATATACAATTAAATATAAATTATATTTAGTTTGTGAATATTTTTATGTTTTTATGATTCGTTTTAATAAGGATTAGTGTTTTTTGTAGTGATTTATCAAGTATAAATCATAATAGAAATTCGCTAGACTAAACCGGTGTGAAAAATAATGCACCGGGATGATGGACCATATAATTTACATGGTTCATTATCTCAGTGAGGGATGATGTGGGATAATTTTAAACCAATTTAGTCCACCAAATTTCTACATAGAAACTTGACACTTTCCGTCACTACGTAGGTATACTTTTATAGTTAAAATAGTTTCGTACAACAGTTGATATTTTAATATGATGATAAGTAAAAAATAATCAGTGCAATTATTATTTATTTACAAGTTCTAAAATATTGAAATATTTCTAAAAAATTATTCAGTATTTAGTGAGTTTAGATAAATGTTGAAGTGAATACTATGATTTTCTCCTTCACCTTTCTTGTTTCTGTTCCCACGTAGTCTCCAAAATTTGTTAAGGTATTAATTACATAACTATCTAACTCTTTATATCAGAATAGAAATAGTTATCAGTAATTGTGTATTATATATTCAATTATCTGTCGATAATTTAATTGTATATTATTTTTTACAACTTATCAAATAAAATGCATACAAATTAATTCGTAAAAGTTTATGCCAGCATAATATTATTTGATTAAAAACTTTTTTTTCTAAAGATATTTTTTCGAATTATAAATAAGTGTATACATTATATTTTTAGTGATAAATTGTGCAATATTAAAAACATATATAAGATTTTTGAGCTTACCTGATATTTTTTCTGAAATTATAAGAATTGTATGATTTTAAAAGTATTTAAGTTTAGTTATTACATTTATCAAACACATCCTGCATGTTTTAGATTCTAAACCAATGTGGTAACTATTTGTTATGGACTTTTCAGTTTTTATGTTTAAGTATTTTTCTGATATCACGCTTTGAAGCTCAACATAAGATTAAATCTTTAAAAGTGATTCTCGATAATTAATATATTTGAAAATGCAATATGACGTGGTTAACTTTTAAGTTATTCTTACAACAAAGAGTTGATTTAATTTTATTAAAATTTAAAGTCAATTAATATTTTATTAAATTTAATATTTTAAAGGTAATTGATGATTTTTATCTAAAGATAATAGTTTTGAATATTGATTTTGTAATTTAAATAGCATAAACTATTAAGACTTGAAACTCTCAACCAATACATATATTGTTATAATTTAAAATAATCTAATCTTGCAGTTGATATATTTATATGAAGTACGTAAATCGTAAATAATCTGTGCAAGTCTTATTTCTTTGTTAAGTATCAAACTATTGAATTTCATTAGTGTACTCATATGAATTCGTAATAGCTTATACATGCATATTATAAGCAAACTTCTTTAAATACAAGAATTTCGTTTGAATTAAAATTGTCTTATATTGATAAATTGTAAGATATTAAAAAATAGAATATGATTATTGTGCCAACTTTACTTACTTTCATCCTCTGAAATTATAAGACTGTTTATTATTTTAAATGTATTGTTTAAGTTTAGTTATTACACTTATCATAGAAAATCCCTCATTTTTTAGATTATAAAATAATGTGTATTTACAATGACCAGAAGGGTTTTTTTTTCGTTACCTAGCATATAATAAGTAGTGATTTTTATATTATTAATATGTTATACTCAATTCATTTATATCACGTATTGGAGCTAAATATAAACTACAACACTCAACCATGGTCTCAGTAGAAAAAATTGAAAATTTAATACGATGTTTCTTTCACGAATTAAGATTTTTGTGTTTACTTACCAGATTGTTCTGAAATTATAAGATAGTTTGTTATTTTAATAATATTGTATAAGTTTAGTTATTACACTTATAAGCGATAATTCTTTACATTTTATATTATAAAATATTTTAGTTTAATGTACCTATTGGATTTACAATCACATAGTGGGTTTTTTTTCTCATACTATGTTTAGAGATGTAAAAAAATACGGTGATTTTAAATTCTGAGTGAAACGATGAATGTATTGATTTTACAATGATGTGTGTGTTTTTTTTTATTTTTGTGGCTGTCATCACCTTTTAGGACAGTAAAAGTGCTTGGATTTTCTTCAACAGCATCTTTTCTTATATTAAAGTGAATCTAGTTGGTACTTTGGGGGGTCAAAAGTAAAAATTTCCAAGTAGTTATCAAAAGCGACGGAAATTTTTACCCAAAATCTGTTTTCGAGAAAATCGATTTTGGTTTTTGGTGCAACTCTAAAACAAATGACCGTAGATACATGACATTTTTACTGACTGTTTATATTAGCATTTTCTATACACCATCACCATGTTTTTTAAAAAAATTTTGACTTATTTTGATCTGTTTAGGGACATTTTCAGTTTCCAATTTCTTTAGTTTTTTTATTCTATAAATATTAAATATCAATAAAATATTATTTTTTGGGCACAAAAGCTTGAAAATTTAATAGAAGGCTCCTACTATATTGTTATAATAGTAGTTCAAAAACATTAAAAATCCTTGGTCACAATTTTTTTTTATAAGTATTTAAAGTTCAAATCTTGACAAAATTTATCATATTTAAAATGTAGTAATTATTTTGTAGTTAAAAATTTATAAAATGTTCAAATTTTATAGCTAAGGATTGAAAATTCAAAACAAGGGTCCACGTAAATAAGTAAATATATAAATATAAATGACTTTATTCACGATAATATCATCAAAATATATACTTAGTAATATCGTAGGCTGTCTGGCTGTTTTCGCTCAGAATCGTTTTTTTTATACAATGATATTATAGCATTGAATTCAAATTTAACACCATCCATTATACATTACAATGATCCACTTGTAACCTACTGTACAGCAGAGCTACTTTTTTTTATATTGTATTATACTATAGTATTGGGAGGCATTAAACTTTGCGGTACCTTAAATAATCGGAAATAAGACACTGGTTATAAAAATAACCAACTTAAAAATAGATATTTATAGTATGCTATCAATCTTGGTATACCTATAGTAACTAGAAATATTTACATTTAAAATAACGTAAATTACACAATAAATGGATAGCAAATAATATTCTTATACTTCAAATTAATTTTTCATTAATATAAACTAATATTTTTATTTTATGTATACAACAGGTACACAACATTTTCAGGGATGGTAATGTTCTTTTCAAAAAATAGCTAGTTCAAGTTCAAGACATTAATTATGAACTAGTTCAAATTGTAGTTCATATTTTCTTTTAAATGAAACTCAAGCTCATACAATTTTAATTTGATTTTTTAATTTGTTGTGTGTTAGAATTTTATCTGTAGCAAGGTCTTTAGTCATAAAAATTCTTTAAAAAAAATTTAAAGTTTTTGAGTTTTTTCTACAATGTATTATTATTGTATAAATTAAACTTATTAAACTATATAAATATAGTTTATACAAATTAATATCTTAACAAACCAACCAAAAACTTTCAAGATCATAATAAATAAGAACTTAGTCACGTTTAAGTTTATTCCTTGAAAATTTAACTCATTATGTTGAGCTCAAGCAATATGAATGCGTTCTTTCCCATCATTGATAATTTTATATCATGTAACATGTGTATTATACCTTGAATAATACAATAAATTGTATTATACCACTGCATAATAGAAGCTCACATCTCTAACCTACGTTACATTAAGTATGTCTGTCATCTGATACCTCGTTTGGGAGTCAGAAAAGCTTAAGCTACAATAATACAATTCTCCACAGTAATTCTCGATTAAAATATTTGAAAATTTTAAATGAATGTTCGAACACATACGCGTTTTCGCGCCAACGTAGTTTCGGCATAATATTATTTAGAAGTTCGAGAGGTTTCTTATCCTCCACCTCATCCATACCCTACATGAAGTTGTAAGCTACCTACCAGTCTCTAAATTACTATGAAGTATGATTACTTAAAATGTTGCTATTGTCGATAATTTAGGTATTTTTTTATTATTTTGTACAAAAATACAACAAATAAACTGTAGGCAAATTAATTTGTAATAGTTAATACAAGCATATCATTTAAGTGAACTTCTTTGAATTAAATAAATTTATTCAAATTAAAATTAATACATCTTCTTTTATTGATAAGTTATTGTTAACTATTAAAAAACAAAAATACAGTTGTTGTGCTGACTTACTTAATTCTACTGAAATTACATGACAGATTATTATTATTATAGTATTATTTAAGTTTAGTTATTACTTATTACAGATAATATATTAGATATATTAGTTAATAAAAGAATGTAATTCCTACGTATTGGATTAACAACGGGGGAGTGGGGCTTTTTTTGTTACATTATATTATGTCTGATATCACGTTTTGGAATGAAATAGCTTTAAGCTAGGTACAATAATATTGTCAACGGCAATTGTCGGTCAAGAAAATTGAAAATGTAATATAAAGTTACCTGTAAGCTATTATTTTTACAGTTTATACTTGAAAAATATCGAAAAAATTTTAGAAATAGAAAAAGAAATATTTAAAATGTATAATTTAAAATAGAAATTAAATTTTGTAGAAGTTTGAAACACATATTTTGATAAATTTGATAATTAAATGAAAATCAATGATTTTTCAAAAATCAAACCCGGAAGCTATTATAACTATATATTACATTTTCAATTTTCTTGACCAAGAATCGCCGTTGACAATATTATTGTACCTAGCTTAAAGCTATTTAATTCCAAAACGTGATATCAGACATAATATAATGTAACAAAAAAAGCCCCACTCCGCCGTTGTTAATCCAATACGTAGGAATACATAAGTAAATTGTAAATGATCAGTTCAAGTCATATTTATTTGTTAAGTTCTCAATTATTATTGAATTTCAATATTGTACTCGTAATTTTTTATATAATATGCATATCATTAACAAACTTCTTTAAATAGGTACAAGAATTTCGTTCGAATTAAAGTGAATACATTGTCTTTTATTGATAAGTAAATTGAAATTTATTAAAAACTAAAATACGATTATTATGCCTACTTACATTCATTCTCTGAAATTATAAGATAGTTTATTATTTTGATAGAATTTCAATGTTTAGTTATTACACTTATCATATGTAATCCTTTAAGTTTTAGATTATAAAAGAATGTGGAATGCATTGTATTTACAATGATCGGTTGGGGTTTTTTTTCTTTATACCAAGCATATAATTGAAATAAACTCCTTTAAACACAAGCAATTTGTTGTCAAATTAAAATTAATACATTTTCTTGTACTTATAAATTGTAACATATTAAAACCTAGTATATGACTTTTATGCTTACTTACTTTCGTTTACTGAAATTATAAAACAGTTTATTATTTTAATGGTATTATAAATTATTTATGTTTAGTTATTAGATTATTACATTTACCAAAGATAGTTCCCCACATTTTATATTCTATAATATTGGTGACCTACTGTACGTCATATTAAATATACCTTTGCCCGATATAAATCTACTTCTACTGCAGTGATACGGATTACGTGTGAAGGTCTCGCTTCTGAAGTGTCGCTGTCACGTGAGTCATCGCGGTCCAATGTTGCCGTGTATCGTTCGGATTATATATTATATTCCATCATAGAGTTAGCAGACTGAGCTGCCGAATAGTGCCTGACCCCCCCCCCCCCCCCCCTCCCACCATGTGATGGCTATGCATTCTGTGGTTGACAGTCGTCGCCGGCTGTTGTCGGGCGTCTGTGCTAACGCTCCATAGAGTAATATGGAGGTGGCGCACTGGCGCTACTAATTCAAACTGTATTACCAGGCTGATGCAAGACAGCGGTCATTGAATTCAACAAAAGGTCCATTAGTTATGCTATATAACCTCTAGATGGTGTTGACTGGTGTTTAAATATCAAAAACATGATAACAACGTTCTTATCACTCCGGGAGAATTTGGGTATCATCGGGCATCACCAAGCCATTCATGACAACTCTACATAAAAAAATGTATGGTACAATATTTTTAATTTTTCAAAGTGCCACACTGCGAAACCTAGTCTTTTTTAGCTAGGTATAAAATTACAACAGAACGCCGCCTCTATATTACTCTATGTAACGCTCTCACCGATGACCGGATTGTGGTGGGGATAAGCTGAAAAAACGTGTTTTTTTCGGTTGAGTGATTCACTTTTAGATGGAATAGAGTATAAATCATCGTGGCCTTTATTTCATCTGGGTTCGCTAGTCATTCATATATGGTTTTCATGACGAGTGACGACGATATAATATTGTCCCACCCAAAGGTGCTCCGCCTTCACTTATCCACGTATTATGCAAAACTCGTACACGTTTCTCCTCCCCTCCCAGCAACCACACACACAAGTGCTTTCAAGTCATCATCCACGATCCAATTTGAATGTCGTCAGATATACGGTTTATACCATACTTATACGATTTTTTTACTCTGTGTACGGTACAAAAATACCTTACGTAAATATACGGTATTTAAATTTTCCGGTGTTAAACACTAAATATATTTTTTTTTTTTGTTCAATGCCCAGGGGCTTTATTATTTAAACGACCCAAAGGTCTTTATAAATATGTTTAACGATTATATACATTTTACATACTAGATAGGCAGGGGCGTAGCCAAGGGGGGCTGAGGGGCTGCAGCCCCCCCGAAATGTTAAGAAAATTAAAAAATCATTTTTATGGTCTATGATAGTCGATCAAAAAGTTCGGTAAAAGTTTATCAGCACCCCCTTTCAAAAAAAAATTCTGGCTACGCCACTGTAGATAGAATTTATATATTATATTAACTAAATATATAATAATACGATGATCCTACCCATATAATAATAATAAGGTACATTGGTATTTCTCATAATTTCATGAATTATTTTTTTTCAATATCACGAAGTTACGAAAAATTATTATTTTAGCACCTACATATTGTACTTGCACTATACAACATAAGCATATTAATAATAATAACCACAGCTGTAGAAATTTCAGAAAAAGTAAACGAATAAATATTTTCGTCAGCCTTTTAGGTAGAATACCCGGATGTAGATAGTTAGTCTGTTATAATACAACTAGGTGTATAGATAATATTATAATAATAAGACATGCGATTAATTCAGCATTGGAATCACCAGCAAACGATTATTAAACTATAAGTATGTGGTCTGTCGTTTGCAACTAGCTATCGCTGTGAATAGTTATATTGTGTTCATTATTATTATTACTATTATTATTATTATTATTATTTTTTTGTTTATCAATCCCAAGATTGGTTTATAACAAATTGTTCACAATAAATGAATTTTCCATTTTTATCTATCATTCGCTTTATTCTTGAGGTCTCTGTACTCTGTAGGAAGTGACTCCTGTATCCTGCATTATTTCGCTAATGTAATTCGTCCTAGGTCTTCCTCTTGATCTTGTTCCTTCTATAATTCCTTTAATTATTAAGCTATGCAATATTCATCTCCATGTCTCAACGTGTGTCCTATCATCTGCCATCTAATTCTCTTTATAATGTCTATCAATGTTCGTCCTCAAGATGTCTTCATTTGATCTTTTTGACACTCTAGGCTTATATTTTTATGAGCCATTTCTTAGTTACGATTTTCACGTTTTTTGAGTATTCTTCTCTTTTGAATTAATGTATTCTTTGCTTTCCCTATCCTGCTTTTTAGTTCCTTGGTTAATTTCCAGTCGTCTGGTATTATTGCTTAAGTATTTGAAATAGTCTACTTTGATAATTTCTTTGTTTTCTAATGTTATATTTATACATGGTATATATTTCTTGTAGCAAACTATAGCTTTAACTTTTATTTTGAAACTATATTCTTTGAACGTAATATTCGTTACATTTAACGCTGCTTGTAAGTCTTCCTCAGATGTTGCAAGAACCACTATATCATCAGCAAAGTTTTGCATTTTTATTAGTACTCCTCCTATTTTCACTACAATTCCTTTTTGTTCTAACCGAATATTTATGACGTTTATTGCTTTTTCAATAAATACATTGAACAATGCAGGTGAAATTTGGCACCCTTGTTTCACACCTTTCTGGATTCTGGCAGTAATTGTTGTTGTATTAATATTAATAATGGTTTCTTGTTCATCATAAATCTTATAGAGAATAAGTCTGTCTTTAAAATCAATATCTGTTTTTTCTAACATTCTAAAAAGACTTATGTTATCTAAAGCTTTTTCTAGATCTATAAAAGCCAAATATGTGATTTTTTGTCTCTCAATTTGCTTTTCAAGTATTACTCTCTGACCTTAAATAGCCTCCCTGGTTTCTTTATTCATTCTTCCGAAAACCATTTTGATCGTTCGCTATCCTAGCGTCTATCCTCTTACTTTTAATTATTGTTGTTATTTAGCTGTATGTGATATCAACTTAAGGTCCTAACATTTTCTCACTGGTGGGCTCTAGGTTTTGTTTGGTTGGACAACTAATCTACTACATCCAAAATCCGTCTGAATTTTCCCAGTCTTGTATATTTGACATAACTGACAAATGTAATTAATTAACTCCACACCTTACCCCAGATGGAACATTAACAAAGCTGCTTGGGAAGACTATGCAAATGAACTTAACAAATGCAGCCGGTTGATCACACCTAAACGTTTGAACTACAATATATTCTTGGGAATATCATTGCTATTGCCAAAAAACATATGCCAAGAGGCTATAGGAAAGACTATATTCATGGTTGGAACGAATTAAGTGAAAATCGATACCGAGAATACATGAACGGAAACATTTTAATTAATTCAAAATTAATTTATTAATTAATTAATTAATTAATTTAATGAATTTTAAAACCTCTTAATTAGTCTTGACGAATCCAGGAAGGAAAATGGAAGAAGACAATGACAGTAGTTGACTTCAGACATTCTAGTAGTTAAGCATTTAGCCTCCTCAAGAAATTGGGAGGTAAGCAACACACTAGACATCAATCTCACTAACCAAATTGCTAACCACATAGTAAACGTACAACAAACGTACTTCTAACAAGAATCATACAACTGAGTTATGAAAATGCTTTAGAGACCTTAAAAAAGAATGCACTCAAAACACGGACTCTCCGCTCCTTACTCAGAAGCAGAAATTACCACAGCTCTAAAGGATTTAAGATCAGAGAAGGCTGAGGGGCCAGATGGAATGCACCCTGAATTGCTGATAAACTGTGGTCCTATCTCCAGAAGATGGCTATCTAAATTTTACACTCACATTCAACTATCTGGAACACTGCTTCCAGAATTTAGAAAATCCAAAATAATTGCTACCGTAAAACCCGGGAAATCAAACGATCGCCCCAAAAACTACCGCCCAATTTCACTACATCATTTAAAATTCATATGAATGATACAATTATCAACTCAAGAAAATTTAAATACAATATTAGCACCTTTATTATTTAACGTCTATATAGCTGACCTCCCAATTACTTACTCCACTAAATTCGCATACGCCGATGACCTACCTATCATTACCCAATACAAAGACCTCGATGAAGTATAAAGGATACTCACAACCAATCTCATTACTCTAGGTAACTACTTCCATGACTGGAGACTAAAACCTAACACCAGGAAAACAGAAGCGTCATGTTTCTACCTAAACAATAAACTTGCTAGAGCTCAACTAAACATAACTTTCAATGGAAGCACTCTAAACCATAATTATCACCCCAAGTACCTCGGCTTAACATTGGATCGCACACGCTCCTTCAAAACACACACTGGAAATACCACTGCTAAACTTAGATCTAGAAACAATATATTACATAAAGTATGCGGAACATCTTGGGGAGCTTCGGCTTATACTCTGCGATGCTCGGCCCTTGGATTAATCTAACCAGTAGCTGAATACTGCGCATCCGTTTGGCTAAACAGCGGTCATGTAGCAAAAGTAAACACCCAACTCAATACAACCAAGAGACTAATATCTGGTACAATAAAATCGACACCTACTCATTGGCTCTAAACATTAATAGCAATTCCTCCTTTACAAATTTTCGGTTACAAATAAAAAAAAATTAACAAATAGTTACAGTTTTGATTAACTAAATCAGGTAAGCTAATAGCTTGTGTTGGAGGTAGGGAGTTATTACATTTACCAATAAAATAATTAGGTAATTTCTTATAATATTACGTACATTGACTTATGAATATGAACACTTTAAAACATATAATATAATAATAGAGAAAAAAAGACAAAGTGATGTAAAGTTTTAACATAAATAAATTAGTAATACATTTAGTTAATACAGCATTATAGCAATCAAAATATACTGTTATATATATACAAAACATACAATTTAGCAATAATTTACAATAAAGAATAAAATTAATACACATTATTATTCAATTCTAAAAATATATATTTATATAATAATCCTTTATTATTAATTTTTTTACTTGTAATAATATTTCTTTTAAAGTCCAGAGGCATAGAATTGTAATAAGTCGGGCCTAGATAATCTACAAATGTTCGACCAAAAGATTTATAAGTATATTTAACTGAACAATCATATTTTCTAATTTCTCTTATATGACTATTATCACTATGTAACTGATCAATATCAAGTTGTTTAATAATGAACATAATTGCTATTTTTTTATATATTTGTCTTACTGACAAGACCCCTAATTCCTTATAATTTTCAATTGTTGATCCTTTTAGTGAAAGCTTAATAAGGCAAATTCTAACAATGTTATTTTGATTTATTATTAGGTGATTTATAATATTGTCTCGAAGGCCACCCCATACTAATAAACAGTACTGGAAATTGGATTGGTATAGAGCAAAATAAACTAATCACATTGTTTGCTTTGGAACTATTTTTTTAGTTTGAACATATTATAGGTTATGAAGCGTAGCTTCCCTAATAGATTGTTAACATGTAAGTTCCATTTCAAGTGATTATCAATAATTAACCCTAAATATCTTATTTTTATAACTTTATTAATTTGCTTACAGTTAATTGAGTTACAGTTCTTGTTATTAGAACATTCGTTTATTGAAATGGAGCTAACAGTAGATTCGGATTTGTTAATAGAGAACGGAATAAACACTGTTTTTTCTATGTTTAAGGATAGATTTCTTTCTTTCAATGTTTTTAATATTTTACGAAAGCCAGTTACAGATTTTTCATAAACACCTTCCCATGTATTATGTGAGAAAATCAGACAGGTATCATCCACATATGTTATTATTGAACCCTCAATGTTAAGATCACAAATTTCATTTATATATAAAATGAATAAGATAGGGCCCAATACAATACCTTGAGGTACTTCATATTTAATTTCATACATGTTACCATTAATTCCATTAATTTAAACTGTTTGTTTTCTATTAGTTAAATAGCTTTTGAACCAGGTTAGACTACATTTATTTATTCCAATTTCCAAAGCTGGGCAATATATTTAATAAAATATCGTGATCAACCGTATCAAATGCCTTAGCTATATCTAAAAAGATTGCCAATGATTTTTTACTATTATCTAATGAGCTGTACAAAAAATGGGTAACTTTATAAAAGGCATTTTCAGTACTCAACCCTGTCCTAAAGCCAAATTGGTTTTTTGATATAAGTTGATTTTTTTCTAAGAAAGATATTAGTCATGCTTTAATAATTTTTTCAAAAATTTTAGAATAATTACGTAACATGGATATAGGCCTGTAGTTGTTCATATTTGTTTTATCCCCACTCTTAAATATAGGTTTAATATCCGCTATTTTTAGTTTAGTCTATTCGGGTGTAACTTGCTGCGGTAAGTGCAATTCAGCCACCCTGGAAGGCAATGTTCAAATATCCTCCATCTTTTAAATAGTATGTTTGATGTTTTCCTATAGTCCACTTAAATTAAATTTACATTACACCATAATTATTGCACGACTAGTGTCCGTACATCACCGGAATGGGCAGTATTCACATTCCAGCGATCGCCCACAAGTGAACAAATCTGACAACACTCATTACGCCGTCGACCCGTCACGATTGATCAAACCAAGTTTTCCTCACACAATCTCCGATAGCCCGTTTTGAAATTAAAATATAAGCTACAATTCTCAACTTTAATTCTCAGACATCAAATTTAAAAATTGATATATTATGTGGTTCCCCAAAAGCTGTTAATCTTAGAATATCTAGTTGAAAATATATTGTCACAATTGTATTTCCTATTTAGATACATTTTATGTTTAAATGAAAAATAGTGTTTTTTCTTCTAACTTAGTTTAAAAAGTATAAACTGTAATTACAAAACTATCACTATACATAGTTCATACCTCCTATTCTTCAGTAGGTATATAACATTATTTTGTAAAATATTATATTAATTATTAATTATATTATAATTTTAATTGATTTTATGGACATACTACATACTATACATATTTATACTATTACTTACCCGATGTAGTACAATGTTCTAGTGGTGTCGGTATTAATTTTTCTAAAACTAAGAAATGTATAAAATAATATATTATGAGGTTAGGTTGCCTTTTTCCTTGACACATTATAAATATAAAAATAGGTACAACATATTTAGGACAAATTCTATAAACCATTTATATTAATAATTATAAAAAAATATTAATTTTTGGATATTACTTACTATTATTATTATTTTTTCCAGAGATTTCTAAATAAAATTCAAGTAAATAACCTGCCGGTAAGGTTTTAATATTAATTACATAATAAAATAAATTAATACTATAAAATATGTTCTATAACGTTTAAAAATGATTGGTTATTTAACCTACTATATTATAATATAGTCATGTAATTACATATAATTGTGTAGTATTTCGTTTATCGTATCGTCTTTATATTATGATTAATTAGTTTTTTAAAAAAAGTTTGATTAATTGTAGATCGGATATGGATTTTGTAGCTGTAGTGTTTTTTTTTTAACTGGCAAAAATCGTATTGGTTGAATAATAAAAAATTTTAGTTAGTATTTATAACCTACAAAAATCCTACATAGGTTACATAGGTATATTAAGAAGATAAATTAAAAAATAAAATGAAAAATATTTCCATATTTGCCTAATGATGTGACATTGATACAGTGATACATCCACAAGCTTATAATTTGTTAAATGGATACTTTGTATTGTCTATTGATTGATTTGCATAAAATGGAAAATTTGTACTGAGGAAATAAACTGGGAAATATAATTTTTAAAATGAGATAACAGTAGATTCAACTGTATGCAATCACAATCGCAATAATCATCAGCATTGATTATAATATAGACCTCTATAAAAAATTTAAATATTTATTTTATTTATTTAATTAAGTTTTAAACGGCCAGGCCCAATTACATACATAATAATAATAACAACAATCGATCGTTAAAATAATATACAAAAACAAAATAATTAAAGAGAAAAACAATTAGTACAATATTAATTATTATATAATATACTTATAGCTATGAATTAACTAGTAAGAAATTACAATAATTTTTGAATGAGTTGAAGTTTGGTGATATGAACAGATCGATATTTAATTTATTTCTAGTTTTCATAATTCTATGATGAAACTGTATCTATCAGATTTTACTAATCTTTGGAGGACCATAGTTAATAAACTAGTGAACCAAAATTGACGATTCGACTACCAAAATGTTCAGAAAAAAAAGCTTTACCAGAACCCATTAAAAATTATAGTGATTACCATTTGAAAAAAAAAAGTTGATTTTGCTATTGGTACACCTGCGTGTTTAAAAATTTTGAAATTGTTATAAAAAAAATGCTTGTTAAAAATAAAGAAACACGTCTTTTTTCGTTTTAACGAAATTCTATATTATCGTTCCGTAATCGTCAAAAAACCCCGAGTACAATGACATAAGATACACCCTGTATAGATAAAAAATTAAATTACTAAAATGTTCAGGTAATTTCTCATCATTATCTTTCGGGATGTCAATCTTTTTGTCTTCGGGATTGTCAACCTTTTTGTCTTCGGGACTGTCAACCTTTTTATCTTCGGGACTGTCAACCTTTTTGTCTTTGGGACTGTCAACCTTTTTTTCTTCGGGACTGTCATCCTTTTTGTCTTCGGTACTGTCAACCTTTTTGTCTTCTGGACTGTCAACCTTTTTGTCTTCGGAACTTATAGATGTTTGAGGCTCTTGGGTTCCCAATTTTTTGGGTAAAGTCATTTTAGTATGACAATCAGTATTAATCATTTTATTCATGTGCTTTATATATTCCGTTTGGTCATCTTGAATATCCAATTTTTCATGTTAATGATCCGCAAATGTGAAGTTCCACACAATTTATGAAAAAAAAAATTAAAAGTACATCATATTATAATAGCTATGCACATTGGTATTTTATCACATATAATTGTGGTTGATTATCAATCATGTAACAGAATCTGTATTTTATATGAAAACAAATGCCTGATATTCTTTTAGTTTATAGACTATGACCACTTTAAATTACTTACCAAATTGCAGTAAAAAATTTACATTATAAAATGGAAATTTAGCTATAAACAATCATACGTATGTATATTACTCACATAAGTCAAACACAGATTCATCGATGGTTTAAAAAATTTAACATTAATGGGAATTTGACACATTATAATATACGAGTATACAGCCGTTATAAAATAGTTTTATCTATTTAATCTGGTTATGTATAAAAATAATTGTTAAAAACTTAATCTAATAATGAATAATATTAATAAACAGGTATACCAACATTTGTTGATAGATACCCTAAATGACAATCGTATACTTACGCCTAAATCCAACTTTTTGTAAAATTGCTGTTTGTTATTTTCGAAAATTAAAAATATACTATAGAAATAATACAATTTATTTAAAGAACAAATTATATGAAATTATTATAATCAAATAAAAAATAAACCTAAAAGTAGATAGTTAATGCTAGTTCTAACTAAATTCCCATAACGCAAGTCACTACCACAGGATATTTTTAGAAATAACTGTTGGTAGTTCTCATAGATTGAAGTAGGTACCTATAAATAGGTGGTACATAATATGAAGTGAATGAATACCGATAGTTATATTTTGCTACAAACTAAAGCTATTATTCTAAGCTATCTGAATCCCGTGCACTTCATTCCCATTAATGTACCAATCTCATATGACGCAAACTTTGTTCAATCGGGATTTTATTCGGTGTATGCTTGGTGTGTATAAATGAATCTTTAACTTTCGGCTATCGAACGATTGAGAACCGGTATACTCTTTTGTGGGTCGAACGATTGAGAACACCTAAAAAATAACAAGACCCGTAAGGTCTTTACCGAGGACCCCTAAAAAAACACCCAAACAACGAAGATCTATTGAGAAAGAATTGAACGTTGCAATTGGGGCCATATCAGTGATTTGGCTTATTGAAAGAGTCATGTAAATTATAATATAATGCATACAATATCTCTTGATAAAAGGCAAGCAATGAATAAGGGTTAAAAAACAAGTAAACTATTCATAATAGGGATAATAATCCTTAAATATAGTTTTACAAAAATATAAACTATATATAATACTAGATGTAGGTAGTATTCGTTATACTTCAATCATTTTTAGAAATTATTTATATTGATAGATCATTAGTAATTACTAACATGTTTAGATCGTCTAAGACCCTAAATCTACTTAAGCTATTGGCTATTGCCAAAGGGCATAAACATATTATTCTTAGTACCATGACTCTAAATATCGTAGATATTTTCAATATTGTTTATGCTCGAGTTTCAGTTAGAATTTTAATAACAATTAACATAATATATTGCTATTCAATATCAACAAATTATCATTCGATTAAATTTGGCAACGTTGGAAAAAAATAAAATATCGAGCGTTCTCAATCGTGTTACCAAAAATGCCATTCTCAATCGTACCGTTCTCAACCGAACTTTTCCGTTGCCCAAAATAAAAATTCTGATTTGCAGCAGTATATTATCAGGTAGGTGATATCTACCTGCGGTAGATCGCGGACCCCGTGCTGTTTGTACTTAAGTGTATTATTGAACTCTAAAGTATCAAAGTTATATCAAGTTTATCGTATTCTTGTTTCCTTAATAGGTTGTAATTGATTATTTCGACGATGTAAAACAATATCACGTGACTCCAAATGTTGATAATTAATTTGATTGGTTGCAATTTGGGTTCTTCTGCCTAAATTTGTCCTCCGCCTTATAGAAGGCATATTTGGTGAGTCACAAACAAACAACACTTTTTTAATTTTATGGAAATTTGTGGCTTTTAGATTTAGGAATATTATAGATGAACAGCAAATATACTTTTACATTTTACCACAAACAATTTACATTTACCATAGACCATATACGATAACATACCATTGTTTTTGAGTAATGTTAAATAAGTCATTATATGCTTGAGTTATGACATAGTTATTTGCTTAGCAACACATTCAGCGATTCATTTTTATAATATAGATATATCTTATAAACATTGACAAAAACATTGACAAAAATAATAATACAAATCATCAAACATGCCCGATTAACCTGGCAATGACGAACATTTTAAAAAAGATTTAAGCCAAATCGGTCAGGCTGTTTTCGATTTTTAGCGAGACTAACGAACACCAATTCATTTTTATAAATTTAGATGATAATTTCAATATCATAAAGGTGTACTATATATACATTTTTCATAAAGTTACGCCTTGTTACGTAATACATTTTAGTCATTTTATCATCCTTATGTTATTTATTACTATACAAATATATTTTGAAACGTATGAACTTTATAATTTACTAATTTGAAGTCCCTTACCCCTGCATTCTAAAAAATAAAATAAAAATATGATAAATATGATACAATTTGATAAATTACTCGATAGTTAAAATTTACAAATGTCATTGATGGGATATTACTTTATTAGTAATATCATAGGTACTACATAAATACATTATATTACACATGCAAATTATACATTACAAATAGATAGATAAAATATAGATATTTTTTTTCGAAATGAAACCATACGATATAATTAAAACATCATAAAGGTATTCCTATACACATTTAAATCATCCAATTATGGTTATGGTATACAAACAAGTTGTAAAATGCATTAACTATAATATAATTTGAAAAGTCTCTTACCCTTGCGTTCTAAAAAATAAAAGAATACTGCATTTAATAAACTATTTGATATCAAAATTGACGAATTACATACATCATAATATTATGTATAATATGTTACGGTCAATGACGAAAATTATGATATTTACGTTAAAGCCCGATCAATGTCGAAAATGATCTTGTACAATACAAATTTAAGTAAATGACAGGTAATTTACGTAAATGGCGACACATAATGGTTAATGTTGTAAACAAGGGTATTATTTTATTATTCACGTCAATTCCCAACTACTTCTGGGCGTTGTTGTAAATTATACATTTAAACATTTATAACATACAGGTCACTGTCAGTTATCTATCCAGACACGTTATTACGTTAGTATGTAATGTTATCTAACAGATTGGTTATCAAACAAATTATCAAAGGTAGGTAATATTTATTTTATTGGATTTTTTCCCCATAACGTATATTTTAACTATTTCAGTAGGTATCGTTGCAGACATCGCTTGATTCGCAGTTCACCAGTTCGAAATTTCGCAGTTCACCAGTCCACGTGTTACTGCATTTTAAAATATTTATTCTTTATTTGCATAAAATATTAAGTATGGATGTAGATACTATGGGTAGTAAATTCAACGATTTATTTAATAAATTGATTAATCAAAAACGGACCGACAATAATTCTTATTTTAGTTTATCGGAGTATAGTCAGCAAATTTAAATAGTTAGAGTCAAAAAAAATATAAAGTACTAAGGGATTGAAAAAAATCTGTAAAAGATTACAGGATGGTTCTTAAGTATGAAATATTAATGGTTAATGGAAAAGAACGCTTGATAAAACCAGTACCAGAAAATAATAATGCTATGCTTTATATGTATCAAATGAAGAGCTTTTTGATATTCTTCATACTACTCATTAGTCTATTAGAGTATTAGATATGGTGGGAGAAATCGAATGGTTGCGGAAATAAAAAATAAGTATTGTAATGTAACTAAGGAATCAATTATGCTATATTTACAACTTTGTTCACATTGTCAAAAGAAATCTACTAATAGAAAAAGAGGACTGGTTTCCAAACCAATATTACACAATGTTTTTAACTCGAGACCACAAGTAGATTTAATAGATATGCATAATAATAAAAAATTGCAATAGATAATTTAAATTGTTAGCATGTTAGAAAATATTATGTCACTCGTTGTCAATATAATGAACTGTAAAAGACCTAATTCCTTTTCTGCAGACTACAACTCTTAGGGCCGCTTTCACCACTACTTTAAACTCCGATTAAAGTTAAACCGGGGTTTAATCGGCCGAATTTGCCCGGTTAAATATCTGTTATCAGTCGATTAAGCGTAATCGAAGTTTAAAGTATTTGGTGAAAGCGGCCCTTATTGAATCAAAGTTCACTTGTCTTAAAACTGGTTTCAAAAAATGTTCGGTTATTGTTGATTGTTGATATTAACACTGTTATAAATTTTGTTTATCCTTATGGATAACTCTTGTCAGTATTAATACAAATGTTGATTAGGGTTGTCGATACTGATTGTAACTATCGATATTGATTTTTAATATCGATGTCGATTGTGACTATCAATGTCAATTGTGACTATCGATGTTAATATGTATACCGTTGTTAACTGGTTCAACAGCAGATGTCTCTTTCAGGCAGGACACCAACCATACCAAAAATATTATTTTTGTTGTTTCTGGAAGTGTCCGTAGAAATGTAGAACTTTGAAGATCTGGAGTGTCTGCATTTTCTGTGAGTTGTGCATATATCGTTTACACAGACTCTGTGCGTGGTCAATAATTAAAAAAAAAATTAGATAACTTAAGCGTAACACCGGAATTCTTGTAATCCGACCACTGCGACCAAAAATGTTATGGATTTTACAAACAACACAAAAAAAACATACCCACCAATTAAATACTAAAACAATTTATGTATTTCTTATAAAATTGATCGTTAAAAATTATAAGTATAACTACATGTTGCTGTGGCAACATTTCCCAGAGTCATATACAAAAAATCCCACTGTCGCAGAGTTGTCCAAAACACTCCACGTTTTACAAAAATTACAATGAAATGCGACATTAAAATTATAAAATACATTTAATATTCAGGGGTTAACTCAATGTCTCCACTTAGAATCGTTTTTAGTACACAATAATTTATCATTGAATTCAAATATATCATATCTATTACAACGAAATTCAACGTCACTACAACATGATTGCGCAAAAAATGTGCAACAGGATTGCACCCCGATTCCTTTTTACCTGTCAAAATACAACACCATTGAGCGCCAAATGGTATATACTACCTATGTCTATCGTCTATATGTCTATGTATAATAATTTATGCACAACATAATAAAATACATACTTTTTATAACTCGCATAATACATATTATACAATGTACATGAACTATCAATAAATTATGTTTGATTTGATTTTGACTATGTGTAAATACTTTGTATAATAATTTATATAGAATTAATAGGTAATAAGTTTGAGTGCATGTGTATGAAAATTATATAGAGTATGTATTGTATACATTATTTTATGTTGTACATAAATTATTATACACACATATTAGTTGGTGCGCAATAGTGTTGTGATTTAAACAGGTAAAAAGAGATCGAGGTTCAATCATGTTACAAATTTTTTGTGCAATCAAGGTGTAATTAGCGGCAATATTGTCTCCAACCCTGCATTTCTCGTGCCAAAAGCCTTTTCACTGCTTCACTATTCATGCTATGCAACCTATGATTTATGCTACTTAAAATACAATTTTTGTTTTATATTTTCGGTATATAAATATAAATATATATTTTTTTATTTTAATGAGATTATGTTTTCTAATTAATTAAGTTTAAAATATTGCGACCCGGGATTTCCTTAAGTTTTACGGTTACCGGCAAATAATATTTTAAAATACAGTATCGTAATAATACGTCTAGAACAGTGAAAGTGTTAAAAAAGAATTTGATTGCTTATAAAAAAAAATTGAGAATATGGATTTTTAACATTTTTCAAATGTAATTGTGACAATATATTAATAGCCTTGTATTAAATTGTCTAGCTTTTTTAAACTACAAATAAAATTTTATTGACATTCATAGGAAAAAAAAACTAAAAATGTCGTAAACTGTCCAAAATAAATAATAATATTATGGAAATTGTTTGGTGTATAGAAAATGCTAATAAAAACAACCAGTGAAAATTTCAAGTATCTACAGTTATTTGTTTTATAGTTACGCCAGAAACCAAAATTTAGTTTGTCGAAAACTAATTTACCGGTTTAATTTACCAAAATTTTTTTTTTTTAATTTTAATTTACCAAAATTAATTATAATTTTGTAATTAACAACATATATTTTGTTCAAACTTCAAAATATTGAAGAATGAAAATGATTAAAATGTGTATGATGTTGTTAGTTTGTTTTACTTTATACTTTTAGATTCTGAGCGGTGGGATGAATGTATTGGTTTTACAATGATGTGTGTTTTTTTTTTTTTTTTTTTTTTTTATTTTAATTTTTTAATTTTTTATTTATTTTTAATTTTTTTTTGTGTCTGTAATCACGTTTTAGGACAGTAAAAGTGCTTGGATTTTCTTCAACAGTAGCTTTTCTGATAGGAAAGTGAATCTAGTTGGTACCTTGGGGGGTCAAAAGTAAAAATTTCTCAGTAGTTTTCACAAGCGCCGGGAAAAACAACATAAAAATTAAGGAAAAACGGGAATTTTTACGCAAAATCGGTTTTCTAAAAAATCGATTTTGGTTTTTGGTGTAACTCTAAAAGAAATGAACGTTTATACATTATACATGAAATTTTCACTGGTTGTTTATATTTGCATTTTATATACACCATAACATTTTCAAAATATTTTGATTTATTTTGAACGGTTAGGCACAGTTTTTTTTTATAAACATTTAAAGATCGAATTTTGACAAAATTTATCAAAATCTTGAAAATTATCAATCATTGTAATTAATAAATTATAAAATGTTCAGTTTTTATAGCTAAGGATTGCAAATTTAAAACAATGTTTCTCATAAAGAGTTCATACTGTAACCAAAAATCTAAAAAATATATGAACACAGTTATTTTTTACAGACATTTTAAATTCAAATTTGGACGAAATTATATATTAAAAAACCTAGAGTAACTATTTTAGTTATTTTGTTGTGATTGAATAATATTATTCGTGGGTACTTGAAACTTCTAGTGTACTATTATATATCTATGATAGTATCACGGTTTTTGTTGATGTATAACGCGTTATAAGTACCTAATGGATATTGTGATATGATTAATTTGGAATTTATTATAGGTACCTATTATAGGTCAAATTATGGTTTAGTACTTTAGTACCATAGATATGTATATAATAATATGTCTTATACCTAGACTGACATACCGTCTCCGCTCAGAATCGTTTTTCTTATACAATGATATAATATAGTTTAATTCAAATTTAATATCATCCATTATACAGTGACCCGCTTATAACCTACTGTACAACAGAGCGATACCCACTTGCCCACCTTTTTTTGTTGTTGTTTTTCTCGTTATTTTTGAACAATAATAGGAATATGGGATTTTTACTTCTCCAATGCACCAACCAGATTCATTTTATCATCGAAGAAGTTGAGAATCTAAGTATGATTTCGACTACCTAACTTGTACACAAACACAAATTTTAAAGTTTTAAAATATTAAAAATTTAAAAAAAAATCACACATCATTGTAAAACCAATACATTCATCCCACCGCTCAGAATCTAAAAGTATAAAGTAAAACAAACTAACAACATCATACACATTTTAATCATTTTCATTCTTCAATATTTTGAAGTTTGAACAAAATATATGTTGTTAATTACAAAATTATATTTTCATGTACAAATATTATACCGTTGGATAATATTATGAACTATTAGATAAACTGTCTTTTTTTAAATAGGTACCTAAGTACAACCTACATATAATATAATATTATTATAATATAGTGTTATGTTTATCACTTATCAATTACTAGTATAGGAAATTTTTTATATTTTAATGTATAATTATAAAATAATTGTTAGTTATTACCACTCCAATATCTGAAACAGCATGTTATATCAAAAATCACTGTTAATACTATTAAAGTTTTATATGAAATCATTATTCTTATTGTTCAAATAACTAAAATAAGGACTGACTATAAACTTTGCTTGGCAATGGATGTATGTAATGTGATTGCATTTAGAGAATAGGTAGGTACAATATTATTATGTACGCCAAAGAAGTGCCTGTTTAATTAGGTGTTGATGCATTATAACAACTAAATAAACATTTTGTATAAAAATTTGCAAAAATTTGTGAAAACTACTGTTATACTCGTATAAATATCATGGTAACCAACTTAATGAAATTGTTCGTTCGACCCCTGCTATACAGCGAAGTGCGAACAGTTTCAATTTTAAATTAGAATACTTGTTAATTGTTCTTTAGAATTTTTTTTGCTATTGTTAAAAGAGTAGTTAAAAAAAATCCTTAAAAGAGACGGGTGGGATACTCAAAAACACGAACTTCAAAACATTATAAATTGAAAGCCAAGTCCTGCCTAAAAATTCTGATTGTACCTTAATTCCTAACTCGTTAAAATAAACAGTTTCTGAAAAAAATCCCAAAAATCTCTTAGAAACTGAATTTATTCCAAAAAACGTAATGAATCTAATTTTACCACCATCTACAAAAAATATTCTTTTATTGAAAAGGTATAAAATGATTACAATGTCCATTTTGCATTGTGAAAGAGGAACTTTAAATTCCTAGTGTATCGATTAGACTGGTATTTTTTTTGTATGTATGAGACATCTGCAGTTCATACAGGATTTGTAGGTAACCTAATTTTTCAATTTATTTACTAATTTAATGCTTTTACAGTTTTATTATCTATTATTGAGAATATTAAAGACATTGTTATTATTTATATTTCAATGCAATTTCGTAAAAGATAAGTCCAAAGACTAACAAAACCATGAAGAGCCAAAATAATTTTTAAAACTGATTCTGTAAATTGCTAATTACAAGCAGTTTCATAAAAATATAGTGAAAACGTTCACGAAACGGCAATTATAAAATGAATTCGTTAGCTTTAAATTGTATTCGAACATAACGTTTTATTACAATTTTGAAATATAAAGAAAATAATAAATTTACTTCGTATAGTATTGACACACCTGTGACCTGTTTACCAGTTAATGCAAAACAAAGGACTCCTTGTATTGTTGTGTATTGTTTATTATTTCTTAAAAACAGAATTTTCTGTTATTTTCTTTTGCCAAAAATTAGTACTAAGATATAACAGACTAGTAAGGACATAGTGAGCCGATGAATGGGGATGGCCACCAATAGATTCCTCTGTTATCATCAACGATGAGCATTGAATGTTTTCAGAGCTACTGGTGGTTTTATTTGGCGTCGAATTTAATAGTCGTTATTTTAAAAATATGTGAATTTATATACTGAAGTCTGAGTCTAGATTATTTTTACCAATTATGTTATATTAAATGTGTATATTAATTTTTTTTCATCAGTTATTTTATATTTTCTATAAATAATTATATTTATTTATTTTTATTTCACTACACATAAGATATTTATCATATTATTTTTTTAAGCCTGATATTTAACTGATTTTATTATTTAATTTTAATGTTATTTTAATAAAGGATTTTTAAAATGCATTTTGTATTGAAATTTAAGTTTTTAATAAAACATCTATCGTACCGGACCAACAAAAAAAATCTCGAAACTTTTAGTGATTACAATTATTTTTGGGGAATTAAGGTGATCTTTTTAAACATTTTTGTAACGGTTTCATGATAAATTTGGAGATTTCTCATTTTTATTATTTTTTTTATCTAGCATGGCCTTGTAAACTTTCAATACAAATTTCACCCTTGGACCCCCCCCCCACTCATTTATCTCTTATACATACATTAGTGGCCACTGGCCACTGAAAACCTGTTCGTTTTCAGTCCATTATATCTATAGTCCGTGAGTTAAACGAAATTTTCTTGGGATAACACTATACAATCAAGTGATCCATATAAAATTATATTAAAATAAGTATTATATTGTACATGTAGCACACAATTCAATGAATTATAAAAATTTTAATCCAGGCATAGATCGGATAGAGATATCAAATTTTAGTAAAAGTTTTTTTCTTTACAAAACTAATGTTATGCCATAAATCATAAAAATAATTTTTGGTTTTTAGTTTTTTCGGAAAAAATATTGTCGACAATTTTATATTGTGCATAACAAAAATACGAATATTTTGGGGTTGGCTACACTGTTCTATTATTAAAATTAATTACAGTAGATAATAAAAACTGTGAAAAGAACATGGTGCCATATGGCATCATTGAGACTGAAATGGATAAGTAAAACAAAAGTAATGTAATTTGTTAGGTCTTCGTGTTACACCATGTTCATATATTTCATTATTATACCACGAAAAGTGTTGCTACATTATACAATATATTCTTACATTTATCATTTTTGTGTAACCTGTATCCATCACAATCTTGAATCGATAAATGGCAGTAGTTAATAAATACTATTTAGCTTTCTCATACATTTCCTTATATGTATACTTTAAATACCGGTCTTTGAGCTAATATATATATAAGCCAATTCTCACAACCGGATGCGTATTGGTCGCCTTGCATAGGTACCTATACACTTACGCACCAATCAAATCAAATAAAATGACCAAAGAAAATGTTTACATGTTAGCCGCGTACCACCTGTCATAGGCTCACAACTGATACTGGCATATACAGCCGTTCAAACAAAGCCGTATAGTTCACTTTGACTTTTCTTCAAACCAAGAACAATAATACTATTTACATTGAATATTGGAAGACCACACAGACCAGCCAGTTGAACCTTACGTTAGTGAATGCAACCTCGGTGTTGGTGAATTACGGCACAATATCTAAATCATGTACTAGTTGTTTCCCGGATTTATTAGAGGATTTATTAGAGGAACATATGAATTACGAGCCCAATATTTTATGATAGGGATGTACGAATTTTGGCCATAATAATTACCACATTATCTTCAACTACTGTCCTTCAATCGTTTTAGGAGAAGATATGAGAGCATCTGGGGAAGAGTGGGCAACTTCAAAGGCTTACATTTATTGTTTTTCATTATTGGTTATTAGATATATAGATAGTTTATGTATTATTATTTATTTTTCGTATGGCATAAACAAGTTTCGCAAAGCTATTCAACATGTAACATAATTAATATAAGGTATCATTAAACATTTTTAAATAAAGTAAAACTAAAACATGAACATGTAGTATTATACAATAATAATATTAAAACAAGTTATTTATAATAATAAACGGGTGCATAGTGTAGTCAACATCCAAGAGAGTGCACCATGGGCAACGGAAACGTAAAACTTCTGGCCACCAAAACTTGCAAGATGGATTATCGCTGATAATCCATTAAGATAAAGATTGGGATATACATACTTAGATCGCTGTATGCTTTATCCGATATATCTGACTAAATCGTATATATCAAATGTACGTATGACAATAATAAATTGTAGTGAGTATTGTACAGTCTCGAATAACACATCATCATCAAAGTTGAATAAAGAATTTACAAGTGCCCATCCTAATATTTTATATTTTATGAAGACTTTGAACAGCATTCAGAAACTAAATTATATTAAATTCTGAAGTAATAATAAAAGGAACCTTACTAGCAAACAGGGAAGATATTATAACAAATACTTGGAAAATTGAATGACTGAGTTAATGGGAATTGAATATTTAAAGAAAGTTTGTTTCAAGTTTGCAAATCAACGTTTTTGAATTGAATAAATTATGTGCCTCAAAAAATTTGATTATGTAAGTATACGAGGTACTGAAAAGAACATCGAAGTGATATCCCAACTATAAACTCATATTAATCTGAACTTCCAGTAAGAGACAAGGTCTCAGAATAATATAATTTATACATTTATTTGCAATAATATTACCTCCAATGGCCACAGATGCAGACTGTTGGTAGCCGGTATGCGGTAGTCGGAAGAATTCCCATTGTACACAACAAAAATAATTGATTTAATAACGTTATGAAAACAGCTAAAATGAAGCAAAATAATTGTTCAATATTGAGTAACATCCACTTCGTGTGAAACCACCTAAAATAAATATTAACATCCTCTTCTTACATTCAATGCCGCAAATATTAACTCTGAGGCCCGTGTGCAAAATTTATTCGGAGGCCCCAAATTAACATTATAATTTTTTACTTGATTTTTTTTGTTACTACAGCAATATTAATCGGTACTTACTTTTTTCGTGTTTTAACGTGTAAGAAATTATTAATGATTTTATATATACATTATACCAATTAGACAAGAAGTTATAACCTTATTATTAAATAAATAATATAGGTAGTTATTATATTATTTATATGAAACTTTATACCAAAACCAATTTTAATAATGTTATCTATAAATTAAATACAACGCATGATATTTTGTAGATTTAATGTAGGTATAGTATTTATAACTAAACAGAAGAAAATATCTAATACTATAAAAAAAAGACCATATATAATATGTCTTATACCTAGACTGGCATACCATCGCCGGTCAGAATCGTTTTTCTTATACAATGATATTATATCATTGAATTCAAATTTAATACCATCCATTATACAGTGGCCCACTTGTAACATAATGTATAGCAGAGCACCTTTTTATTTATTTAGATCTGTTAATATTTTAACATAATTGTTAAATCATATTTATTTATTATTTGCAAAGAGTAATGTTGTTACAGTCATATATTTTATATAATTTATTTATAATTTACAAAAAAAATAATGAATTTAATTCAACTAAAAATTAAACATCAAGTAAATAATTAAAACAATGAATAATTTAAAATTGACTACCTAATTACACTTGTAACCTACGAATTATACTAACGTAAGTGGTTCTCCGGATTGAATATTATTTATTATTAAATTACAAATTTCCACATACAAGATAATTAACTAGTACTAATACAGTAAGGATCTAACAAATGTCTCCTCCATCTTTAATGATATCGTTTTTTGGAATATGTTCAGGCATCTATCTTTTATTTGGATAAATGATATTGGCAGAATGTTGGAATGGTAAACCATACTAAGTCTAAAAACAACAGAAACACAATATATTACAATAAATTATTATTTTTATCATTTATAGAAGGTTTAATAGTAAATACATCTTAATTTGATAAATATTTAGGTGTATGTGAATTGTGAGGTGTTATGTATATGTTACGGGGTCCATTTCTCCGGCCCCCCCAATTTGGAATTTTGAAATTCTGATTGGGCCAATCGTTTGTGCATCGTTTGTGCACGAATGTGCACGAAGCCCGATCGTTTGTGCACAATTACTTCCGGAGATATCGCAAAAACAAATTCGGGGGGCCGTAGAAACGGCAGCCCCCCCGATTTGGAATTTTCAAATTCTGATTGCGCCAATCGTTTGTGCATCGTTTGTGCACGAATGTGCACGAAGTCCGGTCGTTTGTGCACAAAAACTGTGGAGATTATCCCTGAATCAAATTCGGGGGGCCACAGAAACGGCAGCCCCCCCGATTTGGAATTTTCAAATTCTGATTGCGCCAATCGTTTGTGCATCGTTTGTGCACGAATGTGCACGAAGTCCGATCGTTTGTGCACAATTACTTCCGGAGATATCGCAAAAACAAATTCGGGGGTCCATTTCTCCGGCCCCCCCCGATTTGGAATTTTCAAATTCTGATTGCACCAATCGTTTGTGCATCGTTTGTGCACGAATGTGCACGAAGTCCGATCGTTTGTGCACAATTATTTCCGGAGATATCGCAAAAACAAATTCGGGGGTCCATTCCTGAGGCCCCCCGATCTGGAATTTTGAAATTCTGACTGTGCATCGTTTGTGCACGAAGTCCGATCGTTTGTGCACAATTATTTCGGGAGATATCGCAAAAACAAATTCAGGGGGTCGTAGAAGAGACAGTATACGGAAAAAGAACTACAATCATAATAGGTATTATTTATTTATTTATTTATTTATGTTGTATATCAACGGGTATATACCCTTTTACAAATTATATAAAGGAAACATATTAGATAAAAACTAAAAACTAAGTAAGTGTAGTAACACCTAACAAATACAGATAAAAATAATATAAAATTATAATTACATTATAAACATTTTTTTTTTTTTTTTTTATATTAATCAATCAATATTTTTTAATAATACCATAGATTTAGATTTAAAACAATTGCGTGAGAGAAAAAATATATCTAAATGTATACAAATTTTATTAGCTAAAATTAAAGCTCGAGAGAAAAAAGAATTGGTACCACTATTCGTTTTATAATGAGGAACTAAAAATAAATCTGAACTACGTGTAATTAGATGTGGAATTCGAAAACTGATTTCAGACAACAATTCGGGACACATGATATTGTAATTAATAAGATCATAGACAAACATAATATCAGTTAATTTCGGTCTAAGTGAAAGAGAAACAAGGCCAATATAATCTTGAGTTAGATGGAGAGAGTCCCTAGATAATGGAATATTCGATAAGTATGAAATCCTTTTTAAAAATGTATATTGTACATTGTCTAAATCATTTATATATGTCAAGTATTTGCATGACCAGATTACGGAGCCGAAATCAAGATTGGATCTAACTAAAGATGTATACAAGGTTTTTAAGCATAACGGATTTTTGAAATCTTTAGTATTTCTATTAATAAAGCCTAAATTAACCTAAATTAATTATAATCAATATTTTTGCGATATATCTTTTTCCTTTATTCTATTACTGTTACTTTATAATATTTATTATATTGTTATTATTAAATAATATCTAAAATATATATATATAATTTTAGTCTAATAATTGTATTTAGATATACTATAGTCTATATAGTAATCACAGAATATAATATTATACAACAAATTAAACTAATATTTTTATATACAGAGTGATCATAACTTATTATATAACTTATATATTCTATCAATCATTTACTTATGCTCATTCGTATATATTTTATCAATAATAATATATATCATAATAATATAATATAATATTAATTGTTTAATATAATAATTAATAATTAATGTACCTATATTTTTTTCTGAAACACGCTTATGATTATTATATATGTATAATAAATATCAATTATTACCATCATATTATAAAACCCATAGTAAATATAGCTATATGTAAATTTAAAAAAATAAATGTCTTTGTAATAAATTGGACAAAGCTGGCCACTAACTAGTTAGTTTTAATTCATAGTAATTGTATAACTGCACTACCTATAGTTGAATTTAATGTGTAAAATGATCTAATCTAACTCGTTAAAAATAATAAGTTTCGATTCACATTTATGCACTGCTATAAGTACCTACTTTTGAAGTTATATAAATCCTGTTCGAGAGGGAGCTGTAGAGTTGTATATCCAGATGTAGTGTAATATTTGTCATGGAAATTTTAGTGTTGGTGCCTATTTTTATTTTATGTAAGTATTCAAAAAACAATGGCAGTCATCAGAGGTTTGTGGGGCTGTGGAAACTCCATATTGGTAAAAGGACGTTTCGCCCCCGTCAAAAAAGCGAGTCCACAGAAGTTTCGTCCCCGTCTATTATTAAGATAGGAAATTTGGCCCCCGGGAGTTATGTGATGTTATTTACCTACTCATAGGACGTTTGGTCCCGATATTTTAAATTACTACATTTAAATGGCTTTTTATAATTTAAAATTTCAATTATTTTTAAAAAACGTACAATTTCAATATAATTTATATTAATGGTAATCGGAATAAAAATCCACCGGAAAAAAAATCCCCGGACTACAATATTACTCACAACCACATGCAAATGGTTAAACAAATATTTTTTAAACGTTAATTAGTATCTATAATTAATATTTAATTACAAATACGTATATTATATTATAATAATTATTAAAAAAATTATATATTTTATAAATAAATTATTTTTTGTTTTAAATTACGATAATAATATATTATGTCTAATTCAACTTAACAACTTAACAATAATAATATAAATAAATAACTATAAAAAATAATAAAAAAATATAAAAATTAACAATAACATTTTATACTACTATATTAATACACATTTTATGTTGGTATAATTCTGTAAAAATTAAATCCCCGAAATAAAATATTACGTTTTCAAAACTTCAAATGTCACTTATGATTGTTGTGTGCGGTGTAGTATACACAAATATATAAAGTATAAAAATATTTCGAGTGATAAAATATAGGGGGTAATATCAGGGCTGGTTTTAAGGGGAGGCACGGGTGGGCAATTGCCCGGGGGCGGCACACTTTGGGGGCGGCAAAATTATCTCAGATAAAATAAACAAAAAATTAATTTTTTTTGTAAAGAGAAAGATTTCTAAAAAATTATACATTTTATTACTATTTATTTTTTAAATTCACATATGCATACATTTTTTTTACCTATATTTTATCATTTTAAATAAAGAAAAATAAACGTTATTAACTAAGTAAGTAGGTAGGTACCTACTAGGTATCATGGAAGATTCTAGGTAGATAGTACCTAAGACCTAAGTTATAAATTAGTTACTTATGTTTTTTTGTATAGTTTAAATACTATTAAAAATCTAATATTGGAGTGCATAGGTACCTAGTTAAAATTGCTAAAAATTAACTTCAAATTAAATTTCAATGAGAAAGGGAAACATAAAAAAGGTGGGAAAGTGGGTGTCGCTCTGCTGTACAGTAGATTACAAGTGGGTCACTGTATAATGGATGATATTAAATTTGAATTCAACGATATAATATCATTGTACAAGAAAAACGATTCTGAGCGGAGACGGTATGTCAGTCTATGTATAAGAAATATTATATACATATCGATGGTATTAAACAAAAAATTGACCTATAATAGGTACCTATAATAAATTCCAAATTAATCATATCCCAATATCCATTTGGTACTTATAACGCGTTATACATCAACAACAAACCCTGATACTATCATAGATATATAATAGTGTACTTTAGAAATTTCAAGTACCCACGAATAATATTATACAATCATAACAAAATAACTAAAATAGTTATTTTAGGTTTTTAATATGTAATTTCGTCCAAATTTGAACTTAAAATGACTATAAAAATAAACTGTGTTCATATATTTTTTAGATTTTTTGGTTACAGAATGAACTATGTATGAGAACCTTTGTTTTAAATTTTTTCGAGATTTTGATAAATGTTGTCAAAATTCGATCTATAAATGCTTATAAAAAAAAATTGTGCCTATGTATTTTTAATATTTTTCAATTGCTATTGTAACAATATATCAGGAGCCTTGTATTACATTTGTACACTTTTTGACCCAACAGATAAAACTTTAATGATATTTATAGAAAAAAATTACTAAAAAAGTTGAAAAATGAAAATTTCCGTTTACAGCTCAAAAAAAGTCAAAATATTTTCAAAATTGTATGGTGTATAGGAAATGCTAATATAAACATTCAGTGAAATTTTCATGTATCTACTGCAGTTATTCGTTTTTGTATTACAACAAAATAAGGAAATCGCTACATGAGAAATTGAATGAATATCCAATGTTGTAAAAATTTGAATTTCAAACGCTCATAAAAATTTAATTTGACTTTCTTATAGACATTTTTTTTTTTCGATAAATGTAGATAATCTTATGAGGAATCTTGTATTACATTTTCAAATCTTAGATTTAAAAACAAAAATTTTTACGAATTCTTAACTCAAAATAATTTGCTAATTTTCGTGATTTTTCCATATTTTGTCAATTTTTGAACTTTAAATGCTTATAAAAAAAAAATTGTGACTAAGGATTTTTAATATTTTTCATCTGCCTTTGAAACAATATACTAGGAGCCTTCTATTAAATTTTCAAGCTTTCGCAACCAACAAATAACATTTTATTGATATTTTTAGAAAAAAAACTGAAAAAAGATGGAAAATGAAAATGTCCCTAAACAGTTCAAAATAAATCAAAATATTTTGAAAACGTTATCGTGTATATAAAATGAAAATATAAACAACCAGTGAAAATTTCATGTATATACGTTCATTTCTTTTAGAGTTACACCAAAAACCAAAATCGATTTTTTGGAAATCCGATTTTGCGTAAAAATTCTCGTTTTTCCTTAATTTTTATGTTGTTTTTTCCCGGCGCTTGTGAAAACTACTGGGAAATTTTTACTTTTGACCCCCCCAAAGTACCGACTAGATTCACTTTTCTATCAGAAAAGCTACTGTTGAAGAAAATCCAACCACTTTTACTGTCCCAAAACGTGATGACACTATGACAGACACAAAAAAAAATAAAAAAAATAAAACACACATTATTGTAAAACCAATACATCCATCGCTCCGCTCAGAATCTAAAATATAAAATACAATTTTTTCAATATTAAATTTACAAAATAATTATTAATTTATAGTCTATAAGCATACAATATTTTGAATATTTTATATTAGTAAAATAGCTCTATCTTTTTAAAGAGCAAATTTATTTTTAACATACCTTTTGACGGTTTGAAATATAATTTTGAATTTGGTTTCTTTTACTAATTTTATAAAGTTGACGTGAGCACGAACAGTAGTAAAATGAATGTTTTATAATACACACAATATTGTTAAATTCTTAATTTTTAAACAATTTTATAACACGAACACAATATAATATAGGCTCTCCTGTGTACCTAATCTTTGATTATCTGACTGCCAAAAATAATGAAGGATATTTGTTACTAGTAAACTATATATTAATACTTAATGCTTTATGCGTGTATTAGACATTAGTTTTACGTATATGGAAATATCACTTATCTCATTATACATTACATTTTGCGATTTCTGAAAATTGCCGACTAGTACTTACAGACTACAGTTGCCGACATTCAAGGACAACCCCCCCCCCCCTGAATTAACTGCCATGATCGGTATTGTAGGTATGTTAGTATTTTACATATTTTTAAGGATAATGGATATACCTATACATAAACGGTCATACATGTACGGTACAAAAATATGAATTTTCTATGATTTATATTGAATTTGTTAAGTAAATATCAGTAAAACTTAAAAATTAACAAGGTAATTTCCATTACAATTATTAAATGATACACTACATCTGGTACCTACCAGATTAAACTATTAAAGGCTCATCATTCAAACAAGATTGGTTTTACTTCAGAACTAATGGTACACAAACGATTTGCTCATACAGTGCTTTCGAAATTCCAATCTAGAAATGTGTGCATAACCTATTAGTGAAATAAAAATTCAAAATTCCAATCTGAGTGAAAATTAACCCCGATTTAGTGATAACTGATAAGTTATAACTTATAGTTTTATCTCCCCACAGTCAGATTTCGATTTTTGCAATATCTCCGGGAATAATTGTGCACAAACGACTGGACTTGTGCACTAACTATGCAACAAACGAACTGCTCAAACAGAATTTCAAAATTCCAGATCGGGGGGCCTCAGGAATGGACCCCCGAATTTGTTTTTGCGATATCTCCGGAAATAATTGTGCACAAACGATCGGACTTCGTGCACATTCGTGCACAAACGATGCACAAACGATTGGTGCAATCAGAATTTGAAAATTCCAAATCGGGGGGGGCCGGAGAAATGGACCCCCGAATTTGTTTTTGCGATATCTCCGGAAGTAATTGTGCACAAACGATCGGACTTCGTGCACATTCGTGCACAAACGATGCACAAACGATTGGCGCAATCAGAATTTGAAAATTCCAAATCGGGGGGGCTGCCGTTTCTACGGCCCCCCGAATTTGATTTAGGGATAATCTCCACAGTTTTTGTGCACAAACGACCGGACTTCGTGCACATTCGTGCACAAACGATGCACAAACGATTGGCACAATCAGAATTTGAAAATTCCAAATCGGGGGGGCTGCCGTTTCTACGGCCCCCCGAATTTGATTTAGGGATAATCTCCACAGTTTTTGTGCACAAACGACCGGACTTCGTGCACATTTGTGCACAAACGATGCACAAACGATTGGTGCAATCAAAATTCAAAAATTCCAAATTGGGGGGGCTGTAGAAATGGACCCTATGTTACGTGCAAAGTAGAAAATTTGGCATTGTAGACGGTGCCCGGTCACTGTGCACAATGACCGTTTTTCTAGGGCAAAGTTTGAATAAGTTAACACTGTACGGGCATTGTGTACAGTGACCATTTATATTTGGGCATTTAGATTTGGTCAATATAACATTTAACCTCATTTTTTAATAATCATAGAAAAAAAACTTGAAATGGACGCTTTAAATATTAGTCGCCTTTTAATAGTTTTTAAATCTTTATTATCCAGTACCTAATACTGAAGAATTCATATTTTTATCTAAAAGTGGTTTGACATCAACTAGATGAATATTATTTATTATTAAATTATAGTAATTTTAATTGTTTGAATTTAACTAATTATTACTAAAAAGTAATATTAGACAAGTAAGTTAAAATTATATTAGGTACCTACTTTATTCATAAACACACATGTACACAACTATTATGGCACTTTGGTTTACAAAGTTGACCAAATTTTTTGCATTTACAGTTTACACCGATTGGTACTACATAGTAATACAGTAGTAATGAAGGACTACATGACAATAGAATCATTTGGTTTCGAATAGGTAAGGGTTTTATGATTAGATAATAAAATATTATCTAGATTATACTGTTTGCAATTATAATGTTCTCACAAATGCGCAATATACTATACAGGACGGCGCTAGAAATATTGGCACCCTAGGCGAAACCATATTTCGGCGCCCTTCCCCCCCCCAAGTTGATAATAATAATTAAGGGGATCGCTGCATACGTATTTTTTGTACGTTAAAGACCAATAAGTGGTGGTGAATTACACATACTTCCGAATGTCCGATTTTAATTTTTAATGTATATATGAATTTTTTGGAAAAATAACTAGGCTTTCTACGAAGTCGATTTCCAATTTTAAAGGACCATACAATTTGGATATTTTTTTAAAAAAACTCATGAAATCATTGCATTACATTTTTATTTATTTTGGGCTTTTTGGGTTTCATTTCAAAAAAGTTGGACCCTTTTAAGTTGATTCGTATTGCTCGTGGTGTGAAGGTTCTATATAATTACAGAAAATTCAATAATAGATCTGATGAGCGCACAATATAAAGCTTTTAGTGGAGGTATCAACTTAAATTCGTCACAAACCCGATTAAGAGGACGTCGCATCCGCATGTGTTGTCTCCGTCTTACACATGTACGACATACCAAATGTTCGTTGGCTAGTTTCAATAGGGTATTATCAGTTTTTATATTAGAATGAATTGACCTATTATCAAACTTTTAGGCAAGAACAGTATCTGTGTTCTTTAGTTGTTTTTTTACGATATTTTAATTTGTAAGTGAGTTATGGGTATGTAAAGTATTCATATTCTAAAATGTTCATAAGTCATAACTAACTTAAAAATTAAAATATCGTAAAAAACCAACGAGAGAACACAGATAATGTTGTTACCTAAAAGTTTGATAATAGGTCGATTCACTCTAATATCAAAACTGACAATACCCTATTGAAACTAACAAACAAAAATTGTCCATATCGTACGTGTGTAAGACGGAGACAATACATCCGGATGAAACGTCCTCTTAAGAAATCCAAGAGCTTTTAAGGCTTTACAGCATGTCGCATATATGTGGTTATGAACATTTAAGTTACTATCATAGAAAACTAAAAGATCTTTCACCGTATTCCCTTCAATAGCAAGATGGGTCCCACAAAGTAAGCATTTAAATTCCAAGTGAGTGCGACCTCTGTACAAAGATTCTAAGAAACATTTGGAGACATTAAAGTCCAAACTAATATTTATAGCCCAGGCATCTAATGCGCACAATTCACTTTGAAGTAATTGACAGTCGTGTACTGAGCGTTATATGAATTTATTTATAAATGGGTAAGTATTATCGAGGTATCGATGCACTGTTATATTCTTACGAATTACGATAGTTCATTATACAAATATGAGACAATTATTATTATCTTCAATTAAAACGACATTAGATAATGAATATTTTAAATTATATAGATTGTTAATGTGTATTAAAAGATAAATTAAATAAAAATTATTTTCAGTTTGGGGCCCCTTCCGTGCTGGCGCCCTGGGCAGTCACCCATATTTAGTATTTACTGGAGTTTTTTTTTTTTAAATAAACTATATTTGTTATTCTGATTTCTCCATAAATGAATTCAGAAACCCTTTAGTTTTCACTAGTTTTCACGAATTTCTTAACATAACCTAATTAGCTGTTTTCTATTATGTATTTGTTTTTGTCGTTCAGTGTTGTGTTTATAGTTGTTTAGCACTTAATTACACGTAATTATAATATTGTGTATTAAAATTTAATTTTGATTGTCTTTAGTTACAGAGGTGACACATTTATTTCGTTTGCTCTTTCAATTGCTTCATAGGTGTTAATACGGATGGTAGTAGGTATGTATATACATTTCTATACAGTTCATTATACTGGTTAGATCTACCTACCATAAATATATAACACATATATTTATAACATCTATTTATTACTTATCTGGTTCAAATCAGTTCTTGTCTATCCCCGGGAAATCAGACAATTTATGTCAAGCATACACAGTGTGTATTACACACACACAGTTTCATGTTTTTAGGATTTAACTGAATACAAAATAATATTATTATTATGAATTAGCGTTCAGTAGAATACATACCATCGAAATAAATTTCAGCCATTCCTGTTTGATAGGTAAAGTAGCTATGTGCATGTTCTAAAATAAAAAAAAAATACTGCCTAGTTAGTGTATTTTATCTTATTAAATTTATTAGGATAGGTTTTGTGTGTTTTTTTTATTAAATTGTTGCCCTGTGTAGATTAAATGTTTCCATCCCCCTGCAATTGTCATGCTAAATTTTGTAATATACATGTTTTCTTGTATTTAGGTGTGGTATCAACATCTATGTGAGGGGGGATTTAAGACTCATGTCCTCGTCCACTCTCCAATTCTTAACAAAAATTCTCATTTTCATATTTGGCGCAGGGAAAGTGGGTGCACCTATCCACAAAATGCACTTAAGGTGCATTGGATATCCCTACTACTCTACAATTCATTGGTTGGTGTAGTCTTGTCCTTTAGGTTGGGGGTTAAGCTCAGGGTTAAAAACCTTGCCTTCTTAAAAGTCATATGTTCAGAACTCGCACACTAAGCCTCGGACTAGAGATAAAGGGAAAATGACTGGAATTCGGAAAATGGAATTATTATGTTTAGCCAAAGGTGGGCATTAACTTGTTAAAAAGTTAAAGTTAAGTTAAAAAGTTAATTTTTTTTTAACTTTTTAACTTAACTAGTTAATTATTTTTGTTTTTAACTTATTAACTTATTCAGTTAAATGTTTATTGTTGTAACTTAACTTTTTACAGTTAATTATCATTGTCATGCAGTTAAGTTAATTTAATTTTTGAGTTATGCGTAATCAACTAGGCAATACCGATTGGTCGACTTTTTTACGATTTTAGTAATTTATTTTCTAATTATGTATTATAATAATTTAATTTTTTACACAGTGTTAAATATCTTGGTAAATGTTTTTGTATAACAAAATACTATGGTAGTATATGACTTAAAAATATTGTACCTTCAAAAAAATTAACTTTTTTTTAACTGAGATAAGTTAATTTTATTTTCTCTCTTAACTTTTAACTTATCTAGTTAAATTTTTTTTCCTTGTTAACTTTTAACTTAACTGAAGACAATTTAAATGAATTAACTTAACTTTCCAAAGTTAATTATTTTCATTAACTTGCCCACCATTGTGTTTAGCATGGCACGTAAGGACCCTGTACGAATCTGATGTGGTTTTAGATTTAGTAAGGGCCTTAGTAAGTCCTTTTTAATTGCATACATTATGACTATCCAATTAGCATTTACCAATATAACATTATAAAGCAGTATAATTGTTTTTTTAACTACCTATAGATAGTATACGTAGTAAGTAAATACGAACATGATTAAGGATACGTTTGGTACGGAGAAATGTTGCATAAAATTGTTTACCTTTCATTTTCGTGAATATGGGTTTCTCTATAACAATAAATGATTGTAAAATGCGTTAATAAACGTTCAGCTAAGAGCCAGGGACTGGAACCAATCCTAAAAGTACAGGTTCTGAAACCGGAACCTTTAAAATATTAACAAGAGTCGGAACCAAACAATAAATAAAGTAATGGAACCGAACAGGAATTTTCGAATTAGATTGGTTCCTTCAGATTCAAATATAAAATAATTTTATTTGTCATAATTTAATGGTATTGCTGTTTTGTGTATAAGCTATATATGATTATAATATGAGTTTTCTAATATTTCTCATACTATATTAAGCCCGCATTCTGGATAATTATTTAAAATTATTATACTTTTCTTTACTTAAATTATAAGTTATTATATAACTTTTTTTTTTTTTAACCAGAACCAAAACAAAATAGTTATTTTATTTTTTGAGAACCAGTACCAGAACCAATACTGATAAATTCAAAAGGTTCCAGTCCCTGCTAAGAACTATATTTTTTGATTATAATTCCATTATTGCAAAACCATAAATTGTTTATCATAATTTCAGATAAAAAAATTGTGATCCAAATGTTGTGGAGACTGTATTGCAACAACGCTCATTATAGTATAATACCACTTTTTTTAAATTTCAATAAAATATATATTATATTATATAATATATAACATTGGGGTACAATGTAACAAACTATTTGGGGCTAATTGTAACACAATTATTATCGTAGTATAGATTATTACACAATAAAATTATATCATTTTTGAATAATATTTAAATAACATATTGATTTATCATCATTCATTTACAGTATTTATACATGTATTGGACCATCAATATGCCTTCTAAATGACTATATGTCAGTAGACACTATATAATATATATGAGAAAAACGAGGCCATAGAGGAATCACAACAGAGTTTATTAAACACAGAGAACTATTTTATTTTAAACAATTTATACTTATATTGTATTTCTCACAGTATAGTTTTATTTTAATATATTGAATTTGTTTTAAAGAATAAACAAATTAAGTAATGAGTGTGTGTGTGTGTGTGTGTGTGTGTATGTTACAACTTACCCCAGTAGAGAGTAAAATGAAAAAACAAATCCTGATATTGAACTTTATGTCAAATTATGTGTTTATTACTATGAGCCTATAATGCATACTACGAAACAAGACAATATTCTATATCGATTAGTATAAGAAAAAAACAATTATGAGAATTATTTTATTAGATACGGCTAGATACAAATAGTATAAGTGTTACAACTAAACCCGGTATCCCGGTGGGCCAGCTCGTCCCTGCATACAACAACCGTACCTAATTAAAAGTATACATTAAAGATAAGTAAATTTTATTTTTTTATTGGATAACCCGTGGAAACATAGGCCATTGGGTGTGGGGAGGGAACTGTAGATCTGTAGATTGGGTAGGTTGGTACACGTGTGTGTTGTGTTTTGGCAGAATTTCAAATGGGGCACCCGTAGGTTTCTGCCATGCCCCGGGTGGGAGATGGCGGCACTTGTTCTCCGAACACCGTGACTTTCCCGAAAAAAAATTCCACCCAGTGGCCGGGAATCGATCTGGCGACGGCAGCCGTTAGCGCCGGGCCACACTATCCGTTTTCACCGGTCCGTTGGTAACCGGTGAAAACGGATACGTTAGCTGATAAAAACGAAACACATTGATATGAATATAATTGGCCACACTGTCCGGTGCGCAACGTTCCGTCGTCCGTCAGCCGGATCGCAACGCAACATGCTGCGTTGAAAACGGATACCGGATAACGTTTTATTTATTGTAACACGTTGTTTTTGATGACAGTGGACACATTGTCCGTTTTTAACGCATCCCGCGTGAATCCTAGTTCCTAGGCGCCAGGCCACATATATATTTTAAAATTGTTTTTTAAGTTCTCTAATGATGGATACAGATAAATTAATACAAGCTGTACATGGACAAAGTGCTTTGTGGGAAATTAGTTCCAAAGAATATATGAACGCCAATATAAAAAAAAAAAGTTGGGCCGAAGTAGGTTGTCTAATGTACCCTGATTGGAACGAAAAACAGCAACAGGAAAAAGATGAAACAGGTAATTATACAATTTTTTATTGGACACTTTAACTTATAATTATATTTATTTTTTTACTAACTAACACAATAAATGTTTAGAGGAGAGGGTATTAGGTAATTTGTTGAAAAAAATTAACTTCAGTGACCTACCTATTAACATTAAGTGTATAAAAGTTTAAAGTTAATGTGAAGACAAATATTAATTCAACTTAGCTAAGAAAAAGATAGTTATTATTTTTTTTTTTATATCTAACACCTGTCTTAGGTCACACATTTAGTGATAATGTTTTTTTTCTAAATTATAACTAAATATTTAGTTAAAAGTCCATCCTTTTATATTACTTTTTTCGTAAACTAGTTTTGGTAGTTTAGCTTTAAACAGATACATTCTTGTGGTTTGTGTCTAACTATGTCTTAACTAAATAAAATAGGCATTTAAAATTTTAAATCATTCTGTAAAGACCATAATATACCTATTATCTATTGAATAAACAAATAGTAATGAATCAATTAGTTTACAGTACCAACTAAGTTAAGTCAATAATTTTTATAAACATAGTTATAATAAAAAAAACGCATATTTATGTTGTATAGAAAAATTAATACACATAATATCTTAATTCTTTTGCATAAACATAATTATCATTCTTATTTTACATAATATACTCTAGGTTAGGTTAGTTATAATTAAAAAACACCTAAAAAGTAATACGCCTTGGCAGTAATAATACAATTTTACTTTATTTAACATAACAAAGAAAATTTTAAACATACAAAATAAGTTGGTACCTACCTACCTCCTCATTTTATATTTTATACTAAATCAAACAAATTAATTCATATTATTACATCATAATATAACAATGACATATACACAATATTATACCTATACATATTCAATTTTATACCCAATTTTATATTAATACTTATTTATTTACTTCAAGCATCAAAATTATTTATTGAATAAAACATACAGTATTCTGTAAATCATAAAAGGTTTTACAATTATTACCTATTATAGTTTAACTATCTATACAATTTGTATAATTACCTACTTTATTTTTAATTTGAAAATATAAAAATCAATGGTTTTTAAAAAGTTACATGTTATTATACTGAAATGGTACAGCTCCAGGTCCCATAAAATAATTAGCAAAGTAATCTCTTACAGCAATTCCTTGTGATCGAGAACCTGTAGCATGTGCTTCAACGTCATCCAAAGAGTGGGTTTCTGCATCATCATTGTTATACCCATCTCTTACTCTTACAAAGTTGTGCAACATGCAACATGACTTGACTATTATATCAGTGAAATCTGGTTCAACCTGTATTGGAGTATGTAAAATACGCCATTTGTTGGCTAAAACTCCAAAAGCACATTCGACCATGCGCCTGGCTCGTGATAGGCGATAATTAAATACTTTTCTCGTTAATGTTAAACCACGTCCTGGGTATGGTCTAAGAAGATTGATATGAAGTGCAAATGCTTCATCTCCAATGAAGACAAATGGTTGAGGATTATCATTAACATTAGGTAAGCAAACTGGGACTGGAATATTAAGTTGGTTTGAATAGAGTTTCTTTCCAAATGGACAATTTTTGAAGACACTTGAATCCCCTTCCTTTCCATAAGCTCCGACATCTATTGCGGTAAAGCATAGATTTGAATCTACTACTGCCATTAATATGATAGAAAAAAATTTCTTGTAATTGTAAAAGTTTGAGCCTGAATTATTAGGATTTTTACACCTGATGTGTTTGCCATCAATTGCTCCTAAACAGTTTGGAAAATTAGTTTTGAGGTAATATTGTTTTGAAATCTCAATCCACTTTTCATTTGTTGGCTGAGGCATTTCTGTTGGTTGTAAAATCGTCCATATGACTTGACAGGTTTCAAAAACTATACAGCTGATTGTACTTTTACCTAAGTTAAAGTCAAATGTGAGTGCCTTAAAAGATAAGCCAGTTGATAAATACCTATAAAAAAAAAAAAAAAAAATTAAAATAAGATAAAATTACTATAATTACTAGCAGAAGTTCAGAAATATCCATTTCTTAAGTTTGGTGTTGGCGTTTTAGAGACAGTATCATTATAATATATAAAACAATAATTAATGCAATTAATATTTCTAGAGAAAGCTATGAAAAATACTTGGCGTCATATCAGAGATAACTACATGCGATATTTAAACCAAGGAAAAAGTGGCGATTCAGCAAAATCAAGAAAAAAATACATATATGCTGATTCGTTATCTTTTTTGCAACAATCTCTCGTAAAAAGAAGGTGATTTAAATTAAATATTGAATTTTACTAGTCATTATCTAATCATATATACCATCATTGATTTATTTTGTATTATTTTTTGATACAATTGCTAATTATAGGACAAGTGGAAATTTTGAAAATATTGAAACACCATCATTGGAGCATGATTCAATTGCTGAAAATGATAGTGATTTAAATCTAAACATTAGTAGTGATTATGTTAATGATTTAAATTCACAACCATTAGAACCTCAAACAGAAAACATAAGCCAAAAACAACGATCACCCTCGGCAGCTCGGCAATCAAAAAGAAATGTACCTCAAACAAATGCATTTCAATCACAGTTATTGGATTTGTTGAAAGAACCTGAGCTTAATATTTTGCAAGATCCCGATAATATGATGCTGTTGTCGTTTTCACCGAAATATAAAAAATTAAACGAAGACCAGAAAATAGATTTTCAAATGCAAATGTTACAATTTTTTAAAAATATTAATAGACCTATGCCACCGTTATTTAATCAACCAATAATACAAGAAATAGAACAACGTCACTTGTATCGCCCTCCTATATCAGCAAACAATCAGACAACACAGTCATATAGTCTAGCAGATCCTTATTCACAATTTTTAACACATTCTCAAAATTCATACCAGCCCTTGTAAACCAATTTAGTTTTGATTTTATATAGGTATTTATTTTGTTGTTAAATAATTCACTACTTTTTTAATTATGTTGTTATAGTATTCTATTAATAGGACTATTTTTTTTTTTTATTGTGTTTAAAAAGAAAGTTATTATAAGTTTTGTTTTTAATTTTTTTTAGAACTTTTATGTAATATGTTGTTACTGTTACTATGAAAAGGACAAACTATTTTTTATTTTTATGTTTAAAAAGAAAGATATTATAAGTTTTGTTTTTAATTTTTTTTATAACTTTTATATAATATGTTGTTACTGTTACTATGAAAAGGACAAACTATTTTTTATTTTTATGTTTAAAAAGAAAATCATTATAAGTTTTGTTTTTAAATAATTTTACAACTTTTAGAGGTACTATGTTGGTTATTGTTTGTATTAAAAGGACAATTTGGAAATAATACTTAAATATTATGTTTCAATAAAGTACGCCCAATAAACTAGTTATTTTTTTTTGTTTTTAAATACTTAACAAAACTATACAAGCAGAATTTTGAAAAACAACCGATGGAATTATTATAGGTAATAATAGTTTTCATATAATATAAAGGACACAAAATATGCAAAAAGAAACAAAATTCAATAACATTGAAACATGAATATGCTGAGATATATTATGTACACATTTTTTGTGTTTTAAAATGAAAAATAACAGTGGTTTTTACACATTTTCCGGAGTGAACACTAGTATTTGAATTTGATAACTAGTATGATTGTAGTAATAGGGTTAAATGCAAATTGTATTTTACTATACTATATCTTATATATTCTTACAGGTTTTATTATGTTTATTACATGTAATACACTTTACAATTGTAATTTTAATACTTAATATGATATATTAACAAAAGGTTACTATCCTAGCTCACACCATAGTAAAATATTAAAAAATCAATTGCTTCGGTTATAGACTTAATAATTGAAAAACATATTTTTGACTGCATATATACATATATAATAAATCCATCATAGTTATATTATTATAGTCTACTTTCTTTTGACATTTTAGTACTATCCGTCTATCCATGATATGTACTTTATTTAATTATAACTATAATAATAAGAACTTAATTTATTTATTAAACATTAAATCAGCACTCACAAACACTATAGTGTTTAAATACCTACACCATCAACTAAAACATTTGTAATGTTTTCCTTGGTACCTCACTACCAGGGGCGGACAGGCAGGGCGGGTAAGTGGCCATACCCACCCAGGCCCTCTAGAAATTTTATGTTTGGACCTCGAACTACATTTGTTATTTTTAATAATTTTTAAATTCCACACCGTAATCATTACCGCAAAAATGAAGAATACAATAATATAACAATTAACAATAGGTACTATTTACAAAAATTAAACAACTGGAAGCTGCGAAGGCTATGAAAGTTATTTTAGATTCATTTTTGGAATTTATTGTGTAACGAATATGTGTAATTTAATAATTTTTTAAAACAATAATAGTAATTAATAATTTTTTAAAACAATAATAGTAATTACTAATTAGTATTAAAAATAGTATTTAAATTAAAAACAATACATTTATTTTTGAATTTTATTTTATTTGTATTGAAAAAGATTTAAGATTTTAATATTGAAGTAACTTGTTTTTTTATTATGTTAAATTTAGTTGAGTAATAACTACAGAATTGTTTTAATTTTGTTATAAGTTCCTTAAAAAGTTATTTTATTTAAAATAAACATTGTAACATGAGTCTTTTGTTTGGTAGTTTTAAAACCTATACCCAACTGGACCTTACGTGCCTCAGATTACCCCTGCTTACAACATTATTATTCTTTTTAGTATTTTATATGAATATTGAAAATGCATACACAGTTATAGCAAAGGTTATATCTTTTTAATTAATTATAAATTAGACCCAATAATGAATACAATTTAAACATTTTTTATTTTCAAAAACTCAATTTGAAAAATAACAATGTCTTCTTACATCCGCAGTAAGGTTGAATATGGAACCGTGCCTTATCTATAAAAAATCTTAATTGGCAAAGTGTGTTGAAGTGCAAAAAAAATAGCCACTGATTAATGATTATAATACATTAGTGTATACTATAAATACCTATATAAATTGAATGCTCTTATAAATAGGTAAATTCTGTTTAATAAATAGGTAGGTATGTACTTACCTCAAAGTAACTGATAACCTTTCTTCTACACTGATAGGCATTCTAAGTACAGTTATTTTCTTTGTAATACTTTCACGTATTCGGCCCAATAATTCGTCAAAAGTTTTTATTGTCATACGAAAATATTCGAAAAACTTTTCAGGATATTGCCGTATGTTTGAATAAAAATATTGAAATTGTGCTTCACGTTCTCGATTTAACGGATGCACCCAATATCGTCTGTTTATTGGAGACTTTTCTTCATTTAAAAAACCTTGTGCTTCCAATAAGCAAATGATTTTAATTTTCTTTTGTTTATTCATATTAATTTTTGTTTAAATTAGGTTTAATTTGTTTTTTGAAACAAGTACGTTAAAAGAAAAATAAACGATGAAGTACCTGCAAGAGCACAGCACAAAATATGACAAATTGAATTTAAATTTTAATTCGTCGTGCAAAATATGTTGTGTGGAATGTGGACATGTGGTACAACGCTATCAGTAACATAATTTTGGTGGGAAATGGGATTAATGTTTTGAAATATGGCGGGAAAACTTTACGTCAATAAAAACGGATTACAAAAACGGATGGTCTGGCCGCCAAACCACAATCCGGTAAAAATGCATCCGTTTACCAACGCGACAAACGGACCGACAGACGCCACTGCAGCAGCCGGCGTCGTTCAATGGTCTTAATAATATGACAGTTGAGATTAAAAGGAGATAAGAAACGTTTGTCGCTTTGTCTTTGTCTTTGTTCTAGCTTCGCTGTTATTTTTAGCCATATGTACAATTTTATTCGAAAAGCCTGCACAACTCCACCCCATAAACCTCAATCGTATATTATGACATTTGTCACAATCCACAATTATCGCTCGTGGACGAAGATAAAAAATAATAAGAGACACGACATATTTGACAAGACCTCTGGTTTCACGCAGAAGATCGCCCCGCAGTTAACTTTCATCCATATTATAATATTCACTGAAATAAAACAGCAGATACACAATATTTTCCTTAAAAAAAAATTATAGACATTTAAATAGTTATAGCTGATAGATACACAATCATAATATTAATAGATACCTGCCCATTTTAGTAGCAACGAGTTAAGGTATATACCATATCGTGTAAAGACTTAATAATATAGTGTATTACACTTTTAAAAACTGTAATTACCTTTGGTAAACATAATATTATAATATTGACGAGTGACGACAATGTATCTATTTTGGTTTGTTATTGAAAATCAGAATCCGTACGTTTATGTAATAAATTACAACATTTACCTTGTGATATTTTATGTAAAAATATATACCGATATAGGTAATATCGCTTACATTTTAATAATAAAACAACGTAGGTATATAGGACGATATTATCATACAAGCTTAGTATTGTTAAAATAATAATACTTATTAGTTATTGCTACCTATGGGAAATATTAGAAAGTGGTCTCGCTGAACCTCGATGGTTTATAATATATTATAAGTAATTATAATCATCGCACTTACGGTGGTGTCAGACCGTCAGGGAACTGTATAATATGAAACACGCGTTGCGAATAAAACCTATACCACCCTAGTAGGCTGCCATTTTCTCGTGGAATAAACAATACAACTTTTCTGTATGATATGCGATAACGTTTGTTATCATACAAATTGAAGATACCACATTCGGTTAAGAGATACCACGATTAAAGATAGACAGGTTGCGCAACGCTCTATACAAATCCACATTTTTGTTGAAGCCCAATGTTTCCAATACAGAAATAGCTGTTCCATACTGTGAGAATTACGGTTAACGCTCCAGCGGATGAAGAGCAAACTATTCTATTTTATATCAATATTCTTAAAGTGGTTATGATGGTTATACGGACATACGGTGGTTAACCTGTGGTTATCAAATTATTGTGCGTTGGGGTTTAAGGGGATTGGAAGCGGCGATTTTCTGTCTTTATCTAACACACGTGGAACATAGGATTATAGACGTGTTCTATGTCCAACGTACCGATTAATCTAATGAAGCGATAAGAATTCTGAAAACAGATTTGAATTTGTCGTCAAGTCTACTTGAGATCGACTTTCCCACATTTTTGATATTGTCCCACCAAAATCATAAAAATGATATATTATAAAAAGTACTTAAAAAATTTACAAATTTCAACTTTTGGAGAAGTTTAAATCAAAAAATAAAAAATGTGGGAAAGTCGATCTCAAGTAGACTTGACGACAAATTCAAATCTGTTTTCAGAATTCTTATCGCTTCATTAGATTAATCGGTACGTTGGACATAGAACACGTCTATAATCCTATGTTCCACGTGTGTTAGATAAAGACAGAAAATCGCCGCTTCCAATCCCCTTAAAGAAAAAAATATTTTGTTTAAAAAATCGACCACTTGACCAGTTGAGCGCTAGTTGTAATTCTTAGTGGCAATTCTCCTATGGAAACGTTTCGCCTCAGAATCAATAGGTTCATTGCGCAACCTGTCTATCTTAATTCTTAAGCCATGAGAGATACCACAGACTTCTATATTACACTAGATAAGGAACTCTTATACAATTTACATTGTTACAAGTGAAGCTCAGCTGTGAACGGCCGCCATTTTGTCGGTTGGCAAAACATTTCATTTATTATACAAAATGTATTAGGAATAATATTTTTTTTAACGGTCAAATAAAATAGTAAATGTAAAATGACTTATATAAAATATTTTTTTTTTTTTGTAAACTAAATGTTTAAAAATAATAAAATACGATATAAAATAAATCATAATATCATCTTGTTTGTCATATGAAATACCATACAATTGCCAACCGACCTTGAAGCTTCAATTCATGACCGGAGTTCGCTATCTAGTAATATATAGAAATCTGTGAGAGATACTAACCTTGGATACTACCTGCATATCACTGATATTTGGCAGAAGATAAGATAATAAAATAATCCTATCCATGAAAAATTATGGAAGGAAACATTATCAGAATCAATATAGCGATGGGTGTGACACTTTTATATTAGAACGTTCCATAGTTTACAGTTCAGTGATACACCCACACAAGTTTTGTTCATCTACAGTCTGCAGGCAATACATTTAGTGTCAAATCACATGAAAGCACAATAGCTGACGGACGAATTTTAAACAAATCTCACAGTGTATAATACGTCTTCCACGAACGATCCCTAAAAGCGAAATGCTTTCTAGAGTGTTCGTATAATGTATATTATATTATTTATAAGTGTATACCTACCATATCGCAGTGAGATATAATTATAACGTGCGGAAAGTGGGGAACCATTTGGCTTTTGATGCGGGCGAATTAAAATTATTATCACCTGCAGCCACGGCGGAACTGTTATCTCTAGGGAGCGGATGTTTATGCATTTATCATATTTTTTAATAACATCTAAATTAATTCGGAGTAAGATAGAAATTTGTTTCATTACCTAAAGAATTCAAATTTACCAATTTAATTTTGCATATTTTTGCATATTTGTCCGATTTTTACTTGATTGATCATATTTTTATATTCATCATGCTTTTAGTACATATTTGAGGTTTTTTTATAATATACTAACGGACTCGACTCAATAGATCGAAATGCCCAGACGGTGACGGCCGCGGGAATAGCCGATTTTCACATGCCGTGAGTGTGTGTGCGTGTGGTCGCGGTTAAATTATATTACTTATATTATATTGGTACTCGCACAGAAAATCAATGTGCGGGGGAAAGAAACTCGTTTAAATTTATCGCGCTAAACTTTTCTTTCATTTTCATATAATCAATTTAATAATCACGGGCCGAGGACTGAGAGAGGATATATGTATAACAATAACTTATCTGTTCGTATACAAATAATATGGCGACGGTAAGTACCTATAGGTTATAATACATCGTGCGAGCCAAAACTCTCGACGACGATAATATAATAAATCGTGCCGACGGGGGCGAGCTGCAAAACGATTCGCTCGTCCGCAGCGGTGGCGTTAAAGTCACTGCAGCGCGTCCGACTGACGCAAGCTAAACGATAGTATTGTAGTCGTGATACCAAGACGCATATTATTATTATTATTATTATTATTATTATGGAAAAGGAAAAAACCGTTTTGCGAGAGTATCGAAATAATTATTATTACCAATTTACCATATATAACTCATAATATTAAATACACTGCCCATATTATTATTATAATACATCATATATTACCGACTTCAGATTCCGATTGGGTAATTATACTCGTACATTATAATATTATATTATTATTTATCATTTAATAAAATATGTACGCACGTGATTCGTTTGTATAAATTGAATTATTGCTATTGTAAACACGAGTAAAATTTATGGACACGCGTACTATATGGTACCTACCAGTAGCGTATCTAGGATTTTTTCAAGGGGGGGGATATAAAAATGTTGTAATGTGTAAAAATAAAAATAATAATTAGTAGGTATCATAATCTAGTATAGTTTAATTTCTAAAATCTAAAACTAATACAAACTCTAAAAACAACAACCGATTGGAACTTTTATTAATTATCATTGATCACGGACTTCAGTTAACTTACAATAGTCGTGTATGATTCAACTATTCTGGGTATTGTGTTAATATTTAAGTTGAGTACCTTATTCTACCTAAATTAAAATGTATTTTTTTCGTGACGCGTGTTTACATTAATCTTTTAATTTGGTCAAAATATGACTGGGTAGACAAAAAATAAATGGGTTGTGTGGCTAAAAATATTAAATTACCGCAAACTGCTCAAGAATCGAAAATAATTTCCGGTATGTTTAATAAACAGATACAACTTGAGGTGATAACTAAGCAATAAAAAAAAATATATTTTAATTTAAGATAATATTAATTTGTAAATATATTGTATATCTATATAAGAGTAATAGAGTATGGACTATAAGTGATGAATCAGGTAAAATTGATTTATAGATAATGCAGTTGATATATTTTCAAAAAAAAGAAGATATCCTAATAAACTACTAATATTTTCGTTTATCAATATAAATATAGCCGTATAATAGTTTGCAGACTTTTAACTGATATATGTATACAATTGTTTTTTTTAAATATCTGCTACCTTATATTTAAAAATTATGTTACCTAGTTAATAAAAAGGGTACCATAAACAAATTTAAGCAAATAATATGTAGTTGTGAGCGGTTTTTTTTTACCCATTCATCGGGCTGGTCAAAACCTTTGCCCCCTCTATTGAAAAACGAAATAATGCCACTGGTTGTATGATATTATTGAATTTAATACCATTCATTTTCGTTCATAGGTTAGGTTTTAGGTGAGCTGTTTAATCTTCATACAACTATCAAATAATTGTTTTAAATAAAAAAATAAAAATAACCTTCGCGGGGGGGGATATGACCCCCATATCCCCCCCGTAGATACGCCACTGGTACCTACTTATATTATACATTTATACGACGTATTATATTGCTATAGGTGAGCTGCGCCATCGCGTATATTATATGGAATGCACAACCGCGGATGCGGTACATACTCGTAAATGGTAATTCATCGTATATTATATTATATTATTAAAATATGCTCCGTAGTGTTGTGCTGTTGATAAGACGCCATACACATAATATTAATATTATATTCCATTCGATCGGTAAGGCGACATCTGCTGCGCAGCGACTGTCGTTTCGTCCGTATCTCTGCTCTCTAAAGGTGCGATTCCTTAGGACGCGTCTGTAGACGCGCGGCCAATGCGGCTGCCGCATTGCGGCCGAAATTTCAGCCGCGCCAGACTGGTTTTGCCGTTTTTAAATGGAACCGTTTCCTTAAACCGCCGCAGGCGCGCTCGGCGGTCGCGTGCGTCTAGCGACGCGCGACGAGTACCCCCTCAGTAGGCAGTCAAAACGCACGAGCCGCGCGGTTGATGGTAGTCGGTAGATACAGTTGATTTTTTTTCAGAGAATTTTTTTTTGTTGTAAAAAATGTCTTCAAAAACTTTATTTACTTTGGAAGAAGATACAATTCTCGCAGAATTTGTTAGTAAACATCCATGTTTGTTTGACTTGAGAAATTCATTGTACAAGGATCAACATGTACGAGAAAATGTGTGGAAAGAAGTGTCATGTATTTTAAAAACAAAAAGTGGTAAGTATCTTTTATTGATGTACTGATAATTATTTGAAAAAAAATATAATTTAACACCTAATATTTCTTAATATAATTAATTATATTAGTATTAATTAGTTATTAAATCACTTATTTCTATACCTAATATTGTTATTATTATAAATAAAATTACATTTTTATATAATTATTTTACTATATATCTTATATGTAATTTAATTAATAATAATAGTAATGATAAAATTCAATATATAATAAATAACCATGAATATTGTTAATTATGTTTAGAAATATTATTTAATTATTTCATAAAAATGTTACAAATTATTTACATTATAAATAATTATAAAAAAAAAACTTTCAAAATAACAGTTATTAATAATTAAATGTCAGTTTCCTGTGTTCGGCTGTCTTGCCATGAAACAGCTCCTTGTTCACTATTGAAAAAATTTGTAAATTCATCCCTTACCAAAAATCCTTCGAAATTTGCGTAACCTCCAGATTTAGCAAGAGACATCATGTTCTTCAAAGGTTGAGGTTCGTTTGGATCATAATTATAATAATAATTAGGCACGTTTTCTAAATATCTATCCCGGAGAAGATTATGGAGGCAACAGGCTGATAAAACTAGTTGATCAGTTGTTTCGGTTTTCAAAGAAATGGGAGTATAAAAAACCCTAAATACTTGGCTTAAAAGACCAAAACTATTTTCTGTAGTTCTCCGAGCTCTTGACAAACGATAGTTGAAAATAATTTTTTTGTTATCATTCCGGGCTTCTCCACGAGTGTATGGTCTCATCATATGTGTCTCCAGACGGAAAGCTTCATCGCCGACATGAACAAATGGTAAGCTTATTTCCGAATTTGGAAGTTTTTTTTCTGGCGGAAAGTATTCTTTTTGTTTAATTAATTGGTTCAAACTTGATTTTCCAAATATGCCACTATCACCTTCTTTTCCGTACGAGCCAATGTCGACATAAATAAATTTACAATTAGCATCCACAATAGCTAATAAGACAATTGAAAAATAGTCTTTATAATTAAAAAACAAAGAACCACTCTTTCCCGGACAAAATATTCTAATATGCTTTCCATCGACTGCACCAACACAATTTGGAAAGTTCCATCTATCCCAATATTCACTTTCAATTCGTATCAAATCTTCTGGCGATGGTGGTTTTAATAATTTACCAGTTAGTCGTGAACTCAAACTTTTTAAAACCAACTGTATAATACGAGTGATATAACTTTGAGATATCCTAAACGCAAATGCCAATGACCGAAATGATTCGCCGGTAGCCATATATCTATAAAATATAATTATTTAAGGATTTATTTTCAACGAAATAATTATTTCTAGTTATTTCTAATTTCTAAGGAGTTCGCACTTTCCACGTATCGACCTGACAAAATTTAATTTATTTTAATTACCCACTTGCTGCTAGCATTTGGAATTTCGTGGTACGATTGTGACTATATAGCACAGACCATTGACATAGAGCAATAACTAATAAGTAATAACCATACACCTATAAGCTAATGGACAGCGCTTAGAGAAAGAAGGTACGATATAGGTAGAGTGAGCAAGAAAAGAAACTAACTAGTAAAATACTAAAATGTACACAGTTCCTTTGGGGTCTATTTTGATAAGGCGTTTTGGTGTGTTAAATAATTCAATAAACGATTGCGTTTTTTACGATTTAACGATTTAAAAACATATAAAAATACTGCTTACCCAACATGCGAAGTTGCTACCACCCTGACTGATTAGTATTGAACTATTTTATTTTAATTTTCGTTGATAAAAATATTTTTTAAGGTAAAAAATATTAGATCAAGTATATTTTTATTGTATTTTACTAAAAAAAAAAATATATGTAAAACGTATTAATCTATAATGTACTGTTTATGGTGAATAGTCTTTTCCTATTATGTATTGTGTGAAAAAGTTTTTTTTTTGAAGATATTTGACATGTCACATCACCTCTAATTGGATGTTGAAAAGTTTAGTTACTATAAATTGATTAATTTATACAGTTGACGATTGTAAAAAAAGATGGCGAAATATGAAGGACACCTACAATAAAAACAAAAGGAGTAGAAAAGTCGGTACAGGATCAGCAACTAGGAAAAAGCCTTCCAAGTGGCAACTTTCAGATATTTTATCTTTTCTAGATGTAGCAACTTATGAAAGAGAGTATGTTATTTATTATATTTATTTGACTCAAAATACATTTGGAAATCATATATTATAATTTGTTTTTATATGTTAGAGGTGTATCAAATATTATGTCTTCTGATGCATCAGCAATAGAACACACCAACGAAGATCCTCAGATTCAGAGTCAAAAAAATACTGATGGTTTGTTTGAAGACTCAATTGATGCAAGTGTGTTAAACCAAGGAGAAAGTGAATTACAGCCATCTTCATCAGCTATTGGAGAATCGATTTCAGAAACGGGAGTTACTGGTAAAATAAAAAAATCGTGGACTGAATCAGTATCGAATAAAAAAACAAAAAAAAACGACAATTTACTTGATGCATTGAAAAAAAGAGATGAAGAAAGGAATAAGATTCTTCAAGAACTAAAAAATATTGAACAAGACGATCCTATTGATGCTTTTTTCACAAGTATGGCATTAACGGTAAAGCAGTTTACTCCAGAATTAATAATTCAAGCTAAATTTGATATTCTTCGTATTGTAAGTAATTTAGAATTAAAGAATAACAAATTAAAAGAAATTATGCCACCCCCTCAAGTTCCACAGCCGTCTACTTCTTCAAGCTACGAATTTCCCAAAACAGTCAACCCTTACCAAAGCTCCGAAGAAAGTTCGCATCCAGAGTGGGTAGATTATAATTATTCTACATCCAATTCGTTTGATAGCCAGCAACAAGATAGTGAACAACCAGAGGAATATTGGATTCATTCTCTTAATAAGTAGTTACCTTATACTTTATTTTTATTTTTTAACATGACTTTATAGTTTAAAATTTATTTTCTATATCTATTTGTTTTTTCTAAGTTTTTATTTGATTTGTTTTAATATTATATTTTATTTATTTAACTATCATTAGAATATAATTTTGTTACATTTTGCTACGCATATTTCACCATTATATAGCATAACTTATATACCATTATATTATATCATAATTTTGTTAAACTTTTTATTTAAAAAAATATATATACTTTTCTTTAAACTTAATTATCTAAACTTACTAACTACATGTTATATTCATTAAAATTTAAGTATTACATTATACAAATAACAATTTTTTTTGATGATCAAAGTGAATTAATTAAGTAGGTACCCACTCAGTCTTTGTTTAGTACTGAAGATATTCACTTAGTGAACAAAATACGTATTTATTTAGCAAAAAAGGTAAGTATAGGTACACAATAATATAATATATCATACCTATTAAAATATGTCAAAACTTTACCTTAATGTAACTGATAACTTCTCGGCTGGTGTTATTGGCTGTTTAACTCGATTGTAAGGATCACTCTTGATGTCATCTTCAATGATATTTAAAACATAATTAAATTGATCATAACTCAATCGAAAAAATTCTCTGAATTTGGTTTCATCTTTAAATAAATGTTTCTCAATTAAAATGTTATAAAATCCCTCAATTTTTCTTTTGAGAAACATATCATGAATATTGTGATTTTTATTATTCATTACATGTTCGATTATGGCTGTTTCTTCGTCGATTTGCTCCAAAAGCATTAATTTAATAAGCATTTTTTTTTTCTTACTGCGCAACATTATAATTAATTGTAAAATATGCACCAGTAGGTATAATATAAATACACGAATGACTTGTTAACCGTTCAGATGTACAAGGGAAACTGGAAATGAAAAAAATTGGAAACTGTATAATAAAATAAAATACGCCGTGCGTCTCTTGCGGCCATATTTTGTATTTTCTAGGGAATTCGTCATTGAGCCGTGCGGCTCGTGCGGCCGAAATTTCGGCCGCAATGCGACAGCCGCATTGGCCGCGCGTCTACAGACGCGTCCTAAGGAATCGCACCTTAACTCTACATCGTATGTAATAAACGAATCATAAAGCGGTTACCGCTGAAATTGACGCAGTAACCGATAGGTAATTATAACGTTGGAAAACAACGTTTGTCATGCCGTTCGTATAATATATAATATTATACAATAGTATAGCAATAGTAGCATGCTACTATACATATATCGTTTCTCTGAAAAAAAACTAAGGAATAATAGATAATATATGTTTTTAGGTTTAGTGCAGTGGAAAAATTAGGAATTTAATTATGTTTAATTTTTTTTATTGTTGACTAAAAAGTAATAAAAAAAAAAAAATTCCCATGGTTCCCCCTTCAGTCAAGTGTCACTAATATGTTCCTTACTGGCTTCTTATTCCAATTTGCAATGTTTTTTTTATTTTTTTTCTGTCACCACATACACAGTTTTAAAAAGTTATACTAATAGTATTAAAATGTATTAAAACGGTATTAAAATGTGCAGTACCATAAATTATTGGAAGTAAAACACGAGTTATACAACAAACGACCGACTTTAAAATCGATTGATAATTTCAGAAAACTTTTTAAAAACCACAAAAATACAAGAGTTATTTTAGATATTATACTATTATCGGTGTTAAAAAATATAATATATATAACTAATTTCTTAAACACACATTTGCGTCTTGAAAATTATGAAAATTATGATAAAAATTAACAATAGACATTTTACGGTAGTAAATAATAATGAGTAGATAATATAATGGCACAATACATTATATTATGCACTGGGGTCGTTCCCAATTGGATTTTCGAGCATAACCAAACTAATAAATTTCCGCACGATACATGGGATTATTATAAGTAGGTATATTTGAACTCATATCAACACTGAACAGTATATGCAATCACTTTGTGTGCACCTTAAATTTGGACATTTTGTAATATACAATAATATTACATGTTTCGACAGTCAAAGTCTAATATACTTGCTGTCAAATCACTTCATTATAACATTAGCATTATAAGGCTCCTATAATATTATTAATATTATAATCACATGCGAGAAACTATCCCATTTTCTGACCAACTTTACGAACTTGTCATCCGGTGAAGTTTTCTACATTTCCGATTTAAACCGGCAGCGACCTATCATGGTGACTATATATATCGAACTGCTTAGAATATTTTTATATCCTTTTCTCTATTTTTTCGGTATGAAGATTAATATGTGTTCTCAGCTCAATAACACTAATATTATAGCATTATATTATATATAGTAATAAATTATACTCCGCTCGAACGGAACTCTTATCGATATTAGATATTTATATTTTTATCTACCTAATTTATAATTTGTATTTATTACCATTCCATTTTTAGCCCGAGAACACGGTAAAACCAGTATAATATTATGTCGTTTTCAGAGGAAAATAGCCACTCCGTGAATCTAATCCGATAACGATACACGACCAGTGCAACGGCAGTTGATGAACTTGATATCATTTATATAATTGGTTTAATCTCGAAATTCCATCGGAATAGTAATTCGTTTCTCGCCGTGACGTCGTAACACAAAGTTCGTTCTTGTGTGAAATTCTAAACACGGACACATATATACCTACCTAGAATCGTATTTTTTTTTTTTTTTTCGTTAATTGTCAAACGGACTGACCAGCAGTAGCTGAAACACCGTGCTTACACATGAAACGAGATCACCCTTTGGTGTTTTGTCCTCATCAAGTAACGTAATTAGGTTTTTCCACGTAATATAATATATATATACAGTGTGTTCACGCTAAGAGGTACCACTAAGGGCCCGTATTACAATAGTTGAACTCCGGTTAAACCACCGAATTCGGCCGGTAAAATCAGTGGTTCAAGCGTAACCGAGGTTTAAACTATGATTGTAAAACGGGCCCTAAATATTTCAGTTCGATAACCTTGTATTGAAATAAGGTTTTCCTCAGAATGACAGATGGTACTTAAATACACATTTGCAGATAAATTTCAAATTTTTAACACTTTCGATACCCGCATGCGTGATACAACTTACTTTTTTTTTTACGGTAACATCAACTTTTTTTTACATATTCGGTTAGAGTATTTTTTTCTAAACAATTTTTGTACTAAATGTTTTTTTCTAATTACAAAATTGGCACATGAAATTTAACGACGAAATTTAATATTTACGAGCAATTTGTTTTTGATGAAATTTAAACTAAATTCAACATATTGTTAGTTATTAATATAAAATATTGTTAAATACCTACCTGTTTGCACACAGATAAGATATAATAAACACTTTTTATCGTAACTTACTCTCATTTTTTCATTCATTCTTCTGAAATAAGATAGCTAATTGAAAGTAATGAAAACTATACAATTGCCAATTTTACACACTTTAAATTTGAAATCAAGATTTATAAATTTACAATTAAATTCTACAGTTCTATCTAATAAATTGTTCAAAGTTTCCACCCTGATGTTCCAAACATGATTCCAAAAGTTTTAAAAATTCAATTGATGTGGCAGCGTTTATTTGTTTTTCTCTCAAATTAATACAAGCCAGTCATATTTTGTTTTTTAAATCTTGGTGATTACTGATTATTAATTGGGTCCGCATCTACAACATTTTTTAAATGTCCCCATTAAAAAAAATCCAATGGGGTCAAGTCTGGAGATCTTGCCGGCCTTGGAATTATTCTATGGGTATCAAACCGTCAGTTAGAAAAAATTTCATCTAAATATTGTTTAACAATGATGGCGTTGTGTGCTGGTGCACCTTCTTGTTGAAAATATATATTTTCCCGCATGGCTAATGAAACGTTTTCTAACAGTAACGGTAATCGATTAACAAGAAAGTCTAAATATCTTCTACCTGTAAGTGTTCCGTCGTAAAAATAAGGACCTAAAAGTATTCCACCAATTAATCCACACCACACATTTATACCCCAAACTATCTGAAATTTTTTTCTCATCGGGACCAGTGTGGATTTTTATCGTCCCAAAACCTATTGTTTTGTTTTTTAATTATACCGTTGTTTGTGAATTTAGATTCATCAGTCCACAAAATACTATTATAAAATAAATTGTCGATTTCAAATTTAACTCTAAACCATGACAAAAATTGTAATCTACTTTCATTATCTCCGATTCGTAAATGTTGGATTAACTCAGGTTTAGAAGGATGCATTTTATTTTTTTTCAAAATGTTATGTACTGCACCAACTGATATACCACTTTGTCGAGATACATGTCTTATTTATGAAAGTGGTTAAGCACGTATGTAGGCCTGCAATTCAGTATCTTCATCAAAATGATTTGGTCTAGGTTGACGTTGTCTATTTTGATTGCTAGGAAATTGACCGTTTTCATTTAATTCGCGTAAAAGTCTATGGACATAATTATGATCTGGATACCGATCTGCTTACACCCGAGCTGCAAGTCGAGAACTATGATTACATTCCCCAAAAATTAGAATAAGTTCGACTTTTTCACTATTATTCATTTTAATAAATTTATTTTATGTAAAACAGTGAATTAAAGCAATAACAATGTTTTCAGAAAAAGATGTGATACTTAACCAGAAAATTATTACTAGTCACCGAAAATTATTTATCAACTTTTATTTATGAAATAATAATGTATAACGAACTGGAATTATTATATTATCTTAATTACTGGCAAATGTTGTCAAAATTATTTTTATTATCTTATATGTGTGCAAACAGGTAGGTATTTAACAATATTTTATATTAATAAGTAACAATATTATGTTGAATTTAGTTTAAATTTCATCAAAAACAAATTACTCTTAAATATTAAATTTCATATGCCAATTTTGTAATTAGAAAAACATTTTTTACAAAAATTGTTTAGAAAAAATACTCTATCCGGATATGTAAAAAAAGTTGATGTTACCATTTAAAAACAAAGTAAGTTGTATCGGGTATGCGCTTATCGAAAATGTTAAGAATTTGAAATTCATCTGAAAATGTGTATTTAACTATTTAAGTACTATCTGTCATTCTGCGAAAATCACATTTCAATACAAGGTCATTGAACTGAAATATTTAGTGATTCCTCTTACCGTGAACACACTGTATATGACCGTTCTGGTCGGTAACGTCGCTAATATACTACCTAGACGTGTGACGATTTTCCTCCTCGGTTAAACCTTTATATGCAAATACTTTACTCGTAGGTTATTATCACATATAGTAATACTATGTAGGTAGGTATAAGAAGACATTTTGACGCTGATTTTGGTGAAGATCGAATCGAAATCGTTCCACAAGGCGACGGCACGAAAATAAAATAGTGATAAAACGCTCTCGAAAAGTTGAAAAATGTGCTGAATCGGAGCTGCAGGTTCTGACGAATAACGTGAACCTAGGTTTATGTCACGACCGGGAAGTGCACTTTTTTTCGTTAGAACAGTCATATTTTGCAGGCCAATACTCAAGTTGTCGGGCGTGACACCTACGACTGCAGGTGAATTCATATCAATTGTTTTATTTCACTTTTAGGAATGTGGTGGCGAGTATCATAGGGTTCTCACTGTCACAGTGGAGGTTTATGCTTGTACGACCGAGACCACACGGATTTGGGAGTGGGGGTGATAGCAGGTTTTGTGGAGTTTTACGGTTTTTCTTTATGTTTTACTTACGATTTTATGGCGTCAACCTGCACGGACGAGGAGTAGGACAGAGCCGCGATACTGTTTACAAAAACCAAGGCGAGGCGGTAATTGTTCGGAGACCGATATTTTGAACCAATTCGATTTTCCTCCAGTTTGAACACGACGGTAGGGGGACAGGTGTAGGGGCCTGCGAGAACTGAGTCGACGCGTATGGTTGGAAAGAGGTGATTCTGTAGCCGGACTGAGGCGATTCGGCACCAGACTCAGCGCACTCCTAATTTGCAGTGGCTCGCTTTGTTATGTTTTCGACATGATCCTCAAATTTAAGTTTTTGGTTGAGTGGTACTTGGTACTACTTGACCGTTTATGTGGGGTTTGAAATCGGTGAATGCTAATTGCTAAAATGCTAATGTACTTAAAAATAATAAACATAATAATATTATGACATATGAGCATTTTTGAGGAGTTATGAATAGGCAATTTTGACGACTTTTCAATATTCGATAAATTGAACATCTAACTTGGTTTCATATTCTTAATACAGTATTTAGCCATTTTATTCGTTTCAATACGAGTTTTAAAAAAATTTAATGTGGCCCTACACTCGAGTTTAGTTAGTTTTTCCAAAATAACTATTTACGTAAATCATAATGATAATTTTATTAGATAATCTACGACATTTGCACTTTACATACGTAAGTTGTATGTAATTGGAAACATTTTTCGAGTACAGTTGTATACCTATAGTTTACTGTTTTCATATTATTACTTTAGAGAAATAAAATAAACATATGAATTTCAAAATTGATTTTAAACACCTTTGATGGTTAGGCCGCATAACCTTAGATCATATTATTATACAACGGATAGAAATACTGCCTAAATATCTGAAGTCAACATAACCTTCCACTTATTATAGTTATTTTATGGTGATTACGCGTTGTTCCCCCTAATGAAATGAAGGTGTTGGGGATTATGTTGTACACACTTAGCTCCATCCGTTGTATATGATCTAAGGCAGGGGTTGGCAACCTTTTTGTTGTTTTGGGCTTAAAAATAAATGTAAAATTTTTCACGGGCTATAATTTGAATGTACTTGGTACTTACTTATAGCCTTTTTTATTTCAAACAAATATCTATGCTCATATTTATTTTTATTTATGTAAGGCTTATATATTATTTAACAAAGTATCTACAAACAAACAAAGTTTTAATCCACACTACATATGTTCATGATTTTTATACAAATTATAAATTATTTACTCGACATAAAATATTACAATGAGCGCCGTGGGTCGCCAACCCCTGATCTAAAGACTAAGGGTATAACTTACTACGAGTTATGACAGTAAGCGAATGCCTATGCTTCGATGTGCAATTTATCTGATAGTACCAAAACGCGTCAAATACCTATGGCGGAGCAACGATTCCACCTGTTGCTGCATAAATGCATCGTGGATAACAATGGTAACTCAGCCCGCAGTGTATCTAAATGTGATATGCGCGGTATGTAACATTATATTATCTCGAGAATGCATTTTTCTTATCACGATGAATCCGTCGAATGCAACTTCAAATATGTGAAAATTAATTTTTGAAAAAAAAGAGCACATTCCTCGACTCGGTTTGAGAGACTTTCTTTTGGACTGCGGGTGCAGCATACACACTCAATAGGCAAATCCGACTTAAAAACTCGTGGATGGCTGCCACTGATTGGCAGCGGTACTAACCAGCTACAGTGCAGTTTGCCTTAACATAATATTATATACATATAAGTTCGCAGGCGATGATAAGGCACGATAAAAAGTCTAAAACGTACCGCGAAGTTATCACTGCGGAGGCCAGGCCGTCACCCGTCGCGAAGCATTGTCCCGGTCGCTACACAATTATTATTCCGATCGTGCGAACTCTCTAAACTCGAAAACCGTTTTAATAGAGAATACCCGCGAAAACACACATCGGTCGCTTTCTTTTCCATTGTTTTTCAGAGTGTCGATCGGAGATCGATCTCGCCTCGTAGTACCTATATAATACATTAATACTTCGATACTAACGATATAACGCGTGTGAAGTTTGCCGCCCCCCCCCCCCCCCCCCCAAGGAACCACCACCCCTAACGAATTGCTGCGAGTTCTCTTTGCCCTTAAATATTCCAAGTTCATTCCCCTGCGGAACTTGTGACTTGACCTGTCGGATTTCCTTCACGGTTGCAGTCCCCCTTCATCCGAATCGAGTCACCGTCATCAACAGGTCTCCTGCGAGGGGCACGGTCAATACCGAACGGCTCACGATTATGGTTAAAGGACTACTATATAGCAATTAAGACTTTGCTTCTGGAAGATTTGTTCATATGAGGGCGGAGAGGGTACACACTTCGAGTTACTCCAGCTGCGTACTGTCTCGATAATATTATTCTATTCGAAAACAAATTAAGGATATACGAGCGTGATTCCGCCGGCACAATAACGATGTGTAGGTACCAATCACTGAATCTACTATATCCAGGACTCAGATCGTTTAATTTTATCTACCGTTCTGTTTTCCTATATAGCCTTCCCATATCATAATAAAGCCACACCACTGCACGCCGGTAATAGTTGCAATAACATAATTATTATCGCACTCTGTTATTATCCCACGGGATGTGTTGATAATATTTTCGTGTTTTATTCTCTGTCGGACGAGGGGAGCTGCACAGGTCGGCTGAAAACCGGATCCCGTGCAGGCCACTCATTATAATAATATGAACTCGGCCGAAAATTACTCTACCTACCTATTATTATTACTGTATACGATTTTGTATACAATATATACATATGGAAACATAAGCATAAACGAAAAAAAAATTCGTTGGTTATACACACCAACACGTTATTCGATTGTTCTCAGAATATTATAATAATTCCGTCGCTGATGTCCGACAATCACCAGATAGCTCCCTGCCTGCGTAGGTATATATAGCTCGCACTCACGATATAGAGAAGATAAGGTGACACCGCTCCCGTATCTTTCAATGGCACAATATTGACGCAAAAAATCACGGCAGTTTGGTAGTTCAGAATTTAACATCAGATTACGCCTCCCGTCGCTCGAAGGCCGACTTTTATACGAGTCGTAATGAAGATTTACATTTAAATTTTATTTAAGTGTATTAATTGTTGTTCAAATGTCAATAATCTGCATGCCATCATAATATATTTTGTTATATTGTATAGACTATTAAAATAAACCAATGTTATGGAATCATATACCAATTATTATGTAAAAATTGTAATAATGTTATGGTATGTAGCCATAGGTATAGTACAAATTTATTGATTTAAATATAATGTATATTTATTGTATAATAATATGGCCATTTATAAATTAACACATATATTATGTACAAAAATGGAATTAGTAATATCTATATACAAATATACATTATGTCATTATGTAGAAGGTACGAGTTTAAACTGTTAATAAAAGCTAAAATATACTACCTATTATACCTACTGACCCAAGTACACCCAAATACCCAAATAAAAAATTGCAATATTATATTTATATAGATACCTATATAATATATAATAAAAAAAAATTTAATTAAGCTTAATATTATTATTAATATAATAATTATTTATTTTAGCTTGAAGATACCACTTGCTCAATTATTGCAAAAATTAAAATACAAAAAAATATATTATTTTAAATGCGTGTTAAATATCATATTTATAAATTAAACGTTTACCATCGGGTGTGCAGGATGAACATTGTTAGTCGACAAGTGGTTCTGTAATTATTTTGTTATTAAAAATGAAATTTTTCGATTTTTTCGACGGTTTCTCCAAATCTCCTATCTTTACCCAATTTCTGAGAAAATTTACAAAACGATGCAAGCAAATGCAATGTCCACGCGACTATCTTAATATGCGTTTTCATCCGCCTTAATTTAATTCAAATATGCGTATAAAAATAACTGTTAAAAAACGATTAAAGGTACCTTTATAATATACGTTCCTACGCGCTTGTTAAATACGTTTATAATTTATTATGAATAAAATACAATAATGAGAGTTAAAAAATGTGGTAAATAAATTTAAATTCATAAGCTCGCGAATAATTTATTGCTCGTTTAAATGAACTATTCGTTTGAACCGTTTGTGAATCCGTTCGACAATTTGTTCGCCGTAAAATATTGCATTTAAATAAATAAGTGATTAAACTGCAGTTGTAATACTCGTAAAGCAATAAAAAATATTCACGGTGACATGATTAATATCACTGGAGTGCATAAAACATATATTACGCGTCCTAATGAAAACATACTATGAAATAGGACTTTGGCGCAGAGGTTCGGTTCGAAAATTTTTTCAAACAACAATAATATTTTAATATAATATTCGATGTTTATATGTGGTCGGCGCAAGCTGGACATTTATATTTTTCACAAAAACTATTGAAAATATTATGTGATCTCATAACATAATATTATGATATACACCGCGGACTTCCGGATAAGAATTGGTCCCTGCTGCACCGCCAGCGATTTCGTAATGTGGACCGTTGGATGGTGTAGGGTAGGAGAGAATCTAAATTCTGCCAAAAAAAAAAAACCTTTAACAGTTTATTGAGAATTTCCGGGTTAAAATATAATATGTGGTTGAGTATAGTCACAAACGGTTTGATAATCCTGTAATAAATGGTCGTAGCAGCTGCTGCAGCGAACGACTAAAAACGAGTCGTAAAAATAAAATAACATATTATTATTATTATGATACGATGATACGTTTCAGCGATACCAAAACGATATAGCAATAAATAATAGTAATTATCGATGTCATCAACACGGTAAAATTACATCTCAATAGAAATATAGGATATTAATAGTTTCCTTGCACATATTATATGCGGTATATTATTCTTCTGGAAATCTAATAAAATAATAATTTATGTACCTACCTATATTGTAAGACCTAGATCCTATAAATCACACCAAGTTATTATTCTAAATTTTATTTTTATTTTTTAAATCTCTATAACAATGGGTGTTCTAGGGAGTACCCAAGTATTATTATTATTTTTCTTTATTTATTATAAAATCATAATATAATATATATTATATAAATGTATATTATATACATTTTTTGTATATACATTAAAGATAAGCATTCAACAAACATATTTTTTCTTTCATACAATATCAATGTTGAATTCAAGTACAAAACTATGGATAAATGCACATCATAGCAAGCCTGGGCAAGTTAATGATAATTTAATTTAATTAAGTTGATGGAAAATATTTTTAAAAGTTTAAAGTTACCTAATAGTTATCCTAACTTTTTTTAACTCAGTGAAGTTAATAGTTATATGGAAACTTACAATTAAAATATTAATTTAATTCAAGTTATTTATTTATTTTTTTTAATTTATAAATAGCAAGTAGTATAGGTAGTATAATAATATTATTTTAAACCATAATATATTACCGATAATTTATAAATAATTATCGTAACTTGGATTTGATTAAAAGTAACTCGTTATTTATTAATTTTGTATCAATAAAAACCAGTAAGTTAAAAATTAAGTATTTTGTTTTGTGTATTTTTCCAAAAACTGTTTTAACACTGGATTACATATAGTTTATTTATGCATAGGAATATTTGAAAAAACAAATGCATAACACAAGTCTTCAAAAAAATTGCTCAATTTTTGAGATGTAAGAAGAGAGACAATAAGGAGTTGTTTTTTATTATTATTTCTTTCTAACTCATTATTATGAAAAACTGAAATTATGTATTAAAATTTTATATTTTATATTGTTATATTGCATAAATTTGTGATAAATTATTGTAGAAGTTATAATATTATCGCATTGCGTCTTTCCCTGCACGGTCATCGTCGTTTCGCGTATACCTTTCAATAAATTTGTCAATTAGTTACCACTTACTAGTAGGTACCTATTGCAATATTGTTAAACGATACATCAATATTGCAATAGGTACCTATACTGATAACTAACAAGCAGACGGACACGACGGAGATATAACTTTAAAAGGTGTTTTAAACTTATGTTTTAAGTACCTACAAGTCTAGGTTAAGTTATTCAAACCCCTGTCGAAAATGATCGTGACCCGAGTGAAACCTGGACAGACCCAAAACCATGGCTGACCGCCCTTCGATATTTTGCTCTAAATCATTGGTGGACATTATGTAACTTATGGTCCCAACGAAATTGAAAGCCAGACGATTTTATTAGGCCAAACTAATGAGTGAGGAGTGACTGCATATTATTTGGTATTCACTCCATGATTCGAATAGCAAAATAAGTGGGGCTATAGCCGTCTATGGCGTGTTGCGTAGCAGAGTCCATATTTGTGTATCGGGTACTAGGAAACTTAGGACGGCGAGGGCTGATCCGTCGGAGTAGGTCGCCACCGGGGAGTAGTTCGCCACGGGCTGTTCCTTCGCGAGTCAGTCGCCGTTTGATGAACGTTTTCTAACGAAATTGAAAAAAATGTTATCATTTGTCTAAAAATCATCATCGTATACCACGAAAACTTTAAATTATTTTCTTAATTAATAATATTATGTCAGCAACTTGAGATTTAAGATGGACATTTTTATTTATAAATGGTTGCTATGCGGGTTTTAAAATTATAATAATAATTATTATTGGTTGCCATTGGTTTAGTTAAATTATTATTATTAGTAGATATTAATAACGCATTCTAGTATTAGTATTTTATTTGTATATTGGTTATTCAAGCATGCATCAAATCGGATTTTCGCATAATGCCTACCAATATTTTGCACTTATAACCACTCATTCGCTGAGATGGATTGTCTACTTGATATACCATTGCAAATTGTCCGCGATCCGAAGTAGTCGTATTGCCTACCAGGGTGGATGAATCGCACTTACTGCTGCGAGTTACATCCAAAAGGATTTGACAATCTTTTAAAGAGTTATCATTTTTTAAGGGCAACGGAATCAGCTAGGTATTATAATAATTAATAGGATTATTTAAAATATGTTAAATACTTTAAAAAAAACAAATCTTTGTTTGAGCAAAGCCAAACGGGACAGCTAGTATACTATAATATGCCTCGTAGACTTATTAATATATTATATGGACTGCGCATCCTCCATACCCTATTATAGGTTTCCAAGTGCAGGCTATGTTAGAAAAAGATAGTCAATTTCTGTATAATATGATGGGACCTGATGTAATGAGACCTATGGTGTATACAAAAAATTTGGTTAAAAAAAACCATTTGAATGGTTATTCGACACCAAAATGTTTGTGTGGTATAGTGACAGCCACAAGCTTTAGGTAAAGGTACCATATGAATTCGGTTGATGCATTATGGTTATTATAACTGCGTAATAATATGTTAACTTAGATATAACATATTTAATCTAATTATAAGAAATATTTAGTGTACATATTTATTTAGTCAATTTTGCTATAAGTTAATAACTAAGACTTCATTGTATTTTTCACCAAACAGGACTACCTAGTTATAACTTATAACCAATATATTATGGTAATATCGACTTTAATATTTTTAACCATTTACTATAGTAAAATTATTTTTTTCCGTGTATAATATACACAGTATATATGCTATCTTTCTTTGCTCTCTCTCTCTCTCTCTCTCTCTTGCTATTAATGTGTATCAATATTAATATAGATTAAACATACATAGATAGCCAACGGCTGCGTATAATTTGGAAATCATGTTCTTGGTGACAACACATGGCTCGGATATAGTCGGGTACGGATTCTTGAGTACAATGCTATGATAACATGCAGAAAACGTCTAGCAGCTCCAACTATTGTCACCAAACTGTTGTTTCCAAATTCTACATAACCGTTGGCTATCTATGTATGTTTAATGTATGATAGTAACTAAATATTATGCTACCTTTTTCCAACAATATTGGTCTCCATGAACCTTTCCCTCTGTTCTATCAGTCCATTTCTTTATTGATCTATGATATGCCTATATAAGTTATGATCTCTTTCATAAATCCTCAGCTTGTTTTTTGTTAATATAATTCCTCAGGTTTATATGAACAACTTATATACCTTCACATATTTTATATCATTCCTGGTCTATAATATTATTATATTATATGGGTCTATTATCACATATGATGATTACAAAACTCGAAAACCTTGAAACAGTTGAAACAAATGAACAAATAATAAAAACAACAATTTATAACAATATTATATAATATATAGATGATATAGTCATTAATAATAAATAATTTTAATTGATAAAATAATACCGAAGCCCTGCAAAGGTATAATAATATGTTGTATTATAAACGATATTATCATGGGATGAATAAATTGTTTATCTCTAGCGCACACAATACGACCGGCGGTGCCCAAAGGCTGCAGCCACCACCGCCTCCAACGACTACGATGACGACGACGACGACGACGATGATGAAAGCCGAGCCAAACGCAAAACACACAAAACCGCGGGGGATTGTTACTTAAATAAATACGGCGGCGAGTCGCATATATATATACACATTATAATATACAATATATACACGCGTGTGCCTCCGCCGCCGCCTCTGCAAGGGCGGAGAAAAGGTCGTTGTGTGTATCACGTTCGCAAAGGTACGCGGGGCATGGAGGTGAATTATCTGTCCGCTCATATACACAACACCGTGCCCCCCCCCCGCAATCATATCCGCTCGCTCGTCAGTCCGTCAAACAGAATTCGACTTCCCTTCCACCGCGGCGGCAGGGGTGGTGTGTATATACCATTATACATAATATGTATATACCACGCGGTTGTATTATACCCATCCACTGTAGTGCGCTCTTCTTCCTCGCCATCGTTGTAGTTTCTTTGAGCCCGCGATGCAAATAATTACCATTACCCATTCGCCAGTCATCGTCGTCGCGTCCCGGCCTCATTGTAAATACGCATTTTCCCGTTTTCTCTCGCCGCCCGGTTCGCCGCTAAGTAATTATCGTCGTGTACGTCATATACATATTATATATACATGCATGTATATAATATACGCTTGTCTTTACAAAAACCCAAAACCCTCGTGTCGCGTACATATATATTTATATCAATATATGTTATATTATTTCGTGCGGTGCGCTTGTGTATTTAGTAGATTCGTATATAGCGACCCTCCCAGCGCGTTTTGATCTCCGACGACGCCGCCGTCGATTATATTTAGAGGTATACGCGCTTTTCTTTTTTTCACCCCTCGCCCGCGCATTGTTTGGCCCTCGCGGATTTCCGAACTCTGCGAAGCTATATATACCTACGTATAGAGGTATACTGCAGCGTGGAAGCAGCAAAACGGATTATGATAATAATATACACGTTGCTTACGACCGGAAAAAGATTCAAAAAAAAAAAAAAAAAATGATAAAGATAGCGATACGAAACGGCGTACTTACAATGCAGTGCTCGACACGAACCTGCGGATAATACCTCCGTAATAATAATAAAACGTACATCGTATTGTGCGTTGTTATTAATGATTTTCACCGGCCGAGTGTATGCTCGTTGTATATTATATAGTATGGCAGCGGCGCGAGTCCTTTTGTAAGCACGGCAGAGCAGAGAATGTTTTTCTTTTCGACTTACCCCCTCCCCTCCAGCCGTGCCCCGTGTAGGTCAACGAGACGGGGGCAAAAAAATAAACGATAACAACGGACGAGAACAAAAATCACACCGATTCATTTCTCTCGACGCTGCAGCGGAAATCTGTAGCCTGCTGTCGACGATCTCACCGGGCAAACTCTCTCTCTTCTCTCACTTTATATATTATATTGTATTGTCGCGCGAGTATAATCCTTTCAAGTCGTCTACGCGGCGGAAAAAAATGTCACCTTTTGTACGTCGAGTGGGTACATAATGCTGCTGCTCTGGGCCCCTGCCCACGCACGATTTATCACCGGTGCAGAGATTAATGAATCCGCGGATAGCTCACAGCCAGCGGAAAAAAAGTAAATAATTATATGATACGCCTATTATATTATTATTATTATTATTACCAACGCGGGTGTACGAGAGGAAACTTATACAAAGCCGGTGGTAAGGCGATAAAGGTAGTATTTTATATTATTATTATTTTGTACTTCGTTTGAAAGTCTCTAGCGGCGTTTTCCTCGAACAAATCGAGTTTGTTTTGTTTTTGCTTCACCGAGATTAATACGCAGAAAACCTTATTACAATATATATATACTACTGCGATACTACGGTGATATAGGTATGGTTTGGTGAGGGGTGCAGGGGGCTGGCGCTTCTTCGACGAATTGATGGTGAAAATAGTCTCCTATATAGTATAGTCGTGTATACGTTTATGCGTACAACGAATGGAAAAAAATGAGCCTTTGCATTATTTAAACGCGCATATACCTGGTCCCGTATATATATATATATATATATAGGTAGGTAGGTAGGTACCATCGCAATAATCAAATACAACTGTATATTTGATGCGCAAACTCGCGGGCAAAAGCTTTTGAAACTTTAAACTTTCTGTTCGCCCTCAAACAATATTCCTTGAATGTGTGTGGGTTGTGTGTGGGTGAGCGTGTGTGTGTGTTTGTGATTCTCTCACTGTCTGTCTGTCTGTCTGTCTGTCTGTCCCTCTGTTTCTCTCCGTCTCTCGACAGATCCCCGCGGACGTTTCGTTTGTCTCTTCCTCTTCGATATCTACGCAATTACTTTTGTAAGTAAACTAATCCACAACCCCCGACTCCCTCTCCACCCACCCCTTACACACACCGTTGGGGTCCACCGCCGCCGCCTCCATCGTCGTCGTCGTCGTCGCCACCGTCTTCGGTCTAATCATCGAGACATCCCACTCTTGCACACATATAGACCTAACCCCCCTTTGAAGTCCGTTTATACATTGGCATTGAGATAATTGATATGGAACAAACACACCGCGCTCGAGCGAACCGCGTCCTCGTCCACTGCCGTTAAAATATAGTATGTCCCATCGCAATAATAATATGTTCGTATTTATATCGGTCGGACGCCACCGCGTTTACGATATAACAATAATATTTTACGGAAAGGGTTATATAGTATTCAAATACGGTTTTAGGAACAGGAAATTCGGCAAGCCGACAAAGTGAACTTTCCTGAATGTTTTGTTGCAAATTATAATATGTATATAATATAAATTGATAATAGCACCCGTGGTTGAAATATACAGGTTATTGCATATCGACTAGGATTGTTATCATCAGAAACAAAATGGCTGCGTAAAGGGATATCACAAATATAAATTGTTCTTATCATCAAAAATACGCTGACCATTTAGCTAACAAATTAAAAATCTCTTTACGCTTCCATTTTTGTTTTTATCATCAAATATTTGATTGAGAAGGGCAGTGGCGTATACAAGGGTGGCGTGGGGCTCAGATCCCTACCCATTAAAGTTTTTAGTGGGTGGAGGATTTTCCAATTTTCCCTTCCCATTTAGCTGTCTTTTCTTTCCCCCCCCCTTTCAGTCTACGACACTGGAGAAGGGGTATATATGCAATAACCTACTGTATATTTCAACCGTGATATCACCCTATAATATCATCGTCCAAACAAATACAGTTATTACCAGGGATGTAAAAATACCGTATTTTATTTTTAAATTGTATAATACAGTATATATTGTACAAAAATCGTATGAAGTTTAGATAATTGTTAAATATATGGGTAGCAGAGTATAATAGGAATGTAAGATCAATAATATTTCAGTTTATTGATGAATAATGAATAAAGAAGCATTTTGATTACCTATTAAATTATGAAATCGCAGTCTGGTTATAAATTAATAACTACATAATAGAAAATATATGAAAATGTATGGGTTTTAAGTTTTTAATATTTGAAGTAATTTTAATTAGTACCTATGTAATTATTTAATTAGTAAGTGTTTACTTCATTGAATCAGTTTTTGTACATATTAAGCAATGATTTGCCAAACGAAATGCATTATAGGCATAAGCCTCTTTACAAAATAAGCATTTTCGTTTTTCAATATTTCCAACATAATACTTGGTAAAATATTTGTCAACAATAGCATTTTGCTTTGAAGGTCGACCCATAGTAAAAAAAAAAATAGTAACTAACGTTTAGTAACTTCAATTAATTGTAACTTGTAGCCTGTAGGTATAGTTAAATAGAATTATTCGAATTTAGTAGAATATTATTCTACTGTCTAGTGTCCACGATTATGACTTATGAATTATCAGTTATCAGTAAGATATCAGACTACTATTTACGAACGATTTACAAATGTTTGCGACTAGAACCATAGAACTTAGGTTAATAGATCTATGACTAGAATAGTTCTTTGTTGTTGATCTTTATAATCTCTTTCCTATGATCGTGACTACCATCTACCAATAACCATGTTAGGTACTTGTGTGGCCGTGCTCCGTCGTTGTATTACTGTTATCAGTTGAAACATTATGTATTGCATATATTTTCTCTTTATTATTGATCTACCATTTATCACAGATTTTTTTTTTATACCATTTGTATTTTATTTTTTTATACATGACTTATAATACGCTTGTATAATACAATATTGTACAATATTTATATCACTGGTTATTACTACTTACCAAGGACAATAGTTAACTTGTGTTCTTCTGCATATTATTATACTAATATAGTATGAGTAACTACACTACAGCGAATTACAACGAATGTATACAAATATAAAAAGTTTCTCGCTATACACATCTTATCATCGAGGCAGCTGTAGTCTGGCAGTGGTATAAATTTCCTCTCACACAATATATGCGAACCTAATGCGATAACGAAATTTGACGTTTATTGGCAATAAACCGCATTATAAATAAAAACACATCGTAACTACGTAATATTATTATTATTATCATCATAAACGACTTTTTAGCTTCTTTTATAACTCGCTGAGAACGCCGTGAACGTGGTTGGTGATTTTTCTTTATTAATAACGGACACTGCACGCGATTTATTATTACTAGTTTTATTTCACCTTTTCCACCCAAGTCGAGCGGTGTATGTACCTACAAAATATTATTATTTTATGCCTACCTTCATTTGATGTGACGATTTTTTTCTTGCACACACGCGTGAAGGCACATATATAGTGTTATTATACTCCGATACTGCTGTGAGCGATCTTAGAACACGATGGTTTCTATAGTTCAGGGCTACGATGGTTAAATACATTTTTCCCGTTGTGATACCGAATTTTTTATTTCGAATGGCATTTGACTGAAGCAATTTAGGGGTGCATTGGGGACATACGTTTATCAGAGTTATAGGTCATTGACCCGCGAGTGGTTGCTTTCCAATCCACCTGTCCTAATAACAATTTTTTTCTTTCTGTTGCTACTTATTCAATTGTATATTACAATACATATAAAATATCACAGATGAAATAAAATTAAGTCATTGGATATAGGTATCAGTAATCGTTATGTAAAAGTGCTCACTCCCAATCCAAATGGCAAAATATGTCATTAACGAGTTAAAAAGTTAATTAAATTTAAATTTTTTAAATTAACTAGGTAGTTATTTATTTAGCTTTTCATTAACTTCACTGTTAACTTACTAAATATCTTTTTTAATGAACGTGAAATTACCGAATTAATTTTAAGAAGTAAGTTGAGTTAATTTATTTTGTTTTTAATTTTATTATATTTTACTATTTCAGTCTATTTCGTTTTCATGTCAAAAATATTTACAGTGAATTGTTTATAAAGTTAAAAATGTATATTATCATTCGAATCTAACTTATATTAATTTAGTTTTGGGTTTAAAAAAAATCAAGTACTCTAGCCTATAGTTAAATTAACTTTTAACTTTTAACTTTTTTTTATTGGTGCATATTAATTTAACTTAACTGAGTTTAAAAAAAAACATTAACTTGTCCAGCCTTGAAAATATGTCTTATTATAAAATAATAAAATTTAGTTGTCAAAATATTTAAAAAAAAAGTTGCGTAATAATTAGGAATATTTTAGTTATATTCTAGAATATAAAGCTTTGGCCAAGAAGTTTATATTTTTTAAAAAATATTTATAAAACATTTTAATCATATATTTTCAAAAACCATTTTTACGGAAACTTTATAAAAATATCAAGTAAACATTTTTATGCAATCAATAGTACAATATTATTTTGTTATAATGAGAAGACAATATTTATAAAATATTATTATTCAAATATTCATTATACAAGTACTTTAGAATATTCACAAAATATTGTGTAAAAAATGACCAAAATGCTGTGTTGGTAATAACGTAATATTTTCGTGTATTATTGTTAGTATAATAATATATTATATCAACGAATAAAAACTGTCTGTTTTAGATTGTCGCATATTACATTATACGTAATACGCGAGTGATCAGCCTGGTACCTCAGCCCTGGGTTGACGACCTAGGCAAAAAAACGTTAACGCGTAGACAAGATATCTCGAGATTATGTTTCGAATGAGCCGGAAAAGACCGTCGAAAACAAACTCAACAACACACACACAATATCATAAACGATTGCCGCCTTCGCCTGTCCGCTATGCGCGTATTGCGTGCAACGATGCATCACACGCACGGCACACACACACTTGTTGTACCTAATAATGGTCCAAGTTTAATAGTGTCGGCGAACTCGCAAAACGATTTGAGCGAATAACATATAATATAAGAATATTATACAGTAACTACCTTGGTACCTATCTAAATATAATAATAATATAAACCGACACTCGGTAACGTGTGAGAATAAACGATATAATTTTTGGTCAGCAGCAGTAGTCGGCTGTCGGTTAACCTCGTGTATATCGTATATATATATCATATATGTATATGTATATGATAGTATTTAGGTAGAACATAACATTATATACATGTCGCGTTAATCTAAATGCCTCATCTCGCGTTCGACGGGATAATAATATTATTATCGTTATTGCCGCGCGAGTGCAGCTCAGTTCGCACAGTAGTCGCAATTATTTCGAATGTTTTTTTATATTTTTGTACTACAAGAGCATAAACATAATATTAATAATATATAATATGTATATATAAGTAGGTTAAGTCGTTTAACGTTTTACATTATAATATATTATATGCGCGCGCATATATTATTATTACGACTATATTATGTATATAATACGTTGTCGAATTACCGCGAGTAGTTTATTGTATTTTTCTACACTCAAACGTATATATAATATAATATAGGTGCCGGCAGTGGATTTCGATAAATTACGACAGCGATATTATAGAAAAACCTTGTATATATACACAATAATAATATTATAACTAGTGTCTAGTGTAATAAAAACGATTAGTAATTCGCGATTGAAAGCGGAACAGGCGCTACCTTGTGGAAGTCATCAGAACTATTACAACGGGGAAGATGTGTATAGTACATGTACTGGTCTACAGTACCACACACGAAATACGAATTAATAAATAATTTATTGTAATTTATTGTAATATTATATGAATATTATATTATTAGTTGTATTATGTATGATCATAATTATCACCTTAATAGTAGTCCAAAAATACTAATTAATAATACCCATAAGGCTTGTTCTATTCCACAGTGTTAACCACAGTTCCACAGGTAGGAAATTAATACAATTAATTACATTTATTTTGTTGTAATTAAAAAAAAAAAAAAAACAAAAAACTGTATATACATAAAAATTTAACTGAATGTTTATATTTTCATTTTCTATACACTGTATATTTTTTTATTTTTAAAAACTATTTGATTAAGAGTTGTACAAAGGAAGTTAGCTACTCTAGTCACAATTAAATTATGGAGTACACAAATCGCCTGAGTTATTTTTGCAGTTTTTTCAGTTCTGTTTAGCATTTTATTTTCTAATACGTTAAACCTTTTTACCATAATTCCAAATGCACATGCGACTATTTTTCTCACACGGGATTGTCGATAGTTGTATATACCATAAACGTTTTTCGTTTGTTAAATTTCTACGAGGGAAATGTCTCATCAAAGTAGGTAAAAGTAGGTAAGCCTCATCGTCACAAATACAAAAAGGGAAATCTTCATTAATATTTTGATCAATTTTTTTGGGTGCTGGGCGCTGGCAAATCTAATTTATTTTGAATTAATTGTCTACCAAATAAGGATTCTTTGAAAATCCCATTATCACTAGACCGACCATAATCTCCAACTTCTATTACAATAAACTTAGCGTGAGCGTCAACTACTTCTTGCAGTAGAAACTAGAAAGTAGACAAAGTAAACTAAGTAGAAAACAGAAAGTAGTAAGTAGACTTAACAGCACGGGCCTCGGCCACCGGGCGACCATGTTCCCGTTAGCCTTATCATTAGTATCGACTAGTGCGCTACCTATATTTCCTTTCAATCGCGAATAAATGCATCCCGCGCGAACCGAAAAATCGAATTATATTTATTATACATTATAATAATAAATCGTCAGGAAAACATATACGTCTTTAGGCTTGTACGAGAACCGGACACCACACTACTATATATATACAATCAGGTATAGGTATCATTATATACGTATAATAGTCTGCACTCGTATTATATACAGTAATAACATAATATATATTTTTAACCCGAACGACAAAAAAAAATAAAATTTCTGCTGTGAAAACCAATATATTGGTGTACAAAGGAATAAATAATATTCAAAAATCAAAATTTGACAAAAAATGTGATGTCTATCTAAATGCTCTGATATTAGTTCGTCCGGATATGGATTACGATCTGTTATCGTAACGAACACAATACGCTTAATAACACATCGTATTATCAAAGGTAAAAAAGTAAATGGAAATAATTAATTGTGGCAAGTTAAGTTATGTCAATAAAATTTGTCTGCAGTTAAGTTAAAATTTAAAAAAAAATGAACTAGATAAGTTTAAAGTTGAGATAGAAAATAAACTTAACTTAAAAATTTTTTCTTCAAGTAACAATTTTTAAAGACATTTAAACTGCTCTAGTGTTTTGATTTATACAAGCATTTATCAAGACGTTTAACACTATGTAAAAAATTTGATTATTATAATAAGTATGTATAATTAGAAAAAAACGACCAAAATCAAAAAAGAGTTACCGAATCTGTATTGTCTAGTAGGTATTCCGCATGACGCGAAAATAAAATAATTTAACTGCATGACAATGATAAGTGATAACTAACTATAAGAAGTTAAGTCACAACGATATAAACTAAACTGAATAAGTTAAAACTTTTTAAAATAAAAATAATTAACTACTTAAGTTAAAAAGTTAAAAAAAAAGAATTTTTACCTAAATTAATTTTTCAACAAGTTAATGCCCACCTTTGCATAATCTATGTCTTGTACCATGGTACAGCACAACTGGTAATTTCCTGAAAGGGAGGGCGTTTTCGTAATAATTATGTCTATTTATTTTTGATTTGCCCTACCTATGCGTGTTTATTGTACTGGATATCCACACTTCACCGTTCACATAGAGAAAAATCATCAAACATAAAATACGGCTTTATATTGGTGTATTTCAGTTTCGGTGTACTTACCGAAGTTCACGAGCAAACGGAAAATTATAAGCCGTGATAGAAAAAGTCAAAATATCCAAATTAAAATATATATATGTGGAAATATAATTATTATTTATTATAATAACCCCCAAAATATTAGATTTGATATTGCATCATGTAAATAGTGTTTATCCATTTTTAATTAAAATATTTTTGTATTCTATATACTATAACACGATTTTAGTATAGATAGGTATTCAGGTCTTGTCAGATTATTTTATTATATTTATATTATATTTAAATAATATTATGGTGATGGAGGATAAAATAAGTTTGATTTATTATTTCACTTTTATTTTGTTTATATAGGTAGGTAACTATTGTAACTTTCTAGTTTATGGAAGGCATATATACTAGGTAAGTTTGATATTATTAATGTGAATATGTAAATATTTTGATTTAAACTTAGCTGGATGTCATAATAAATAAATTACCTTAAACAAACTTTGTATGAGATGACGTGACGAATAGACGGATCAAGTATAATGTTTTTGTTTTAGGGGAAGCAAGGGGTAATTGTTGCCCTATATACATTATTCAATCTAGATTCGTCTTTTTCACTTCGACCTCCAAGTCTTACGATACCCGATCACACTTGTTATTTATGTTACACCCATCGGAGAAATGCTTCGATTTTTCTTTTAAAAGTATAAGCCGTGATATAAAAAGTCAATATATCCAAATATTTAAATGTATATGAAAACATAGTTATTATTTATTATAACCCTCAAAATATTAGATTTAATATTGTAATATGCAAAGGGTTTATCAATTTTTTTTGAAATTGTTTTAGTATTCTACAATTTTAATATAGATATAGGTATCCAGGTTTCGTCGTATATTATTTTATAAAGATTTTATAAATCTAGATTTGTCTTCTTCACTCCAACCTACAAGCCTTACGATACCCGATCATATACTTATTATTTATATCACACACACACCGGAGAAATACTTAACTTATTAAATAAATTCTAGGACGCAATAGTAGTGCACCTGCAGTAAATACGAGTTTGCGAAAATGATTAATTCTCGAAACTTGAAAAAATTTGAGTTTGAAACGACGACGTGGGACGTGGTAGGACCCCCCCCCCCCATGCTTCAAAACCACCGATTTTCTGAACGAGATTTTGGTGAAAATATACACTGAAAATTGTTTCATGCAAAACAGTGTCGAACAAGTCATAAAATAGTAGTAAATAGTTGTGCTGTCATCTCTATTATCACGAAACGGTCGCGTCGCAGCAAACGGTAGTCGATAATAATATTATGCGATTAGTCGAATATTTGTGTACTTTATTATAAACCAATATACGATCACATTATATAATATTCAATTCTATCCATAAAATATAATAATATCGTGTAAGTCGGCGTACTATAATATTGTGTATACCAAAACGATTTGTTGGAACGTATCTACACCGCCGCGGCATTATCAGAGCATCGGTCGATTAATCGGATATAAACGATCATATCACATATTATTATTATTATTGGATATAATATTATATTATTCATATATCTACATAAATTGCTATACAATATAAATTATATTATAATAATAATATATACCTCCTAATTCCTAGTCATGTACGTGCACTATATTATACGCACGTTTTCCAGTAGTATAATACATAGTACTAAACCGATCGTATAGTGTTATTAGTAGGTATCCGATTCGTAATAATTACAATATTATTATGAAATCACAATCACGACCGCGATATCAATATATAATAATGTAGGCGATTATTATACGCCTCCCGTAAGACGACTAAGCCGTGCGATCTGCAGATGCAGTGGAGTGGTACATAAATTATTATACATTTATTAAAGTATAGATAGATACAATATATAATATGTGTAGTGTGCACACTAATATATTATATAGATACCACATGAGGTATTATATTAGGTATATACTTACATATTATTATTATTATTATACAGGTACTACCTACTGCTGCAGCAGATTATTAATTTTAAATGAAAAATAAAAAAAAATTAATCGTTTTCTTATTTTAATTAATTACCATATCATTATCACGAGTAAACTAATAAAAACATAAATAACTTTTTCTCGTAAATAAATAAATAATGTCAAAGGGTTAAGGGCCATCAAAAGATAACGCCGTAATTGAATATTATATATATTTATATAGACTAAAGTACTGTTTAAATTATGTATACTTAGTTCATTATACACTGTGTACAGGCACCGAGACACTGTATAATGGACTTTAATCATAAAATTGAAAACATTAACTCGTCTCCGCTCCGCGAAACCCGCTCGCGTTCTTTATGTAAAATAATATTATAATCTTTGTTGTGAGCACACTGAGTTAAAAATTTGAACGATTAATATTATATAGGTACAACAGGTATGCATTGGCTTTGCGCATAGATAAAAAAGAAATTTAATAAAGTCAATACTGTATCACAATGACAAATTGTCAAGACCAGTCGTGAGCGATTAATTTTTTGACAAAATAATGACGTCATTAAACGGTCGAATTGCAGCAATTTTCCACGATTCGGTCATTATTCAATACGAAATCCACAGCAGTGGCTGATTTATCGGGAAAGAAGGACTCAGAGCCTTTCCCGTCTCCCCGTCCTTAAAAATCGTTTTACGAAATCTTTTTTTTTTTATTATTATTATTCAACTTTTTGAGCATTTTATTACAAATCCGTTTCGTGTGTTGTCAAATTGTATTTTTCGTTTTCGCTTATCGGTAGTTTTTGACATTTCACTATACCAACGTGAGATTTCAAAGGGAATAAAATAAAATTCACAGAAATTTCCGAGAAATATTTTAATTTCAAACTGAAAAAGTCGTATGTTTTAATAATTTTCGGTTCAGGCGAAATAATATATGTTCCACACATTACGTGAAAAATATATTATAATATTTTAATAGATATACCTAATTTTAGTTTATATAATACTAACGCGGTAAAGTACGGTTGAACATAATATGCACAATTATAATTATAATAAATAATATATATTATTATTATTTATGAATTTACCTAGGTCGAGTTATCCAAGGATATTAAATGACTATAGAAAATTCTAGGGACCACGGTAAAAAGTTAGAGGTATCGACGATTTCTAGTTAAAAAAAGTTCAAGTTGACCGAGTTTGACTGTAGTCATAGGTATGTTGTATGTATTATCAAATAATGGCAATAACCTTATAAGTATAAACAAAAAAAGTATTATTTTTTCGTGAAATGAAAAAAAAATTTTACGTATGAGCTCCATAGGTACCCGCTAGGTATAAGGATTGCAAAAATGAACTATAAACGCCCTATAAATCCCAAGGAATCTATCGGTATAACTTTTTATTGTAAACCAGTGGCGTGTATCATAAAAAAAATTGGTGTTGCTCAAATAATTTTTTTTGACCTACCCCTCATATTACTGTTATACCGACCTATAAAATTTCCTATTTTTTTCTATCAATACCCACCCACCCATTTTAAGGTGTTGCCTGGGTAACACTTGGACCCCTGCATGTTACACGCCACTGTTGTAAACCGTCGACTACAAGACTCCGAAGTCTATTAAATTCGGATAAATCAACGCGGATTAAAAATATGACCAAATATCACAATAGTTTTAAGTTAAAATTGTTATTTTCGATCAATTATATTGTATGACGTAACCTTGACCCCGGGGCAACCATTTATATACGAAAATCTTATAGAAAAATGCCTTTAAGTTTTTCTCGAAATTTCTTATTTTCTGAACAACTTTCCCAATCCTCATTCAGAAAATTTATGAATATTTAGAAAGAAAAAAATTAGCACAATATTGCAGGTCCAGACTTTCACGATCGGTGGCCCACGAACAGCTTTTATATTTTATTAAAATACTATATAGTTATGAATATGAAATTAAAATTTCCAATAAAACGCTTAAAAAGGAGCAGCTAAAAAATGGGAAAACACAGTATTCATGAAAATAACATATTATTATGATATCAATAAATTTTAAAATATATATAACTAGGTAAATGCTTAGATTTGTAGAATATAACGAAACATGCAAAATTATCCGAACACGATAACTATTTGTATATTTGATTTCACCATTTCACACAAAACAAATTTATATTTTATCCCGAAAACATTGAAAATATTCAAGAAAAAGTCTCAAACTTTAATATAATAAAACCGTGCATCCCAACCTGTGTCGATTACAATTAATATTATATTATATTATAATACAAAAATAAAATATAATATTTTAATGAATTTAATATCATAGAAATAATATGTTAAAATTCTATAATAAAAAAAAATAATAAAAAATATCTAGACAATCATATGATTATATTATATACTTTTTGATCCGATTTCTTTTTTCCCGTCAGTCCGTTCCGTTTCGAATATCATAATAATATATTATAATATACCTATAGTCATGTTATATTATATTATTATTATATCGTATAGATATACATTTTTCTTCTTCTTCTCGAAAGATTTAAATCTGGTATTTCTGGTACAACAAATGTACCGTTCGCTCATTTAATTTTTGTTTTTTTTTTTTATATTTTTTGACAAGCCGAAACACGTATTCGCGGCAACGGCGTTTTGAAAAACAAATCATTCTTACGTCACGTACAACAGGCGAAGGACTCACACACACACACACACACACACACACACACAAATACCGAAATATCAGCAGCAATAACAGCCTCGCGTACATTATAATACACATCGTATTATAATGTGTGTACAATAATAATATAATATAAGAGTTGAACATGCTATTATTGTGTTGTTTTTTTTTCTCATCGCGGTTTCGTATTAATTTTACGGGTTTTAACTAGATTGTGTGTGTGTGTACGAGACGTGCATGTGCTGTATTATAATAATATATAGGTAGGAATATCCTATATAGGTACCTGACCGGCGAGCCGAATTTATTAATATACAATATTATAAGTTATTACTGCGTGCGAGCACATACGCACAGCGAAACACATCGGCAGCTTCGTTAAAAATATAAATAACAATTGTTTTTGGCCTATTGTTTTTTAATCGACGTGGACTTTTTTGCACGACACTACAATACTATTATTACAACAGAAGAAACGCGTGTCAATATCCTATTAATATATACATATACCTTAAGATATTTATATAATAATATATAGATATATAATGTTTATCTTATATCGTATATCGTTACATCAGTATTACCTATTGATTATTATTATTATTATTATGCTATTGCTATATTATGACTTGAGTTCCAGGGATGAATTATGGGCGTTTTATTTTTTTGCTATTTGATAATAATAACATACAACTGTTATAATATAGTAGCTATAGATCTATACTATACGTAGGTCGAGTAGACAAATTTCAAAACTTAAATTGATTTCTTTGTTCTTAAGTTTTTTATTAGTTTTCTTTGTTAAATTTGTCATACTTCTAATAATTTATTTTTAATATCTAATTTTATTATTATAATATAGGTAATCCTATGGTTATTAATATTTAATTACTAACGGTCACGATATAATGGTTAAATTATTATATTTTGTATAATGTATATTATATTATATATCGGTTAATAGAAATAAGATTTTTTAATAAGTATGTTTTCTGGTGGCTGACTTAGATTTTTTGATTTTTATAAGAAATTTTTTTCTAAAAATGGAACCATATCACCAGTATGACATAACTACCAACTTATTAAAAATAAAATCGGTGGTAGATTTACATTAATTACAAGGGAGGTAAGCATGCTTGGTGTATCTCAGTATCTCACAGTAAAAGAGCTCCGGCTCAACTATATACATAACAATTTTTAATACATATTTTTAATTGATTTGCACGTCGCGTTTGTATAATTTTAATTACTGTATGATATAGAATACTATAGACATTGGTTCTTCATAATTATATTATACTAATAAGTTTTTTAAATATATTTTAGGGTTTTTTCGTTTACTTTATTTAAACTTTTTGTTTTGTAGAGGTCAATAGAATTGCGATATCCAAACCATATTATAATAACATAATACAACCGCCGTAATAGCAACGTTAAAAAGATAAAGAAACTGATCGTACATATATGTATTATTTTAATATACTTGTTGTGTGTGTGTTTTTTTTACTTAAATATAATAATATAAAGACTGAGTAAGCCCATAAAGCAGATATTGTTACAACTAGAACTAGAATTGGCCATACACATTTCACATCTCACCCATTCTTTTCTTTTCAACCATGAAGAACATAAAACCTGCCATCAATGTGACTTACCACTGACAATTGAAGATCTCACCCTCAGCTGTGCCAAGTACAACAACGAACAAAGATCTTAAACTACCCCTCCAACATCGAAGAAGCACTCGGAGAAACCAACACCGATGCTATCTTCAACTTTTTTAATGCCATCAAACTATCCAACTTATTATAAACAATCTGTAAATACTCCTGTTTTATTTTTTTATTTTTTTATCCCCCTTTCTTGTACGTCCATGGAATTGGCCAACCCACGTTAACCAATACACATCAAAAGTATGCCAAAATATATCGAATAATTAGCAAGAAATAGCAAGTTGGTTTTCAAAATTAACAAGTTATTTTCACATTTCATATTATCAGTTTTTATTAAGTGGGCCAAGTTCAGGTAGCAAACCCAATTTATATAATCCGCTCCAAAAATATGCCAAAAAATAGTGAATAATTAGCAAGTAATAGCAAGTAGGTTTTCAAAATTAGCAAGTCAAGTTACTATTAGAAATTCAAATTTTTCCCCGGGTGGACCAAGTTCAGGTAGCCCACCCACTTATCTAATTCCCTCCACAAATATGAAAAAAATAGCAATTAATGAGCAAGTAATAGCAAGTTGGTTTTCAAAATAAGCAATTCAAGTTACTTTAAGAAAATCAAATTTTGCACCGGGTGGGCCATTATATATACGATTTTTTTTATTCAATATATAGATTTTCTTTAGATTATTTATTAAATATAGATTTTTTTATTAAATATAGGTTTTTATCAAATATAGATATAAAAAATCTATATTTTTTATATTTTATCTATTATAAATCTATTTTTGATAAAAAATTTATATTGAGTAAAAATTATCTTATTTAACAAATCAAATCTAAATTGAAATAAAAAAATCTTTATTCGGTAAAAAAATCTATATTGAATAAAAATCTAAATAGAATCTAAATAGAAAATCAAAAAAACTAAATATTTAATAAATAAAAAATGTATTGGTATCGAATAAAAATCTTTATTTAATAAATAATCTATAGAGAAACAATATATTTCATAAAAAAATCAGCATTTCATAAAAAACATTTATATTTGATTAAACAATTTATATTCCATAGGAAAAAATCTATATTCAATATAAAATATTGATCTTGAATTTTTTTATTAAAATTCGATGTATAAAAAAATCTGTAAATGTATTAAAATCAAATCTATGTAGAATAAAAGCCTAGTTGAAGAGAATAAATATAATCTATATTTGAAATAAAAAAACTATATTCATTTATAAGTGTATACCTATTTGATATTTTTAATTTATGTTATTCAACATTTTTAATATATTATTTTAATTGTAATTGATTCGCTAAATATTGACTTTGGTTTGGATCCGATCAGAATAATTGGGGGGTGGGGGGGTCTGACAAAATTTGCAAAAAAATTCGCAAAACTTACAATTTTGATTTGCAAATTCTAAAAAACAATTTGCAATTATTTGCGAATGATTTGCAAAATATTGAAGCTGGTTTAAAGTGAATCGGCCAAAGTGGGGTGGCTATAACTTCATGACCATTTTTAACTTCCATTTATTTCTATTTTTTGACTATTTTAGATTCTGAGCAGAGCGAGGAAGAAAGTGGTTTTTTATAATGATGTTAATTTTTTTTTCCTTTTACCAAAATTACTACCAGGAGGAGTGCTTCGATTTCTACATATTACTGACCTCGAAATATGGAGTTCATGTTGGAATTTCAAACTTTGCATCACATAAAGAAAAATATTAATTTGAGGGTTAAGATTTCGGTTAAAAATACTGATTTTGTGGTTACGAATTGTTACGAATTGTTACGAATTTTTTAGTATGGTTTGACCTCGTAACTTTAACTTTGGGGTGACGGACCTTAAAATATATAATATATACCAGGGAACCAATTTGCAATTATAAGTTAAATATTATCTATTTTTTTCCATACTTTTGGCAAGCAATACTTGACTTTCTAATTTTGAAAACCAACTTGCTATTACTTGCTAATTAATCGATATTTTTTGCCATATTTTTGGAGGGGATCGGATAAATTGGGTGGACTACCTGAACTTGACCACCCGGTGCAAAATTTGTTTTTCTAATAGTAACTTGACTTGCTAATTTCGAAAACCTACTTGCTACTACTTGCTAATTAATCGATATTTTTTGCCATATTTTTGGAGGGGATCGGATAAATTGGGTGGGTAACCTGAACTTGGCCCACCTAATTAAAAATTGATCATATAAAATGTGAAAATAACTTGCTAATTTTGAATACCAACTTGCTATTACTTGCTAATTATTCGCTATTTTTTGGCATACCTTTGATGTGTATTGATTAAAGTGGGTGGGCCAAGTGCATGGACGTCTTTCTTGTTTACTATGTATATAATAATGTATTAATATATCTAAGCTACCAAATTTCTTTTAACCTACCAATGTAAACCTTTGCAGGCTAATGACCTCCGCTGTCAAAGCCTTTATTCTTAATAAAAAAAAAAAAATTGCTGAGTAAAGTGCACACAGAATATTTCGATTAAAATTCGGCAACATGCTATAATATTATACTATTATTATTTATTGTAATAACGTAGTATTCAATATCCGAGGAGCAGTACCACTCCCCCCCCTGTGTGTGTGGCACATTATTCGAGACTAGCGTTAAGTACAATATTATATAATATAACATGCGCTCTATTATAATAGTCACATATATATATAGGTACATATTATTATGATATGCACTGTATGTTATAACTTATAATATTAGGTACCCATGATAATAATTATATTGTGTACCGCTGAAACGGTTGTTTTTTTATTTTTTTTTTCGGTTAACCGATGAAATAATTGGTATACCATAAGTAGGTATAATAGGTATATCATATTTATTGTATATATACGGTTAAAGTATAAGCATAATTGGTTTAGTTATTCCGGTATATAATATTTTCGGAAACAACATCCATCGATGCGACTACCACCACCACCACCACCGGCACACTTTAATGTAATAATATAATAATATGACGTTATAATGGTCTAAAACAGTGCAGTAAACCATAATATTATAAATTATTACATACAGCGCGGTGGTTAGAGAGCCCGTCCAAGATCGACTGCGATTTGGGGGGAACGGTAGATGAAAAATCATTGTAGTTATAGTAATGTTTTGCTCAAACGTTTTGTAGTTTCGATTATATTTTATTGTGGTCTGAGTACCACGATTATAACACGCCCGTACGCAACTACCATTAAGCCATACCAAAACAAGAGACGAAAGTTTCCAGATAAAACAATAAAAACCCGGGGAAAGGGGACCGTGGGAACGACGAATTCGCACGTTGACGGGTCCCGAGACAACATCTGAACATCATACTTACCTATATATATTATACGAATAGCCAATTTTTAGAATCATAAAAAAAATTTCGTAGAGTCTTATTAGACTTGCAAAATTCAAAACCATAATAACATAATATAACTACCGTTATATATAGCGACGTTAAAAAGATAAAGAAATAATTCACTGAAAGTACTTATGTATGCATATAATATTATTTTAGTATACTTGTTGTGTGTGTGCGAATTAAAATTCTGAAAGGTAAAAATATTTATCTAAGACAAGTATCATAAGCTTATTTTTTAGAATTTTTTAAAATGTCAATAGTTTTTTTGAGTGAATTAATTTAAAACTTATACCTATACTGGCTATACTCTGTCCTTTGAGAGAATGCGCTGATTCTGCGTAAGATTCCGTAAGGTAAAACGGGACCCTATTACTAAGATTCCGCTGTCCGTCCGTCCGTCTGTTACCGGGCTGTATCTCATGAACCATGAAAGTTAGAAAGTTGAAATTTTCACAGATTATGTATTTCTGTTGCAGCTATAACAACAAGTACTAACAATTCTAGAATATATAATATAAGCAGTGTTGCCAACATGTTTAAAGCTGATGATGGTATGTAACCCTTCGTGCGTGAGCCCGACTCGCACTTGGCCGGTTTTTTTTGTCAGATCCTTCTGTTGCATCCTGTGTACCGCAATTATATTTAGGTATAGATAGTGAGTGAATACCTAATATAATGCGAATATGGATAAAACCAATATATAATATACCTATATAATACTATATAGTTACAAGGTTTACTACCCGTGTGTATTGTACATAATATATATATAGTATAATAATTTTATTTTTTATTTATTGATATTATAAACACCGATTGGCTTTTTACACATAAATAGTATGAACTATGAAATAATAGGTATAAAGGTAATTATTATAACATTTATAACATAAGTGTTGCAACTTGCAGATATAACAAAGTGTTAATACAATTAAAAATAAACAAAACACATTACGGAAATTTAAGGCCATGTATCAACATTATTATCATTTAAGCTACGCAATGTTCTAACCAGGGACTGGAACCTTGATGATTTTTATGGTTCCGATTCTTATTCGGTTCCCAGCAAAAATAAAATTTCGTGATTTGGTTTTTTACTTATGGAAAAAAATTTGTCAATAAAAGTATCGGTTCCGCTAAGGTTCTGGTTTTTAAATAAATTTAAATAAGGGTTTCGGTGAGGTTTCGGTTCTCAATATTCAAGGGGTTCAGGTTCCAAAACCGGTTATTTTCGGTGAGGTTCCAGTCCCTGGTTCTAACTTCTAACAAAAGGATCGTTCGATAAAAAATTTGAACGGAAATTTAGGATGTGAAAGTTCTCGGGGTATCTATAGTATGGGCGGCTGTAACACTAAGGCTAATACGCGTAGTTACTATGTGTACGACGTGCGGTTAACTATAGCTGGTACCTAAATCTCGGTAGTCGATATCGTACAATAATTATATAGGTGTTACGGGTAAATTATCGATTTCATATTATGATGTCCTCTACCGCGATTCTCTCCTTGTTTATAACCGCAACGTGTACCTACCTATACACTGTTTCGTTTTTTTTTAATCTATTAATTAAAACACAACAGAAGACAATAATATACGAATAATAGCTGCGGTTGCAGGTTTACTCATAAAGGTGTATGTATATACCTAGGTATACCAATATAATTATTGTGTACCGCGATTAAACTCAAAAGCTGAAACCATCGACACACACACACACGCACCTTTGAAGTCTGAAGGTTTGAAGTACGTTTGAAGTCAACATATAACGATGCAGCTATATAATATAGGTATATTTTGTAATTTAAATGATAATAGTTATAATAGTTTAAATATTATATAATATACCTGACGTTTATTTTTTTCACATTATTCAACCAATAATAATTGATATTAACTACTAGAGTCTGGTTAGATCTCTCTTTCCTACAACAATTTTACTGATAACGTTGTCTCTTTTCAACATAAAGTGCATGTGCACGACTCAGCAGTGCAGCAAACTGTGATTTTAATTATTTACATTTTATCACCCAAAGGAAGATCGGGCTGATTGAATAAGTACAATATTGTGCATGTATATGTGCATCGTACGTCAGTCTAATAATATTATAGTTATTTGTAGTTGTTTGTAAGCTCCTTGAAATCGTTCGAAGGTACATAATATGAGGCGCGTTTCTACATAGAAGTTTAAAAAAATCAATCTTTTGCACGGGCTACGCAGGGCGGAACAGCTAGTAATTTATAATACTAGAATACAACATATTACGACTGCGTAATATAAATAGTTCAAAACTCGAAAGAAAAAGAGAACAAACGTCAATAAGCACACACTCTTGTGTACACCAATAATAATTATTCTTATCTTGACTTGATCGATAAACTCGAATAAAAATATAATATTAGAACAATTTTCCAAATAATACGTACGACCTACCTACCTACAAATATTAGAGGTATAGTTCAATATTCAAAAAGTGAGTTGGTTGTCGGTAGTTTTAATAATCAAGCACTAAATACTGCACCTTTGAACTCGATCAGATATTTATAATATTTTTCCTGAAATAGCTCTGTCGACCGTACATAATACAAATTGTTCACTAAAAGTACAAAACCCTGTAAACAATATTAGTACGCTATCAGCATTGTTTTAACGTGAAACGTTTTTATAACTATTCCATAATATTATATTATATATCGGGTCAATATATTATAAATTATACATTACCATCTATGATATATATATTATTGTATATATTATAATGCTGTATTGCTTGTTCAATCTAATTGAAACATAATTTAACCAAGTACCTATCGCCGAATCTTGGTATGATAGAACTCTTGTTGAATTTTAATTGCAAATTTCTGCGTTTCTCTTATCTTTTAGCTATGAAGAATTTTTTGCTTTTAACTACATATTTTCATACTATTAAATAGTAATTTTGTGTACATTTTATACAAGGAAATTTTTCTTATATTTTATATCACAAAGAATATAATTTACTGATTATATTTACCCTCCACAGGGACTCCTCATTCCGACAGTAAAAAACGTCGTCAAACCCTATATAAACGTTTCCACTTTAAACTTTCAAATCACCGAAACCCTCTCATCCAAAACCTATCTTGCCGAACAATCCCGGGCGACCCTGGCCGACGTTTAAAGCGTAGCTGGTGCCGTGACCTACTAGTCGACTAGTTGACTAGTCCACCATCCTGCCATGAAGTGCTATTAATGAATAGTCTCTTCAACAAGTCAACCATGTCCAATTACCAATATATTATCATTATCTCCATTGTACTTATTGTAAATATTTTTTTTTATACAGATTGTACAAATAAAAACAAATATGACAAAAAAAAAAAAAAAAAAATGATTATATTTACTGTGTATTACGATCGCCTATAACGATTTATCGTTAGATTAATATTTAATAATATACTTTCAAAAAACTTAATACTATACATGGCAGGGACCGGAACCTTACCGGAAGAACCGGTTTTGGAACCGAAACCCCTATTTAAATTAACTTAAAAACCGATATCTACTTTTATTTTACATTTTTTTTTACATAAGTATAAACCCAATACAGGTACCTAACAAAAAACCGAATAGAAATTAGAAACCGAAACCTACATTTCAGTATTTCTGGGAACCGAACAGGTATTGTAACCGTAAAATAATCAAGGTTCCAGTCTCTGAATTACAGGGTTTTCTGTTGATTCCGATGATTAGAATGACGATGAATAATGTTTTGTCACTGCAGTCAGTGGCCAGCCTGAGCTATTTAATAACAACTACATTAATGTATCTATTGGCAGGGCCGCAGAAGTGGCCATAGGAATTTGAATTGGGAGCATACTGTATACTATACTGTCTTTCAAACATTAGGATGTGTCTTAATGTTTATTATATAATTTTTTTTTTCTTTATAATATAGTTTTTTTCCAGAAAACTTCCTGTCTGGGAGGCTCTTGACTACTACATAGCTCCCTCAAAGCGACTACTGCCTTATGACATTTATAAGGATCCTCAGTGATACCATTTTTAAGATCTAAAGTTTTTCCAAAAACTGAAACTGTATTAATATGGTTTGGATAAGTTAACAATTTTTGTGGAAGGGCACTCATTTTGAAGTTAGCACTTATGCCCCTGCTGCAGTGATAGGAAATGCATTTAAAGACTAAAACTCACAGCACTTGTGTTAAAATAAAAATAAACATTTATCTATTTACTAAATTTCATAATAGTCAGTTATAGACTTATAGTTGGTGAGTTATTTTATAATGATTGCTAATACTAATTAATTACATTTTCAACAAATTATATAATATTATAATATTATGTTGTGTTTATAGTCTATATACAATTCAACAAACAAGAGAAAACATTTAAAAAGAAACATCTTTTCTTTTTAATACATATTAGAGATAACTTTCTGTACTATAGTTTTTTGATTAATTAATACATTTTACAAAGTACAGTCGTATTTCGGTTAATCAGTGTCGACTACTTTTTAAAAAATAATCGGTTAAACCGATTAATCGATGCTACAGTCGAATAATTGAAACAAACGAATCCAACAAGTGTTTTAATATTGTGAAAAACAAATAAAAAAGGTGCTCTGCTGTACAGTAGGTTACAAGGGGGTCACTGTATAATGGATGGTATTAAATTTGAATTCAATGATATAATATTATTGTACAAGAAAAACGATTCTGAGCGGAGACGGATGTCAGTCTAGGTATAAGACAAATTATATACTTATCTATGGTATTAAAAAAAAAATTGAACTATAATAAATTCCAAATTAATCATATCACAATATCCATTAGGTACTTATAACGCGTTATACATCAACAAAAAACCTTGATACTATCATAGATATATAATAGTGTACTTTAGAAGTTTCAAGTACCCACGAATAATATTACACAATCACAACAAAATAAATAAAATAGTTATTCTAGGTATTTTTTTATGTAATTTTGTCCAAAGTTGAACTTAAAATGACTATAAAAATAAACTGTACTTATGTATTTTTTAGAATTTTTGGTTACAGAATTAACTACTTACGTGGAATCTTGTATTCAATTTTCAATCCTTAGATATAAAAGTTAAACATTTTATACATTTTTAACTACAATATAATTATTAAATTTTAAATTTGATAAATGTTGTCAAAATTCGATCTTTAAATGCTTATAAAAAAAAATTGTGCCTATGTATTTTTAATATTTTTCAACTGATATTGTAACAATATATCAGAAGCTTTGTATTACATTTTTACACTTTTTGGCCCAACAGGTAAAACTTTATTGATAATTATAGAAAAAAAAAAACTAAAAAAATTTAAATCTGAAAATGTCCGTAAACAGCTCAAAAAGAGTCAAAATATTTTCAAAATTGTATGGTGTATAGGAAATGCTAATATAAACATTCATTGAAATTTTCATGTATCTACAGTTATTGGTTTTTGAATTACAACAAAATAAGGAAATCGCAACATGAGAAATCGAGTGAATATCCAATATTGTAAAAATTTGAATTTCAAACGCTCATAAAAATTTAATTTGACTTTCTTATAGACATTTATTTCTTGATAAAGGTAGATAATCTTATAAGGAATCTTGTATTACATTTTAAATCTTAGATTTAAAAAGAAAAGTTTTTACGAATTCTTAACTCAAAATAATTTGCTAATTTTCGTGATTTTTCCATATTTTGTCAATTTTTAGACTTTAAATGCATATAAAAAAAAACTGTGACTTAGGATTTTTAATATTTTTCATCTACCTTTGAAACAATATACTAGATGCATTCTTTTAAATTTCCAAGCTTTTTTAACCAACTAAATAACAACTAATACATTTTTATTGATATTCATAAAAAAAAAACTAATAAAATTGGAAAATCAAAATGTCCCTAAACAGTTCAAAATAAATCAAAATATTTTGAAAATGTTATCGTGTATAGAAAATGCCAATATAAACAACCAGTGAAAATTTCACTTATCTACGATCATTTGTTTTAAAGTTACACCAAAAACCAAAATCGATTTTCTCAAAAATAGATTTCGCTTTAAAATTCCCGTTTTTCCTTAATTTTTCTTTTGTGTTTCACTGCGCTTTAAAACTACTAGGAAATTTTTACTTTTGACCCCCTCAAAGTACTAACTAGATTCAGTTTCCTATCAGAAAAGATACTGTTAAAGAAAATCCAAGCACTTTTACGGTCCTAAAAGGTGATGACAGACACAAAAATAAAATAAAAAAAAACACACATCATTGTAAATTCAATACATTCATCGTTCCACTCAGAATCTAAAATATTAGATGACCAGAACTTCCTGGTCTGCTTTATAATAATATAATGTAATGAATCCTAAATACTAATGATACCTACATAATATTACAAATAAGAATCATTTTTTGCATGGAAAACACGTGATAATGCAACATTTATATAAGGAAGTACCCAAAGAAAAAACAAACATTTTCATTCGCAAGGAAAAACAACTAATGTTAAAATACCTATGGTGCCTATCACACTAATACTTTATCGTACAACACCTGTACCTATAATAGTATAATATACTTAGTCATAAGTCATAACGAATAATAATAATATCATATTATATTATTATCTATGTGTTCTTAATCGCTAAATTAAAACTATACTGATCTAGTGATTTGATATAATATTATTATAATACCTGTGAGGAGATGGGGGGCATGGCGTCATACGATAAAGATACCTACCTATTATACAATATAATATCACAAATCACGTCATGCGAATACGTTTGGAAAAAATCTAGTTGGTACCTACTACCTATACCTATGTGGCTATGTAGTATAAACGAGAGCGATCTACAATAACTATATGGATAATATTATATTATTAGTTATGTATATTTTATAATTAGTAATGTACCTTGTACCTAAATAATATTGTTAAAGAACTATGCGGGACGGTCTGCAATAATGGAAATATAAAAAATGAGATTTATTTTATTAGATTAAAACCCGATTAAAAATAATAATTAACGCGTATGTTGTATTTATCACACACATACCTATATACACGAATATTTGTTTCAATTTATTCATTTAATTACTATATCCGAATAATAATATCTGTGTGAGTATAATATAAACGTATTATTTAATATTATTATTATCTATTTTTTTTTCAATGTTTTGGGAACTTTTTTTCTGCATTCCGCTCCGACCTCTAATCGATGGCTCGCACACAAGGCGAAGGCATTTCACGCTGCTTTCGCATGGAACGTAATATATTATTATTATTAAACATCGATAGTAAGTCGTTGTATATAGTAGTATAGTAGTTGTTGGTATCTACTCCATTCGGTATTTAATTTAAATTATATTTTTTTCCTACAACGCAGACTATAAAACGCGTCCCACGTGACGTTTCGCGATAAGCCAACGCGGATATATTTTAATTGAAAAACAATTTATGAAAAATTATAATCATAATATTATTATCATCAACCCATAATAACGGTGCGGGCGTGCGCGCGCATCAGAGTATAAAACTACTAGGTACTATAGAGTTTAATGAAAAACAAATCGATGAGCGCTCCGTTGGCGCACCGTAACGTTTATGTCCGCTAATTATTGTTAAGCGATATTACATTACTTCTATTATTATTATTATTATTATTATTATACACTAGTCCGGGGAGGATCGTTTTCACATTTTACTCCGCCCCCTCACTGCGGGCCGATCGATATAATATACAAGCGCACAAAGCGTGACGGCGGCGGACGATGTATTATTATACTACACGCTCGTAATAGACATCACGAAAAGCCACTCCTATACGATATTGTGTTATACGATTACGAAAACTAGTCAATGTATCGTATTGTATTGTCATAGTGAAATATGTTGACGTCAAAATAGCGTTATCTCTCCAAATCGAAGTACAAACGAATGGAATAATATAGTCTGATTTTGAAATTTGGAGGTGAGTATAACAGTGAGTAGGTTAACCTATACCTATCGCGGTACATTTCTCTGCACGTTCGTTGCAGTAGAACACTATTATAATGTATTCGAACGATTAGTATATTAAGTGATTGATCAAAAAAATTTTGGATTTTCGTAGACGGGTGCTCGAAATAGACAATTCCTTACAGTTTTTCCTATGTATATTGTAATTGCACGCGTTTATTTGCAACTGTTTTAAACATATATGTACAGTTATAGTGGCTTATTTATTGATGATAATAAAAAAAATAATAGGTTTGGCTTTTGAACCATATTACTGTGCACTTTAATGTTGTAAGTTTGGGAAAATTTAATATGGACATTTTTCACACTGAGAATTTTTAATATTGTACTTAGTACCTGATATAAGTTACCCATATTCATAAACGTGAATACGATTCCAAAAACGATCAATGTAGGTACTATTTAGGTATGATAACGTCAAAATACCGAACACTATCTCTCCAAATCGAAGTAGGTATAAACGAAAGAAATAAGTCTGATTTTGAAATTATCCCTCGGCGGTGCGAGTATTACGGAACATTTCTCTGCCTTGCTAGTTGCTACCTACTATGACCGTATAACATGTCTTCGAATTTCAACGATCGAAATCTTTAACCATTCCTATAATATAAGTGTTGAATTTGGTCGTAATTGTAAGTAAGTTGTCACTCGTATTATATTGCACATGAACTCTTGTTTATATTGCGTTATATATTTATTGATTTTTGCGGACGGTTTGTCGAAATACAAAATGTGAGGACACAGTTCACAGTTTTATATATTGTGAAATTTGTACAAGTTTATTTGCAACCGTTCTAAATATAGGTATAGTAACTTGTTTTCCGGAAGATAATATTATAAAAAAACATAGTTTTGACTTTTGAACCATATTATATTACTGTGAACTATACCTATATAATGTATTATGTGCAGGGTTGTTATAAAAATGTATTTAAAACAATATTTTTAGTAAATTTTAAATTAAAATAATTGGGGGATACTTTTTTAACGATTTTTGTTGTTAAAAATCAACGATTTCAACGATTTCAAAATTAAAAACGATGGCATCCAAAAAAATTAAGCCAATTGTTGTAGACAAAACTAAATAACTGAAAATAAGCACGTACAAAAACGTTCAATGTACTATGTTATAATATTATAAGGTCAAATAAGGTCAAACTAGCGAACATTATCAGCTGGCCAAATCAAAGCACTAACGAACGGAATAAGTCTGATTTTGAAATATTATTCCACGGTGGTGAGTAATTATTACTAAACTGTACATAAGTGTATAATTTGGTCGTATTTGTAAGTAAGTTGTCACTCGAATTATATTGCATGTGAACTCTTGTTTTTGATATTTATTGATTTTCGTGAACGGTTGGTCAAAATAGAAAGTTCCTTACAATTGTATAATATGTATTGTGAAAAATTACACACGTTTATTCGCAACTGTTTTAAACATATTATAGATACCTAGTTAGTAACTTATTTGTTGGATGCTGGTAAAAAAAAAAATAGTTTTGACTTTTGAACCATGACCATGGACGTATGCTTATTGTTTTGTTTTTAATTTTATTATATTTCACTATTTCAGATTATTTCTTTTTCATGTCAAAAAATATTTACCGTGAATTTTTTAAAGTAAAACATGTATATCATTCGAATCTAACTTATATGGAAATACTGTATAAACGCTATAGTCTATAATTTAGTTTTGGGTTGGAAAAATTAAGTACTGAAGCGTTGTATAAACAAATTAACTTTTTTTTAACTTTATAAAAAGTTAACAAAAAATGTGTATTATCTTTTAACTTAATTGAATTAACCTATATAGTTAAATTAACTTTTAACTTTTTGTTATTGGTGCATATTAACTTAACTTAACTGAGTTAAAAAAATCATTAACTTGCCCAGCCTTGCGCATAATATTATTATATCGAAGCTTAATTATTATTATTATATCTTATTGTGGATACTACATAATATGCAATAATACGTGTAAATACTATATTGTATTCTGTGTTATAGAGTTGTGGTGCGTACTCGTAAAATAAATATTAATAGTTATTACTATGCCTAAACAGTGAACAAAATGTCATGATGAGTTTTCGTGTTTTAGTGTTTATATATATTTGTGTGTATACTATAATATATTACCTATCATTAATTATATAATATAATATACATAATATATCGGTTAGAGACTTAAATATTCCATTCGTATTTGCCGTTGGCATGCCTATAATATAATATATGCGCGCGCGCATGTCTCCGAATGTTTTTACCATCATGTACTCGTATAATATATAATAATTATATACATAATATAGTAATAGTGCATGTAGACAACATTTCGTTGTACAAATATAATATAGTGTTATATATTATTAAGTATACAAACGTGTGTACTATTAAAACAGATTACTATCTATTCCGAAATGTTAACACCGCGGTTAGGTTCGCTGTATAATAATATTATTTAAATAAAAGTGTACGATTTTAAGAATATTATGCGCGACATTAATAAAATATAATAATTACTTTATATATAAAAAAACACACACACACGCTCTCAATATTTGAAACAACGAGTTTTTCGTTTTATATTCGCTTTATATTTGTCTTGTAATAATAGCCATCGCTACCGCTGCAGGGCCCGCGGTAGTGCCGAAATTAAGTTTAATGCGTTTGATATTTATTTTTCACTGAATAAACATAATATAGGTAAGTACCTACATACGCATATTATAATATTGTATAATGAGCATATCTCTTCTGTATAATACATAATATAATATTATTCTCCGGTCAATATACGATCGATAAAATACTCGATTTCGGTCGACGACACCTTCAAGACCTCTTATTGCATATTATTTTTACGCCTAGATCAACGATTTTCGTGCGATTTCGTTCTCGCGTTTACCTCATATGTAATAATAGCAATATAATATTATAGAAATTATAAATATACGAAATCGTCAAAAAATAATCAAATAGGTATAATAATACCTGATAGTACTATGTCGAGTGAGTTTCGTTAGTTTAGGCATAGGTAATTATTGTTCCAGCTCCAGAAACAGGGGTAACCTCTCGGTTCTAGCCATTCTTATAATACCTATGGTTAAGATAGTATCTGCAGATGGATCAAACTAATTATAATATGACGTGTTCATGTTTTGTGATTTTTTGAATAATATATATGGCCATATGGGTCATATATGGCTTCAAGTAAGTAGGTAAGTACCTATACGTGCCACGCGTGATCTGACCTGTTCGACCGGATTAAGCCCAAAGACATATTATGAAAACATAATTAAAATAAATCATTGTAGACATATTTTTCTAGCTTTTTGTGAGCTTAAATAATTTATCATTAATTCATCTAAACCACAATGATGTTTAGCAAATCATTTTCAATTGTTAAAACTGTAAAAGTATTCAATATCTCATCTGACATTGAAGTGTAGCTTTATTCTTAGTAGTAAATGTATGTACTAATTAATAAAATAGTATAGGTACCTCCTAACCTGCGTAAATTATTACACTTCTAATTACTTCATAAAATACCACTGTTTACCTACGTTTACACACCAGTATAAAATCGTAATTCGCAATCATTGCATGCAACTTTATTGTATTAACAACACTATTATTAAATACCTCATGAAATAATATTACCTATTACAGATGAAAATATTTCTGCGCATGATCATATTGTAGACGAGGTATAAATTGTATTTTGTAAATAATAATTACAAAATTGTATACCATCTACGTGTTATAATAAAAGTCATAAATTGTTATAAGATAAAATAAAAACAAGATTTGTGTAATAATGTATGTATATTGTACCTATATAATAGGTATTTATAATAACATAATACATATTATTATATAGGTAGAACGACTAGAACGTATAGCTAATACTATGATATAAAATGTATACCTAATTAAAATATTAATAATATTATTAATTGTGTATACAATAACGATGCTATTATAATAACATACGTTAATACGAAATCTATGCACAAAATAATCTTACAACATTAAAAATAAGTATTTGAGTATAATATTATAATATTAGTTAAAATACCTACGCTGCAGCTATACGCGTTGTTGTGTTATCTTTTTTTTTAATTTGTTTTTTTTCCCCAATACACAATACACGTCGTACCTATAAAGTAATATACGAAATAATCCAAAACCAGTTGCCGGGCCGGCAGTATAGGTATCTCATTTAATCCTCCTCGGCCGAGAGAAACGCATTTGCAGCGCTCGCACGCGTATAATAATAATGTAAAGATAATATTTTACACACACAAACGTATATTATATTATATTGTTGTGCTGTGCACCGCCACCCAAGACGACGACAATGTGTGTGCAGTTTGTACCTATATACACACACACACACACTCACTCACCTTATAGGTATATATATGTATATTATTATGCATAGTAGGTATATTATATATTGTATATAGGTAGGTACAAGCCCGATGTTTTTGTTTTTTTTTTCTTTATGACAACCTCTCTCGGGGGATTACGTCTATTTTATTAAAAAAAAAAAATAATAATAATAATAAAGAAAACGCCCGTGACAGTTGAACGGATGGAATATTTGAATAAAAATTCCATGCGCGGGAGGAGAGGACGACAACAATTATTATTAATTCGGACGCGGGGCTATGACGATGATGACCGCGGCGACAAGCGCATGCGCGGCGTATTATCACAAACACGTATAACATTATATTTAAATAATATAATATATATATATATATATAAGCGAGTACGTGAAGAGGCGGCAACAGCATATTGCAGCGCTCCCGAACTACAACAGGTCGTCGCGTCGCTCGAGGCCGAAAACGTTCCGTTGTCAAAACGTTCGTCAAATATTATTATTATTATAATAATAATACGTAATAACAATATGTAGTATATATATGTATAATATTATGTTTAAGGCATAACATAAATTATATGCGAAGGTTTGGCTGCGGGGCCCGCACATCGGTCGTCGTCGTCGGCAGTCTCCTCAGCTTTACGTCGTTTATAATAATATTATATTTGGACACAGACGAGCAATGAGGAGATTGCAAAGAGATTGCAACGGAATACGGAAACCATTTTTTGACAACTTATTAAATTACACGTGATTTTTGTTCGTTTCGACTCTGAGTATCGAAAATGTGATTCGTATCTGTTATTTCGCCTTACCCTGGTATTAAAAAAAATAAAATACGCATAAATTCATGACTAAATAAACAGGCATGATCTCTAGATTACTGAACGCATATTTTATACTTCCTCAGACTTGGAAGAAAAACTAATATCATAGAAAACTCATGGAAAAAAATTTTTTTCCCACTACAATTACATAGGAATTTTACTGTTACTGCCAAGTCTGGGGAAAATGCACAGTGTTAGGAAAAATTGGTTTTTTGGTGATCATGCCTGTTTATTTAGGCATGCACAAATATAATATAGTCACTTGAGACGGTCACGGTATACCCTCAAACAAATATATACTGACAAATTTACTACAGGCTATATAATATAATATCATAGTACTAATAACAATACGCCGATTTGACTTGAATATATATTATGAGTACTTGATGACCTGAAGTCTAATATTCATCGTAAAAGTTGGCGTAAAAAAATAAGAGACGGTAAAAACGCGGAATTATTCGAACACGAATGAAGCTCGGCGCCCCCAAAAATCACACAATATTATAGGGTTGGTTTTATTGTCAAATCGAAAATACACTTAACTATCATAATATTTTGCTTTGTCTTTTCCTTTCAGCAGCAAAGGGGAATGTTGATGTGGATATGAAATCCACGTGTAACGATACTAATTAAGTATTAACTAGCTGTCACTTTCAGTAATTTTCACAATATTTACCAATTTAGACGGCTCTTATTTTTTATATCAATATCTTAGAAGATAGTACTTTTACCAAGGGGCTAAAATCGAATTTTAAACCTTTTTTCCTGAAGTTAAACTTTTCAAAAATGTAATTGGACGACTTGAGTTATTCAATTTATTAACAGATATCTGGTTTGTTTTAAGATTAATCATTGAATACAAAAACCGATTCTGATCGAAGACAGCCGTAGCTGTACACACAAAATTCAAGTAATGTTCTTTTTTTGAAATACAACAAAAAGATGAAATCGATTTTGTTAAAATTGGTTTTGAGCAAAAAAAATGTCTATGATTTCCTAATAAATTTGTTTTTCCCGCAATTATTTTGACTAAAAAATGTAGGTATATAAAATCTTAAATTTTTATAGCAAATGCTTGAACATTTAGTAAACGGTTTTTCATAATGAGTTCATACTGGATTCAAAAAATTAAATAATAATTAAGTATAATACGAGTATTATCTATATAATACCTATAACACCTGTGTGATACCATTAAATTAACTTACCATAATATTTATTGTATAAAATAAATAAATATAATATAAAATATCCTAGACTGTCTTATATGATAAAATATTATACTTAGTGATATTGGGCTGTCTCCTATCAAAATGGTTTTTTCGTATACCTACAATGATAGATTATTATTGAATTCCAATTTAACACTTCCATTACAGTGACCCACTCAACACCTATAATGTACAGCAAAGCCGTACCCACTTACATACCTAACATGTCAATATAGGAGCTCGAACTATTATTATAGCTGAATTCAATCTATTTCTTGCATTTTTTGATTAATTTAGGTGTAAACTACGGTTGTAAACCAATTATTTTTAGTTGTCCGTATTTATTACAAATTTTACGTAGGTACTACCTAGTAGCTATAGGTATATGCGTGGTTTATCTTTGAGAAAAAAACATTAGTCTATTTATCATAATAATATTATGACGGCGGAATTATGAATGATTGTTTTTTAAACTGAGATTATTGATTTATTTGGGCTGTTGAGATACTACATGTATAAGGCGGGTTATTAAATTTAGTTTCGATATAAAGAACATAGCGTGCAGTTTATTTTATTATCCGTTTGATAATTGATTTTAAGATGCTGTAACTAAACTAGGTGAAGCTGTGTTTAACATTGCATGTAGTTTTTTTATGACTATATTGTTAACATATAAATTGCAATATTATTAGAGGTGTATTCGAATTAATTAAAATTTTGACACCGTAAACAACGCTAATCGTAGTTTTTTGTTGAAAAAACATCCTCGACTGGCTTATTGGGGAATGTATAATTGCATATTACAATGACGACATGACATGTATTAGTGATTATATTAACACAATACAATATTGCTATCTAATCAGTATTAATTTTAAAATAATTACTTTTGAAAGATTTTATAACGATTCGATTAATTAATCAATATTTTATTTCGTTAATACTTAAATTATGTGATTCCGTGTTAAAGTCATTGTTCACACTCAAATGTTCAAGTATTTTGGAATAAAACTAATATAATACAAAATACTACCTTTTATTTAACTAAATAAATACCTAATATTATGTAAGCAACCACTGTTAATATTTATGTATCAAAAGAAAAAAAATTACAAGTGAAATCTACCTATTTAAGTTTATAGAAATGATATTAGCTTAGATACGTGAAATTCCCTCCACACTTACCTATACTAATTTTTTGGTAGTAAATAATGTACATTTAAGTATTTGACGCGTTTGGAATCTTCAATAATAATTCGCGTTTCCTTGATTTCGATAATAATTGTTCGAATCGCAAAAGTGATCTGGCCAAATACACATACGCGTAACCATGGAAAATAACATTCCTATTGTTATTTTATTTTACTATACTAATTGTGTATCCACTTTTACGAGTCATTACAATTTGGTATTCGTTTCAAACGCAAATAATTACAATGTCTATTAAGAAATTTTTTAATTTTTTAATATTCGGAAAAATATCTTTAGGTCATAAAGACCTATCAATTTTTGAAGAAAAAGCTACGGATGAAAATTCAGTACGTACCTATTATTCATATTATACCCGTATATTATATACAGTGAAACCTCTCCTAACGGAAACCCCCCTTCCCCCAATATCTGTCACCTCAAAATAACGGACACCATTCAATACCAGACACCTCCCAATAGCGGACGTTTTGTCGGGAACCATCTACAAACTTTCTACAATCTGTGCCCTGCGAATAACGGGCAATATGTCAGTGACCGAGAGTGTCCGGTATTTAGAGGTTTCACTGCATAATTTATTATTATTATTATTATTATTATTATTATATCACATACAAATTATTAAGCAACTCCGCGATTTTATAGTTCTATACCTTACAAACAAAATATGAACTCTCAATATTACATTATATTCGTATTATCTGTTTGCGGTTCATATAAATCGCGCATAATATTATAATAATAATAATTTTATGGTTTCTATACATTCAACAATTGAAATTTGATAATTTTATTTAGATCCGTTATCATTTAACTACGAAGTTAAAGACACGTGACAAAGATGACTCTAGTGAAGCTATGTGTCAAGTTGGACGTGATGTACGTATTACTATTCATACTAAATCATGTACAATATTGAATTATTAAAAAATTAATTACCCCGGCGTGCTTTTATTCCTGATAAGTTTTAAGCTACAGTCACAATAGTTTTAAATTCTCATCTTTTCGCGGATCATATTATTATAAATCGCGCAACTTTATTACTATTATTATTGTTGTTATTACCTATTATTATTATATATAAACAATTTTTAAAATTAAATAATATTATTCGGAAATATCGGCTGCAATTAAAATATAAGTAGTGAGTTTTGTCTATACCGTAGAATGTAGTAACTTTAATTTCATGGTGCCACTTTAATATACTTATATTTTTATTCACCAGTGTACAATGATGATTTAAATTTTTTTTCATAAAATGGGGTTATTATTTAATATTACATTAAGAAATATATATAAATTTATAAAAAAATCATAACTAGCTGTACTACCTAAGAATTAATTTTGAGAGTTTCACCGTTATTATTACAGAAGTTTTCCATAAAATAAAAAGTAAATTTGTAAAAAAAAAATTATCAAAGAACCCCATTTTAAGGTACTTATATTAGTTATTATGGTCTCTAGCCAGAATATATATTTTTATTATTATTTTTAATATTATTATATTAAGTATAACAATTATAAACCCTCTATTATATAGATCATAAACTTTAAATTTATAAATATTATACCTATACATATCTACCTATAAATCATTGGGTAACAGTTCTCTGTTTAAGGTTCAAACCACGCATAATATCGTCAAAATCTTATTGTTTAGATGGCTTATATGGCCACGATGTTTCCGTTTTCACCACCGGTTGAAAATAATAATACGCCACCCGCGGTGGAGGAAATTAGTGATCGTCTCGTAGAACAAAACAATCGCCTTACACAAGTACGTGTTATATAACAAATGTAAATAATATTATGATACATATTCACTTATTGTAAAATTATTGTATGTTATTATAAATATATAGATGAAACGTAAAATGGATGTAATGCTTTTCGAAGACGAACCTCTATTCAAAAAACAACTACATTTTGCTACTGTTTTAAAGGTTAATATAATTGACACTTGTGTAATATTATAGTATATACCTACATTTAATTATTGTAATTCAATATTATTATTATTAAATAGGTTGATCCTGCAACCGAATTAAAGATTTCGTTGGCCGAGCCACCGACTACAAACAATAGACGACCCGTTGGCGTTGTTGTGAGGTCAGCTCCGGTTGATATACCTAAAAAACGTTGTATACAATTATTATGAGAATCACATTTTTAATATTATTCATTATTTATTCATTTTGAAAACAAAAAAAATTCCAAATTTCATTTTGATTGCAGTATAGCAATGTTTATTTACCTATTATAACAATACAAATATAAAAATAGAACGACAATCTGTTATTATTGTACATTCAATTATTAATAAGAATACTACACAAAAAATGTCAAATAAGTTATGTACAGCTAATAAACAAGAAGTGTACAGAATATGCAAAATGTGTGTTACCTGCAGCCAATTATTTCATTACATCAATAAGAAAGTATAATATTCAATAATTTAATTTTTATAATATTATTTAGATAAATTGCATTGTTATGCATTTTCTCAGTTAAACAAATTTGACGAGGAATATCGTTGAAAAAAATTGAGAACCTTATAGAATCAATATCAGTTAAATATTTTGTAAAAAAAACACACACACATTATAAAAACAATGCGACATTTATCGGTTCACTCAGTTTTTTCCAATGTTGCCGTAAATATCAAATTTTTGAATTTTTTCCATTGCTATACGAGAACCACATTTGGGTCTCACTAATATACTTTATTTTTATTAAATGGTACCCGAAATTGGTTCTCATTTATCGGTTTCCGTTAACCATCTTCAGTTTGTGCAGTACCTATATTTTTTAGATATGAATAGCGAAAACCTAAAATAATAATTATTTCTAAGACATATTTAAATAATATGTAACAGCACAAAACTTGAAAACACAATATTTCAATTTTATTTATCATATGGCAATGGAAAAAAAAATTAATTTAAATCATTATTATAATATAATATAATCTTTTTGAGGTCCAATATTTAGTCTCTTGGCCCTCGACCTGTTGGACGAAACACGGAATCTAAAACAATTCACACGCTTACTGAGTGAGCTCAAAACCCGAATATGGCCTTATAAACAATAAATACAAAAAAGCGCTACTCCATCGCGTGTTTTCACACATAGATTATAGATACATAATATATAGGTACCTGCATCATTATTGCACTACTCCTGTATTTGACGACAATATATTATGCGTGTTTTTTTTTAAACATTTGTACGCCATAACGATTATAATATATTCCAATAAAATTATATCTGATATTATCCGACATATTTTAAACGAGTTTTACACGAATACACATATCACGCATTATTTATACATACTAGTAAAATAATTTACAGCCCAATCTAATGTGTACTATTGCGGTGCAAATAATATATATAACTTCAACGGTGTAAACCTATTTTTTACGACCCGAGTATAAAATAATATATTATAAACACGAGTACCTATATGTTATATTGTTAAAAAAAAATAAATTAATGTCCATAAAATATCATCGCTAATGAATAATATAGTAATAATAATATAATGTATTGGACGAATGGATATAATATTATGTTTTTTCACATATCATAATAATATTATTATTTATTGGTACATTTGACGAAATTATCGGGCACAAACATTATATACTCGATCGTATATCATCATATTATTATATTAATGTTTTCGTGAAAAATTTCGTATATATTAGTGTTGGACAACAGTGACAACACGACATTATTACTTATTATTACTATTATCGTCGTGTTTGCGATATAATCCACTTAATACGAGCCAAGCGACTTTTTATGGTGAGAGAAAAAACGTAGATCTCGAACTATGTATAATTACTATATTATAAAATTCGTATGATTTATATTTTACACATTTTGCAATACCATCGTCTTAACGGGCGACGAAATATTTTATTTTTGTCTATGTCCCGTTGCATAGCACCATGTGCCTACGTATATTTTATACATATTTTTATTTTATTGTAACACATAATATTTTAGCGACCATTCGGGCTGCACGAGTCTATGTAATATTAGTCCGAGTGCACAGCCTTTTTTTTTTTTTTAATACGAATATAATTATTACTATCGAACGAGCATTTGGTGACGACGACAAGGACAATAATAATTTTCGACGATTGCGGTTGACGATGTGACTATATGATGGAATCGAGACGCTAAAATCGTTTCTAATACAAAATAATATGTAGGTAGGTATATAAGTAGACTGCATCAGCCTCTTTAAAAATACTTTTCAAAAGCATTCGGCTAATTATGTCTTTCAAAAGTATTCAAAACACTTTACGAGTACCTTATTTTTTCGTAGTATATTAAAAATCAGTTTTTGTACGTTTATCACAAATGGAGTGGCAAGAGGTTTCCCCCCAAAAAGTTGGTCCGCTATAATAGACTCCGCTCATCGAAACAATAAACACTATTATACCTACAGCCTACAGGGTAAAAAAATAACTTAAAATATGTTGTTTCTCATGACTAGACACCCGAAACCGGGCAGAATTTATTTTTAAAAAACGTTTATACTTTTTGAAATAATGAGTGTGTTCAATGATACAAGAACACCTGGCATATACTTCAATGGCGTATTTAGGTTTTTGTCATGGGGCCCATGAGGGAATATGATTTTATATCCCCGAAATCACTCTTATATTCTATCCAATTGGAAATCCCCGAAGTTCAACAATTTTTATTCAAATTTTCATTATTTTTATTATTGACCCAGAACTCAAATGGACTTTTTTTTATGTCTATATTTATTATTTATTCATTGTTTCTTTGTTGACTTCTGTTTTAGGTGTAACTATATAAGGGAGCAGTGAGACATTATTTTTGTTTATGCATACAAATAGCACACAGCAAAACATTTAAGCTCGGCCAAAGTTCAAAAAGATCTATGATGCATGATTTACTTATATTTTAAGAGTGACGTTAGAAATTTAGAATTTATTCTTCCAAATACTTACAAATTGTACAAACATTTTTGCAGGGTCAAAAACTTGCAAATGGCAAAATGCCCAGGTCTTTAGAAGTTACCCACGATTTAAACGTATGTGAATAAGTGAAAACTGCTGGTGAATTTACAAACCTATTTGTGATATCTAAAAAATACTTGAAAATTAATTACTAATTATTAAGAAAACTTAAGTTAAAATTTTGAATTTGTGCTGCCAACTTCGTGGCCTTCTGATTGGATTAAAGCTACTTAATAACTACCACTATAAAAGAAATTAAATTTACGCGATGAAGCCAAACTCACTAAACTTAGCGGTTAGACATCAAAACCAGAAACATTAAAGACCATAAATTTTTCAAGACATATTCTCAACTTCAAATTCACAGTCCCAGTCAGCCAGTTCTATTATCAATTCGTAGTTTTTTACTTATTATTTATATGTGACGTACTTATACATTATTTATACGTATTTACTATTTTTTGTTAAATATTATAAATAATAAAATATTAAATAAGTGCAGGTAAAAATTAATATTATACCTACAATACCTATAATTATTTTATTATTATTATTATTATTATTATTTAACTTTTAATAACATATTTTATATCATGTTCATATATCGCTTCTATATAATAATATATATTTTATTTAATATTATTATAATCTAATATAATATATTAAATGTGCGGCAAGAAGGTATGCACGAGACACTACGATGAGTAACAGCCGCTGTGGCCCAGTTTAATGATAATAATATTATAACAACTTCGCACACATATTTATTATAATGTGTCAATTTAAAAGCTAAAACGGTATTTAATCATAATTATGTACATAAATATATACATACATACATACATACATAGGTACACATTTATTATATTATAATAATATATTATAATAAAATAAAAACGTGTTTAGAAACTATGATTTTTTGGCGTCCGATCGCGAGGCGGTGCATGTATGATATCGCAAAATTCACCACAGTATTAAAATAGATATTATTATCTGCCAGGGATTGAAATCGATTTTAAATATCGATAAAAATCATGAAAAATAGTTTAATAAATCAAATATTTTATTTAATGATACTGAATATTGATATTGAAATCAAAAAAATTGCAATCAATAATTTATATACCAAAAAAATAATAGTTTTATATTTTTATAATGTACAATTCGATTTGAAATTGAAATTTAAATGATTGAAATTTAAAATTCATCAATATCCTATAGGTGTACCTATGTTGTTCATGTGTAGGTAATAATAATAACAAATAATATTTTGTTTTTGTATTTTCATTAATATTTAGTTACACAGCCACGTGAAGGATGACGGGTTTCTCTTAGTTGGAAATCAAAATTAAAATATAGTAAGCTAAAATTGATATTATTTGAAATCGAAAAAACATCAAAATTATATGTTAAAAATGACAAAATCTAATTAAAAAATCATAATACAACTTAATAAATATTTTACAAAAATATAAAAGTCATACAATTATAATATCAATGTATTATTTTAAATTTGAATAAAATATTGATAATATGTGAAATTCAAATAAAAATTAAATTTTTTCATTTTGATATTAAGCCTCGTTATCTTCATCCGGAAACAGCGTTCTTTATAATAATATCTGTATTGTCGTACCAGCAGTTTAATTATGAGTATATAATGTATTAGAGGTATAGGGTTCTGAAATTTCATGAAATCAATTTTTGAAATATTTCATATTAATGAAAGATAAAAAAACCAATTTTAATTTAAAACTATACAGTAGAAAGTGCAGTAAGTAAACACCTCTACCTAGTTAAGTATTAATGAAAAATATTATAGAAATATTTCTTACATAGTGTAATATTATGCAAATTACATTATAATTATCTATCTTATAAAATATATACATATATGTACAATATTTTCTTTATCCGGATATAATTATTGATAATCACTAATCAGGTACGAAATCAGTATAACCATCTAGTAATAATTTTATGGGACATACCAAAAAACCTAGTTTAATAAAAAAATTAAAAAAACTATATTTTTCAATATTTCAAGAAGGGTAAAAGTTTCAAATTTGAAATATTTCAAAAGTGAAAATTTCATGTGAAATATTTCATACTCATAAAGCTAGTTATAGGTTATATTATATTATATTATATTATATAGGTACTATCTGGAGTATAATAGTATAATCCGACTTCGCAAGGGAAAAAAAACATAAAATACGTCACTATATAATAGCTGGTGTATCTGTATTAATAATATAGGTTATATTAGGGGAACCTCAGTTTAACGAGTAAATCAACATCGGTGGGTAGCCTAGAAATGTAATTTTTCATAAAGTTGAAAATAATGAAAATTCATAATTTATTCATGATTAAATAACAAACATTTAACTCAATAACAAATTAAAATAATAATAATAATAACAAGATTTTTATTATAAATTTTTATTTTTATTTAAGTGCTTTGTTAGATACTTTGACGTTAAGAGAACTAATGCTAACGCGGTTCCTCCTCCATCCCTCGATTAACTCGAAAAAAAAAATACTTAGACTTTCTACATGTGTACACAATGTAAATAAAAATGAATTATGTTAAGAAAAATACATTAAAAATACAATTTTCAGAAATTTAATAAAAAAAGAATATTTTAAAGCTTACATAATATCTAGGTCCGCCAGTCGTGCTACCATGTTTGTGAACTAATTCGACCGAGATGAGCAATGATAGCATTTGGTGTATTATTTTTGAACATGTTCAATCTGATATCTAAACTTTTCTGATATCTCTAAGAATATTCACTGAAACTTTCGTCAATATCGGTCGAGTATAGTTTTTGGGTCTATATAATATAATATAAGCATTGCATTTTAGTGTACATTTAAATACCTAACAAACAATTAATTAATTCATACTATTTTCTTTTATTTAAAAATAAAATTATCATAGAAAGCATGGCGACCATACTTTTTCAAAATGTTATTCTGTTATTGGAATCAATGGCAACCCCTCGTACATAATATCATTGAGTATAATATATTGTTAACAATACTTCGTAACTACCTACATATTGTTTTTATAGTTTAAACTGTCAAAGAAACAGTGCATGTACCTACCTATCGTTTGAATCGAATTTTACAAAACAACTATTTATTTGCAGACCACCAGCAACGACGATGTCGAAAAGTCGTTAAATCTGAAAATAGATCAAATAATAATAATAATAATAAACGCTTGTTGGCCGCAGCAAAATATTATATCGATTAATAGCTATTGGCATTTCTATGGTATAAGGTATGGGTGAACGTCACTGTACCCACCCGAAGGAAATATTATATTATTATTATATTCTAGTCACGGCGTCCCACGTTCAGCAGTCGTGAGTTTATGATTTATATCGCGTCCCTTATACGTAGGTACACGCAAAGTTGTATTAATAACATTCCTTACTCGATTTAATTTTTATGTATGTAAATGTTTTCATAAAAAACTGGTACTAGCGTTTTTTCCCATTATAACGTCGTCGCGCGACCGTCGTTGCACGGTAGGTAGGTACCTATAATAGGTATAGGTAGGTACAATATTATTAAATATATATTTTTTTTAGCGACCGCGTTAGCGGTCCTGTCTCGACCCCATTATATTTCCAACAAACGGGTAAATAATAAAAAAAAAATCACAATTTCATAATATACTAGTCGATAGGTAGGTACTAGGTAGGTACCTATTGAAAAACCGAGCGCTTTACATTTTGAAAATATAAATAAATAGTAATTTTACAAAACCTAGGCTGCAATCGAGAAATAATTCGACCGCAAAAACCACTAAAATGCACAGAGTTGTAATAATGCGATTATGCTACAATGGCTGCGGTTAACGTAAAATACAAATAAATTTGTTGAAAAAAAAACCAATATCGGATAGGTCATAGGTATCGGATTCTGTGCAAGGCAGACTTGTGCGATGTAAAATTCTCGATTTACTGGCCCGACAATGTTTACTCTTCGGCACGAAATCATAAAATAAGGACCATGCTGTGGAGAGTATAACATAATAATATAATATTAAATTAATATTTGACTTCATAGATATTTCACAGTTCCTACCTTCCTATTAAATCCGTCTGTTACCGAAATATGTGTAAAGTATAAAATGTATAATCAATGGCGTGGACAGGGGCAAAGGGATCGTGCCCAGCTCCACGTGAATATGACAAAGTAGAAAAAAAAATATTTTATGTTATTAATATTTTATTATATCTTATAAAAAAAATCTCCTAGAAGAATGAACATTTTATATATCTGGTCATAGTGTAATACTAGCATATTATTAGTAATAGTCATCTTTAGTGCAAACAATCCAAATTTAATTTTTCTTAAGTTTTTTTTTTTGTAGTATTGGACCTTTTTCGAAATCCCGGCTGAGCTTGGCGTTTCAATAAGTCTGAAGACAATAAATAATAATATTTTTATTTTTTTACAATTTGGTTTAAGTAATTTTATTAAAAAACTGAATTTTTTTATAAACCAAACCTTTTTATGCTTAATTACCTCGATATTTTAAAAATTATAAAAATTACATTGTACTTACTACAATGGTAGGTAGTCGAACGTTTATTTAATGAAAAAATCTAACACAGTTGATATATTGTCAGATAATTTATCATCGTTCAAACTAGAATATTCTGAAGAACTGAGTGGATTGCGTTTTTGCCATTTTTGAAGTTTATAAGTAAACATAACTTTTATACCAATAGGAAACTTATTTGAAATCAATGAATTGATATCATCTTTTTAGAGTTTTAACGCTGTCATTGTGATAAATTGATCTAAATAGAAAATAACTAATTAAATTACAAAATAAATATAATATAGGTACTGCATTGTGACTTAAGTTTATTACCAACTAATGTTTGATGTAAGTACTCCATCTTCCACTCCTGTAATAAGTCACGCAAACTTTGACGATCTTCATTTGGGTAGGTAAACTTTTGCATGATTGTAACACGGAATGCGGTTCGATTCTTGTTTTAGTACAATATTTAATAATAGAGATAACTATTAAAAAATTGCATTAACGTCAATTAAATGTTATTTTTAGTCCTTCCTGGTTACCATAGCTTTAATATAACAGCCATATATTGCTCATTCAGTAGTAAAAAAAAGATTGTTAACAGCAAGAAGTATAACGAATTTTTTTTCAATACAATATACCTATATAGTTAATTTTTCGACCACTGACTATTTAAAACTATGTATAGTGGTTGGTAGTACCTATCCAGATGAACTTGGACGTGGATTATATATACCTATACGGCTATACCTTAGAGTGGTCCTTATTTTTCATTTGTGATTTTTTTCAGATAACCTCCCCCTCTAAAAAGTTTCAACTACAAAAAAAAAATCATACACAAAAAGTTGCATGCAAATTCTTTAATTTTAACCCGTACCACAAAAGTTCTAAAGTTACAAAAATGGAAAATTTTCAATATTATACATTTTTTTGGTATTCTTAAACATAACTCTATAAAAAAAAAATGTTACAAACAATTTGTCAAGACACAAATGATAGAAAACTAAATGTACTACAATTTGTTTCGTATATATTATATATATTTCAAATATTTTACTTTTTCAAATATATTAATCGAAAGGTAAAAGAAAAATAATCTTAAAAATTGAGATATTTCCGGTAACTTAACATACAAATAATTAATAAATAATTATAATATAAATTTACAATAAATAATAACATAATGACTTAATACTTATTACTTATATAGTTATATCTTAAACATATTTTAAATTTATGTAAGTGTTTTTTTTATGGTCAGGATATTTTTTACAATAATCACTAACAATTTGTAGAAGGTATTGTTTTTGAGATTCATCTTTGGTTATTTTATTGTTATAATCCACTATACGTTTTACTCCTCTTTCGAAAACATCATCTATAACTGGGATATTTTTTAAAATTAACAAATCTTTATTATACTCTTCATTATTGTCCCAATATAAAGGGTCTTCATTCAAAAAATTGGCATTGATAGCAAATAGTTTAAATAGTTTTTTAGTATTGACACATATAAAATCATAGATTTCCTTTTCTAAGAACTCGTTTAAATTTTTTTTAGAATTTAACGTTGTGCATTTGAACTTAATTCTGATGAACAATCGTCGTTGTTTAGAGCATGAACCATTTTTTTTAGCCTCTATAGTGGCACAATCTACATAAAAAAAAAATTCACATAATTCTGCAGATAAATATCATAAGTGACCACAAGACTGTCCAACTACTATCTAAGACAGTGGTTCTCAACCGGTGTGCCGCGGCACACTAGTGTGCCGCGAGATTGTCTAGGTGTGCCGCGAAAAATGTTATTAAGAGGACGCTATACCCGCATGTGTTGTCTCCGTCTTACAAATGTACAACATATCAAAAACTATTTTGCGCGGGAAAGAACCGAGAAGGCTACAGTCATAACTAAGAAACGAAATTTTCACCACATAAAAAGGAGAACTATGGCTGTGCAACGTTGTTTTTATTTTTTTGATATCACTTATGTCTTATATGAAAAAAGTTCTTACTGTTTAAAAAACCGTTATTGTTTGTGTTTTTCAAACTTGAAAAACTTTTTTCATATAAATGATATCAAAAAAATAAAAACAACGTTGCACAGCCAAAGTTCTTCTTTTTATGTGGTGAAAATATCGTTTCTTAGTTATGACTGTAGCCTTCTCGGTTCTTTCCCGCGCAAAACAGTTTTTTGCTATGTTGTGCATTTGTAAGACGGAGACAACGCATGCGGGTAAGCGTCCTCTTAAATATTGAAAACAGTGTTTTATTTCGTGACATTTATTTTTAAAAATACAACAGCATAATAATATTTAAAATAATTTTTAAACTTTAATTTACGTGTACATTTACGTCATCTACAGCCTACACACGTGCAGTTAAAACTGTACGATTCGATTGAACAGTTTTATCATTTGTACAGATGAAATCATACGAGTGTAGATTAATACGACGTAGTTTTTAGAACTGTACAGTTTTTCGGAAATAAATTGAAATTATCAATTGACCAATTGTGTGCTAATTGTGCAGATAAGACGATACCGGATACATGTATAGGCGTGTGGCGATAACTAATGTCTTCGGCGAATTTATCGAAGTTGTTGTGGTTGTCAAGTGCGTGAGTGTGCCGTTAAAACTTGTGGTGTATAATAGTGTGCCGTGAACTAAAAAAGGTTGAGAACCACTGATCTAAGATATATCTTTATCTATAGAGGTATAATGTAAAAGGTTTTGTATAAAAGTCAAGTCTTGTAAAGGTGCTTTGATTGAAGATGGTGAATTAAACTATACTTTTAAGTATAATCGTACGATAAAAATGCAAAATATACTCCTTAAGGAACTTTCTTCATTGGGTGTTAATCTAAACTCTTCACGAAATAAAAATATTTTTCAACTATAAATAGCTTTGACCATCATAAAGCTATATAATATCACTTGAAAGTTTTCGGCCCAAAAAAATGACTGTCAATTCTAGTAACTCTCTGTAATCATCTCTTGGATGCTTTTCTAAAAGCTGATCTTTATAAAACTTATTAATATGATCACATGCGTCATTTACAGAATCTATTACAATACTATTTTGTATGCCAGGATTTAGGATTAAAATTGTTAGAGTCAATTGTAGTCCTTTTGTTCCCTTTTCAAAAATTCCCACGTCTGGGCCTGATGTTGACTCAAATTTTAAATCAAACACACTTTTCAATATAATTACATATATATGTTGACTCAAGTAAACTATTCCTGGTAACCATTGTAAATCAGTAAAATAAAATATATTTCTTACAAAGTATAACACATTGTGAAAACATAACACACAGTATTTAAGTATGACACTGGTTGTTGTTATAATTCAACTAAGAAATAATTAATAAACCAATAAATCTCAAAATAATAATTGACGATCTATAATGATTTAATAAACATGATAACACATCACGTACCTAAGTCCCTAGTGTTATAATGTACAATGATGTAGATTTTAGAACTTAGATAATGCTTAGTTTTGTTGTACCTACGAGTAATGAATGTCATAATGTGTCATGGAAATAATCTTCACGTAATAATCGAAAAATATGGGTATATGTATTAGGTAAGCTACTCCATTCGTACCTAACGATTCTATACTAATTTTTTATATCATTGATTACAACGTGTAGTATTACTTACAAACTATATTATACAGCACCTAAATAAGTTTATGTTAATTTAAATCGTATTATATGATACAGAAAACAATTTAGTTATTGCCTCGTTAAAAAATAGTTACAAATTAATATTTTTAAAATTTAAATATTTAAACTAAATTTTATAAGTATAAAACTGTTGTAATAATAATAATGTGTAATTAAAGTCCTTACAATGTTTTTGTCAAGTCATTATTTTAAGAGTTATGATTAATTATATTGAAAAATTACGATTTCGAACATTTTTTTAATATTAAAACCTTAGAGCTTTTGTGGCACGGGTTAAAGTTGATCAATTTGTCTGAAATTTTTTTCTTATGCTTTTTTTAAGTATTGGAACCGATTTGAGGGGGGAGACTTGAACATTTTGCAATTTTTTTTTCATTAATCTATACCAGAGGACCACCCCTACTATACCTATTAATATATTAATATATAAATTCAAATAATGATCATTATATAGGTACCTAGTAAATTGATGCAGGTGTGGTAATAAATTACATAGATACTTTATTTATTTAAGCCGAGTAACACTGTAACAGCCACAATAAAGAAAGGAACCAATTTATGACTGTTTCACATTTTGGTTTCACATTTTGTTTCACATCATGGTTCATTGATGTCTTTTTAAATTATTTTTTTTTAAATGGTTTTAAAACGTTGGGACAAATCTATATTAGTTCAGCGCCTACTGGAATTTTTCAAATTATTTTTTGAAATCTTTGTATTTCAACGTTATAAAATGAAATGATGGCGCAAATCAATATTTAGTTTTAGGTTTCTAAAAATAATATAATACCATTGTGTCCGTCCGTTATTAGTTACAAGTGTATAGATATTAAGGTATTTATTTATTTCCGTAGTTACTATATGTACATACATTTTATATGGAATTATAATTTAATCCGATACCGGGAATTACCATAGTGAGCTTTCCTAACTTTCCTATCTAAGTTCACGATTTTCAGTGTTTCGTGCGAACGATGATGCAATCATAACTTGTCTCTCGATTTTAGTTTCGAAGTTATATCGTTTTGAAATTCACGATTTTCTGTTTTTTTCTCCTCATACATTTAAATAATTTTAATGTTTACCTGTTATATATATATATGCTGTAGAACTTTAGGCCTATTTTTTAGTCTATAGAAATTTACCTGTAAGGTCCAATCAATATTATATGGAACAAAAATGATATGGAGATGTATGAAGTAATTATAAGCACGAGAGTCGAAGACTCGAATGTCGATTGCCAGTTAACAATACTATTTATACCAATATAGGTATTCTATTGTTCAAAATATGTTATTAGTTCAACATTCATTGGTCTATAATTTTGTTTACACATGACGGGGGGAGGGGACACACCAGTGTTATCAGGTTAAACAGGCTGAAAGTTCCGAAAATCATCATAGATCCCTCATATATAGTTTGTGTGTGTCATATACTTATAAACTATATGGACAGTGCTTAGAGATGGAAGTCAGCCGACGATAAAGAGTGAGTGAGAAAATAAACAAAGTAGTAAGATACAGAGTGTAAGCCAAATAAAAAAATATGTTACAACGAAATGTCGTTGTTCGTATTATTGATAACGTGATAAATATTTGTGATTACTGATTATCGTAGACCTTATACTACTCTAGACAATAAGCGATGCGAGTGTATGGAAAGCGTAAAAAGTAACAATACATAATAGAAGACCGTCGTTTTTTACTCGTTTATTCATATGTCAGGGGGCTGAGGGGGCTGCAGCCCCTCGAAATGTTAAGAAAATTAAAATAATATTTTAATGGTCTATTGATAGTTGCTTAAAAATTCTTAAATTGTAGGTATTTGAAATATTTAAAAATGTACTAAAAGTATTAACACTTTACAGCTATCTATCTGTGCTAGTACAGTAGCTCGTGTTTAATGTGTAAAAGTGTAAAAGTTTTCAGCCCCCCGAAAAAAAATCTTGGCTACTCCATTGTCATATTATATGTATGATAGGGCGCCAGTGAGGGGTACTAGAGTAAGATGTGTATAGTTAGTTAGATTATTGTGTTTTGTCAAAAACGTTTAATGTGGGCTAAACTAGATTTATATAGAATGTCCGTATTTAACCGTTTTGTGCTATGTTCTTACACTGTAGTTGAAATGTTCATATTAAAACGAACATGTTCGTATACGCCTGGCAATTGAAGTCCATTAAGAGAGGGAGTGTGTGCGTGTGTGTGTGTGAGAGAGAGAGAGAGGGAGAAATGAAAAATAAAAAATAAAAAGAAGGTGTCGCCTTTTTCTTCTGGCCGCAGACACTGGCCGTTTCCGGTCTGCCGCCGCCTTCTGTCGGTGGACCGGACATGATATGCCAACGACACGCGCTATCCGACCAGCAGACCTGCTGCAGAGACTGCAAAGGCGTTGCTACACGTTTTAATTGTACGCTCGTGTGCGGATAATATTATTTTTTATATATTATTATTATTACACACACACGTCGTACGCCTCCTTTCACAAGCACTGCAGCACACTCCTCGTTGGGGTGTACGAGCGTATATACAGAGCGAGTACCAGTTTTATAATTTCTCTGTCATTATATGTAGCTGTTTCGCGCCGGTCACAATTGCTGTACCTATATATGTATACATATACTATACCTAGGTATAGGTGCACGAGGTACATAACATACGCATTACAACGCGTTGGATTGTATACGTATAGGTATATAAAATACGAACGCATTAATTAACAGCTGGATCCGAGGACCTGTTGCAGACACTAAACTCACGCACACTTTATATCACATATTATTATAATATTATTATATACTTGAGCCCAGTAAATTCAAAATATATGTTTATAAAAGTGTGTGTGTGTCGTATGCATATGTATACACACACCGATAGCTACCGATATTGTCGTAGTCGCCACTGTATAAATGGCACAAATCATATATTATTATTATTGCGTACACGCGCGTGTGTATAAGCGGCGGTGGCTCGCGCGAGCTACCTACTTGCCCCGGCCCATATATAGAAGCGCCGAGAGAGACCTTATCTTGGGACGAGTAGTTTTTTTCTCTTCATTTCCCCCTGACACACACACACACGCGTTTAGGTATATGACCTGCGCGAGTCGCAAAATAATATTATTACGTTTCGATATACATAATATAATGTATAATGTACATAATATTATACCTACGCGAAGAGGGGGCACGGCGATTGTCCTCGTCGCATTAGTACACGTTTATTTTGCGTTTTTGTTTTTTCGTCGCCGTCGTCCATCCGGTGTAATTTATCACGCGGCCCCGACGACGCGTATCGTCGTAAATTAAGACATCGACAGCGCCGCCGCAGCGCGTTTGTCCGCGCGTGTACGCGGCAGCAGCTGCTGTCGAGTCGGTGTAACGCTCGCGCTCCTGTACGGTTCCGAACGACCATTATAATAACGCATACCTATAATACATATATTAACAACCACGTCCATAACCGCGGTATACGCGGTTACGGTTTTGCGCTTGCACCGCTGTCTACGCGCATCGGCGGGGGCGCGGAGACCGCGGTTAACGTCTACCTACCAGCATTGCTGCCTGTTTGATAATATTACTGCGTCTTTGGTAATGCAATTCTTGATGGAAATACAGTATACTAAGTCAAATCGGTAAAAATCACTTTATTTCAGAACACCTTCATTTATTCATATCAGTTATCAGCATATAGAAATTACGATGATCCGATGCATCAGCGCATTCGATGCGCTGATTTTCACAAAGCTATAGCTTGAAAATACGATGCATTTTAGAACATGTTTTATCATTTCGATGGCAATACGTATCCACAGCGTTGCATTACCAATGACGCAATTTACTATAGTGGCGTCTGCGGATGACGTCGTTTTTCAGACGTGCGTGCGATAAACAAAACGTTTTTCGACATCTTTGTCTTTCAAGCCGCCAAATTCGTTGCACCCCGTCCACGATTTTTTATTCGCGCAGGTGGCATGTGTAAAGAGTATACTGTATAACTATATTATACCACTGTCGATCTAACTGTAAGTAATGGTAATAATATGTATAATGTATAAAGTGTCTGTATATGAATGACGTACAAGCTATATACAGACTAATACTGTTGATAATGCTATATTCATATTTCATATTAGATATGTTGTACTGAAATCGTCAGACTATAACCTGCACTCTGGAATTTAACGAAGAGCTTATTTGGATCTCGCAAATCTACAATATTTTTATTTAATACATATTAAGTTATAACAATAAATTATTATTATTATGTAACATATTGAGACAATAAACAGGACTCAATGCAGACTCTCATAACGATACTCAATGCTCGGTGGTGTATATTCGTTCAAAATTAGGTTATCATGGTTGTGCCGAATAATTCGAGAACACATATTATTACGAGTACAAACTCATGAAGTGTGCCTACCTGTGTCCAATATTGTTGGGTCTCAATTTAATATTACCAAAATCAGGGGTGACTGTGAAATATAATGACGTTTACCGGGATGCATATTGTATAGTTACAATTATACCATCCACCTATAGTTAAATGTATAAATATTTGAATATTTCTGTATACGAACAGATACAGAACGAGAACAATTTTTGATTTCCAGTACCCTGCCGGCATACAGTGGGTATATGTCTTAAAATGTGCTTGACACCTCTTGCGAAAAACGAGTGCTGTGACTACGCCTTTGTAAGAATTTCGTGACTATAAAAATATATAGGTGACTGATGTATGTCTTACACCGTTATTACACCTCAGTGCACCATCCACCGGCACGTAATCCTCGGATAACGACGTGGCATTATTATTATGTATAGGATTCGGCAGTAGACTTTTTTTTTCGTACCACCCCTAGAGACATTATTATTACCTATTCCTCTTTCGCCGTTGGCTGCTATCGGTTTTCCTAATATTTTAATATAGGTATTGATACCTACAACAACATTATAACAAATGATGCATTCTGCAGAACGCTGTTCGATATGATTTCGGAGTTGAGCAATTAATATCATAATATGTAATATTAACTGCACACGCCAATGCTGCGGCGTTTGACCCGTATAAGAGATATTATTATAATATATAATATTACTATACATATATAATAATATCATCGAGAACATCTTAAAAATAAAAACGTGTTACCGACCGACAACATTCCCGAGTGACTTTTTTTTTTCAACTGTCCATAATATGATAATAATACGATCGCAATATTATAGTATATAGTGTACGCACAGGTATAATATTATATTATATTTGAAAGCGCGATTCGATACGCTAATCTTAAAACGTTCCAATGGTTAACACCGCGAGTGGAATTATTATACCATTCAACTAATCAAAACGTATAGCGGATATGGTATATATTGTATATCATTATATTTTAAGAGAGAAAAAAAATCTAAATAACTTTCAAACTCGAGATATACCTATATAATATTAAATATATTTATAGTTATGCGCATACGAAACTCCTATTGTCAGTGGCGATTAAATTACAACTGGACATAATATAATATAGTAAACAAGTAATATAATAATATAGATTTTAATAGGTGACGCTAAGATTCTTATTATGCATAATGTATATAATATATTTTTTTTTTTTTTTTTTTTTTTATATTGTTACAGCATCAACATCATGGTTATTAGCTTACAATAATTAGATTATATAGTTATACATAGGGGGTTTTTACAATGATTATTAAAGAGAAAAGGGGGGAAAAGAATGATAAATAAATATAAACAAAGATAGAAAAAAAAAAAAAAAGATAGAGTTAAATTAAGTTGTACATTTCAATTTTTTTTAAAAATGTGATAATTTTTTGTATGTCAGCATAGGGTCCTATGGCTTCATATAGATTGTCTGGTATTTCGCATTCTTTTCTGGCTTCCATGAATATTTGGCAGTGGATGAGGATGTGTTTGATTGTAAAGGAAGTGTTGCAAGAGCGGCATATTGGTGGTTCGGTCTTTTCCATTAGGTATCCATGAGTAACTCTCGTGTGACCAATTCTAAGTCGGTTCATAATGACATCTTCCTTTCGATTTGAAGAGTTGAGTTTTGGCCAAGGTTCGACTGACTGTTTGATTTCCCTTAATTTGTTTTCGGTAACTTGACGCCAATCTGAGTCCCATAATTGTATACAGTATTTGTCAACGTTCCTGATAATATCTACTGGCGACATAAGAGAAAGTTTTATGGAGTTGGGGTTACTTATAGCATTTCGGGCTGCTTTGTCTGCTTCTTCGTTTCCTTTGATATTGCAGTGACCCGGAGTCCATATAAAACGTATGTATTTATTCGATGAATTTACTATATTTTTTATCTTTATGACTAAGGGATTGATCTGAGAATTATATTTTATATTTGACAGAACACTGAGTGAGTCGGAACATATGTCGATTCTGTCATAATTAGTATTAACAGCTGTTTGGACTCCTTTTAAAAGTGCTATGTATTCAGCTGTATAAATGCTGCTATGACTATTTAATTGGAATACTTGAGTGGAACTTTCATGTATAACAGCCAGACCTATGCCTGTGGACGTTTTAGATGCATCTGTATAGATTTGTGAATTATTATGGTTATCCGTATGAATTAGTTCATTAAATAAATTTCGATAGACTATTTCGGGTGTTTCTCTTTTTACATGGGCACTAAGACTGGTATCAATTTCGAAGTTGTGTACACTCCATGGAGGAGTGAGACAGGTTTCATATTGAAGGATTGTATCAGGGGAGATGTTGTTGTCGGACATTTCTTTGCAAAGTCTTGTACTTAGTGGTTTTCTGCGATTCGTGTTTAAATCATATACAGATGAAGATTGGTTTATGTTTAAATAATGGATAGTTGAATTATCAGGAGTCGACAAAATTCTGGTTATATATTTGAGTGATAGTCTTAGTCTGCGATATTTAAGTGGAGGCTCCCCAGTGATGGCTAATAAGCTGGAGATAGGGCTACTTCTGAAGGCTCCAGTTGCACATCTTATACCAGTGTTATGAATTGGGTCAAGAATTTTGGATATATTACAATTAGAGTTTCCATAGCAGATTGAGCCGTGATCAAGTTTTGATCTAACTAGTGATCTATATAAATTTAATAGAATGGAATACTCAGCACCCCACTCTAGATGACTAAGTGTTTTGATTACTCTTAGGTTTTTGTAGGCTGATTTTTTGGTTTTCAGAATGTGAGGTTTCCATGTTAATTTGGAGTCAAAGGTAAGGCCAAGAATAGTAATGTTTTCAGTAAAAGGTAGACAGATGGTATTCAAATAGATTTTGGGTTTGGTTATGTTCTTTTTGTTGGAAAAAAGGATACATTTTGTTTTGTGTGGAGAGAAAATAAAGCCTGAATTATGGCACCATTTTGACAGTTCATTGAGGCAGTTTTGTAGTACTCTAGTTATTGAAGGGATTGAATTTCCTCTAACGTAGATGTGTGTATCGTCAGCAAAGATAATTGATTTGATTGGTTTTGGTATGAAGTCAGGAAGATTGTTGATGGCGGTTTGAAATAAGAAAACACTGAGCGGAGATCCTTGAGGTACTCCATTTTCTAATACAAAGGTATTAGAGATGTAATCCCTGATTTTTAATTGAAAAGTTCTTTGGCTTAGGAAGTTAGTTAAGTATCTTATCATATTACCGTGAATGTTCCATTTTTTTAGCAGTTCGATCACTCTGTAACGCCAAACAGTGTCGTAAGCTTTTTGTAAATCTAAGCTGATAAGAATCATTATTTGTTTATTAGCCAATGTTTCCAGTATTTCTGATTCTATTTTTACGTGGCAGTCGGTGGTGGAATGGTGCTTTCTGAATCCGTGTTGAAAGGGTGATAGAAGTTTATGTTTATTCGCAAACCAATATAATCTGTTGTATACTATTTTTTCTAATAGTTTGCTCATGCTGCACAGGACAGAAATTGGTCGGTAACCGGTTGGCTTAAATCTATCATTGTTTTTTTTTGGTATGGGGGTGATAATAGCATTTTTCCATTTGATTGGTAATACCCCTGAACGCCAGATCTGGTTGAATAGTTTAAGTAGTAGGAGGTTGCCACTTGGGGGTAAGTTTTGTAAAAAAATAAATGGGATTTTGTCCGAACCACAACTGTTGCTCTTTTTTCCTAGTAGACCTGTATTTAGTTCACATAATGTTATCGGTTCATTTAGAATGTCTCCTAAGCTTTGGTTCTCATATATGAAATAAGAATTATTAGTTTCTGTTTCTTGTTTATGTTTTAGGAAATCAGAATTTAAGTTGGCGTTGCTGCTATTTGAATAAAAGTGATGGCCAATTGATTGAGCTATTGTGTGGGGTTCGGTATGAGTTGTATTGTCTGTTATAATGGTTTTAATTTGTACCGATGGGATCCCTTTTATGATTTTGACTTTGTTCCAAATTCTTGTAGCTGATTCTTTTGAATTTAGTGTTGAAGTGAAATTTATCCATGATTTTTTTTTTCATTTTTGATTAAAAATCTTACTTGTGCTTTGTTTTTTTTAAAATCAATAAAGTCCTGGATTTGTTTTGTGCGTTTATATTATTTGTTATACGATGTCTTCTTATTTCTTATAGCGTGTTTAATATCCTTATTCCACCAAGGGACCGGGGGTCGTTTTCCAGAGTAGCTATATTGTTCAAAGGTATTTGAGGCTGTATCATAAATTAGTTTACTAAATTGTTCAATGTTTTCATCAATAGTATTTTCATTAGGAAAAGATGAATTTCTTAGATTTTTTTCGATTTCCGTTTGGAAGATGTTCCAATCAGCATTGGATAATTTCCATTTAGGGTTACGAGTGTGTATTTCATAAGGGTTGGTATAACATAACGTTATTTTTATTGGAAAGTGATCACTACTAGAAAGCTCAGGAATGATGTCCCATTCTAAATTGGGTGATATTGTTGCGGAGGAGAAGGTTAGATCAATCGCGGAAAGGTTGCCATTACTAGAGTTAACTCTAGTTGCTTGGCCATTGTTGAGAATGTTGATGTTATTGGTATTAAGTATAGTTTCGATTTTGGTACCTCTATGGTCGGTGACATTACAGCCCCACAGAGTGTTGTGGCTATTGAAGTCACCAAGAATGATAAATGGGGTGGGTAGTTGATCAATAATATTTTGGATATCAGAAGCGTTGAAGTCTTGAGAGTTTGGTAAGTAAATATTGCAAATGGTTAAATTGCTTTTGGCTGTCATGTTTACAGCTATTACCTCAAGATGTGAGGATATGGTAATTTCTTCCGAAGGAAAAATATTGTTTATAAAAATGGCCACTCCACCGCTGGCTCTGCCTGCGTGATTTCTATTTTTAATATAACTAGAATAGTTATTTAAATGAATTGATTTGTGGTTGTTGAAATTTGTTTCTTGGATGCATAGTGCTATTGGAGAGAATTTGTTGACTAATAGTTTAATTTCATCGATTTTTGAATAGAATCCATTAGGATTCCATTGAATGATGTGGAATTTGTTTAAGTTTATGTTCTGCATAATGATTAAAAATAAGGTTTTCTTTTTTTTTTTTTTTTTTTTTTTATACGTTGATTTTTGGTTGGTTTGGAATTATTCTGTGGAAACAGGATCTCCGGATACAGTTGAGTCTAATATTATTTGGTATAATTTTGAAATCCTGTTTTTAAAAGCTGTATTCTTGATTTTCGGGCGGATAGTGTCAATGATTACAATCATTTCCATGGCTGATAAGTTAAAGGGTTGTATGATACTCATAGGGTTGGGTACACCTATTGTGTTTTCGATGATAAATTTTAGTTGAGTAAAGTTTATTTTTAAATTTGGTATTGTTTCAAATGCGATTTTTGCTGGTTCAAGGGTTTGATCCAGCTTTAATATGATCTGTTCCAATGAATTTGATCTTTTTTGTTTTTTTAATTGTGGTTGGGGAGTTTTCGCGGAATCTAGTAGCTTGTCTGACAGAGTTACCTTCTTTGGTTGTTGAATTTGCGTGTTGATTTGAGATGAAGAGCTATTAATTTGGTTATTAACGTTTGATGGATTAATAGAGGGGGAGGTGCTGGAGGTGGATGAGGCTGGCCTTTTTGGTGTCTGTGATGGGGTTTGAGTGGGGGGAGGGTTTTTGGATGCTTGTTCGACAATGTTTTCGATGTTGGTTTTTATGTTTTTGTCCCCACTATTTGTACTTAGATCGATTAGAACATTATTATCTGTTTCCGTATGGTTGATGATAGGATTCGAGTTGTTGTGGAGGGTTGTGTGAAATTCGCTGTTTGAATTTGAGTCAATTAGCATACTATTATCTGCGTCTGTGTTATTGGAGACATGATTAGGGTTTTCGACGAAAATGGTTTGGGATTTATTTATAATTTCTTTTTTGCAATAATTAGAAGTGTGGCCGGTTTGTTTACAGAGATAACATATCACTGTATCATCTGATAGAAAAATGCGATAATCAGTTTGTTCGAAATTAATTAGAATTGAACTGGGCATTTTATTGATGTCGTCAGGATGTATATAAAGCTGACGACGAAAACTTCCTATGTGATTAAATTCATCATTAGCGAAACCTGCTTTCATAAATGTTATCGGTGAAACTATTTTAATTGATAAATTGTTGAATGCATTAGTAATTACGTCGTGCGGTATGACTGGTTGTACATTGGACACAATTATACGTTTGGCTTGGTTGATAAGACGGCGAAAGGCTATCTCCTTATTGTTTATAACAATGAACGGCTGCTTGGTGATAATCTGTTCTACGATATTTTTGTTTGCAAAATAGATACAAAATCGATTATTTGATATGCGTGAAGCAAATTTAATATTGTTTGGATCAGTAAGTTGACTAAATGCTCTTATGTATTCGATTTGGGGTAAGTCTTCGATGGTATTAAATATTACTGCTTGATCTTTTTTAGGAAATTGAACGTTGGCGGTTGTTTCTGCGAAAGTTTTTTGAGTATTGGATTTTTGAACTGAGGGTGTAGTGACATTGGAGGTTGAATTTAAGTTATCCATCGTGAGGAGATGGATGGGAGATGATGTTACTGAGGCTAGGGGGGGGCGAAATAAAGCAACATACCTTAGGCTTATCGATTGGAGCGTTCACGTAGGTATACTGCTATCGGAAGCTATAAATGCGATTAACGTAGACCGGGAACACACGTGTGTATCGGTCGGAGGTCGAACACGTACTGATATAATATATTATTATATTATACAAACGCGTTTCGCTTGAAATTGAAAACTTAGGTATGCGCACAAAATGTGTTTTGGTCGTCTTCAGTTCTCAATATTCACATAAACCGTATCGACTGCCGATATTTTGTGATGTCATTGTATTTAAATGTAAATAAACTTGTATAGTAAAATATCCGAAATCACCTAAATGAGAGCTAATTATGCGTATAATTGTTGACGTGTACAAAATATAAATAAAACAACTGTAACTGTATGGTAAAAAGAATAGTATAAACGTAGAATTTTATTTTCCTAAAAGAAGTAATTTTTTTTTTAATCAAGTACCTAACTATAAATTTATAAATTTAAATAATAAAAATACAATTTTTTATTTCTTTTATATAATATCCTTGAGTCGGATTGATGAATTCGGATTGTATCGTCACTATCTAAAAATTAAATAAATCAAAAAAATATTGTTAATTTAACAACAATTTTTTTTTTGATTTGTAACTCTTATTACAGCTACAGAACTCTGTATTTAAGACATATTTTAGACTTATGAGTTAAAAACATTATAAGTCAGCTTAATTGACGGCCCAGTTGTCTATATTATAATTTCATGTTCATAAAACAGATTTAAATTTATATATAATGGTCGATAGAGTTATAGACTATAGTCGTTAAAGGGTTAGCTGTATTGTTATTATTATTTTTTTTTACTTCATGAAGGTTAAGTGAATATTAATTATTATTATTTGTAGTAATGAAAATAGTTCAAAAATATAAAAAACGATTTTGTAATAGGTAGTGATTATAATATTATCTTATTTTCCCTCCCTTCTAATCACCAGAAAAAAAAAACTAAATTAAATCGTAATTGAATTGAACCCAAATGTTCGTTTTAATTTACAAACGGAAATAGAAATTCAACAACTTATACATTTTGAAGATTCACCGAATTCCCCTTCAAAAATTCATTAATACATGTAATAATAATTAGGTTACACGATAAGTTGCAGAGTTCTCATTATACATGCTGAACTATAACATTGTGTACACTGTTTAATAGTAAATAATCCTTTTTTATAAAATAGTATAAATTAAACGTTTACCTGCTATTATAATAGTATTAACAATATAATTCAATCCTACATAGGTACATGATATATCTGTATATTATATTATTATGCAGAGTGATTCATCAAGCATGCTCACCCCATTCAATAAGAAAATTATTTAAATTCTGATTTTTTGGAATTTTTAAATATACTCAAAGAACATTTTTTCATTGTTAAAGGGAAAAATGGCGGTGAGCATGTTTTGTGAATCAGGCTGTATATAAACATAAAACCAAGACGAAAATCAATATAGGTACGTATATAATTTATTATAGAGAGCAACGTCGGTTGATTATATTACAATCACCGGATCACCTATAATAGTGTACGGTATTCACTTTCAGACCAGTTTTTCATAGGTATTTATATGGATGACACTAACACACAATGTATAATAATTAAATAGTTAAAAACTTAATGTAAAGTAAAAAAAAATTTGTTTTAACTTTTTAACTTATAACTAGTTAGTTAATTTTCTGATCAACTTATAAACTAGTTTAATATTGACAGTTAAAATAACTCAGCTTTTCTCAGTTGATTTAAGAATAATACATACATTTCTATTATTTTTGTTTTTGATAAAATAATATTTTATTATACAGATGACCATTATTTTTAGATTAGATAGGCATAATATGACTATACCTTAAATTGCTATTTAACAAATTTATATTTGTTAAATTATTATGAAGGTATCTCAATACCAACTGTTTTTAAGGAGTTCAGTATAGGCAATTTACATGCGGGTCTTGAATGTGTGCGTAGTAGGTAAACATTAGTGTAAGTGACTGTATAAAATAAATAGCGAAGCGCTTCCGCACGTACATGTCAATAATGCAGCACTTCACAACACTAATTAAAATGTTTTAGTGAAACATTGAAACTTAGTTACGGATTACCAATAGTATAGAGCTTACTGAGTGACATTATAGTATGAACACGTCTTATTATACAAACTGAAGAGAAGAATAGTTTATCAGTTAGGCCTGTATATAAATCGATTTTCGATTTTAAATGTCCAATGTTTAGCTCTACAACTTGTGATATTTTACATTTAGAATTTGAACTATTATTGAGTTTAGTAATAATTAAAATATGGAACATTTACTTTTAAACAGGCATTAACATTTCTTCTACAATATTGATAATAGGTGTTTTTGCTCTCAAACCGCTCAATAAACTATATTATTGGAAATACAAAAATGTATGTTCATACAATTTTCCCATACTATTAAATATTGATACCCATTAATATTGAGATGTGTATAATTTAAATATTTGATAATCTCATAAAATAAAACAGGTATGCACAGTGTTATACATAATGATAAAACTATAAAAGTATAATAAAACATTTAGGAAATTAAAAGGATCACTCTTTATGTGATCCACATAAATTATGGTAATTAAAAAAATTATATAAATTATTTAAAACTGAGTTAGTTGATATTTTTTTCCATAATATCAACTTTTGACTATTATCGAGTTAAATTTATGATTTTTTAACTGTTGTAATATCTAACTCATCGATCTTGAGTTCTCTTAACTTGACTTAAGTTAATTATTTTCATTAACTTGTGCTACACGTCTTTCATTAATCATTATTAGGAATGTACCTATATAGGCATGGACCAGTAAGTTGTGTCTAAAACAAAAATTGTATTTTAGGGTCAGTGTACCAATTGTGCTGTATATACTTTAGGTACGTTATGTATATTAGGTATATTATAAATGTGCTAACTATTATTGATGTTAATTTTTTAACAATTGAATGAATATTTTTTTTATTAAATCTGAAAAAGCTATTTATTTATATCATACACTAAAAATATACTTTAAAATAAAATAATACCTATTATAATTATAGTGATTTATTGAATTGTAATTATATTATATTTGTATGCATTAGATTAAAATATAACGCTATATATAAATTATATATAAATTATATTATCAATGCTCACGTTTATTATATTCCAATGAAAATAATATCTTTTGTTATATTATGCGCTGTTCAATAAAATTAATATTACCTTCACTGAGAATTTCTGAGTGCAATACTGGTCTGTCGATTCCGAAAATTAAAGAGCGCAATTATTGGTATATCAAAAGGTAATTTTAAGAGCAATTGGTAAACTCCTGTATAGCTGTATAATATTATGTGTGCATAATATTATTTCGGCTGTAAGACATAAGCGCCAAAATTAATATTTTGTCTATTAGTAGTTATTTAAAAATATAATCGATCTTATAAAAAAATGCCAATAATAAACTGTTTAATTATAATATACATACAAATAAATAGGCTTAGGGACTTATAGCTCTAAAAAATACACAAATATGAATGCAATTATGCTTCTAAAATCATTAAAATATGCATTTATAAGCACTAAAATATGCATTTATATGCATTAAAAACAAATTTAAAAATTGAATTTTTTCAAATTTATTATTTATTTTTTCAATTGAAATTTACCTTAAGATTTTGGAAAATTAAACCGAGAATTAAAAGTAAAATAAAATAATTGAAAATAAATAGTTAAAAATAAAATAAAATACAATAAAATATATAAATATTACAATATTTTTAAATGACATAACTTTGTTTGCTACTTAAATAAAACAGTTGTTTTATATAAAAAAAAATATGTTTTCTGTAAAAATTACATAATTAATTCTGCATCAATTTGAGTTTCTTGAAAATTACATTGTACGATTAAATACTTTCTTATGTTTTCGAATGTAAATCTCCGACGTCTACTGGACAATACATTTTTGTAAATTGAGAAACTCCGTTCAACATCTATAGAAGTAATTGGAGCATAATTAAAGTATGCCAAATCATCATTTGTCATATCTTCAGGCAAACCTTCCAAATTTTCCACTTCACCACTTAATATTTTAAATTATAACGAGATATGAGAGGTTTTTTGGGTATGAAATTTTATATGTATCTATAGTTTTTAATTTGAAATTAGAAAATTTTGTCAAAATATGCAAAATAAGCATAAAAATTTTAAAATATGCACTCTTCTGCAAAATCTATCAAATATGCAAAAATATGCACATTCAAATTTTAGATCTGATATCATGGCACCGAGAAACGAATTTATTTCGCACTCCGCTATATTTAACAATAATTAAAAAAGTATGCAAATGCTAGAAGTCCCTAAGCCTACAAATAAATATACCTATAATTTTAATAAATCTGTTGATTTTTTCGATCTTATAAAAACTTGCCGATAATAAATCTATTAACCGTGACACACACGTAGGTACCTAGGATTTTATCGCTTTAGTATGATACAACTCATTTTTTTTCATCTCATTTTGGAGCTTAATATGACGTCTTCCACCGCATATTTCGTAGGGGGCCGTCGAGTGAATTGCGCTCATAATAACGAGTATCGTGGGCGGGACCTGAGGCAGCAGTCTGCAGCAGTTGACCCTGTCGCGATTGTTCCGAGTACCTATATACCCATTATATTTATACAATACGACGTATTATCATATCTCGTGTCGTCGTCGTGTGTAGTAGTTGTATGGGTATATAATAAAGACACCGCGACTCTTTGGTCGTGTGTGTGATCGATGTCGATGACACCTTTGCCCGAGACGCGTCGTCTAAGACGCATCCGGCAGATGCTGACGACGTTAATCTGTTGTTCGGGTGTATTATGTTATTGTGATACGTACTCGCATATTATCATTTATAATAATAATAATGATATTATGTACACGGCTGCAGGAATGCTCTCCCCGGCGACGGGTCCGAGTGTCACCTGTCCACGAGACGGGACGATAATGACGTTATTATCATCGGTGTGTGTTTGTGTGTGTGTGTATATAACGACGAGTTATGCATACGTACGTTTGGTTATACATATTATACAAGTTGTGTGTGTGTGTGTGTGTATAAAAAGTCGCACGGCCGATTGTCCGCTCACGTCCAGCGATTGATATTCAAATTTCGTTTTCGTCACAACGAAACGACTAATAATTAATGACCCAGAAGCGTGTGCTGGAGACACGGACGTGGTATTTCGGCCCGACCATTATTATCATACACACTTATAATATATTATTAAGATTATAATAATATTATTAACACGGAGGACGACGTTTCTCACGAAGCAGCCGCCGCCGCCAGAGTGTCATACACAATACGATATTATACGGATCTTATATTAGGTATATAATACTATAATATTATAATACGCATTGTTTGGCGACCGAAACTTCAACTACATATTTGGGTACTGCAAACTCCAATTATAATAATTATGTGGCCATGTGGCTAATGACTATAATAATGACCACGTTTGTAATTGCTGCAGATTCCCGAAAACTGAAGGAATCGATTAGTCTGAACAGGAAAACACGCATATACCTACGTAATTCGGGTTTCACATAAAAATATATTATTATAATTTATAATATAAGTTATGTGCGCGAAACGATCGTCAATAGAGCCACAAGCTGGGGTAAAACCAGAGTTGTTTTGTTTAAAACATGTTTAAATCAACTAAATAAAACAAACTTCAATTTGTTTTAATCATTTAAAACAGTTGAATAAAACAAAAAAAAAACAAGTGTTTAAAACAAAAAACAAAAATTATAGCTGAATTTAAATTTTTTTAAAATCGTATATTTTTAATTTTATACATATAATAATAACTATTAGTATAATATTAAAAATAAATAATAAAGGTAACATACTTTATTTTTTCTTTTCAGTCTTTGAAAATTATACAAAAATGTTATTACTAAATTAACAAAATGAAAATTTTAATCAACTTTAACATATTAATAATTATTATTTAATCATATTATATTGAAAATATAATAATACCTATTGGCTATTAGTATAATATTAAAAATAAATAATTAAGGTAACACTCTTTTATGAAACGGTTAATAATTTTAAATGTACGATAACAATTTATTAATTATCAACTTTTGACAGTGTTGCCAATGTTGCCTAATCTAAATTTGTAATTACTTTGACTTCATAGATAAAACATAATTAATTTTTTTTACTTCAAATATTAAACATGTTTTAAATTGTTTAAAACTGTTTTAAACAGCACAAAAAAACAATATATATAAATTTGTTTAAAACAAAAAAAAGTGTTTTAAACAATAAAAACATGTTTTTTGGTTTTTTTTTCCAACTCTGTAAACTCTTGATAATAGGTATAATAAGTATAAAAAAAACGATTCATCATTAATATTATTGTTGTACATTTTTGTAAATAATTGTACTATCTACTGTTGAAATCCCCCCCCCCCCCCAAAAAAAATAAAATATATTGTAACACTAAGTTTAGAAGACCACATTGTCGAGAAAACTCTTTAACATGAAAACGATTTTAAAAAATAAGAAGTAAACGAAATTCATACGTCATATTTTAGTGTCCATGTAAGAATATAATATAATATTGATGAGCTGGTACAATGCATATTCATTAGGCTATAAGATGACTGCTGATCTAGAATTTTTTTTGGGGGGAGACCCATTGTATATTTCCAAGTTTTATAACACAAATATTTAAAAACGGCCCGATTTATTAACCTGGATGCCAATAGGGGGTGCGGGCCCCTCTGCATCCCCTTAAATCTGCCACCGACTTCAGTGGCGTACACGCGGGGGTTCAACCACCCCCTTGGTATTATTTTACTGTTTTTATAGATGTTTAAAACTTAATACAATTTAATAAAATATTTTGATATATATCATTCCTTAATATTTATATATTTTTTTTCCTATAACCCCTCCCATTTAAAACGTCTGGGTATACGCCACTGGGTACCTACCTAAGTGGCTAAGTATAAAATGTAAGTGCTGCAGTGGACGAAACTACGACGTCGTAATGAATTTCCATCGACGATACGCGTATTTTGTAATATGGTGAAAAATGAAGTAGAAAAATAGTCTGCTTACAGTGAGTAACGACCGCCTTAATAGTATAATATTATATTTATGTACCCGAGTTGCATGTTTTTCCACCGTGGCATAATATTATCATTATTATTATTTGTTCAACGACTTTTCGAAGGTCTCTCTCTATATTCCTATATCCTATCCTATATATTACACACGTACACGATAATATTATTATAATAATATATACCTATATACCATATTATACAACATATATAAGAACGACAAGAACAACGGAATCGGCGCGCGTGTAGGACGACTACAATGTGTGTGCGAGTGAGTGTAATATTATGTACATTCAACGAAATGGAAACAACCGTGTAATTAAATATAGGCACGTCTTAGTGTATACTGACAGAGAGAGAGAGAGAGAATGAATAAATATCATTGGAAATACCGAATTTGCCCCCGAGTGAGAGTATATACCCATTTACTCGGTGTGGCAGCAGAAGCCGGTTCTATTCGGACGGAAACCAGAAGCTATGGTCGAATTACTGCCACCGCCGCCGATTTTACTGCGATGGGCGAGGTAGTTATCGATAATACAATATTAAGAACAATAATATGTACGTATATACCATTGCTGTATATACATTACACCTATATAGTATATATAAGTATACGTGTGTGTGAGGAAAACGAAAAAGAATGTTAAATAACAACACAGAATCAAACCTATATTATATATGAGAGGAGAGGAGATTGATGCAAGAGCGTTGCCTTTCGTTGTTGCGGTGTAACAATGAAATCCAACACGCGATGTCCTACACACTCCTCGTCTTACTCATCCCAATGCCCAGGGTAAACCGGGGTGGGTGTGGTTAAGGTATTATATTATTATTATTTATTATACGCAGTACGTCATATAGGTATAGCTGCGAGAAACTATGGTCGCGCAGCTCACGAGATGTCGAGAATTGAAAAAAACCAAACACGAAATAACTTTCTCGAGAAAAATATTACAATATACTTAAATAGACGAATAATCATAACGACAGCGGCGGTGGTTAAAATATAATAAAATTATTGTATTTGTCTTTTTTTTTACATTTTTGTAACAATATACCAGTTAGATTTCATATTTCTTTTAATATCCGAATTTTTGTGATGTGATCCTATTAAACGTGCAGTTATATACATACAAGTTATATGTACCAATATGTGTGTATAATAGTAAAATATAATATACTCTTTTCCAAAGCGTAGCTAGAAATTTCATCAAGGGTAAGAGGGGTGGTAACCAGTGTATTTTTACCCCAATTTAAAATTTCGTTAAACATTAATAATATATTTGTTAGCTATAAGTATGGAGGAGGAAATTCCATACCCCCTTGGTTACCACCTTGAATCTTATTACTCGAAAAACATTAATTCATAAAACAGTATAATAATTATTCTATAAGTATAACTACCTATATAAATATGATACGATAATTCATACAATAAACTAGTGTTGAGTAGAGTTTCAGTCTATATATTATGATAACTCAAGGTCATCATTAGCAACTTTTTGATAATGAGAGTAGGTACTATATTATTTTAGTGACTATGATATTCATATAATATGATAATGACAATATAATAAACCGCTAATCTAAATCTATAAAATTATACTATAATATTAACACAATATTATCTCTGTATTTATTAATACCAACACTATATTATATTATTATGCCATATCGCAGAAATTGGAGCAGTTGTATAATTATTGCAAAACGTCTATGCAATAATAACAGTCCGTTTGTAAGCTACACAGTTCACTTTGATGATATTATACTAAGCAGTGCATATTACAATATTACACCAATATATAGGATTTGAGCTTATAGGAGGAAACAAACACCAATGCCATACAGTTGTCGACTGGACAGTAAAATTAATAATAGTATTACGCACGAGATAAAACTGTATGGTGTACATGATATAAGTACATCGCGTCTTTTATTGGTGTACCTACTTGTACTTATACCTAAAGGTTCTTTGTATACAGCCATTTTTGGCAAATTTCTCACTACGCGAATTGACATGTCACATGAATTTCACCCCGTTTCGAACAATAATTATTACCATAATAGAGTGTAACTGTGTAAGTATGATCTATACGACTATACAATATGCAACCTATCGTTTAATATCAGAATTTTGCAGAAATTATTACGATGCCATATCAAATATTATTAATGCAATATCCAACACACCGGATGTCGTTATTTATGTGGCAAAATGTATTGCCAAGTGTTGCTTACAATTGAGTGGTTATTATTAAATTGTACACAACTTTAAATATTAAAATGTTTATAACATTCGCGAAAGTGGACAGGTATCGTCGTATCGATGGTCGATAAAGGTACCGCAAAAAGGGCTGGAAGATAATATAAATTATATTTATCGACAATTTTAGTAGCAGTCGATTTCGACAGCTAAAAAGAATTGAGGCAACATGTAGCAGCAGATACAAATAATGACGTGTATCAGTCGGTATCGACATGTTTAAGTAGACAATGAGTATTTCGTCGTTTAGTAGCGTCGATACTCGATATTAATATCAATTCACACGTTGATAATTGGTGAGAAGTATAATGGAATAATTTGTTTTTGAATTTAAGCTATTATTTTAAAAAATGTTGTTTTGTTAGATGGAAAAAAATTCTAACAATTTCAAGTACCTATAATTCCTAATAATATGGAGGCATTTGTTGTGTAAAACCGCCTGCATAATTCATAATATGAATGTATGCGTCTGCGTGGATCAACAAGTTACTCACCGGTAAATTTCAGAGATCGCCGCGGGACAAAATATCACAATACTTAACCTATATAATATTATATAATAATAGAAGTTTGTATACCTATAAAATGTATAATATTACACACTACCTAAAAGTGTCCAAACAACGCCTGCACCGCGTGAATATATTTAATATTACAATATTGCTTCGAAAACCCGTCGTACGAATATAGGTTGGTAGGTAGGTACTTATACCCAAAAATACGCAAACGACAGTTTTTTTTGACAGTTCGACCTCAGCTATAGTATACGCGGGTAACAAGAAATAGCTACGTTCAACAATAAAAACACGTAAGATACAATAATATTATAAAGTATTATTATTGTAATATGCATACCAGCAGCCACTTGGCCACATGTTATTATACTCTGACGGGCGGGATAGTGCACAAGCAGGACTCAACGATATTTAATAATTCGACCGATTTACATAAAACACAAAACACTATAATATTATAAGATAATCGTTGTCGTCATCGTCGTCGCCGCCGCGTGATCGATCAAACGACGACGATTCCACAATACACGCTGTATAGTTATAATAATAATAATAATATAATATGCGAATGACACGACGTGTACATACAATATACATTATATATATGTATATTATTATTATTATAATCCTTCGCGAAAGTCCCACGCGGCGGCCCTCGGTCCACCGAGCACCGAGTGGTTTTTAATCCTCGTATATATAGTACGAGTGTATGATATTATAAAGTGCGCCGCGGAGATCGCTTCCATTATTACTTCGATAGGAAAACATAAATTCGATTTCACGATTAAACGGTTTCAAACGCAACCGTCGACGACGGCCTGGGCGAGTCTATATAATATGTATACACGAGACGCAAAACGCGAATAATAATAATAATAATAATAATATATACTTATTAATACCGTAATACTGATATAGTGCTGCTGCGCAGCTACATAGACTATAATATTAGAGCCGACTAGAAGAGGTTCGCAAGCTTTTAACGGTACGCCCTATTTTGAGAAATTTTTTTAATTTAACCACATGACATCCATCACAGAATAAAAATAATACCCAACTATGGTAAAAATATTTTCAGAAAACAAATAGTTGTCAAATATTTTAAAAGTTGAGTCAACATTTAGGGCAATTTTAGTTATATTCTTTGGCAAGAGGTAATATTTTTGAATATATTTTATAAAAAAACATTGACATCATATTATATTTTCAAAAAACATTTTAAGGACACTTTATTAAGTCAACCTTTTTGTTCAATTAAGTATCATATAGTACAATATTTTGTTACAGTGAGAAGAAAATATTTATACAATATTATTATTAAAATATTCATTATTCAAGCACTTTAAAATATTCACAAAATATTATAATTTCCCAAATGCTGTGTGAGATGCCGATGATCTCTATTTTTTTTTTTGTTCTTTCGTCAATGATCTTCGAGATAACTTTCGGTGTGGTAGAGCTGTTGTGGTGCAGAGCTGGTGACTGCACACTGACGCATCACTGGTACATAATGTCAAGCTTTATTGTTAATGACAACCTATATGAACTTTGCGGATAATGATGAAATAATACAACAATCACAATATGGAAACTAAGCTGCATTCATTCCAAAGTAGATAATGCGAATGTACAATATATTCTGATACATGCGGAAATACTACATTATTATACTCGTGTCGGGTATTTATATCTTATACATGAAATATACATTTTCTTTTTCATATGTATTAGGTATCTGGTATACCTATACATATTATATTATTTTATATTAATCTAATATTAAACATTTTACATCATAAAAAATAAGTTCAATGGTACTTAAAAACTTTTGGCGATCTACCAAGCACATAATAATTGCGACCCAATTTGGGAATCTCTGCTATAGAGTGCATAAAGTGCATAGTGCATAGTGGAGACGACCGTAGAATTGTCGAAAGAATTTATTCACTCAAAAAAGACCACTGATGATGGAAGTATATTACGATATAGTTTGCGGACGCGGCGGAGAACGGACAGAAACATAAACCTTCATCGGTGCGTGTGACGTTTGCAGTTTTTCGTCATTTAAAATATAATATTATTATTCGAGACCCAGCACGGCACAGCCTTAATAATAACGATTACGATAATATTATAAATCGCGCTGTGTATTATAGTCATTATAATAATTATAATATGCGCGTGTGAACCGACTTTGGGTGATTTTGGGACGTGGCGGATGAACGAAACGCATATTAAAAAATATATCGTTGATGGTCATCATTACTCACTAGTCACTATAGTATAATATGAAAACCTTATTTACCCCGTTGCACCCGCACGCGAGTTTCCGTTGAAACTCGTCACGATAATATTCATATAGGTATGTGTAATAACTAATAGTCGTCATCTCTCACCACATGGTATTTTATTAACACGAAGAGATAAAATGCATAAACCAGAGGCGTGCTCGGGAAAGTTGAAGTGCGGAAGTGAGGGAGGGTTAAAAAATAGAAAATCGCCTGATCTATAAAATTGAGAAATATTGAATGTAAGTACATATATTATATTATATTTATCAAGTGTCCACGCTGGGGGGGTTTAACCCATAACCATCTCAACTCCCCCGAGCACGTTCCTGGCATAAACACGTACTTAAAATTAGAATCCTCCCGCAGTCGCAGAGGTGGTTTATAATTTCGAGTTATAGAGACACCACGGATAATAATAATATATAATATTATTATATTATAATATGGTAGAAGAAAATATTATGCAACATCGTTGAGTCGAGTGGTGCAATGAAATGTTCAATATTTAAAAAAATTATATCTTAAAGTTGCTACCGAAAATAATGAATTTTATCATGACAATGAATTGACAATACATAATAATATTATATCATGCATGCGGTTGTTTCGAAAACGTACGATGTCGGCATATCGCGCAATAAGTAGTAAACGGTGTAAACTCGTTATTGCGTTTCATTGGACGTTACCATGATATATATACCTAATATTAGTTATTATTATTACACTATAGTAGTATAGTCTATATAGGTACAAATCGCTACTCTTAGTAAATATTAAAATATAGGTAATGTATATTATATTAAACGGTAGAACCTCGGTTGACTCGAAGTTTGTGTTATTTTTTTCAGTCCCGATCACACATTTTGAATTAGGCACCTCGGTAACTCGAAGTTTCGATATGTTGAATTTTTTTTTTCTGTCCCTTAAGACTTCTAGATACCGAGGTTCCGCTGTATATTATTATTATAATTACACTACAGGTACAATATTCACTGATCACCACTCTACTCTTGGAAAATATATTAGAATAATATAATATATCATTATTGTAGTACTAAAAAATTCAAAATCGACGTCCCATGAATCATGACATATATACTTTGTTGCAGTGGAACACGTCTGTCATATATTGTTTTGATCGGTTCGCACGGTTAGTGTCGGGTAGTGCGCAGCCGGTAAGTACGATAATACTACTCGTTTACAAGTGATTCGAATAATACGATCGTGCGCGACTTAGAATGAGGTTATAATAACGTATTTATATAGGTATGGAGGTAATCCGTGGGATTATATTGTTGTGCGTATTACAATATAATATACATATATTATTAGCATTATCTTTATTATGTATACGAGCGTGCCTAAAGAGTTTCATTAACCTCGGTTTTGAATTACCACATCGGGGAAATAATATAAATATTTTCATCCTGTTGAGGTGTTTTTTTCTTTTCCAATAATAACACAATAATATAATATCCAATGTCGTTTGAGAAATTCACTACATGGGTGGCCGGCGCACGTTGCTTATAATGTACGTAGGCACAACAAAATAATAATATGACGTATCCTTCGATGCAGTGCGCTTTTTTTTTTTTTCGTGATATTTATCGTCGTAGTTAAACTATTTATGAAAGTATTGATGAAAGTGGAAAATCGTATTAAAATAATAAATATTATGTAGATCGCGTGTACGAAACATACAATAATAATAATAATACCTATTATTATATACATAGTAATTTGACATCGATGAACCATTTGACACCTTGTGCGGGTACAAGGGGGGGGGGGTAGCCTCTCGTGTATATAGGTACAAAGTGATTTATAGATTCAAATACATTTCAAATTATTAACGTTTGAACAATATTTTTAAGGCAGATTAATATTTTAATTTTTTTGTTATTATAATTTGTAACCGGTCAATCTTCACTAACAAGCCCCCATCCTAATTATTGGTGATTCCTAGATCATTGGTGACGCTCCTTATTATCGTATGGACGAGATGCGACAAGCAATTTCCAATTTTCCGAGTGTAAAAAGGTAAAGCTATAGTCGCCGCATCCCCGATAACCGCGATTCGAAAATCGATGTTTAGACAAACCCATAAAAATATAAAATACAAAAGAAATAAACCAAATCAAAAAGTTTTTAAATGTTTTATACTACAACATGACGTATAGTGCGCCGTATTATAGGTACATAATAATATTGTATATTATAATATCTATCAAAAACGGAAATTGGCCTAAAAGCGGCGATCGGAAGAGCGAGGATGAGGGTGTAGAATGCGAAACGAAATTATTTCCGGTCCTTCGTCGTGAAAAAAAAACATTTCGACTCCTTTTCAGCAATACCCACCCCTCCTCATATTATATTCCCCTTTCCATTAGACTAATGCTGTAGGTCGACGTTTGCTGCTCGAGGTCGTTTTCTTCCACGAGACAGCGGCTTTATTACGATGCATTATATAATATATCATATTATATTTATTTCAGGCACGATTTAAGACACTGATGTACGGGTTACTCAACGCCATATTGGATTACTATTGGTCTCTGAGGTGACGGTTGTTGTCACCTGCAGTGCTCTAATTGGGAATTATTAAGTAAAACGGGAGCTCAATCCAACGGTTTAGAAACTGCGTGCCAAGTGCAAAATTATTTAACACAGCCTCGTCACGGGCCTTTGCCTAAATTTCTTGAATTTCAGCTAAGTATCTAACCATGTTACATGTAGGTAAGTTAATGTGGATTTATATTCACCTTATTTGTTTACATTTTTCCCAATTACATTTCATACATTCATTCACTTAAAAAAGACTTATCAAGTTGATATTATTCTAAATCCTGTTTTGATAGCAATGGCCTATACATGTTTCAGTAAAAAATTTTAAAAAATTTTAATTATCAGTGATAATATTTTATTTCGTAGTTCAGACGTATTCTATAATGTTGTCCAAACCATAGAAAATATGGACAATTAATATTTTTGGTAATTTTAAAAATGTAAAATTCATCAGGTATATAATATCATTGACAACAATACTTTATAATCCACTCCACATTTCAATCAAAATTATTTCGGGCATTCGTTATTTTTACCGTGCTGCCATCAGTCATCCTGTTCAAAAAAAAGTAGTTGGGTTATAGGTAGGAGAACAAATAAAAACATAGTAGAGCACCCCCCAGTTCGAGCACTGATTGTCTCCAAAAATCAGCTTTTCAGCTTATAATAGCGAGAAGCTCAACTACAGTGCTTATCTCAGCGTACCTACGTAATCTAAATAGTAATCGGAAATTCAAATAATTATAATTATAAAGATTGTCGGCCGAAATAAAATTGATATCGTCGAATGGAATGACCGCTTGGGCGCTATAGGTGTGCACTATCACGGGTCTCACAGAGACAAACACTGGATGCCGAAAATAATGCTGCAGCTCAGAGCGACGTTCAGCGTACCTTAAATCGTGGGTACTGGTAATAATAATAATACACTCACACACACGATTATCTAGGTCGACGTGATCACGAATATCTACGTCCTGTGCAGTGTCGACGAGGTACTTGTTCTGGTATAATATAACGTGAATGGATAAAAAAAAGCCGAAATATAGACGGAACGGACAACCTGTAAGACGTCGAAGCGCAAAACCAGAAGCTGCCCCCGCAACGCGGGTATGATATTATTATTAAAAATCGTGCACGACCCGATGGTTGGTGGTCATTATATCATTATTGTTATTAGTGCTTGCGTACATAATATATTATTGTAATACTATAGAGGTAATATTATTATTATTATTATTATTAATATTGTAATGCCGCCCGAGACGGGAGCACGGCGACTCGGGTGCGTGTGCGTAATTGGGGCGGCCGCTTGTGTAAAAGCCTCTGCCGAGATTCCTGTTTTCAATAATAATTATATACGACGGAGAACAATAATATAATATTCACGAAACACAATAATACTATACACTCTGGAACATAAATAATAATAATAATATTGTACAACACACACGACAACGCGTAATAATAATTACAATATCGTGTGTTCTACCGCGCGTTTGATAGGTACGATATAATATCATATAGGTATATATTTTAATGTACATAAAGTATACTATCATCAAGTGGTATAATATAATATTATATATTTTTCTATATTACACGAACCGTCGTATTATAATTATATTATGATAATACACGGACGAACCCACACACAACAAAATAACGAATTAAAACCATCGACGTGTGTATATAATATCGTTTTTACCTCCCTAGGTAGGCCCTGGTCCTACAACCGGATGTTCGGTACCTAAATTCGAATAGTGTCAAACAAAAAAAAACACAATTTTGAAATTGTCCCGAGTTCTGTATTACTCTATATTTTTTCTGAATTGGGCCCCGAATTTTATAACAATATTTACTAGTTGAATTTCGGCCAATTAAATTATTAAACAGACAAATATTGAACAGTGAATTAAAACGGAAAGTAAAAGACTTTACTCATTTTTTGAATGATCGTCTAAACGTATACATATACACATTGAGCTTGCTATACGAATGATAATTATTTTGTGACAACCACTGATTTAAATTGAATTAGAAAAAATTATTCACTATGCCAGGTTTTCCTAATTACCAATTATTTGTTATTGACAAATAATATTATCTACCCCGTTAACTCCAAAAAAACCGTTAAATTGTGATAATGATTATAGTAAAAATAAAAGTAAAACACATAAACAATATGCAACACTCCCTGTAAGCATATATCTCATAATATGATGGGAGGGTTGAGAACTTGAGTTCAATGTTTAAAAAGTTAATTAACAATTATGTATTTATCTAACGCGCATGCCTTAAAGAATAATGTAAGAAAAATAAAAGAATAATGAAATAAAAATAGTTTAAAGAAATATAAATATTCGTTCAAATGCTGGGAAAATCTAGGTTATAGAGAAAAAATTTTAATTCCTTCAAACTTTTAAAAATTATATAAAATATAAATCAATGTTCAATTTTTTACATAAATTCTTTATATAATTCTTACATCTTTTTGTTTTTAACTTATTATTCAGTTTACATTTTTATTGTTGTAACTTAACTTTATATAGTTAATTATCATTGTCATGCAGTTAATTTTATTTTGTCTGCGGAACCAACTAGACAATACTGATTCGATAAATCTTTTTCGATTTTGGTAATTTTTTTTTTAACTATACATTATAATAATTTAATTTTTTACCCAATGTTAATACGTGATGACTGAAAATATTGTAGCTTGAAAAAAATTAACTTTTTTTAACTGATTTAAGTTTAGCTTATTTTCCATCGCAACTTTTTACTTATCTAGTTACATTTTTTTTTGTTAACTTTTAACTTAACTGAAGACAATTTAATTGAATTAACTGAACAAATTAATTGAAATTATTTTCATTAATTTTCCCACCATTACGATACAGGTGTATTTTATAGGATCAGATATTTTGTTTCCTGAAGTAAATAGGGGCCAATAATTACGTCCGTAGAGACTTTACAATAACAAAAATACAAATCATTATAACCAAATTTCCTATTATTAAATCGAACATTCTCACTCCCGCAATCAGAATTACATTTGATAATAATTTTTGAAAATATATACATATTAAGTCTGTATATAATGATAATATGCGGTTGGTAGACAGGTAGTATAATAACTGATTTATTATGTGAAATTAATGGAAACAAGGATTCAAAATATATTATACTTATTTCCGAACATTGTGCTCGGTTAGGTCCTCTATAACGCTTTAAGCGCATAGTTATTATACAATTTACTCGATCTACCGATAAGAGAAACTGAATAAAATATTACTATTAATTACCTGATGGATGAATTCAATTTTCGTGTCCCGAAAAAATCGTACTCCGTTGATTTTTTTACCCATTATTATTATGGTCTGTAATTTATTTTCATTTGCGAATAACTTATATCAGACGTTATGTAATATTGGTACTTCTTATTTAGATGCTGCACGCGTATGTAACAATCATAAGTCGTAACTCTACTACTGTGTCTTGTAAAATTAAACGTTAGTTGTAGGTAGGTTCGAGGTACCTATATAGTTTGAAAAACATATATACATATACCAATACATGTGTTTTTGGTATTTTAGTACGAAATGGTATTTTTTCACTAATCTGCATAATATAAACAAATGACGACGACAAATCCGGTCGGATAATAATTTATTTCTGTTCGGTACAAGATTCTCTATAATAATTAGTATTATTATTATCATTATCATTAAATGCATTAAATGACGAATTGTGTCGGTCTTGCAAACAAACGACCACAAATCAGTGACGATGACGTGTCTTTGCGGTTTAATAAATCGACACGGTTCACCAAAGCGTACAACAATTGTTGTTATTACGTGTCAGTTGATTTTTGACACTTTGACCATCGGATTTTCGACCCTAAACAGAGGGTTGACTGCACACAACAATACTGGCAGAATTCAATGTCCCAACTATATATAATATAAATATAATAGGACTATATTATACTATACCCACGTGAACATTACCTAATGACCGAAATAATGAATGATTAAACGTCATGGCGTAGTTCCTCGTCGTGTTTATATAAAGGAACAATTAATCATATTATACTTTACCATCGTGATGTACTAAATAATTCAGATCGTATCAACCACATGTATGTAGGTATCCGATGACTGGTATACTACTGCGTACCTATCAGTGATGTGGATTTTAGGTAAAAAAAATATTCGGTAATTTACAGGTAAATTTACAAATGGTACAATAAATGGGTGAATTTTTATTAAATTTTATTTATGTGTACTTATTGAATTTTGTCACATATTATGTAAGGATTAAAGAAGGCAAGATCAATAAATAAAAATTAGTTTAAATTTCCACCGTGAGAGTCGAGTTGACTTGTAGTCTGTTTGACCACCTCTTTAAAATGCGAATATCGGATAATCCTTTCTTGTCTCACATCCCAATCATTAGAGTAACCTCTATTTCAAATTTTCAATTCGTACGTTTTATGGCTGTTGAGAAGTAACGATGAATGACTGAGTGAGTGAGTGGTATTTGACTTACCTATCTATAACATTATATATATTTATATATTTATGATATTATATTAATAATAATATATTTTCTATATTATATCCATAATATATTTTGTATGTTATATTAATGATATATTTTGTATATTAATTATTATTTGCGTAAATAATATTTTTACGTATTTTTACATTGCGTATTTACGTGTAATAATGCGAAAGTGCTAAGGCCCAACTGATAAGTTGTTGTTTTAATTATTATAAACGTTATTATGCTACTGGTTATTATTATAATATTATATCCATCGGAATTTTTTTTAATGTTTTTTTTGTAAAGAGGATAGACAATAATTATTAGTAATTATCGTTCTTAATGACTAATTTATTATAATTAATTATTATATTATAACGTTACGGCAATTTAAACTCAATATAAATTTTGTAGCCACCCATAGATTGTACTATATTATGTACAACTATTATAGCTACCCACACAACGGTCATTTAAATGTTTAGTAAACGCGCGTGCAGTATAGTATAAATCTATATAGCCTACAGGAGAAATCTCAAACGCAAATCGGACTTGAGTTTATGAAGAAGAAAAATATAATACTCCTATAACGACAAGAAAAAAACTCGTATTATATAGGAACAGGTGGCTACTGGCTAAAGTGCACGCGTTGATACACAAACGAATAAGACACGTACTAAATTAACCGACGGCCAGTGTAGATTATTAATATTGAAATTTTACAAAATATTCTTCACAACAGTAGCTTGTAATTCGTATAGGTATACGAATAACATAAATGTATAATATATTATATTACCTATATCATAGCAGGTAATGCGTTTTCTTTCCTTTGGCTATATATTATTAAATATTATAGACATGCATCAGACTGCATCGTATTACTGGTGCATAATATAAGGTACCTGCACTCAGTGCCGAAGCCAACTATTTTATTTTGTATAGGGGCGGGGGCTGAGGTTATTGAGTTTTTGTAAAATCATTTTGTTAAGTATAATATTATAATATAGAGTAAAATAACACGGTCAATGGAAAGGCTACAGCCACCACAAACACCCCTCCCCCAGCAACACCTCTGCATATTACATTATTGATAAAAATAGTTATCTTGTGGATGAAAAATGGTTCAAGATACGAAAGTATTCGACATCATACGAGAAGATGAGGAGACGTATTATTTGCAAAACAATTGTGCGCCGCGGTGACTAGCCGAATATATAACCTGCTGGTATCACTCAGAACAAAAAAATCATGAAATTATTAGAATGTCTCACAAAATAACAGGTATAACCTACCTATAATGAAATACATGCATTATAATTTATATTATGTTCTCTCCACCTACCCTGGCCAAAAGTGGGATTATTATGGCAACGCTGGGAAATCTCTAGTCCCAATAAACGAGTGAAAAAAAAATTTTGAAACCATTCGGTAGTTTCCTCGGAAAAGTAAAATAAATAAATATAGTTACCTCTCCTTCCCAATCCCTGTCGAACAACGAAAAAGAGTGCACCTATATAGGGACACTCAGAGAGGATTTGGAACAATTTCGTGGAAAAAATAATGGTAAAAAGTTCAATTATATAGTGAGTCGTAAAGGTGATACCTATATATAAAAATAAAAGGCGTGTTCTTTTATATAGGTATATTATATATAAGGATTAGGAATCTTATATGTGAACATCTTTTTAACTATTATTGTGCTTGGAGCGCTTTTCTCTCGTTAGATAATATGTACTTCCCCTCTAAACTCATCATTTCAAAAAGCTTAAAGTTTTTTTGGAGATGACGAAATTTTAACATTTTAGTTTTAACTTACATACATTTAAGATTAACTAATTAATAATGGACTTCCGTTTCAATCACGGAACCTGCAGACCCTACAAACTTCTTACACAGACTTGTATAAACTTTAAATGTTAATAAAAAAAAAACATTACATTTAATACATTATTCGATTTAATAAATGATGAAAATTTAAAATTGTTTATACCTAAGTGCCTTTGTAATGCTAAGTCTGCAAGATTGATGAAAAAGTTAATATTTTTTGATAATAACTAGTGAACATTGTAAATATTAAATTTGCTCTGTACAATATTAAACCTATAACTTTACATTTATACAGAGGCTGTGTCCCGATACTAATAGCTTCTTGGTTTAGGGATTGAAAAAATGAACTATAAACACCCTCTAAGTCTCAAGGAATTAATTGGGATGACTTTTTACTAACTGTGGTACAGTGCAGAGGTTCCGGTATTAAAGTTATTTAAATAGTGTTTCGGTGAGGTTCCGGTTCCCAATATTCAAAAGGTTAAAGTTCCTAAACCAGTTCTTTGTTTAAGTTTGGGGGCAAGTATATAATTTATATATGAAAAAGAACTAATTTGCTATTATTTATATATTATAATTATAATCTACAACCAATGGCAACCATTTATGCTAATATATAAAAATATCCACGAAAAAAGGTCTTTTAGTTTGTCCCAAATTTAACAGATCTCCCCATCCCCCCTGCCGTAAAAACCTCATTCGGAATAATATTACCAACATTTAAAAAAACAACGAGGCGATCGGTTTAGCCGTTCTCGATTGATACTACCGACGAACAGCTTTTCATTTTTATCACATAAGATTATGTTACATTGTCTATAGGTACTCATACTTCTTTTAATCGGACAGCTTTGGCGCGCACACACTAAACAGATAGTAAAATACGTCAGGAAATAAATCATTTTCCTTGTGTTGACGCTTATATGCCCAAAACTAATTTGTAGTATAATTTTTATATTTTTCATTGTATTATATACACACGATCATATTATATACTACTTAACAAACATTGCATTATATGTTTTACGGTTCCTCACATACTATTATTATACACGCCGTCGTCCACATCGCAATGATATTATAATATATAATGTATACATTCGTCAAGCTTTGAAACGGAATTTTTAACTTTAAGACGACGCCCACAATATTGCTGTACATTATAATAATATAATATACATAGGTATCATAATATGTTGTATTATAATATGCTACACCAGTTATCAACCAGCCGTCAACGCAACATGTTGTAAACAATTATACACGGTCAAATCCACAGTCCGTGGTTAAATATGTAATGAATTGTACCGTGATTTTTATTTTTTTTTACACGCTTCCGGGTATTTACAATAATAATGCGTTTTAAATAAATACTTTTCTCATTTTTCAATACGAAACCAATTGAGAATTTGTACGTCTACGACGACGTCTTGTATACCTATTGATATACGTACTCAATAGATTTCAAAAGTTCTTCGTTTCTTGGAATATTATCATAAGTCAGGTTAGGTATTTAACACGGATATTACAATAACGTAGGTATATAAATAGATAATATAATATTAGGAACCTTAGAACCTAATATATTTGTATATAAAAAAAATGTCAAAAAAGTCGTTGAAAGGTATGTATAATTAGAGACTTCACGGCAGAGAGAGTGACATAAGTCATAAAGTGGTCGTATGGTACAGTCTGACTTTTAAAAGGTTTTATATGCCAATTTTATTGTATCTATATGTACCATTTATTAGTTTTATTTTATTTAGTAAACAATAGTATACTTACGCCAAGCAGTCATCACCACAGTGCAGTAGGTATCAGGATTTTAGTTCGGTTAAGGTTTTACCTGAGTAAACAGTTCAAATTATTTTTTGTCAAACCGTTTTTATATAACTGGTTATAATAAATTACAGTTAACTACAAATTTAATCTACAATTAGAACACTCGAGTGTTTAACCTGAACAACCTGGTCATCTATGGAGCCTCTTCGGGTCGTAATAAACGTGGCAATGATCGATGGACGGTTATGATACACCATACGACGATTACGGCCGACGTTTAGCAATGTTCTGAATTAGCCAATAAAAAAACTGAAACTGACTGTTAACGACTATGTAATATATTTAACCATTTATTTTATATCTATTAAAAGTTACCTACCATTAATCAACTCTGTGTATTCAAATGGTATTAAATACGATTTTTGAAGTAAAACTTCTTTCTTGAGGTGTGGGTGGAAAAAAATTATAACGAAAAATGAAAAGACACATTTGATGCTAATATTCTCGGAAACTATTCGACCGATTGTCTTAATTTTTTTAAATAAATAATAATATTATAAAGACTGCTCTAACCGCTCAGAATAGTTTTTCGTATTCAATATGGTTTATCCGAGGCTGGGCAAGTTAATGATTTTTTTTAACTCAGTTAAGTTAAGTAATATATTTATGAATTTATTTTATTAATTATATTAATATTAAATTAACAAATAAAAAGTTAAAAGTTAAAAGTTAATTTAAATAAAGGTTAACTCTGTTAAGTTAAAAGTTATACACACTTTTGTTACCTTTTAACTAGTTAACAAAAAGTTAATTTGCTTAAACAACGTTAGAGTACCTAATTTTTTTCCACCACAAAACTAAATTATAGACTACAGTGTTTATACTTTATACTGTATTTCCATATAAGTTGAATTCGAATGATATACATTTTTAACTATAAAAAATTGCAGGGTAAATATTTTTTAAATTGAAAACGAAATAGATCCAAATAATGAAATATAATTAAATTAAAAAAAAAATAAACTAACTTAACTTACTTCTTAAAATTGAAAATTAATTCGTTAGTTTCGCGTTAGTTAAAAAAGGAATTTAGTAAGTTAATGAAAAATCCCAAAAGTAACTAGGTTACCCAAAGTTAAAAAGTTACAAAGTTAAAATTAAATCAACCTTTTAACTCGTTAATGCCCAGCCTTGGGTTTATCATTGTATTCAAATATAACACATCCATTACAACTACTGTACATAAAATTGTCCACCTTTTGAAGTAAAACTTCTTTCTTGATTTGTGGATGGAAAAAAATCGTAACGAAAAATGAAACGACACGTTTCTTTATTTATTTATTTTGCAAGTCATGCACGGAGGCGGTGGCGTCAGGCGTGCAAGTTTATTTTTATTGTATTGATTTTTATCACTCTCTTCCTAATTCACTTATTAACTAATTTCACTTGCCACAATACTTATGAAAGACGTTTTACTTGCCCAGAGTGTAATATTGGCTCACACACTAGATCCCTACCCCTGCGTACACCACTATGGCACTGTGGCTTTAGAGTAACATACATGACGTGCAGAAAAAAATGTAAAAAAGGCTATCGGAACTATAAAGTCGTTAATCGATGATGCGTTCATTGAAACCAAATGTTTGTGATGTATAAAATAAAAAAAAGCTAGAAAACGATCTAAGACAATTACTACAATGTGTCATCGAATAAAAGTGGCTATGATATACCTACGAGGATAGGTATTATACACGAGGCCAATAATAAATTGTAATTAAATCTAAAACTATAGTATACTGCAGCGGACGTATTGATTTCGTCCTTCGAGACGTAAGACAGAATATAATATAAACACTGCCGGGTGTTGGATTATCAGAGGAATTTCGAGATGAAAATCCAACTGATATATATATATAATTACACCGAATCAGCTGTATATAGTAACGAGTGGTATTATAAGTCATAGTAGTTTACAATATAATAACACCGACGTCGTACTATTCGGACGGTATTATTACAACACTTTGGGGCGTATACTTTGGCATTATGACTTCGATTGGAAAATTGTGTACGCGTATTATATACGGCGACGTCGGTTCTGCATTTGCTACTCGATTCTATTGATCATAAAATATCTCGTATATAATATAGGTAGGTACCATGATTCGCCTCGGGAAAGAATATTTACAAAATCCGATCGGCAGCATAATATAGACGTCGTCGTATTATATTATTACTGGGTTCTAAGTTCGCGGTTATGACGTGTACTTTAAACTCGGCGGTGACGGAGGCGGCGTGCGGTGGTACATAAAACTATCAAATATCATAATATATAATATTATATTATAATAATAATACAACATACCTATCGGAGGTATATATATACTTTTGATATATAAACAATAATATATGTCATAATTTCTTCTCCGCAGTCGCGTGGGCAAAGTTTACTGCCTTATTAAAAGCATCATGCCGGTATTACCTATATATAGTATACCATTGGTACCTATTAATATAATAATATTATGTACTTCGCTCAGAGAGAGAAAATCAGAAAACCGTAACCGCGGTATTAATTGAGAGAGATAGCGATTGTCGGGGGCTAGAACGGAAAAAAGTTCTTTAATATTTTTATTTACACCATGAAACGATCATTATATATATATATATTATATTATATATAGTTCCTATTATCACTAAACCTACAATGGATAATAATATAATAATAAGAACTTGTTTTCATTTAGTAATCGAAATAATATAGACGCGTATTTCTTCCAAAACAGCCCCTAGCTATCGCCATCTCTCTCTCACACACAATTTTGACGACATGATAGACTGGAGGGGTGGAAAGCGCAAGCCTAGGCATAAACAAGATAAAAAGTTAAAGTTACCAAAGTTAAATGTTAAGTTAATTTTAACTTTTTACCTCAACTTGTTTTGATTGAATTTTCGTCGATATGGACTTAATAAATAAGGAGTTGCTTTTAATCAAATCCAATTTAATTTATACATAATGAAATAATAAATATAATACAATTGTTATTGATATAGTGCATAAACATAATATTTTACTTTTCATTATTTTAACCATAATATGAATGACTAGTGATTATTATTATAATAATAAAAAATAGCTTGACCTAAGTGAACAAGACAATATTGTAAGTTTCCATATAACTTTTAACTCGACCGAAAAACAGGATATAACTTTATTAGATTTTAACTTTTTAAAATGTCTCTCAACTCAACTCAATTACAAATATTATCATTGACTTGACAGGCCTATGCTCCGTATAATACGCATGATATATTGAAACAATATATTGTATTATATACCATTGAAGTCCAATAATAATAATAATAATAATTATACGCATTGTCTGCCGGTCATGTGTGTTATTTTCGAGCAGCATTCCAAACCGACCATGAAAACTTCAATAGCCTCACGTCTTTTGGCCCGAGCTCGCGGATTACGGCCGCGGAGTCGAGCCCGTTGTTGACTCATCGAGACGAGTTTTTAAAAAAAAAAAAAAAGTTTTTAAACGGATTTCGGATGGGAGTAAAAAAAAAACAATCATCCGAGGACAAAGCCCGAGCGCGAGGTGAGAGCGTATACACACAAAATTATAATGCGCGCTACAACGGCGGTTGTAGTGGAGGTGGTGGTGGCGGTGATGATAGATGGGGGGGGGTGGAGGTATACAGAGGGCGGTGGTTTATATTCGCGTTAAGAATAGAGGGCACCGCTAGTACCTATATATATATATAGTGACAATCGAAATCGAATACAATATCAATCGTACGGGGATTATAAATTGTTTCGGTTTGCCAAGTCGATTTCGTTCACGGGGCTGCAAAAAGGGGAACGACCCACCCCGTTTAAAGTCCCGGGCGACACTGAATTAATGCGTCGACTTTAGGCGAATTGACAATTTCAATTTCCTTTGAACTGACGGCGGTGGCCCCTGCGCTCGACAAATCTCCTCCGCCACCGACCCGTCGTGGTACCTATATGTACAAACGTCGTGCAATTGTCGGAGCACCGCTCGCGCCAATTACTAGTTCCTGTTTAATCCTCCACCCCGACCACCTCCATCCAGAATTCTCTCCCGACTGCGAAATGTTATTACGCCGAACAAAACACGTCCAATTGACACGCACACACACCTACACACACACACACACACACACACACACACACACACACACACACACACACCTACACACACACACACACACACACACACACACACACAACACGAACGTGTGTGTATTTATCCGGAAATCCTTACTGCAGCACAAGTCTGTTATATCGTGGTCCGTTTTCGGTGCGATGATCCGCGAAAGTCTTGTACATTATATAATTATACGACATAGTTAATGACTAAAAAGGTGCTCTGCTGTACAGTAGGTTACAAGTGGGTCACTGTATAATGGATGATATTAAATTTCAATGATATGATATGATATAATTGTATAAGAAAAACGATTCTGAGCGGAGACGGTATGTCAGTCTAGGTTTAAAAGATATTATATACTGATCTACCTTTGGTATTTTAAAAAATATTGACCTATAATAAATTCCAAATTAATCATATCACAATTATATCCATTAGGTACTTATAACGCGTTATACATCAACAACAAACCCTGATACTATCATAGATATATAATAGTGTACTTTAGAAATTTCAAATACCCACGAATAATATTATACAATCACAATGAAATAACTAAAATAGTTATTCTAGGTTTTTTTTATGTAATTTGAACTTAAAATGACTATAAAAATAAACTGTGATTATGTATTTTTTTAGATTTTTTGGTAACAGAATTAACTACTTACTTGAAATCTTGTTTTAAATTTTCAATCTTTAGATATAAAAGTTGAATATTTTATAAATTTTTAACTACAAAATAATTATTCAATTTTAAATTTGATAAATTTTGCCAAAATTTGGTCTTTAAACGCTTATAAAAAAAATCGTGCCTATGTATTTTTAATATTTTTCAACTGATATTGTAAAATATATGAGGAGCCGTATATTAAAATTTTACACTTTTTGGCACAACAGATAAAGCTTTATTGATATTTATAGAAAAAAAAATTTAAAAAATTTAAAACTTTAAATGTCCTTAAACAGCTCAAAAAGGGTCAAAATATTTTCAAAATTGTATGGTGTATAGGAAATGCTAATATGAACATTCAGTGAAATTTTCATGTATCTACAGTTTTTGTTTTTGAATTACAACAAAATAAGTAAATCGCTACATGAGAAATCGAGTGAATATCCAATGTTTTAAATATTTGAATTTCAAATCCTCATAAAAATTTAATTTAACTTTCTTATAGACATTATTTTTTGATAAAGGTAGATAATCTTATAAGGAATCTCGTATAACCTTTTAAAATCTTAGATTTAAAAAGAAAAATTTTTACGAATTCTTAACTCAAAATAATTTTCTAATTTTCGTGATTTTTCCATATTTTGCCAATTTTTGAGCTTTAAATGGTTATTAAAAAAATCTGTGACCAAGGATTTTTAATATTTTTCAACTGCCTTTGAAACAATATACTAGGACTTAGGAGTCTTCTATTAAATTTTCAAGCTTTTTTAACCAACAAATAAAATTGTACCTATTGATATTTAAAAAAAAAGAACTAAAAAAAAAATGGAAAATGAAAATGTCCCTAACAGTTTAAAATAAATCAAAATATTTTTAAAATGTTACTGTGTATAGAAAATGTATGTATATAAACAACCAGTTAAAATTGCATGTATCTACAGTCATTTGTTTTAAAGTTACACCAAAAACCAAATTCAATTTTGCGTAAAATTCCCGTTTTTCCTAAATTTTTCTTTTGTTTTTCTTGGCGCTTTTGAAAATTACTTGGAATTTTAAATTTTGACCTCCCCAATGCACCAACGATATTCACTTTTCAATCGAACAAGGTACTGAAGTTGAAAATCTAAGCACTATTTCGACTACTTATTGTGTATACGGACACAAAAAAAATAAAAAATAACAAAATAACAAAAAAACACACATTATTGTAAAATCAATACATTCATCGTTCCACTTAGAATCTAAAATTATATTTTTTATTAGAGTATAGACACGTCGTATAGGTATCGGTATAGCAGGGCCCAAGGGCAAAGTGAAATATTTTATCCGGCAATTAATTTTTTGAATCACCTACCTGCACTTAATATAATACTTATAATGTCGAAGTTATTATTCATATAAATATCACATATGCAGACGAAGTCAGAGACTTGCACTACAATTTCCCACTAAATTCAGTGGGTACTCACTACTCTCCCACTCGGCACCATGGGCGCGGATTGGGGGGGGATGCTAAGCCCCCCAAACTTAGCTGTCACCCCTCCCCCAAAAACCTAGGACATACAATGGTAATATGCTATTTTGCAATGGTCTGCTTGTCTTTAATATTTTCAGCCTTCCCAAGTCAAAAGTTGAAATTGCGCCTATGCTCGGCACCCAACCAATGCTTTAAATTATCGGTCGACCGCCTTTCAAAAGCACGGTCAATACGTCACTGGCCGTATTTGGCGGAGGGTTGTGAGGGCATTTGCCCCGTTTAGCAGACGTTTGGTAGGCATCCGGAGGGTGGAATACTATATGAAAATATAAAATTGTTAAACTTTTTGACCATAGGTTTTGGGAAATTTACTTCAAAAATAAATAATTGTTTATATAACTATATGGGCTGCAAACATGGGAGGATGACATTGCATCGTCATCCAGCGAACACAAAATATTTTAGTATTATAGGTATAGGTTAAATCGAGTGATTAAATTATTTAATTTTAATCAACCCTGTGGTAGTGCCAGGAAAATACTAAAGGCCACAAGATTTTTGTTGTCATAATTTTTACTGTAGGTACCTACAAAAAATGTGAAAGTATTAAATTTAATTAAACTGTAATCGTAATTTATTATTAATCTAACGGTGTGAAGGTTTAATTTCGAAATGTTAATAAATAAAATGTTATGACTTACGAGATTATTAAACTCATTTTTTACTCTTCAAATTAAAAAGGTTTAATATAAAATTGCTGTCTTAAAATTAATTTTGAAATTTATGAAACATGTACAGCGGTATTTCAAACTTGAAATAAACACGTTTTATGTAGTGTGCAAGTTAGCTAATTTTCAATTTTTAATTTTTTTAGCTTTTTTATCTCTAATGCTAAACCGCGAATATGGAGCATATTATTATGTATTTGAAAATTTGAATAATATATTATTGAAATCGATTTTTCTAATCTCAAGTATGAATATTAAAGGAATTATAAAATGTTAAGTACTAAATTATTGCAAATTTATTGCAGTGAAAACGCAAAACAAATTTTGTCCCTACTAATTTTGTCCTAACTTCAAACTCTCATAAAAAATATTAATAACTTTTTCTTAATTCCACTTATAACAACACTTATGAGTAGCTTTGTACTACATTTTCAAGTTTTTTGACAGAGAAAAATATTTTGTCGACAATTATTTGAAAATATTGTAAATTATAAATATCAGAAATCAAATTAAAATCTCAATTTTAAAACTATTACAAGGAAACAAACATCACACAAATATTTTTATGAGACGTTAAACAGCCTACCTTTAGAGCACCTAACGGAAATTAGCTGATTGAAATTATTATTATATTGGCTCTTTCATATCAACACTATATAAATTACTTGAAATAAAAATATATACAATATAATATCAAATCCAATAAATTAATAAACTGTCAACTTAACATACATTAAATATTGAAATATACATACAATATTATTATTGTACCCAAAAGTTGTATTCATAAGTACACAAACATTTTGCAATTTGGGTTCATGTGACCAAAAGTGTAATGTCCTTGAAAACTGTCGGTCAACAGGGAAAAAAATTACATACCTACTCAATTGTTTGAGTAAATTATTTCGAAATTATAATATATTGTAATTACTTATTGCATTTGTATATTTTACGATATTGAGTTTTTAAGGTCAGAATTACCACTCGTGTTATGACGGTAACGAGATAATTATTATATAAAATTCAATCCTTACAGTATCGGATTAAATAGCAAGCAGCAAAATGTGCATAGCTGCTAATTTAGGCAAGACAGAGCATAAGTCGGTGGTTTGTGTGTTGCAGTCTATGTGTAATACATTCTCTCGTTCACATGATGATAAATTAAAAAGTATTAATAGTCATCAAGTTAGAGGCATAATCGGGATTTTTTTCTGGAGGGGGGGGGGCTACATAAAATTATTTTTAAATATGTACTTACAGAAATTGGAAGGCACGCTTAGTTAGACTGTTGATAATTATTTTATATCATAATTTGATACCCAATGAAATTAACAATACAATATTAGGCACCTATAAATGTTAGGGGCCAATAATTTTGGGTAAGGGGCTTAAGCCAGTTAGCCCCACTCTCCCAGTTAGGTGGACCCTCGCATTAAGTATATTTTATCTACCTGCAATATAAATGTTGATAAAACTCATTTATTTCCAAAAACATAGGTATAGCTACTTGCGAATATTTGGAAAGTGGAACGAATAGTAGACCTACGTAATTTCTGGATAACTTTGACCCAATTTATACACATCGCACCAAGGATGGGCAAAAACGAGTTAAAAAGTTAATTTTATTCTAACTTTTTAACTTGACTAGTTACTTTTAGCTTTTAATTAACTTAGCTGTTAACTTATTAAATTTCTTTTTTAATTAACGTGAAATTAACGAATTAATTTTTCATTTTAAGAAGTAAGTTAAGTTGATTTGTTTTGTTTTTAATTTAATTATATTTCACTATTTCATGTCAAAAAATATTTACCGTGAAATGTTTAAAGTTGAAAATCTATATCATTCGAATCTAACTTATATGGAAATACTGTATTAAGTATAAACACTATAGTCTATAATTTAGTTTTATATTTTACAAAAATTAAGTATGCTATAGTGTTGTTTAAACAAATTAACTTTTTTTAACTTAATAAATAGTTAACAAAAAGTGTGTATTAACTGAGTTAACTTATAATAGTTAAATTAACTTTTAACTTTTTGTTATTGATGCATAACTAACTGAGTTAAAAAAAATCATTAACTTGCCCAGCCTTGCATCGCACAGTACCTATCTGCTTGATAAGTTGTCTTTTATCTAACTCTGGTAAAAAAATCAGTTTCTAGTAAAATCAAATACTCCCCCCCCTAGTTCGTTTACCCAATGTCATTATTTCATCAGAGAACCATTTAAACCTCTCATTGTACGGACAAGGAGAAAAGTGCCATATTATTATCGGATCCGTTATAATATGATATTATATGGCTTGTATACATGACATGAAGTGTCTGTATTATATTATTATAACTTATCATACATATAGCTTATCTAACATACAAACACACATATTATTACGACGATATTGTTCGATCGAATTGCGACAGTAACTTATGGTACCTACCTATAAGTACGTACCTGTATAATACCGACTGGTGAGTATAATTTAATATGGTAAGTGACCTGTGGTACCCCTATAATGGTATATACTGTTATATTATTTCGTATCCTTCGTATACATATTATATAGGTAGGTATGCACTCGCGAGTTGGCATCACAGTCGTATCATAGGCGGACGCTCTAGGGTTGTAAACATTCAGTCGCACGCGATTCTGTCGTCGGATATTATAAATAAAAATAATAATAATATGTACGTCCGTGTATTAATGCCACGTCGATTATATATTTCATCAAACTCGTAAACGTCCACTTTGCTCACAATAATCCATTTGTCCGGTCACATATGCTCGGCGTACCTATTATTATTATTATTATTATTATTATTATTATTATTGCAGATAGTATGGCGACTGCGCTGTACGAGAGAACCGTGTAAACGAATTACGACTACGACGACGACGATAGGTACGTCTATAATAATAATAATATTATGGCTCTTTTATTGTTCTTTTATATTTTTACAGTTTTGTTTAGATATTTATCGCATTGACTGTGTATGTATACAGTGCCTACTTTTCAACGTGAACACACCACCGGTTGTACCAGATGATGGCGCGATAATATATGTACGATTTTATATCATAACACACACACATATATAATATATATATGCACATAGATTATAGGTGGATTTATATCTGTGGGATAATCGCGAACATTAGTAACAGCGTTCATATATTGACGTGTATCGATATACCATGGTACAGGTACCACCGAGCATAGACTTGCGCTTTCTCACGCGTGTTTACCTATATATTACGATAATATAATAATATTATAATAATATATGAAACACTGCCTTTATGTATAATATTATTATAACGTACTGCAGATGACAGGGCAACAAACTCCGACTCGAGGAGAGTTTGTACCTTAAAACCCAGAAATACTCGACGTTAAGATGACAGAATATAACATACAGTGAAACCTCGATAACTCGAATCAGTTGAGGGCGAAAAAAAATTTGAGTTATCGAAAATTCGAGTTATAGAAAACATTGTATGGAGGTACTTATTGAAATTCAGGGGCGAAGATATTCCTTAGAGTTATCGAAAATTCGACTTACAGACGTTCGAGTTATCGAGGTTTCACTGTATTATAATATTATTATACGGAGAGAGTAAAACAATACGTATAGGCGTCGAACCGATCTGTAAATGTGTTATATTCTGAATGCGAAGCAAAAAAATTATTACATTCGACCAAAAATGTGATGATAATATTTTTATATCAAAAATGTATTTAAAACGATTTAGTTGTGTGAACTTGTAGGAAAAAAAAGAAGGACCTGACTTAAACTAGCGGAATTCGCATGTGATATATATAGATAGTTTTTCGAATACATTATAATATATACACGTCAAATAATTCGTGTAAATTTTATTAATACTACAGCATTACTGCTATTATTACAACAATTTTATTGATAGATATTTAAAAAAAAATTATAAAACGAATAGACGCGGGTCAGTTGTAAAAGGTGAAATAAAATAAATCGTATTATTTCGTCAGACGTCTTCGCATCGTAGGTACCTCCTATATAATATTATATATATATATGTGGGTACGCTGTATATTTGTCTCGGAGGAATTTCAAAGACAAATTTCCAACAAAAAAAAAACTGTGACGAAATCCGTACGACGTCGTATTATAAAGTAGTTTTTTACTTGTTCAAATGAAAAAAATAAATAAATAAACTGACTTTACACTTTAATCGAATTTCTTGTGTACGGACGGACAACCGTTGGCGACCGTTTGATAAATTAGATTCGAGCCATTCACAATGCCGGCAAAACAAAAAAAAAAAAAACACAATAGTCGAATATATTAACACGAAAAAAAATATATAAACTAAATTAGTATGTGTTTTTTTTTTCAGTATTACTAATCCAACGCATTAAGTACGTCGTAATATACATTCACACAGATCCGAAACGAACGCCAAGTCCATCTGTCCCACACGTATTTTGAACAACTCTCTCGACACTACTTATATAAGGTACCTCTCGACAAAATATGTATACATATACGACCGCTATGATGTTATAACCTATAAACCTTACCGCCTCCCGTCGTGACTTTACAATAATAATAATAATGATCGCAGCAAGAAACTTATATAAGACCCTAGATCATAATATTTTTCGGTAGGTACATAAATATTGCCGAAGTCCGTTCGCATTTTAAACAATAGTGTTGTAGTTGAGAGGAAAATAAATATAACCCATTTTATGTGTTAAAAAAACTATATTATCCAGTACGATGATTCACCAAGCATATGCTCATTGATTAATGCTCATCCCCATTTGTTGGGTGATTATAGGTGGTTAATTTATTCAATAACTGATTTTTGGAATTTTTGAATAGGACTCGAAGACAATTTTTTCAAATTCTTTATTTTTTTGAACTAATTATAATACAATATTAAATGCGTGTCCTGTGGTGATACAAACTTTTGTTTTTCAAATAATAACCTCCCTTTTTTATTGTAAATTATTCAGGGGATCATTTTTTTTAAAAAACCTTGACGCGTACCTACTTTTAATTCAAAATTCGAACGAAACTTTCTTAGTTATTAAAATGTTTGTACTAAGGATAATATTTTTGAAAATGGTTTTTCAAAACTATACATTAGACGTGATATTGGACCTACAGTATTTATTATTCGTGGACCATTTTTACAAATTATCAATGTTGATAGAATAATAAATGATAATTTAGATTTTCCATTCGATTAACAATTTTCACAAACTCATTCAATTTTAAGATAGAGATTTCAAATAGAGATCATTTAAAAGTTTTACATTATTTACTTTCATTTTTTTTATCACTTGATTATTCTATTTTTTATACAGGCAAGTATGCTCAATAAAATATATCGATGTAGTGAAAATCAAATAACGTGTCGACGTGTTACAGCTCTTTTAATAACCTAAAATGACGACCAATCGAAGTCTCTATCTCAAAATTTGTAAAAGTCATAACGGTTAACGAAATGAGCAAACAATATGAAAACAATATGAGCGGCGATCACCTGTTAACCGAATGTCAAATCGAAATTATCGATGAAACGCGTTTCAAAAAATAAATTCCTTCAGAAATACCTACACCCAATTTTTTCAAGAACAACAATAACGGTGGGCAGGAGGTACACAAAATAGGAAAATTTAAGTAGCTCTGATATAATTTACCTGCCCATTATCTACTAACGACAAATTATTAATTGTTATCAATACAATTATATAATAACGGTCGAGTGGTATTTATAGGAATTTCAAAGCTAAAGGATTTTATTTTCCGATGCACATAATATAACAATCGTTTGTTTTCTTTTTACTTCGACATTATAATAGTACTGCGGCAACAACAGTGATTAGGTGAAAATTTGACTTCATTGTCGTCGACCATCGAGATTTATTTCTCTTGACCTCTATATATGTATAATGTAAGCATAACAATATATGCGAAGCCCAACACAATAAACCGGCCCTTTATTCCTACATCCTAGTTCGTATATTATTGTTTCGGAGCGACGGCGACAGCGTTCGAAACGACACATTTCTCTCGATAGGTATATATGTATATATGTATAGCTATAATACCAGCTATACCTAACCTACCATTGAACTGAACCGGGCCGCAAAGACCAGTAGTAGCTATGGTATACTGCCTATCTATACGTCTTAATGAATCGCTTTGCATACGGTTTTTTCAACAACGATAATAATAATAATACGAAGGTATGTTTATTGTTCTATCGTCGGCGGCGGCAGAATGAATTGGCTATATTTAAATAATAATATAATATTATGTATACGAGCGGTGCATAGTGCATATAATATATAGTTAATCCACAGCTATCTGCTGCAACGGTTCTCCCGGTGCAATGGTGCATCGGCGGAAGCAAACGCATATAATATATTGTGTATATATATATATAGTATTGTCGGGTACAAACATATTCGAACACTTTAAATATAGGAACTATTTGCATTTCGATCTCAGCGACAGGAAACTGCTGTGGCGCAAAGTTATATAATGTACAATACACACGTGAAACGCATTCAAATCGAAAACCTATTCATGTGTTTTGCAATAATAACAATTATAATATTATATTATATTATAAACCAGAGACCTGTACGATATAATAATTATTATTCCTCGGCTTGCATTTGTCCGCAGTCGAGAAGAAGAGGTTTTACATGTTATACAAGAAAGGTCTGAGGGGGATACGACGACGACGTCTCATCGAGTTCGATTTTAAATTAAATTATTAGCATAGGACCACAGAATAGAAATAAAAGTGTATATAATAATATTATATATTATAGTTAGGTACCTACGCTCATATTTCGACCGACAAAATAAATAACCGTTCTTTTTCGAATGGTCGGAGTATTGATTTCCCCCCCCCCCCCGGTTTGCTTATTTATATTTTAAAGACATTATTCTCTTTCCGAAATAATTATTTTTCAAAGTATTATAGGTATATAAGCTATATAAGATATATAGCTGGTATACGAATAATAATAATAACACGACGGCGCAGACTGCAGCGGCAAGCGAAGATGCCGACCGATTCTATTTAAGCCCAACGTGTTATTTATTTATTATTATTTTTTATTGTTATTATTATTGTACGTATATGATGTTTTAAAGTCGTTCGATAAATTCTTCCATTATTTATTGTTGTAATTTCCTCGTCTTTCCCTCCACCGCCTCTGCCGCCACCGCCGGTTGTGTCCGTATAGTAGCGATGCGTGTACCTATATAGTTCTTTGAGAAGCGGCTTTTTTTCGGTCGTTAATATATTATATTATTATTATTATTATAATACCTACACGTATTCCACTCTGGTGTATCCGCGTCGTGTTTATAGTGTGTATATTATATGGCTTATCTATAAGTATATAATATAACACTGCAGCTGACCGGGTCTGCGTTACAGAACAACGCACTCGATAGGTACATATAGGTGGCTATCGGATATTATAGCGAAATATTGTGAATTTATAAGCTCCACCGAGTAAAACTCGAGTAACAAATTTTACACGAGAATAAAAAAAAAACGTTTGACGAATAATAATAATAATAATAATAAATTATAATATTATGTACCTACGTAAATCATTTCGCTGCCGTCCTCGGTCGATATATTATATATGAGGTAGTTATCCTTTCCACAGACTATACGACTCACTGCAATGACCAATGGCCGTATTAGTATTATTAAACATACAATAATATTATTGTGTGAGACGATGAGCTGTACCTAACGCACATGAATAGGTGCGATTGATATACACCTCGTTTTTTACCTCTATCCGTTTGCAATATTTGCTGCAATGCAGTTCGTCTCGAAATAATAAAAATATCATATTTTTCTACGGCAGAACGAAAATAATATATAAATTCATATTATACTGTCGCCGCCAGTTATAATTATTCAAATAACTTACGAGGACGCTACGGTGCTACACGGACATTTGTTCTCTCCGTCTTACAAGTGAAAGCAAATTTTACCCTCAGCAGATCACGTTTAGCTCCGTTAGTACAAAAATTGAAGCGAATTTACCTCTTATAAAACTTAAAGGTAAGACTATGTATTATAGCTAGGACACAAGTTCTCAAACTTCTTTAATCCGACGACAAATGTCCGTCTAACAAAATATAGCAAAAACTGTCTTGCACGAGTTTTTTTTTGGTTTTTTTTTAAAAAATTATCGGTTAGTACTATCAAAGGAATGAACGAGTATAATCACAAACCGTACGGTGCATGCTGATAAAAAAAAAAAAAAAAAATGAACAATAACAATCGGGCCAACTGCGAGCCAATTACGCCGCGTGTGCTACTTTAGGGCAATATTGTCCTGCTATTTACCTAGTGTATTTTGTATAATATTATGTTATAACTAGTTATGTATACAAAAGTTCTACGTCGACGAGTAGGTAAGACTCAACGCAGATCTACATAATATAATGTACTACTATACATATACCATCCGAAATCCGAATATACAGCGGCGATATTGTGACGGTATAATAAAGTATATTGTAATATGGTTTATAAATATATCAATAATATAATATAATATTATTATTATTATACATTTATACAATAGGTACCTACCTACCTACATAGTGTTGTATGTAAACGTGGTGCTGAGACCAGTGAGACTATCTGTATGCAAGTGCGCACTCGCGGACTTACTTGACGGCCGTCTTCGTATTATTATTATTATTATTATTATCATACATACAATAGGACTACCTGTACGACACCTGTTGTCGTTTGACATTTCACCACTACGGCGGCTAACTGTATTGTTATATACAGGGTGATCCACCAAGCACGCTCACCCCCATGTTTCCCTCTAATAATGACTTTATTTAAATTCTGATTTTTGGAATTTTTCATATAAATATACTCAAAGACCATTTTTGTACTACTTAAGGAGTGTCGTGTGGCGATACAAAACTATGTATAAATGATGCGTGATATGTGTATTCGTGTAAAACTCGTTTAAAAAAAATCGGATAATATCAGCTATAATTCTATTGGAATATATTATAATCGTTATGGCGTACAAATATTAAAAAAAAACACGCATAATATATTGTCGTCAAATACAGGAGTAGTGCAATAATGATGCAGGTACCTATATAATATGTACCTATAATCTATGTAGGAAAACACGCAATAGCTAGAGTAGCACTTTTTTGTTTATTCAGTCAATATTTGGGTTTTGAGCTCACTCAGTAAACGTGTGAATTGTTTTAGATTCTGTGTTTCAGGTCGAGGGCCACGAGACCAAGTTTTGGACCTCAAAAAGATTACATTAGATGAACGTGAGAACAATAATGATTTAAATTTTTTTTCCATCCATTGCCATATGATAAAAAAAATTAGAATATTATGTTTTTGACATTGTGTGCGATTATACATTTAAATATGTCTTATAGAAATAATAATCATTTAAGGTTTTCGCTATTCATATCGAAAAATATACGGCACAAACTGAAGATAAAGAACAGAAACTGATAAATGAGAACAAATTTCTGGTACCATTTAATAAAAATAAAGTATATTAGTGAGACCCAAATGTGGTTCTCATATAGCAATGTAAAAAATTCACAAAATTTGGTTTTTACGTCAACATTGGAAAAAACTAAGTGAACCGATGAATGTCGTATGGTTTTTATAAGGTGTGTGTGTTTTTTTTACTAAATTTTTAACTGATATTGATTCTATAAGGTTCTCAATTTTTTTCAATGATATTCCTCGTCAGATTTGTTTAACTGAGAAAATGCATAACAATGCAATTTATCTAAATAATATTATCAAAATTAAATGACTGAATATTATACTTTCTTATTGATGTAATGAAATAATTGGCTGCAGGTAACACACATTTTGCATATTTTGTACACTTCTCGTTTATTAGCTGTAGATAACTTATTTGACATTTTTTGGGTAGTATTCTTATTAATAATTTAATGTACAATAATAACAGATTGTCGTTCTATTTTTATATTTGTATTGTTATAATAGGTAAATAAACATTGCTATACTGCAATCAAAATGAAATTTGGAATTTTTTTTGTTTTCAAAATGAATAAATAATGAATAATATTAAAAATGTGATTCTCATAATAATTGTATACAACGTTTTGAAGTGAAACTTCTTATGTGAGGGGTATCGAAAAAAAAGAGAGTGACGCTCTGACCGTCACGGACGCTCGGGCGTCACGGACGATCGGGCGTCACGAAAACGGTACGATGTTTTGTTTATAAACAAACCAGTATAAACGTATAAACAATATTCCGTAGTCAAGTTGATAAAATCGAAAACGCATATATAATAAATATTCCAGAGTGCGCGATGAGTAAAAGAAATGTCGCGGAATATGAGAGTTCGGCCGGAACATTATAAAAATATATATAATATACTATTTTTAGGTGAGTCAAATTATGTATATTAAAAATATAACTCGATGAATTTAATCATATTATATGACTATACTATAAGTATTTAATAAATAATAATAATAATAATAATTAATATTTAGTTAATACTTGACACATTTACAATGACTAACGCACCTATATTTTTCAAATAGTATATAATACTCTGATGGTTCAATTGTATAATGATATGACATAATTTGATATTACTCAATATATATGTCTATGGTCTATCAAGTATATTTATTTATTTAATATCAAATGTAATAATTTATGAATAACAAATTGATATATATATTATGTACCTACATAATATGACTAATGTATTTTATAGATGTATGTATATACATAATAGTAGGGTTATATTATATTATGTATGGACATGAATTACTACTGATATTAGTAAATATTTTGGTCCATTGGTCTAAAAGTATAAATTAAGTACCTACACATAATATTATAAAGGTAGGTAGTAGGTATTACTTAATGTATTACGGTTTTTAGGTGAGAAAACAAAATATAACTTAATGTATTTAATTAAATTCTGGCAGGTAAATTGCATAATGGTATGACTAAACTATACTATACTAATTAAACTATTTAATAAATAATAATAATAAATATTTAATTAATACTTGATTTCATCTACATATTTACCATTACCAACGTACCAATATGTTTCCTTTATACTTGGATAGAAAATGGTACAAGTACAATTATTTATATTATATATAAGTAACCTACATGTATACTTTGTAGAAGGTACCTACTTGATATATCATTATTAATACCATAAATATATATATACCATTAATTAACATAAGATTATTATTATTATTATTATTATTACAAAACCTGTCAAAACCTCATATCAGTTGTATGACTGAAAGAAGTTTCACTTCATCCCCGCGTACTTCTTACACGCTCGACTTTTTTTTAGGTATATCAACCGGAGCTGACCTCACAACAACGCCAACGGGTCGTCTATTGTTTGTAGTCGGTGGCTCGGCCAACGAAATCTTTAATTCGGTTGCAGGATTAACCTATTTAATAATAATAATATTGAATTACAATAATTAAATGTAGGTATTTACGGTAATATTACACAAGTGTCAATTATATTAACCTTTAAAACAGAAGCAAAATGTAGTTGTTTTTTGAATAGAGGTTCGTCTTCGAAAAGCATTACATCCATTTTACGTTTCATCTATATATTTATAATAACATACAATAATTTTACAATAAGTGAATATGTATCATAATATTATTTACATTTGTCATATAACACGTACTTGTGTAAGGCGATTGTTTTGTTCTACGAGAAGATCACTAATTTCCTCCACCGCGGGTGGCGTATTATTATTTTCAACCGGTGGTGAAAACGGAAACATCGTGGCCATATAAGCCATCTAAACAATAAGATTTTGACGATATTATGCACGGTTTGAACCGTAAACAGAGAACGGTTACCCAATGGTTTATAGGTTGATATGTATAATAGGTATCATATTTATAAATTTAAAGTTTATGATCTATATAATAGAGGGTTTATAATTGTTATACTTAATATAATAATATTAAAAATAATAATAAAAATATATATTCTGGCTAGAGACCGTAATAACTAATATAAGTATCTTAAATTGGGGTTCTTTGATAATTTTTTTTTACAAATTTACTTTTTATTTTATGGAAAACTTCTGTAATAATAACGGTAAAACTCTCAAAATTAATTCTTAGGTACAGCTAGTTATGATAAATTTGTTATAAATTTATATATATTTCTTAATGTAATATTAAATAGTAACCCCATTTAATGAAAAAAAATTTAAATCATCATTGTATACTGGTGAATAAAAATATAAGTATATTAGTGGCACCATGAAATTAAAGTTACTACATTCTACGGTATAGACAAAACTCACTACTTATATTTTAATTGCAGCCGATATTTCCGAATAATATTATTTAATTTTAAAATTTGTTTATATATAATAATAATAATATAAATAGCAATAATAGGTATAATAACAACAATAATAAAAGTAATAAAGTTGCGCGATATATAATAATATGATAAGCGAAAAGATGATAATTTAAAACCATTGTGACTGTAGCTTAAAACTTATCAGGAATAAAAGCACGCCGGGGTAATTAATTTTTTAATAATTCAATATTGTACATGATTTAGTATGAATACGGATATGTATATTATATATACATATATAATATTTAGTATAATACGTACATCACGTCCAACTTGACACATAGCTTCACTAGAGTCATCTTTGTCACGTGTCTTTAACTTCGTAGTTAAATGATAACGGATCTAAATAAAATTATCAAATTTCAATTGTTTAATGTATAGAAACCATAAAATTATTATTATGCTCGATTTATATGAACCGCAAACAGATAATAAGAATATAATGTAATATTGAGAGTTCATATTTTGTTTGTAAGGTATAGAACTATAAAATCGCGGTGTTGCTTAATAATTTGTATGTGATATAATATATTACATATATTATGCAGTGAAACCTCTAAATACCGGACACTCTCGGTCACTGACATATTGCCCGTTATTCGCAGAGCTCAGATTGTAGAAAGTTTGTAGATGGTTCCCGAAAAAACGTCCGCTATTGGGAGGTGTCTGGTATTGAATGGTGTCCGTTATTTTGAGGTGACAGATATTGGGGGAAGGAGGGTTTCCGTTAGGAGAGGTTTCACTGTATATAATATACGGGTATAATATGAATAATAGGTACGTACTGAATTTTCATCCGTAGCTTTTTCTTCAAAAATTGATAGGTCTTTATGACCTAAAGATATTTTTCCGAATATTAAAAAATTAAAAAATTTCTTAATAGACATTGTAATTATTTGCGTTTGAAACGAATACCAAATTGTAATGACTCGTAAAAGTGGATACACAATTAGTATAGTAAAATAAAATAACAATAGGAATGTTATTTTCCATGGTTACGCGTATGTGTATTTGGCCAGAACACTTTTGCGATCCGAACAATTATTATCGAAATCAAGGAAACGCGAATTATTATTGAAGATTTGAAACGCGTTAAATACTTAAATGTACATTATTTATTATCAAAAAATTAGTATAGAGAAGTGTGGAGGGAATTTCACGTATCTAAGCTAATATCATTTCTATAAACTTAAATAGGTAGATTTCACTTGTAATTTTTTTTCTTTTGATACATAAATATTAACAGTGGTTGCTTACATAATATTAGGTATTTATTTAGTTAAATAAAAGGTAGTATTTTGTATTTTATTAGTTTTATTCCAAAATACTTGAACAATTGAGTGTGAACAATGACTTTAACACGGAATCACATAATTTAAGTATTAACGAAATAAAATATTGATTAATTAATCGAATCGTTATAAAATCTTTTAAAAGTAATTGTTTTAAAAATAATACTGATTAGATAACAATATTATATTGTATTAATATAATCACTAATACACATTGCAATCAATTATTACAGTCCCCAATTAGCCAGTTGACGCAATCAAATAATTATTTATACCCTAAACTACGGAAACTCGTCTTGTCTAATTAAAGAATAATACTCGGTTTGCTCAAAAACTAATCTTTCAGAGGATGTTTTTTCAACAATAAACAAACCACGATTAGCTTTGCTTATTGTGTCAAAATTTCAATAAATTCGGACACACCGCTAATAATGTTGCAATTTATATTTTAACAATATAGTGCCTCTAATACGAACTTCTGTTCTTCAAAATATGAGAATCCTCTTTTTTTACTGTAAATTATTTAGTGAAACTTTTTTTTGAAAATGTTGAGGTACCTAATTCAAAATTTGAATGAGTAGTTTCTTAGTTATTAAAACGTTTATACCAGTGATAATAGTCCTTACAAAATTAGAAAAATATAAAATAGACGTACCTAACACTGGATCTAGTATTTTTATTATACTAGCCACTATAGGAAGGCCCATTTTTACAAATAATTAATATTGATGACTAAAATTTTCAAATCACCATTATCATAATATGGACTTCTTATGATCCTTAAAACACAAAGTATAATTTACAGTTGAGAAGCGGTGATCTCATTTGAAAAACCGAATAACTTTGTATCTCCACAGGATACTCTTTAAGTAGTACAAAAAATTTAAAATATGGTATTAAATAACTTAAGCAACCTTTAAGCTACTTTTTGCAACTGACGTTAAAAAGTTGAAACCCACTACTATTTGTGACCAAAGTCGACATAATGAAACTGGGGGGGCCAACTTCATGCAGCCCCCCGATTTCTTTCTACCAATTTCGGGACTTGTGCCAATATTTAGCAATCTTTTAGCCAATTTGAGAGGCCTCCTTGAAAAAATGTGCATCCTATTTTTTGCTTACTTTATCAGGAAACAAATCGGGGGGGGGGGGGGACTTCACTACAGAGGCGTCTCAAGGTATATTTGAAAATTCGAAAAATCAGATTTCGTACGACTGCATCGGAGGATGCTCGGTGAATGTGCCATTTTTTATAAATAACAACAAATACAGTTTATTAGATAACACATTTTGATTTAAATATAAATTTAAAAACAAAATGTTCTATCGTTGTATCCAACACATTGTTTGGATAAAGGTCACATAGAAAGACTAAAAGATAGAGAAAAATAATTCATGACTGAACAGATAAAAAATTATTTTTTAATTTTTTATATAGAACTCATTGATTCCAAGCCCACGTACTATTATTATGTTTTATTTTGTATACCTAAGTTCGGATGGAGGCGGCGGCTGATATAACATATAATGTGTGCGCTATAAATTATATCGATTTCGCCGTCTGGCAGATGCTGCAGCCGTATAATATTATGTACGACGTACAGCACAGAACGACTGGCGACGAAAATGGTTTCATTGTGTGAAGACGCGCGGCGGCGGCGGCGTTCACTTACATGTCCATTACCCGTCAACGGGCGAACCGGACACGGAGACAAATCTATTTAGTATGGACTGCTCGGGCCGGCCGAGCTCATTGCATGACAATAGACCGACCCGAAGGGTCAAATCCAAAGTGGCTTCTCCTCTTCTCCTCGGCTCGCACACACACACACCACACAGACGAACGAGGAAATGGTATAACGGGAAAAATCGTAATAGTATAGCAGTAGCGGTGTAGAACAAGCAGCGGTCCTTTAAAAAGGAAGTTCGCCCTCCTCGAAAGGACACCCTCCCGCGCCGCCACCGACGACGAGAATTATACCGTGGTTCGAGTTATCATCATCATTGTCCGACGACGATTTGTCACCGTAGTTTCGGTCAACCGATCGTCGTCGATATTATTATTTATTTATTTTGGGTGTTTTTTCCCCGTCGGTCCCTCTCCTTATCATACGATAACAGCGTACATCGATTCGTGAGTGATTTATCGTTGCGATTTTCGTGGTTGACGAAAAAAACGATTCTCATTTTTTGTCCGCGCCCGACCATCCGGACGAGAAATGTTTAGACACGGTTGATGGAAAGCCCTTTGGAAACCATTTACTATATATCATAATAATATATAAGTCTTCCCCCGAGACAAACATCGCGTGATTGCGTCTCGTGCGGTATACTACTTGCGTACGAAATAAACGAAGAAAAAAAAGGCGGCTGTCGAAACGACTCAATTTTATTCAAAAACGGCCAGCAGACAGTTGGAGGTACACACACAAATGTAATATATATATGCGTTTAATGTTATTATATTTGGCAGTATGGCACTATATGACGATAGTTCCGGTCGAAAATATGTAAAACGAATATTATAATATTATATTGTACTCACATTTTATTGCCGTCTAATCGTATACGTTATTCATGTGGGTCGTTAAGATGCTGTAGATCATAACGTGTTTTGTTAGTTTTCCCAAGTCAAATAACGCATTTTGATGCTAATTTAACAATATTATAAAAAAAAATTGAAAATAAATGTACAGGTTATTAATTACGATTGTACTATAGATATTATAGTAATCGAGTTTTTCCAGTGCTGCGTGTATAATTATTTTTATGCATATTTAAAATACACCACTAACAAGGTTAAAATACGATTGTGTTTCAATATAATAATATTTTACTGTTTAGATTACCTATTATTAATTATCATCGTGTTGAACATGGCTGTTTGTTATTTTTCGTTATTTTCCGCGAATATAAATAATCGAATAAATTTATTCAGATCGTTTAATTTAGTAACAATATCGTTTTATTATACCTTTGCCAATTATTTTCGTCACAATTCGCATGTCGTCGTATAATTTAAATAAATTATGGCATCGTGACTCGTCAGTGACTATTTAAGTAAATAATTTACTAATAAAATGTATATTTTGAATATAAATAGGTACATAATATAATTATTTAAATACGTGCAAATAGCCATACAACGATTTAAAAAAATATGTTTGAACAACTTAGTTTTTTATGAAATAAAAATAGGTAGGTATATTATCAAAGATCGACTTGTTATACAATCAAGCAATATTATATTATATTTTTATAATTTAAAAAATTATAATGTTCTAAATATACAAACATCAAACACAAACCATACCTATATCTATAGGTAGCTGTACAATATGTACATTATTTTATACAGGATGTAAAAGAAAGATCTGAAAAAAAAATATATACTAGGTTAACTTATGACAAAAATTGTGAAAATTAAATGGATTATAAATAATTTAATACTCATATCAGGAAATTCCCAAAAATAATATTTTGAAAAAGTTATTAACTACTTACGTTTTAAATTATAATTTACCTCAAAAAAAAAAAAATTAATATTTAAAAAAATTCTAAAAAATAAACTACTTGGCCTAGACAAATGTTTTTACCTTCAAAACTGTTTTCATAATCAGATTTACAAATTGGATATTTTAAATTTTTCCAAAATTATTTGAATTAAATTTAAAATTGTTTATTTGCGGTTTCAAGAAGTAAAAATGAAAAAATATTTAGTATGAACAAAGCGCAAGTATTTGTAGATTATATATTAAAAACAAAAAATGTTTGTATAATTAATATTGATTATATTTTATAAAAAAGTTATTGGATATTAATCATTTATTTTTGTTACGACCAGCTGTACCCATATTATTATATTAATTAAGTAATCCGTAAATGTCAACGAATTTTTTTTTTTTTTTTTTTTTTTCATTGATCATTAAGCCCGGCAACTATGGCCATTAGCTGTTTTTTTTGTTTGTTTGTTTGTTTGGTTTGTAGGGGAGGGAACTGTTGGTTTGTAAACACGTGTGTTTGTGGTGGCAGAATTTTTATTGGGGCACCCGTAGGTTTCTGCCATGCCCCGGAGTGGGGGGATGGCGGCACTTGTTTTCCGGACACCGTGACTTGCCCGGAAAAAAATGCCGCCCGGTGGTCGAGAATCGAACCCGCGACTGCCAGCGCCGCGGCCGACGCGTTAGACCGCTCGGCCACCTCGTCCCCCAAAAGAAAGTCAACGAATGCTATCGATTCTCTGCGCTAACTTTTTGTTATGAATATTTTTGACGTTTTTCATTGAATTATCGAAATTATACGACTCGAGTATTAATTTTCACAAAAATCAAAATAGAAGAGACTTCCGAATATGGCACTGCTGCGTATATTAATAATGGAAACGAAATCTTTATTATCAACTTGAATCGGCCGTGCGTCCCAACTTTTTCCGTTCACTATATATATATTATATTGTACGCGGCGGCGATGAGGTGAGTTGCCAGGGGGGGAGGGGTTTGACGATGTTGAAAAGGAACGCACACAAAAGTATAAAACTTTGGTCGAGCGCATACAAAAGAACGAACCCTGCGCTCTGCCCTGGTCGGCAATTACTTTCTTTTCATCGACGAGATTTCGTCTTTATTTACCACCACCACCTCCACCACCATCACCTCCATCCCCACCGCCCCCATTATCCCTCCGGTGCCACACTGCCACCTTATCGCCGTGGGGCAATGTATAATAAATCCTCGTATTCCGGTAATTTCCTCCGAGGGACCTCGTTTTTCCCACAATCCAATGATCTCCTAAACACGTCTTTTCTCTATTCTATTACTGTTCTTTTCACGTTCTGTGGCGTTTTGTATACGTATGTGCAGTGCGAGCGTGTGTGTGTGTGTGTATGTCTCTTAGAATTGTCTATACGACGTTTAAGGAACAAAAAAAAAATAAAATAAAATCCCTTAGACTGTCGACAGATTTGAAAAGAAATTATTTTAGACCAGGGATTGCATTTGAAAAAAAAATTCTGTTTTACGTTATTCAGAATTAAAACATTATTTTACACAAAATTTTCAAACAATCCAGTAAGTAATTTACTACTTAATTTTTTCAAAACATTCTGGTAACATCGTTACCAGAAAATTATAATTTATTGTTTTAATAATATTTAATATTGGTATACATGGTATTCTATATACCTAACACCTAGGTATTTTATATAATTACGTTGGACATTTTAACTGAATAAGTTAATAAGCTAAAAACAAAAATAATTATCTAGTTAAGTTAAAAAGTTAAAAAAAAATAACTTCTTAACAAGTTAATGAACTGCACCTTTGCATTTTCAGTATTGGGTTAGAAATTGTTTTATCCATGATTGCGTTATTTGTTTTAATAAATAAATATAAATAAAACGGATGTTTTAACAACAGTATATACTTTAACACTCACAAGAGGACCGCAGTAGTACAGACTACAGAGTAGACAAAGTACAGAGTGAATACAAAATAAGTCTATACTCTATACTTCTACATCGCAATTATCGGGGCATCATTAATAATAATAATAATTATTATTATTTTACTAGGTATTTACTATTGGCAATTCAATTTAAAAGTTATCAATAACTCCAAAAAAATGCGGTTAGGTAATGCCCCGAATACGGAATATAATATTATGTATAATCAATTTTTAGATTTTTTTCTAAGCCAAATATAAATAGCATGAAATAAAATATATTTGTACGAAACCTGTATAGTATATAATATACCTTAATTTAAATAAATGGATTTAAAATTTTTAAATAATTATGTTTTGCGTTATTTTTCGTTAAATTATATTCTATAAATTACGTTTTGTGATATTTTTTGTTTAATGATATATTATATAATATATTGTTATTTGTTATGCTTTGTTTTGAGGTATTTAATTATTTTTGAATATCGCTTTTCGTTATAATTACGTTTACAAAATTTCAATCTATATTGGCAAATATAACGTTATAACCATAACGTTATTATAACTTTTGCAAGCCCTGTTTTAGACCAATGAAAGAATGAGTTATTACTCACTAAGGCATTGCCATAATAATATACGTAGACTATATTATAAACTTTTCGTTTGTTTAGTAACAACAAATTTGTAATAATTATTACTCACACTTGTCGATTTCAATGTCTTGATTTTCGTTCTAGGCTATAATATTTTAATTTTATAGTATTTATGTGAAGAAGAATCAAAATGCTGAAAAAAATTAGGAAAATTTCGAGAAAAACTGAATTTTTCGAATAATTTAACCCAACCCGAGAGACACGTCACGAAAACTGTTATACGGTATAACTTATACCTGCCTATCTTTCAACCATTTACTTCAATAATGAAATTACATAATACAAATTATAATTTATTTAGATATAGAACTTGAATTAGAAGAAGATAGGCAGGCTAAAATATAACTAATAACTGACTATAGTAACTAGTAATTTATAGTATCTATTATTCACCTCTGCTATATTGTTAACAAGAGTAATTATGAGTAATATAATTATAAGAACAATAATATGATTGTATAGGTATACTAATTTTAAGTATTGTAATATTTCCATACACTGTACACGAACCTTCACAGGCGTTTAAATCTTATAAATAAATAAATAAATACCTAACTAAATAATAGTTAGATACACACAATATGTAATATAATAATATTATTACAATGGGCAGACTTTTGAGTTTTCTCAATAATACTAACTTTTTCAATCATATATTATATTTTAAATGATTAGCTTAATATTGTTCATTATGATTATTACTTCTACGGTTGTACACTTTTTTTCCTTACTTACAATTTTAATTTTATTTATACTGATCGATGGTCTGATATCTATATAATCTATTGTAATTTTATTTTTATTTCAACGGTTTTTTTTTATATAAGCAAATTAAATTCTTTGGTTCCTAGCCAAAATAGTGAGTTTTTAAAACGAAAAAAAATAATAACTAATCATTAAATCGTCAACGTTTATGAATATTTATCGTAGTGAGATTGTTTTTTTTTAAATGGTTTTAATTCCACGTAATATATTATAATCTACAAACTTACGTCTTCATATTATTATTATTATTATTATTATTATTATTATTATTATTATTATTATTATTATTATATAGAAGTTGTCGGAACATCGCTTACAAAAAAAAATAATAAAACCTAAGCGCGGAGTAAAATAAATATCGATTTTGTAACATTATGGAGTGTAGGCATGGTAAATGGGTTTGATAACAGCTGGGATTTATGCTCGTTTCGAGATCAGGTTTCTGGTGACAGCGGCGGCGGCCCTAATGGGCGACTGTGGCTGATAATAACAAATTATAAAAACACACAGTTTCCATTGCAGAGTGCACACCGTAATGATATAGAATAAAAATAATATATAACATGACTAATGAGTAGTGATCGGGCAGAGCGAATAATAAACATCACCACGACTGGTCAGCAAGGATAGTGCGAACGGGGGACTCGATGATAATGAAAATAAAAAGGACTTGCCCACACGTCTTGGCTTACCTGAGTATTGTGAAGCTGCCGCTGAGAGAGGGACGTGTGCGGTCACCCGTCGACAAAATAACATACAATATTATACACCCACGTCGCCGTCGCGTTGTCGTCGATGGAAAAAAAGTCCGGTGATTTATTCGGTAGACGATTATTATTGACTGAGAATAAATGCTAATAACCCCTCGATTGTTGTGTATTATATTATATATACTGTATAACACAGTATACCTATATATATATAAGGCTAGTATGACATTATTGCTGGTATACCTGTAGCGTGGTAGTCGGGTACCTCTATACCTATATCGTATGGGACGAGTGTTACGCATAAGGTGCCTATAATAATAATAGGCTGGCCTTGCCGTCTTCCCGTGGAAATAAATAAGAACAATAATTTAATAATAGTGGACTGTATAAATTTTTATTTTTGGCTGAATGAATAATTATAATAACATTTGCCTGGTTGAATATAAAATATAAAAGGTACTATAACAAAAATATAATTGCCTCAGGCGGCTACAACTTTCAAGTAAAAAAAAATAAACTATATGAATGTATAACAATGTGCCTCATGCGGCTACAAATTTCAAGTATAAAAAAATAAACTATATGAATGTATAACAATGTGCCTCATGCGGCTACAAATTTCAAGTATAAATATAATATGTAAAGGTATAACAATGTGCCTCATGCGGCTACAAATTTCAAATATAAATATTAATTATTTAATTTCATGAGCTGCAGCTCATAAAATTGCAACAAAAAAAACAACTTACGTGGCCACGCAGAACGACACAAATGAATGCACAAAAATATGCCGCCAACACAAACCCTCGAACAAAATAATATGCTGGACCAACACAAGAGGTGGCCAAAAAATGCCCTATTGCTGGTAAAATGACAACCCTATAGCAGAAAAAACTAATAATAATAATGATCAATTAGAGTTGCCGAACCATATTTACCAGACAATAGAGCAGATCGCAGCAGCACAGCCAAAAACAATATTCAGTTTGTCACGAGGTTTTACAATAAACGAAAAGGCGACATAAAAACATAATAACGAGGCATGACAAGCACAAAGGTTAAACAACAATAACCGACAGAGAAAAAAATAATTTTAAAAACAATAACTGTAGTTGCAGAAAAATGAACCATTATCATTAAGCCCCATCATCGCAGCTGACTACCGATAGCACCAAGTGTTGCCAACGTTAGCAGCAATACGACAACGGGAACTTAATGACCAATGGTGCAACTAACAGCACTACACAGAACATTCTCCCCCCCTGAAAGGAGACAGCCTTTCAAGGAATATAAATTTGAGTAATTCAACACAACAAAAAAAAAAAAATAATAATAAATAAATACAACTTTAATTGGAGCCTTAAAGTACGGTTTCGTTTCTGCAGTTGACTGCAGCAGTCATACAAAATATCGGTGCAGTCGACTGCAGACTACTGGTGCTCAGACCAGTCTTGCAGTCGACTGCTGCAGTCAACTGCGTTAACGAAACCGTACCTTTAGTCTTCTTCTTCTTCTTCTTCTTCTGAGCCCGGAAGTAAGGCAATTTTCACCACTGGTCGTTTGGTAATTGAGCCATTGGAATCTCGGACTGACACAACACGAACAATACCATCAACACCAGGATGAATGTCGAGAACACGCACCATATTCCACCTCATTGTGGCCAGATTATCGGTTTTCAAGATCGCCAAGTCTCCGATTTTGATTTTTCGGCTAGGCTTAGTCCATTTTCCACGTATTTGGAGCTGCGGCAAGTATTCTGTGCTCCAGCGCCTCCAGAAGCCTTGCGCCATTCCGCAAACCAATTTCCACCGCTGCAGTTTATTGCGTGGAACTTCTGGACAATCAGGTTCAGGAGGTAGTAATAGATTTCCGCCTACTAAGAAATGTGCTGGAGTTAGTGCAGTGTAGTCTGACGGACAATTAGAGGTTGGAGTTAATGGACGATTATTGAGCACAGCTTCAATTCGGCATAAAAGCGTAGCCATTTCCTCAAAGTTGAGCAGTGCACTACCCGACATCTTTCTTAAGTGGGTTTTGGCAGATTTCACAGCAGCTTCCCACAATCCGCCGAAGTGGGGCGCTGCTGGAGGTATGAAATGCCACTGTATGCCATGATCTGACAACATTTCCTGGATTGAACGCTTACCAGGTAGGACTTTGAAATATGAACTTAGCTCCTTTTCTGCACCAACAAAGTTAGTGCCATTGTCACTGTATATGTGAGAGCATTGTCCTCGTCTAGCCATGAACCGGAAGAGAGCAGCCATAAATGCATTTGTTGTCAAGTCGCTAACGAGTTCTAAGTGCATTGCCCTGGTGACGAAACAGACGAATACCGCTATATAACCCTTAATCGACTGGACTCTGCGTATACCACTTCGTATGTGTACGGGACCACAAAAATCTACTCCTGTTCTTGCAAAGGGGCGTTCCATAGTAACTCTTGCTCGTGGAAGAGGTGCCATTAATGGAGTTTGCAGAGTAGGTTTGGTTTTGTAACATGTGAGGCAATTGTGCACTACACTTTTTGCAATGATTCGCCCCCTGATGGGCCAAAAGGTGCCTTGAATATGTGAAAGCAATCCTTGCGGTCCGATATGCAGTAGACGTTTATGCTCATATTCGAATAATAAGCGAGTTAGCCTTGACTTTGATGGCAGCACAATGGGAAACTTCATACTGTCTGACAAGTTTGACTGAGACAAACGGCCACCCACACGTATTAGCCCAGAGGTGTCAATAAAGGGGTGTAACTTCTTCAATTGACTTTGCCTTGATAGTTGCTGATTTTTACTCAGCTTGTCTAGTTCGTTATGGAAGGCGCACCTTTGAGCGTGAAGTAGCCATGTTGTTTTTGCCTTAGATAACTCAACCACAGTTAATGGGCCCAACTTCCTGATGTCACATCTATTTGAGGGGATACTTGCGTTTGAACAAAACCTTAATACCCATGCTGTAATGCGGATCAAACGCATAAAATCAGAATATTGATCAAGCAAGGTGGTAGCAGGCAAAACAGCGGCAAGAACCAGCTTAACTTGTCGGGTTTCAGGAACATCATCGGTCAATGGAGGACACGCAGGCCAGCATTTTCTATCTTGGCTTAGCCATGCGGGGCCATGCCACCACAATTGATTATGACTGAGCGACTGAACGTCAATACCTCGAGTAATCATGTCAGCAGGATTACTGCTTGTAGGAACATGCATCCATTGACTAGGACTGGTGAGGTCAGTTATTTGTGCTACCCTATTGGCGACAAATACCTTTAGTGGTTTAGACGTGTTAATCCAAGACAGCACAATTGTTGAATCAGACCAGAGCATTATGCTTGAAGAATTAATAATAATATTCACCTTTGCTAATTCAAGTAAAACATTATGAGCAAGCTCAGCCAGCAGAAGCGCCCCGGACAGCTCAAGTCTTGGGATTGTGGTTGGTTTTAGTGGAGCGACTCTAGATTTTGATACAGCTAGTGACACTGTTATGCTGCCACTTGCAGCCACAGACCTTACATAAACACATGCCCCATAGGCCTCTTGAGAAGCATCCGCAAAACCATGCAGCTCAATTATCGGCGAGTCAATGTCGACAACAATTCTAGGCACTCTTATGTGTTCAAGTTCCTTGAATTGATGATAGAACTGCTTCCAGCGTGACACAATATCAGTTGACAATGGGGAGTCCCATCCAAGCTTCAAGGTCCATAATTGTTGCAAGAATATTTTGCCCTTTATAAGGACAGGTGTTAATAGCCCAAGGGGGTCAAATATTTTACTTATATCTGACAGCAGCAACCGCTTGGACATTTCTACAGGAGGATCCCAGTTCTTAAATACAAATCGGAAACAATCAATGCTAGGTTGCCAGGTTAAACCTAGAGTGCTTATGGTATCTTCATCATTCAGTCTTAATAAGTAAGATGGATCGTCCTGAGTATGTGGAATTTTATTGAGTAGTAGTGGAGAATTTGAGCACCATTTCCGCAATGGCATGCCGGCTGCATTCAATACTCGACATAATTCAGTATACATGAAAAAACATTCATCAATAGATGAGGCTCCAGTAATTAAATCATCGACATAAAAGTCTTCAGTTATTGCACGGCTAACAGACGGAACACTGGTGTCGTTAGCTAGTTGAGAAAGACATTTTGTTGCTAAGAAAGATGCAGGCTTTGTTCCATATGTCACCGTGAGCAATCTATAGTCAACAACTGGATCTTCGGGAGAATCTCTGTACACAATGCGTTGTAGATTACAATCTGAAGAGGATACATTAACTTGTCTGTACATTTTTTCTACATCACCAGTAAGGACATACTTATGCACCCGAAACCGCAACAGTATTGAGAACAGTTCAGGCTGAGTAGCTGGCCCTCTTGACAATATATCATTAAGGGAAACACCGGACTTGCTGGGCGCTGACCCATCAAAAACTACGCGCACCTTAGTGGTGAGACTATTTGATTTTATGATTGCATGGTGAGGCAGATAATAAGATTTAAATTCTGTTTCATTTTCTGGTACCACTTCCATGTGGCCGAGAGCTAGATACTCCGCCATAAACTTACGATATTCTGTGGCTAAATATGGGTCCTTGGCTAAGCGTTTCTCTACATTAAAAAGCCTTTGAACAGCCATACAACGAGAATCGCCAAGTTCATCAATAGGTTGACGAAGCGGTAATCGCACAACAAATCTACCATTCTCATCACGACAAACAGTTCTTAAGAAATGCCTTTCAACTTCAGCCTCCTCTTGTCGGAGTGTTTCAGATTTAGTGCTTAGTAAGGCTAACGCTGAATTGATATTGGGATGATGTGATGGTGATTCGTTATTGACATGAGCTGATGACAGAAAGGTCTTCCCAGCTAATACCCACCCTAAAGTAGTGCGATGCAGAATTGCACAATCTGACAACGGATATCGCTGTCCACTAAAAATGCTATAAGATACCTCAGCACCGAGCAATACATCTATTTGACCAGGAATGTTGAAGTGTGGATCAGCCAATTGAGTCTTAATTGAATCTGGGATTTCCAGTGAACTGACATCAAAATATTGACTAGGCATTTTATTTGTTATACTAGACAGTACGTGAAATTGTAATTTAGTACAGTAACAACTATTGATCCGTGATGACAGCTTGGCATTGATGACAGAGTTAGCCTTGGAATGAGTCATGCCTATACCAGAAATAGGACATGCAGATGACTTGAGAGGCAATTGCAGACGTTCAGCACAGGCTGCAGTTATCAAGCTGATTTCAGCACCTGAGTCAATCACTGCTCTACATAACTGAGGCATACCCTTTATGTCAGTAATACATACAACAGCAGTAGCTAGTATAATTCTATTGTTGGTTGAGTTGGGACCAATACTGATGTTATGTTGGGAAGTAAGAACTTTAGCAAGGGTTACAACTCTCTCTAGTTCTGTTGACGGTTGATCCACCGAGGCACCATCAGTATGTAGCTTTTCATGGTGACGTTTCCCACACTTAGAGCACGGTGGAAATCTGCATTTGTCAACTCTGTGCCCATAGTATAAACAATTGAAACACAATCGGTTTTTTTCCACAAGGTCTTGGCGTTCCTTAATGGACATAGCCTCAAACTTTTCACAATTGGGTATCCTATGCGGACCAGCACAATGATTACATCTTGGAGATGCAAATGTCTTTCCCATATTATGCTGATTATTATTAGTGTTTGTTAGAAAGACCTTTTTTGATCGAGGTTTATTAGTAACGTTGGTTTTATTTGCGTCGTCAGAACAGGATATCATTGCTATGTCACCAGCTTCATATGCTGTTATCCGATTAGACAAAAAGAGTTCTAAGTCTTTATATTTTGGTAGCTCTTTGGTGTCCTGTTTGAGCTGCCACTCAGCAACGGTTACACTATCTAAGCGAGTGCACATAAGGGTTACTAGCCAAGCATCCCATTGGTCTACTGGCTGCTGAAGGGCTGTTAGCGCATTGATGTTTGACGATATGTGATAATGCAGTCGTTGCAACTCACTAGCAGAGGCTGACATCACCTTTGGCGTATTGAGTAGTGAACGCATATGAGATTGTATTATTGCACTTTTATTTTCGTATCTCAATTTTAAGACATCATAAGCTACCTGATAATTGTCTTCAGTTGTCTTAAAATTTTGAATAACTTCTCTTGCTGGGCCTTCAACACAGGTTTTCAAATAGTGAAACTTTAAGATAATGGGTACATCTTCATTATTGTGAAACATTGTATTGAACTCATCAATGAAGGCTGTCCATTGTTGCCAATCACCATTGAAGGAGGGTGTTTTTAGTGTTGGAAGCCTCAACATGTTGAACTTTTTACTTCTAGAAATTTCACTATACGATGGAGCGGTCACAGAATTACTAGTTGCTTCATATTTTTCTATAAGCTCCAATAATGACACCTTTACTCCACGTAGGAGTTTTCGAAAAAAACTTCTTTCTTCAATCCATTCCTTTTGAGGTTTTGTTTGATCCTCTTCTTCTACTATTGCTTGACAATCCTCAAACTTGTCTGCCATAGTGGAAATTTCTTCTAGTTGTACCATTAGTTGTGTTTTTGTGTTATGTTCAGTTGTGTAGTCTCTAACAAAAATATTAATCTCATTCAATGCAGTTATCATAGACTGAATTTGAGTTTTTGCTACTTTGGCCATAATGACAATAGCTGAGTTGCTCAGTTTTATTAACAATAGAAAAAATAGCTAATAAGCCTAAACGTTACAGTTTTTTGCCTTTTTATTACAATATTAATAATATATTTCTTTTTCGAATAAACACAAAATTTCACAATATAAAAATAATAATTAAATGGATTTCAATAAAGATATACAACCAGGCAAAAATCAATGCAATTTCAACCTATTTATTTTAATATTAAACATCCGGCCCGAAGGACCAAAAATGTTACGCATAAGGTGCCTATAATAATAATAGGCTGGCCTTGCCGTCTTCCCGTGGAAATAAATAAGAACAATAATTTAATAATAGTGGACTGTATAAATTTTTATTTTTGGCTGAATGAATAATTATAATAACATTTGCCTGGTTGAATATAAAATATAAAAGGTACTATAACAAAAATATAATTGCCTCAGGCGGCTACAACTTTCAAGTAAAAAAAAATAAACTATATGAATGTATAACAATGTGCCTCATGCGGCTACAAATTTCAAGTATAAAAAAATAAACTATATGAATGTATAACAATGTGCCTCATGCGGCTACAAATTTCAAGTATAAATATAATATGTAAAGGTATAACAATGTGCCTCATGCGGCTACAAATTTCAAATATAAATATTAATTATTTAATTTCATGAGCTGCAGCTCATAAAATTGCAACAAAAAAAACAACTTACGTGGCCACGCAGAACGACACAAATGAATGCACAAAAATATGCCGCCAACACAAACCCTCGAACAAAATAATATGCTGGACCAACACAAGAGGTGGCCAAAAAATGCCCTATTGCTGGTAAAATGACAACCCTATAGCAGAAAAAACTAATAATAATAATGATCAATTAGAGTTGCCGAACCATATTTACCAGACAATAGAGCAGATCGCAGCAGCACAGCCAAAAACAATATTCAGTTTGTCACGAGGTTTTACAATAAACGAAAAGGCGACATAAAAACATAATAACGAGGCATGACAAGCACAAAGGTTAAAACAACAATAACCGACAGAGAAAAAAATAATTTTAAAAACAATAACTGTAGTTGCAGAAAAATGAACCATTATCATTAAGCCCCATCATCGCAGCTGACTACCGATAGCACCAAGTGTTGCCAACGTTAGCAGCAATACGACAACGGGAACTTAATGACCAATGGTGCAACTAACAGCACTACACAGAACAACGAGAGCGATGAAAAAAAAAAATACAAATTACGCTTAAATCGCGCGTTAAGTTTTTCAAGTCGACTCGTGTCGTCATCGACAGCTGCTGAAGTCGTGGTCGTTGTCGTCGCAGTGTTATATGTCTTATATATAAGAACCAGCGTTTTTCTTTTGAAATAACTCTATGTATAGACGCGCAATAATAATATTGTAACAGTTTTTACAGAAACCCGCTACCAACTGTTCGATCGCAGACATCGAAAAAACGAATCTTTAAAACAGCTAGGTCTTATCAAAATATTTTCCTGTGGAAATTTTAATAACGCAAACCCATCAAGTCGTGTCTATATTCATTTTTTCATTGGGCGTCTACAAATCGATTGAAAATCAATTGGAAGGTGTCCGTATACATGTTTGAGGTTTTCTTTGTAATCGTTGAAATTTAACCCGTGTTCCCTACACTTCCTATACACCTATTTTGGATATAGTTTTTCTCAACCCATTTGAATTGGATACGTAGAATAAAACTTCTGTCCTGAGTTCTTCAGTCGTTTGTACTTTTTGATTTCACAACGTATCACCTTATATCTAATTATAATAATATTACATTATATATTCCAGACCAACCAACTAATATTACTGGACGAATTACCACATTATGTAATTAACTAATAAATATAACATAGATCTCTGTTTGACCTCATTGTTTATCTAGTCGTAAGCACAATTTTAATTTTATTATTTATACCACAAATTAATTATGTTACCAATTATAATGACTTTTAGACGGGTTAGACCCATCATCTATTATTTTTGAAGAGTTATATTTTTCAATTATTATTCCATCTTTTGTTTTGTTTTCTACATTTTATGCATTGTCCGAAAATCTGCATCACTGTAATTTAAGTTCTGGTGCATTATGTAATTGGGTTGTTTATTTAATTAATTAAATAAATAAATAAATAAAATAATGCGAGAACACTGCACGCAGATGATTCTATAAGTACTTATGAATTGTATATATTTATATAAAACTGTAAACTGAAAGTATTATAAGACTATTTTGTTTGTTTAATCATCGATAGATACTATTTAAATTCCACAACTAACGCACTGAAGATTCTATAGCACAGCTGTCAGCTATAATAATTATTGTCATTAGATAAATTCTAAACTCATTTAGAAATGTGCTGTTGACCGATGTAGTAATGAATTATCAAACAAATTAAAAACAATTATTTTATTATTATGCAAATAATAATGGTACAACCGGTAGAAGTACATATTTTGTTTTATACAATGCGACACTAGGTATAAATAAATAGTTGTCTGTCTAACTATATTCAAATACCAGAGCTCATATTATATACTTCATTGTTCAACATATTTAACACTAATAAATAGATATAATAATAAGAGAAAAATTATCATATTATATATTATACTCATATACCTAGTGTAAAAAAAAAAAAACGTAATAAATTAATATAATATTTTTCGTATTTATTGTCATCATTGTATCAACATAATACTTTTTTATAGTTGTTATAATCAGTCCGGTTATTGTTTGATGAAAAATAATTATTTGAAATTCGAATAGTCTGGTTTGCAAATGAAAATCTACAAGTTTGGTTGGATCTCAACACACAATTATATTAAACAGTAATTAATAATTATAATTAGGTATTCTTAGCAGTCGATAATAAATAATAAATATTATTAATAATATTATATAAAATAATTAATAAAGTCAGTCAATGGGAAAAAAGAGCTGCAATATTGAATTATTTTGGAAACTTGTCCTATATATTATAGTCATAGTCATCCCTTGTCCCTATAGTTACTGCACATGTCTTTGATTTATCTAGGTTTTCTTTGAACTTGTCGAACAAAAAAAAACCATATATTATGTTTAAGAATATATATATGTAAGTACACGCATTGATATTAATTTTAATGGTATTTTTGTACCTTAGATAAAAGAAGCACCGGTCCTTTTTCCACCTCTCCTTCACCACGCCCATATACAATAATATACTTGTCCCTTTTCCGGATACCGAGATTTCTATTCACCGCGATAAAAAGTTGATATCATCATCAAAGGCAAAATTCCCTTGATTTCCCTCCAATCTACGTTATCATCACGATACCCAAAGCTTTTTGTACCAACAACTCTCTTTCTCTTTACTCGTCTCTTTTGTATTAGACGAACGAGTGGACCGGACCCTGAAACAAACGCACAGGTCGCCCTTTCACCGTATACTCGTTCGCGTATTATATGCACTTATATAATATTATGTCTATAGATTAGGGTATAACTCCATGGCGAAACGTCCAAATTAAATAGCATTTTCCTTAACGCAAATAAAACACCAGAATTAGGTATCTTTACATACCTATCAACTATCCTTAAATATATCACATATCATATAACTCATATGGTTAATTGAAATAAAGGTATCATAATATTGTATTATGGAATCATAATAATGAGTAAATATAATATTTTCTGAGGTGTAAATAAAAATATAAAGAGATAAAGTAGGTAGCCGGTCTGTTGTACAACAGTAAGTTGTATGTGTTATCAGTGTAATTCATCGTAGAGTATACCCATGTCACAAATGTAATGTATCTATGTCTGGAATTTGAATTCAATAAAAATATTTTACGATATGTTATATATATATATATTTTTATTTATTGGTTTAAAGCATCAACTATAACTATTAGCATTTTATGATGGGGATAATATATGGATGGTGCGGGGGTGAGGCTTAGTCAATCAAAATTAAAATTTTATAATTCGACCACGGGTATATAAGTTTATTTTTACATTTTCAATTAATACCAGGTTTTATAATACCTTAAAAATATTGTAAGATTGGAGTTGAGGACCTAAGTTAAAATCTGATAAAAGTATAAATATGTGATGTATAAAAATATCTTAGTTAAAACAACTAAAAGTTTAAAACTACATTTAACCTTGCTGTAACATTTCTTTTTTGTCCCTTTAAAATATACTATATATTTTTTTAAATTTTAAAATGTTTTACTTAACTTAAAAGTTCTCCTATGATATTATGTGGTTAGGTTCGGCCCCTCCTTCCCCCCATATCATACGATGATATTATGTATAATATTTTGTTTATTCGGTTCAAAAATCAAAATGCTGATCAGTAAACGATTAAACCTATATAATATCTTTATTTATTCGTTAAACATAATACTACATTATTCTGGGAAAATGGGAACTATTGAAACTAAAAAATAATTATTTTACCACAAAATAATAATATTATATTTTATTATATATTACTGAACATTTCCAGTGATTCGATATTGGAATTGGAAATTAATTTTGCGTAATGTACGACATTTACATTGCATTATGTCTTCAATGAAGCGTATTAAACAAACACTCGCGGATCGCCCTATTATATTAATTACAGTGAAAGTCCGTCCAATATATTATAATATAAACAGATAAAACAATTTTAACAGTTCGCCGAAACGATGTCCATGAAGACTGGACGGTATATCATTCATTATTATTATTATTATGAATATCGCTCGTTGGTTTCCTGGATATTTGTGTTAACATTCACAATGTTTGGTTTGCAGCTTATGTTTTTGTTTATTAAATAATGAATTGATTTTCGTAATAAGCAATATACCACTACTGTTATTGATGTTTATATTATTATGGTTTACGGCGTTATAAATATTGGTAATTTACACAAAAACCCTATTCGTTATTACGTCACATAATGTGCAAATATGATATTATATTATGCGGTTGTATCTTTACACTTTGATGTTTCCATAGATTATATTATTATTATTATGTGCAATAGCCAATAATAAACTAAAGTTATCAAATATAAAGTATTATATTGTGACAATATTAAAAACGTATTGTTATTTGTCGCAGACTACCTATAATGTAATAATTAATCGAATAAAAAATTATATGAGTAAAAATTGTTTTGGACTCGTGATTTTATGAAAATAAACATTAAGTACCTACCTATGCTGATGCAATTAATTAAATACAATTTTTTAGTTTACTCAAAATATATATAATGTGGAACAATTTAAATAAAGGTTTTTTCCTTATCGAAACTTCAAAAGGTATCCTGCAAGTACCTAAGTGACGGAAAAAAAAACTAAAGAAGAACCGATTAAATCTAGAAAGTTGATAAATTTGCAATTTCTTATAATATTATTATAATATATTATACTCACACGTTAGTTCATAACAAGTGTAAATGTTAGTAAAATAAAGTTAATAATCTAAAGGGTAATCTAATAATAAATAAAAATGAAAATATGTTATATCTGCAACCTGGGGGAGAGTTTCCCGTTTGGTTGCTTTTATATGGATTCCTGCATTTGTATAACAGAGTAGCTATTGAGCATACATTTTAAAGTCATAAAAGTCTTTAAAAACTGGGTGAAAAAAGAGGGTGAATAAAAATATATATTTTAAATTATATTTGTAATAGCTTTAGTATACAAAGCAATAGAGAGTATCGTAAGAATAAAAGGTTCTGAAATAAAAAGATCTTTGAATAATATTATATTTTAAAATTTAAAATTTGCTCTGACACAGCCTATAAAAACGTTGGAAAATGATCCCGTTGCATTATTATAATATGATTCAAATAACTAATTTACGCTAACCTCAATCGTGTAGTAAAATAATTATACTAATAAGAACTCAATTTTACACGAGTTCTTTGAATATAATACCTAACTCAATTAGATATACTTGAAATTAAGTATTTTCAAAGGTTAAGTACAAATCTTAGTTATTTATTTATGCATTTTGTTAAAAACGAATTTACAATATCCTTTGTGAATTTTTAAAATATACTTTTTTAGCTGTCTGGATAAAAAAAAACATTTTTAACTCATTATTTTATCATTCAAGCACGATGTTAATTTTTTACCACTAACATTAAAAATACTTTCTAAAAACGTCCTACCGAATAAAAATGTAAAATAGTATGTACAATAATTAGGCACGCAATCAAATTAATATAATGTATAATTCAATAAACATAACATGTACCTACATGTAAGTATATATTAAAAATAAAATCTAAAAAGTGTCAGACAATAATAGCGATTGCGAATTTATCAAATCAATTAAGATAATAATATTATAATGGTTGAGGGCTGCAGAGTATCATGTTTTTAGGAGTAATGTTTAGGCAACTCACATGTCATGAACATTTGGGCTGCTCGACATTGTGTGATTAAAGTAAATTAACATTAGTGTGTGTTTCCAGTGCTGGATTTAGCATTTCTTTTTTAGGGGGGGGGCATTATTTTTTTCCTAGTCTTACAACACAAATATTTAAAAATGACACAATCTATTAACCCAGATGCTGGGCCAATGGAGGTCTTGATCTTAAGTTCCTTTAAAATTTAAAATTTAAAATCTACTTTTTAAAAAGCCTAAATATTTTGTCAAAGAGTTCATACATGTATACAAATAATGTAGAAAGCTGCATATCTGTAATCAAACGTTAGAAATCCTAAAACTTGACGGGCCAATAATCGATATAACAGACATGGATAAGTTGATGATAGTTTTTAATTGGGTTGATAGAAACTATTTTAAAAAGTTTGCACTTAATAGTTATCCTAATCTTTTTTTAACTCAGTTAAATTAATAGTTATAATATGTAAACTTACAATTAACTTATTAATTTAGGTTAAGTTATTTTTTTATTTTTTCAATTTATAAATATCCAAAATGTTTATGCAACATGCATCATCAATAATATTTTATTATTTTATTATTTAACTTAGATTTGAATAAAAGTAACTCATTATTTATTAAGTTTATATTAATAAAAATCAATTGAGTTAAAAATTAGGTTAACGAAAAGTAAATTTTAAAAAGTTAAAATTAACTTAACTTTAACTTTTTAACTCGTTTATGCCCAGGCTTGCGGTATACCTTGCCTTCCCGGCGTCGAGTACCTACCTATATTTTTTCACGCTACATTTTTCCAGTATTACAATTTACAACTTTTACAATCGTACCAAATTATATAAAGTCTTATACGCTCATATAACATGGTATATTGTATAAAGTCGTCGTATAATATATTATGAATGAAGAAACTTTACAAGAATTTCGAAATCACGTCACGACAAGTCGCGCGTATTGTTATCTATTATACAGCTTTGCGTTAGAGCGATTTCCAGTTCTACGGGTTCTCCCTTACCCTCTCACTCTCTTTGTCTCTCTCTCACTGGTGCTTTTTAATATAAAAATATTGACCTTAATAGTATTGTTATCGTATATTCATCGACGCCTGTTCATTGATTGTTTTAAACGATAGTCCAGGGTGACGGAGGCCGTTGAGCAACGAACGAACGTGATCCGAGCACAATTCAAGGTGCGAGTACAATAATATAATATTTTATTTTTTTTTAAACTAGAGAAGAGAGAATGTTTTTATATAAACGACTTCAGCGACGAACGCACACAACACATCCACATCTCTCGGACAATAATAATTTTCGCACACAAATGTAAACTCCTATACAAGAATAACCTTTTTACCTATAAACCAAAGATACTGTAATCTCCCACATGAACATTTTGACTTGAAAAAAAGTAGGGTGATATCCTACTTTCCGACATTTTATTTGAACACACGATTTTGTGATGAAAAACTGAAAAAGCTAAACATGATAAACTGAAAATAATAAATATAAAAACATATTTATACAGATAAAATACAAACACTTGGTTTATGATATATTTTGATATGATTATTATTTAAGTTTTTATTTATACATATAGGTAAGCCGAATTGATTTTTGTATAATAATATGTATTAATAATATGTATTATATTTTTAATGTCGAAAATAAGAAGGCATATTTTTTCTACCTACTGATTTCTTTTTTAACATTATTTTGATTTTTTTTTATCTATATAGGACATAGGTACATAACTCATTTGGTTTTTTAATATTTCATAATGTATGGTAACTAAACGATTTGAACTAGAGGAAATTATTTAATTTGATCATTTATATAGTAAGTATGCTAGGAGGACACAACAGCGGTACAAGCAGTTTATTTGTGATTATTTAGTAGACACTTATATTGATGATGATTCTGATTTTCCCCCTGGAATATGGGCTACGTGTAGTTCCAGTATGTATTTGACAACAAATGCGTGTGAAAGTTTTCATTCGAAATTCAATTCACTATTTTATACTTCACATCCAAGTATATTTCAATTTTTGGAAATTTTGAAACAATGCCAAACAGATGCTAAAATAAAATTGCAATCTATTGTTTGTACTCCTCGGGAAACAACTAAACAAATTAATAAAAAAAAATTCATACTAACCCAAATTACAAAATTAAAAAACTTGGAAATATCTAATTTTGATTTTGTAAAAATAATAAGTTTTAAAAATCTGCCTCTAACACTAAAATTATTTTACTATTCATTGACATATTATTTGTATTTCACATATTTTTTTATTGTAAACAATTTATTATTTTAATATTCGACTAGGTACCTATTTATTGACAAATTAATTATATTTCATGTCTTTTTTTTATTGTGAACAATTTATTATTTTAATATTTGATTATTTGTATATATATATTATACTTTTAAAATTGTATACAAATACATCCGTTCAGAAAGTATTTAAAATACAAAATATACTTTCCATGTATTTAAATAAATTTTATACTTTATACTTGTTTCATAATAATTTTGAAATACTTTATTATTTGATGATTAAACATATTATTATATATATATTAATTATAATGTATTTTGTGAACCAATGGGTCTTTGGACCCAATCGGGATACTTATATTTGGGATAAAATACGACTACCTGGATTCGGGCAACTCCGGTATAAATAGGTATTGCTTGACCGGAAATAAGCTTAGGTATTTAGCTGGGAGTTACCCGTTTCCGCCAAAAGTGTACCTTTCCCTTTTCCCCCAATTCACTTTTCCGCCAAATCATAAATTGTTCGATTCCCTTTTCCGCCAAAAGTGTACCTTTCCTTTTTCCCCCAATTCACTTTTCCACCAAATCTAAAAAGTTAGTCTAGTATTTAAATATTATATATACAATATGCATGTCAGTCATATTTTAATATATTATAATTTTATTTTTATTTCATATACATGTCAGTCATATTATAATTTTTTTTTTAATATAGGATTCATAATAACAGTTTTTTTTTACTATTATTAAGAAGTTTATACTATAATGAAATATATATAACATACCGTAATTTCAACTTACTGATAAATTTATCACTGATTATATATATGACTGACGCATGTATGTAAAATATAAATAAAAACATAATTTTAATTTGATTTATAAAATACATAATATATTAGGTATAACACTTTTTAATAGTGATAAGAAACAACATAGTTTTAATTTTTAATGTAAATTATAATATGACTGACGCATGTATGTGAAATAAAAATAAAATTATAATTTATAATATATTATAATATGACTGACATGTATATTGTTACTAAACTAAATACTAGACTAACTTTTTTGATTTGGCGGAAAAGTGAATTGGGGGAAAAGAGAAAGGTACGGTTTTGGCGGAAAAGGGAATTGAACAATTTATGATTTGGCGGAAAAGAGAATTGGGGGAAAAGGGAAAGGTACACTTTTGGCGGAAACCGGCCATGCCCATTTAGCTACATCATATTATATTGATCTGTAAATTACGAGATTTTTTTTTAAATATTTATTTTGTTTTTTAATATTATGAAAAAAGTATTTATTCGCTCAAGAATAGCCAATGCTATCGCAAAAGCGCATAATTTGGCAGGTGTAATTTTTTCCTACACTAAAACTAGAGTGAACTCTTATGATAATAATTCATAAATAGTGAGAGAGGGAAAACGAGCGGGGGCGGAGAACTGCAGTTGGATAATAATTTGAATTACAATTTTTTTTTCTCATCTCGGTATCGTAGGTATACACTAAAATACAAAATCGAATCCTTCGTTTCCCCATTTTATGCGTTCGTATATTAATATAACCCGTTGTACCGTTATACACGCACTTTGGTTCCACAAAATGTGAGTCATCATCACTAGTGCTCACCATAAATTATTGTACCTACTTATAGATACCTATATATTATTTGATATTAGTATATTATGGGGATACAGCTGATATCATCAAATATTATGTTATCAATCACTGTAAAAAACCAAACGATTTCAATAGAAATAATATTATGTAATGTGACATTTTGACTTATAGTTACCCTTTAATAATGGGCACAAAATACATAAATAATCGAATTTGATATATATTTATAAAACAGTATTCAATAATATATTTAAGAAATTACAATATTATCTGTAGAATATATAGAGCTATAGATGTACCGGTCAACAATTAATATGGAGAAGATCGCAAAAGTTGATTTCAGTCGATGTTATACCTAGGTTTCGATTATTGTAATATATGTTACCAAATTATTTGGACAACTTTCGAGTATTTTTGGACTATACACCTCCGAAAAGCGGACACAATTTCAACGACTAGAGTGTCCGGTATTTAGAGATTTCACTGTATTACAAGCATCAAAGCCACTTCCATCGACTCAGTAAGTCGATAAAACAAGAAATGCTTTATTGAGAATTCGAGCGCGCCCAATCATACATGAATATAATATAATGGTATATGTATAATTTTTTCTTGTGAATGATTTTCGTTCATTATTTTCCCGAGTAAGATGTATAATATTATTATTTATAGTCTTCAGCCCACGTATACCAGTGAAGTTTACAATATTATTATTAATTATTATGTACATACATCGTGCGTAAACGTACCTACCTACCTACAAATAATAATGTTTATAATAATATGTAGTTTGAATATATTGTAGACGCAAAAGTCAATATAAGAGTACTCACGTCATAAATAATGTATATATAGGTTATAGGTATATATTGTATATATTATGCATGCATATATAGGTATATATTGTAGAGGCTAGGCTGGGCATTAACGAGTTAAAATTTAAAATTAAGTTAAAACATTAAGTCAATTTTAATTAAGCTAATTAAGTGGTTACTTATTTTTCAAATTAACTTTTAACTTAATAAGTTGCTGTAAGATTAAAGTGTTAAATTCAAGTTAATTTTATTCAAAAGTAACGAAATTAAGTTGATTTTCGTCTAAAGAATAATGCAAATTTTTGAATAAAGTAAATTTGATGTACTAGTTTAAATTTAACCAGTTGATTTTTTGAGCGTAAAGAAAAACCATAATATATTATATTATGTGTCTGGAATTTTTTATTTTTGCAAATTAGAAAATGTTGACTTTAAACTAAATTAAGTTATTTTTTTTCATTGTTAACTTTCACCTTAAAGAGTTAACGCAAAAAATATGAGTTACTTTTAATTTAACTTAACTTAATTATTTTGAAATAACTTAACTTAACGAGTTAAAAAAAAATCGTTAACTGGCCCAGCCTTGTATATTGTTATTTATAACGCATAGTATAATGTAATCTGGTTTGAATCATTGAATGTCAGTAAACTTTTATCAAAAATAATCTTTTGGAACCATTAAATATTCAATAAATAATTAATAGTTAATTTAACTTATAAGGGTCTACAGATGAAATATTTTATTTAATAGGCCCAGACGAAACTCAATACAACACAAAAGGGTAGACTATACTTACAGAGTTTAATTGCACGACCTATCCCAAAAACGTATATTAAGTATTAATCATTATAATTATTGTTGTTATTGTTATTATTATTATTATTAATATTATTATTGTTATTGTTGTATAACACTTCAACGCCCGCGAATAGTTTCCATTTCGTTTGATTGAACATCCATATCTGCGAGAACGAATCAATAGTAGGTACCCATTCTTTTAATTTTAATAAACCGTATTATTTTTTTATATATAAAATATGTCGCCGTTATTATGTGAATAATTTTTTACAAAAAGAACTATGAGGATATTGAATGATAACATATTTTTTAACAATAGCCAATTATAGTGCACTAATTTTTAAATTTAGAGTATGAATAAAGTTCCTAGTTAAAATAATATTTCAGAAATATTTCAATACATAGGTAAGTACAAGCAATGAAAAAAATGCATAATATGTATATTTTGGGCCAATGTGAGCATGTTTTTTATCGACGTAAATCAATGAAATATAACTGATAGCTATCGACATATATAGGTATCCACATTTATTTCGTGACTACTTATTGCGAGAAATTTATAGTTTATACCTACCTATCTACGATGCCAATCGTTAATCAAACGAAATCAAATCTCAAGTGACTGTTCTAAGGTTTACGCATATACATAGGTAGGTATACATTTTGATACTGTACGTTATTAAGTATTAATTTTGCATGTTGCGTGTTAATAATTTGGTGACAACAATGTAAATATGATTTACTTACGACACCACACCTGAGTTTTAAACCAAACATACGAAATCACACGGAACATTATAGAATTGTAGATAGACTGTTAAAAGAATATGACGAATACAACATGCATAAATCAAGGTCCATTTCCCCAGCCCCGAAGTAATGAAATTTGATTAGTATAGAGTTAGAGGCTTAGTACAAACGCGGGACCAAGTAGGACAATATAGGCACTAACGCAGCACAATCGGATGGAAAAAAAAATTCGAAATTCCATTACGGTGGGGCTGGGGAAATGGACCTCATAAATCAAAACTCTTGGTCACTCTAAGTAAGTCAATTTTTAAGATCGAAAAAAACACCTTCAATGTCAAAATCGCTTAATAAAATTTAAATAATTTAAACCCAAACTCAAGGGGGAGGGGGTTAAAATTTAAAAAAAAAATGGTTTTGTTTTACATGTGAGAGAAATGTTTATAAAATTATTATTATAAAGTCCTTTGTGCAGTAAAAAAAACCAAAATTAAATTCAAGGTCATATACTCATATATATGACAATAATTAATATAACAATATTGTGTTCGAAATATTTCGTATCGCCTTTTTCGTTGAACACAAGCTTTATTTATGTCATTATCGGCACGTCATAATAATAACAACAACGGCACATGATATAATTATGTATTTTTATCTGCAGTGCCTACAGTATATTATATTATATAAAAAAATACCGTACAATTGTCATAGGTACGTACAATTTTCAGAGGATTCGAGTGTGAGAGAGAGATAGATGAATATATGTGCGTGTGTGTGTGTGTGTGTGTGTGTGTGTGTGTGTGTGTGTGTGTGTGTGTGTGTGCGGGCGAGTGTAGGTTATAATTGTATATATGTATAGTGTGGGAGAGACGACCTCGCGGCAGTGATCAGTCTGACAATTAAAAGTAATTGGTAGCCGTATATAGCGGCGGCGAAGGGGTTGAAAATGAATAATGAAATGAAATCACGAGCAACACTCAAAGAAGCAATTTCGACTGGGGTCCGGAGACCCTTTTTTTCATGTTAGGGAAATGACAAATAATCGAATTGTTAGCGATGTTTTATTTTTTTTCAAAGACCGGAAAGGGGCGAACGACTTATGAATGATTGTTTCCCAGTCGCTTTCGTTTTCAGTACGCTCCGTAATCGCATTTCACGTCCCACGCGCAATGGTATTTGTAGAAGAGCACGTCATAATAATAATAATATAATGTTATATTTGTATATGACATTATTGTTGGAAAGCGAATTTTTTTTATTTCACTTCTCATACATTTTTTTTTTCGTCATCCCGGCGATTTGCAAAAACACATTTCCCGTGCCGGATATTGCATATTTATTTTTTTTACAGCCGCTCGCGAGATTCCCTTCACCGGGAGAAAAAGGTTTTTCGGACTGCAAGTTGCGTGCAGTAGCCATAAAAGGCCATACTGTTGCAGAAACTCAACATAGTAATTGAGTGATAATGAAATATCAATTATTATATCGTTGATGCACTCATAAATCAAATCGTTTTAATGCACGAGTCGATGGAATTGTGAGAGTCCCGAAAGTCCACGAGAGGGGACGTAAACTGTGCCACTGACGATTTGTCGATAAATAACGACTATTACAACGACGTTTATGTGTAGGCATATGATTGTAAAGTTTAACCTTATTATATAATCATTATAAATTACGGATGTATTCACCTTTAAAAAATTGTTGTCTATATGGTTCGAAGACAATTTTTCGAATAAAACACCACAATAACTACAACTTAGTATATACTCACTAATAATATTGAATACGATTTCATATTTAATGTATTTATCGTCAAAAAAAAACATTTGATTTGAGTACATTTTTGAGTATTTTACACTTACCTATTTCACTTAAATTATATGTTTACTATGTTAGGTAACTTAGGTACCAATGTATAATATTATATTATACTAATACTAGCTGAATATCCCGTTTTTGCTCTTGTGTAGTTTTATCTTATGGAAAATTCTCTTTACTCTATATAGGTGTATCTCGGTTTGAATATGTATCTATCTTACTTTTTGTGTACTTACCTCATTTCACGGGCAAATCGGCGTTAGTGCACCCATATAGCTTTGTGAAATAATTCGACCTAGACGGGCGACCGTAAGTCGCAGATTCGATTTAGCACTCGGTACCTATATATTTTTGAACGTGGTTTAAACCATACACCTACTCATTTTTCCGACTTCTCTAAAAAACTATCTGTGAAATTTTCGTCAAATTCAATAGAGCAGTTTTAAAGTATAATGTATAAACTACACACAAACATTTGATTTTAAGATATAGTTTCTTTATCGGAGGCCACAAGTGCGACGATCTGGTGCTTGTACTTGATCTGCCGTGATTTGCGATTGACTGACGGCAATAACATTTATTAACGAAAAGTTTCATTTTTCACAGTGAATTATCCCCGCGGTTTGACCACCTGTTTGAAATGCGTATATCGGAAATTCCTTTCTTATCACTCGATATCTAGATCATTAGAGGAACCACTTTTCCATAATTTCAAAAATTCCTACGTTTTGTAGTTTTTAAGATGTAAGAACGAGTGAGCGGTATTTGATTCATATTATAATATAATATATGGATTACGTTGTTATACGCACCGCAATATTCGCGCAAACGTATATTTCTCGGCCTTTCATAGTACTCATAATACACATTATATTCTGCTCCCCGCAGTTACGGTAGTACCTGCCTATACAATATGATTCGCTCCAAAACAACTATGCCACTATATAATATATATGCTATACTTATATATACTAATATTCTATCTATCTACAACTGCTACACTATACTACAGATAATAATGATGTTTATAGTGTGCGACTGTATAGGGTGGACGGACAATGGGGTGGAAATTGCCCCTCTCCGCCGCCCTGACCCACGTCATGCCGAGATCCCTTTCAGGGCTGCGGCGCCGCTTTTGTGACCCGTCCTCACCGCCGTCGTCCGGACAATGGGCTTGTTGATGAAGATAGCCACCGAAAGACAAATGCGAACGGCGGGCAAAGTCTCCGTCCAAACTAACTATATCCTCTTGTGTCGTATATGTTCGTATACACACACACACACACACACAGGTACTACTTATATAAGTTTATGTGTGTGTGAGTGTACAACATTTTAGAGAAAGGAGAGGAGAAAATTATTATTAGTACATTATTCACATAAGGTGATGCTACTGAGATGAGAGAGAAATACTCGAGTCCGTATTGCACACCACTACAATATTATATATCGGACCTATATATAGCCCCCCTCACCCGGGGTGGCGATTGTCGGTTTTCTGATATTATTGTTATATGTACCCTGTATATAATATGACGTATGAAATGAACACTGAGTCGAGTGCACCCGTATAACGTTAACATTAAGACATTAAGTATATACAGAGGTACATATTATTATTATTATAATATGTATGTATGACGTATGTAAACGCTATATGACCCTCTGGTTCGTTACAATAAAATTATTTTGTAATTGGACCGTATTATGCGCATATAATACATCGTGAATGTTATTGTGCACATTATTAGATAATATTATATTATATTTACATTCTCCTATATATATAGATAGGTACTCTCGAATTTGTATAGATCTGCATCTGCGGGGTATGTATATAATAAATAATAATAATATGAGCCGCGGAATATCCCACAAAACTCGGCGGGACGTCTGCGTGCCGCTATTGCCGGACTGTGTTTTATTACTCATATTTAATATTTATGTGTTACGGATAAAAATACAAAATTTCATGAAATATAATAATAATATTATTATTATTATTTTGAAAACGCAAAAGACGTAAAGGTTGAACTGTAAGATTGATATTACATGAATGAATAATATAAACTGTCGAGATATTATATACGATTTCGGAATTCAACTCAAAAATCCGCTACAATGGTGTCCATAATGAATATACGGAATCCAATTATAAACAAATCTTTGAGTATTGAGAAATAATTGTGTTTGTGCTCCCCATTGCTATACAACTATATACAGTGTAGTCCGCCGACGCCCAAACATAATTCAATAATTAACGTAATAGCGGAGGGTCAAACAACTATACATATTATTATTATTGAAAGAGCTATACTATATATACCTATAAATATATATTATACATGATAATATAAAAGATTTTAAAATTGTCGATTTTAATGGTAGAAAATCAATCAATGTATATTATAATCGATTTAGTGATAATATGCGTTGTGTTAAGTAAAAACATCGATCAATTCGTTTTTTTGAAATTATATGGCAATACGCTTAATACACATCAACAAGTTGTTTCGCTCATTAAACAGCGTATAAAAGTATATTATTTTTTTACATTAAGGGGACCACGCGATCATTAATTATGACGTCCCAGCACAAACCAAGAATTCACTCTCGAACTGCTGTGGTTGTTGTTTTTTTTTTTTTTTATCAATTGTTAATCGACTGTATAAAAAATAGGATATACGACGACGGTATGGGTAATTTAAAGCTGTTTTTTTTTTTTTAGTTTTCTAACCACATTTATAGACGTATAGCAATGCTCATGGCTAAGTGTTCAAGGCTAGTTTTTTTTTTTTTCATCCGATTGTCTTATAATGGATTTTTAATGCATCGCAATTTGCATTATTGAATATTAAAAATACAATGTATCTAATAGATTATAAAGTAAAACACCATTATATAAATGATTTATCGGATTTTCATTAATTACAAATAAAATGTATTTTTAAATATTTTATTATAATATTATACATATTATAGTATAATTTACTGCAAGATTCGCCAGACCTATACCATAATAATATAGAGGATATTATAGACAAATAGACAATAAGTAAGCTGGGTCTATGTTGAAGTCTACAACTATATGAATTAAAATATATTAAATAGATAGAACATAGACAAAATTCATAAATATAAGAAATTAATTAATGAAAAGTTGACAATACATATATATATAGTATGGAACGAGAGAATTCTTCGCTTCTACTTAATTGAGTTCTCATCGTTTCGAGATGTCAAGCTTTTTACTCCTAGACATAAATTTTATCATACTTTTAAACAAAAAAAAAAAATTAAAACTGAAAAAAATCAGAAAGTATAATAGTAATATACTTTATAGTCTACGTATCTCTATACTGTAAAATAGGTACATATATCGATTACACCTCGTCATCGAGTATAGGTCGCTGTAATGTAGGTGTTAAGGGATGAAAAACGTTTTTTTAATATTTTTGCTTATCGATTTAAAAAATATAGTTTTTGTTAAACTTTAATTATTTTCTACTGTTTATTTCTAAAATTCTTATAATAGTACATGCACATAATATGTAGGTGGGTACTTAAAAGTTAAAATTAGTTATTCTTCGTATTTGGATTTAAATTATTTTATACCCAATTATAATTGATATGAATATTAAAATTAAAATGACTTAAAATTTTAAAAGTGCTTTAGTTAAAGTAAATAATCTTGAACTCACATTTAGCATACAATTATTATAAAAAAACGATATCTAAGAATCAAAAGGTTGCTCTTATGCATATTGAAACAATAATCATTTACTTAACAATTATAGTTATCAGGTTTACCAACTTTTCGATAACAGAATAGCTAATCAATATTTTTATAGTGATATAATTTATTTTCTATTTTAGTTTTTAAATTTTTTCAGTTTTTTGTATCTTTTTGCTACCGTTTTGTTTGCTACAGTTGTTTTTCGTTTCGGTTTTATTTTTTGTTTTTGAATTTTTTTTTTCACTTAATAACGTTTTCCATCCCTATTTATATTTGAATTCAATATGATAAATCATACGAACATTTCTATACTACTAAGAATATTTTATAATACATTATATTTTGTGCTATTAGTAACACTTCGTTTAATGTTAATAATACGATAGGTTGTGTTAATGGTTTTGCATATAGTTTTTAAAAGTGATAATTATAATTTTATTTCATATAATATTTCTATATTTGAGAAGAGATTAAACACGCGAATATTCTCAAGACCTGATCTCCAACAAATCTATTATGGGTTTCGGCCTTTCGGGTGTTTAATTTTTTAAGGGTTTTTAAGGGTTTACGGGTTCTGGCTAATTCGGGTGTGCAAGTCCGTGCTTGGAAGTTTTCACTTTTGACCCCTCAAAGTACCTACCAACTATAAATGATTTGATAAGTACCAACTACCGGGAACCACCTTTGAGGTTGAAGATCAATAATGGTTTTATTTTCTACAAAAATGTCTTAAAAATAAAATAATAACACGCAATGACATATTATTATTATACATAGTTATTGTAAAACCAATACGTATTCAGTATTCAGCGCTCCGCTCAGAATCTAATAAATACCATATACCTAGTGGTTTTGTTTCTAAAGAAATAGAATAATGTGCAGAGTAGTATATATTAGTTGATAAAAACACGAATTAAAATCCTGTAGGTACCTACCGTTTTGAGTTTAATACACTGATAAACCGAATGAAAATATTCATAGACATTACATATATTGTTTTTTTTTTATACAACTACCTATAATTTTATTCATTAGTCATTTAATTGTATAGATATTTGCATTATGTTACAGGCATGTTAAATATTATATTATGCATATAATTATAATAACTAATAAATAATAAATCATGGCCTTCGGGTCCATTTATGCGGTTACCTTATTATATGTTTAATGGCAAAGGAAACAGTTATAGAACACTAATGAAACAACAAATATTATAATGACAAGGGCGTAAAAAAATCAAGTGTTAAAAAACGTGTTAAACACCGGCAATATCATAATATTTACCCTGAATAACTTTCGTTGAAAGAAAACATTAAATAAGTCTCACTATAATTCTTTGAATATAATTATGTTTAACACTTTAACTCTCTATATAACAGTTCACCATACTACGTTCTAAAATTTTTCATTATTACAATAATTATTAGTGTATTATGATAATATTATGCATAGTATTTAATATGATAATACACAGTAGCTGGTACTTCTACCCACTAATGAATAATAAGTAATAACCCATCGTATAATATTATTTAGGTACCCAGCTTACAATATAATGCATCGTCCGCGTCCAGTTTTTATAAAAGAATATTATCATATTATGATAATACTTTCATAAATTAAAACTATGCAAAATTATACGTTTTTGCCCTAGTGAAAAAAATTGGAAAATCCAAGTGTAAATTAATTTGCGAAGAATAAAAAACGCACCAGATTATTTATTATGATGTTTCGAGGTATCTATAGGTATCAAAATAAATACGTACGTTGGTACGTAAAAGATAGATTTTCAAAAGTAATTATTTTTATTATGCTACCTGTTATAGTGCTAAATTATATAAACGCTTTCCATTTATTATTATATAGGTATAGTTACATCAATATAATGTATTATGATGATATATAGTCATCAGTCGTCACTAATTTAAGTAGCCAGTACTTATACCTAGGTATTTATGACGTGTGCAGGACCCGTTTGGTCCAATTAAAAAAATAAACACAACACATTTGGATTAATTTCAGGGCCCTCTGTTGAGATCAAATTATAATAATATGCAACACTTCCTACATATTTTACCAAGTATAACAAATAACAATATTACTATACTAAAGACACTTTGACGAGAACAACAATCAGACATACCCGCACGAATTCCTAATTAAGATCCATCATCCATAATATTTGCACTAAATTACAATATGTAGTTCAGTGGTGCCCAACTTAAATAGACTCGCGATCGACCTCTCAGTTGTTCAGATGGACCAAAAAAATTTAAAAAATGTTATCAATAAACAAAATTATATTTTATATAGGTAAATACACAGTAAATAATAACACTGCATGGATGGATTATAATTAGTGTTTGAAAATTTCATCAAATGTGTGAAATATTTAAGTATTTTAATAAATTTTGTTTTATTTTTAAATAAGTTTAATATTTATATATAATTGTCATAAATCAATTTCATAATTGTATGGTACCTAAATTTATTTGTAACCTTTGGTATTATACATTTAAAATGGTATTTTTTACTACTGAATTCTTACAATAGAATTTAGAACACTGAATATTGTGTTAAAAAAAAAATTGTGTTTTTATTTGTGTTAAAAACAAATTTCAATGTTTCACTTTTTTATGCTTCAAACACTAACTATGATTAATGATTGTATCTAATAGTATTAGAATAAGATAAAACGGTTCGATTCATAAATGTATACGAACCCGGTGAAGGACGTGAATGGGAAAATAGGAATTAATACGGAATATCCATCAGAGTACCCACAGGCCACAATCTACATAGCTACTCAATCGCAAGGTGTATAATTTCGTTTTTTATGGTTATATTATATTATTGCCTTTATCAGTTAAATTATTACAATCGTGGGTTAAACAATAATATAATTACTAAAAAAAAAAAATAATGATTTATTTGTCTACCGAAAAAAATTCAAGAAAAGACGAAAGCCATCCGTTGAACTCATCTCGCGATCGACGATCGACCTCTCAGCCACCTCTGATATAATATAAGTATAGTCGACGTAACAACTCGACTTAATAATATCATTCAAGAATATACCCATGAAATAATTATTAACACAACACATCACATTATCACACCACGCAGTAGCGATACTTTATTGATAATGTCACGATCTGCAGACAAGACAGGTTCATTTTTTTAATTCGAGTTTACCTATACCATATTCGTTATGTTGGAGTTTATATTTTATAAGGTTTATGACCTCCCGAGTATGCCAGAATTAAATACCAAATTTCAACATTGTATATAGGTAAAATTAACTACTACGTATTGGCCTATCCGTTCACAGAATAGCCCTGCGGTCACTATTCATTATTCGTTTGGGTTTTATCAAACTTCGGTAGTATTATTATTGTCATTACATATATCATTAAATACAATATTTTAAATTCTTAATTTGAAAAAAATAATGGAAATCTTTATACGGAATACGGATAAACCTAACTTATAGATACTCTAAATGGGTATAGATACTCCAACGAATTCCTAATCCCACTAATCTATATATATACCGATTATATTATCCATAACGTGGTATTCCATTTAACGTAAGACACTCATTATTTCAGGAAGAACAAACATTATTAAAAATATATTTTTTATACATTTTTTGAAATAAAATTAATTTTTTTACTATCTTTTATCGTTATTAATTTTAAGTTGTCTACTCTTTTGAGTGGCAACATACATTTTTAATATCATATTCAGAAACTACGTAATATCATAGTTTATATTTTTTGAGTATTTCAAACTATATATATAAATCAAATTGTCGACTATATATAGTAGTTTATTATTTATAATTAGTTAAAGTTTAGATGACCCACACAGCATACAAATATTTCCCAACTATAGGTATGGTAAAAATATTTTCAGAAAAAATAAAATAAATTAAAAAAGGTTCTCTGCTGTACAGTAGGTTACAAGTGGGTCACTGTATAATGGATGGTATTAAATTTGAATTCAATGATATAATATCATTGTATAAGAAAAACGATTCTGAGCGGTGACGGTATGCCAGTCTAGGTATAAGACATATTATATACTTATCTATAATGGTACCTATTAAAAAAAATTGGCCTATAATAGGTGCCTATAATAAATTCCAAATTAATCATATCACAATATCCATTAGGTACTTATAACGCGTTATACATCAACAACAAACCCTGATCCTATCATAGATATATAATAGTGTACTTTAGAAATTTCAAATACCCACGAATAATATTATACAATCACAATGAAATAACTAAAATAGTTATTCTAGGTTTTTTTATGTAATTTCATCCAAATTTGAACTTAAAATGACTATAAAAATAAACTGTGCTTGTGTATTTTTTAGATTTTTTGGTAACAGAATTAACTACTTACCTACATGAAATCTTGTTTTAAATTTTCAATCTTTAGATATAAAAGCTGAACATATTTTTATAAATTTTTAACTACAAAATAATTATTCAATATTAAACTTGATAAATTTTGCCAAAATTTGATCTTTAAACGATTATAAAAAAAAATTATGCCTGTCTATTTTGAATATATTCAACTGCTATTGTAATAATATTTTATTAACCTTGTATTACATTTTTACACTTTTTGGCCCAACAGATAAAACTTTATTAATATTCATAGAAAAAAAAAATTGAAAACTGACAATGCCCGTAAACAATGTTCATGTATCTAGAGTCATTCGTTTTTAAATTATATCAAAATAAGAAAATCGTTACATGAATAATCTAGTAAATAACAAATTTTGTAAAAATATGAAATTAAAATGCTCATAAAAATTTAATTTCACTTTCCGGTAGACATTTTCTTTTTGGTAAAGGTAGACCAACTTGTGAAAAATCTTGTATTACATTTTCAAATCTTAGATTTAAAAATAAAAATTTTTATGAATTTCTAACTAAAAATAATTTGCAAGATTTCTTGTTTTTTCCGTATTTTGTCAATATTTGAACTTTAAATGCTTATAAAAAAAAACTTTGAGTAGGTACTGTGTAAGTATTTGGTAACTCGAAATTCTCAATATCTCGAACGAATAAAATTCCCATTAAAATAACAATAACACTTTCAGATTTTGATAACTTGACATTTTTAGTAAGACCATTTTTCCCCCCCGTGAGCCTCGAGTTACGGTGAGTCGACTGTATATGTAATGTTTTTTAACAACTAAAAATAATGAAAAAAAAAGATTTCATAAACATTAATAATAGTTTTCGAAACAATAATGAGTATCATAACTCTTTATGTGTTTTAATAGACCTGCATGATAAATGCGTTGGTCAAATGAATGAGAAGACGAAAAGCCGTAGGTAAACCGTAAAAAAAAAAACGGGGTTAAATTTCACGACTTTTAATTTTCGGTACCCCTCCCCGCCTGCCTGATTTTTAATTCCGACGGCTAGCCCTGCAGGTTAATTCGCGGACAACGACCCCGCGGGGTGGCGACGATTGGTGTTCCAAAACAACAGCCGGGGATAACAATAAAAAAATACCTCCCCCCCACCAGAGTCAAGTGGTTTTACGCACTCGCGAAAATCCATTGGCCGACGGTGGCGGTACACGAGCGCGCGCGTGCGCTCGCCGGTTTTCGGCGGTCCGCCTAGCGAGGAGACCGTCTGCGGCGCACGACAATAGCCACGCTCGCAGAGAGGCCGTCTCGCGTTGTGCATTGTTGTCGCCGCCGCCCCCGCCGCAGCCAATACAATCGTACCGTCACGGCCCATTGTGTCCCGCGGCCACCGCCCCCGCTTCCTGTTCCTCGCCCGTCAGGCGCCGTCCCGTCGCGCTCGTAATCCCTCTTTCGTGTATTCCGCGATTGTCTGGGCGGCTCGCGATACACAAAATACACGATAACAATAACAACAACAACAACAACGATATTATTAATATGGCGACCTGTTGACTGCAGTGGCGGACTGGGTCGCAGGGAAAATTCTCAGAGGGTCACGATGACTGCAGTTTGTTCATTCGAATGCATATATTGTGCTATACAGGGTGATTATTTTATCACTGTACATAGTTTTTCAGTGCACTCATAATTTCAAAAAGTATGATATAATTAATGTTTTTGAAAATAATTTTTTACGAGCGGCGTCTAGATATTGGTGCAGGTATGGGTTTGTAATTTTCCACCTTGCATATCTATAATATATAAAACAATAAATCGAATCAAAATTTCATTATAGAACTTACAAGTGTATCGTGTATGTTTGTGTCCACAATAAAATGTATATATTGAACATTTGTACCTATGTGGCTATGTATATGCATCACGCGCGAGAGTGTGTGTAGGTTTGACAGTGTCTCGACACGACGCAGTAAAAGGACACCATTATTATATTAATATATTATAATACAGATGTTATATATATAGGATACATAATATTATATATACCTACTATAAACATAATAATAATAATATAATATATACGGCATAATATATCAATTCATTAACGCAATCAACGATCTGTCTAAAAGAGTGGTACTCGAGACTGCTCACGCGAATGATTTACAATTCAGACACAGTATAAGCATTTCCGTGCATAAACACCGATTATAATATACAGATTACCTGCACACTCTGTATTATGGTATATATTATAGCTATAGGTATATAGGTATACTTTATTTACGTGTAGGTGTAAATATTAGTAGATTATAAAGGCGGTAATTTCAAAATTGTCTAATCCAATGCCATTGCATTATATACTATAATACTATATCATGCCTCAGTCGGCTGTATACCTATGTGGTCGCAGCTAGACTTTTATTTTTATAATTGAAGCTCATCGTCTTATTTGCCCCAGAGGTGGATTTTCTGATAATATGGTATCTATAGTTAGGAGTTAATATTATAATGGTAAGTATGTATAGTATCGAATTAAAAATGATTTTGAAAACTTTCACTATGAGTTTACCCACACAGTATTTGGGAATTGATAATATTTACTGAATATTTTAGAGTGCATAAATAATGAATATTTGATTAATAATATTGTATAAATATTTTCTTCTCATAAAAACAAAATATTGTTATAATAATGTGATGTAAAAACGTTGACTAAATATGTATATAAAGTTTCCATGAAACTGTTTTTTGAAAATGTATGATTAAAATATTTTGTAAATCTTTTTTTATAAAACATGAACTTCTTGGCCAAATAATATAATAATCGTGACCCAATCATAGCTCACAGTTTGGAAACATCTGCTATAAAAAAACTTTAATTTTGTGATCAGAGCAAACCAGCAAAGAGGGGTGAAAATCGCACAACTATATTGGTCAGAAAACCATTAATTTTCTAATTTATTTACCGATTGTTGTATAGCGAAACGGTCGTTGTGGGGCCATCTGTCGGACGGATGTCGAGTCAACCTCACACAATTTCTTTTCGCGCGCGCACAATATCACCCATCACGCACGTGAAAGAAGTGCTTTAATTTTATTGTACCTATAAACATTAAATACTAGTACATTTTTTTCCACTGTTTGTATTTTTACTTATTGCACAAGTTTACTGTAGAGTTCCTATATTAATACTGTGTTTTGATGTACTCATAATGTAATTTAGAACTTCTGGGCTGTCACAGTTCTGTCAGTGGGGCCCAGTATTTTGAAAAAAAAAAATGAATAATAACTAATAATATATAAGAAAAAAAATCTGGTAAGTGGATGTTGCTCTACTGTACAGTAGGTTACAAGTGGGTCACTTTATAATGAATTGTATTAAATTTTAATTCAATGAGATCATATCATTGTATATACGAAAACGATTCTGAGCGGGGACGGTTTGTCAGTCTGGATATTTTATATTGTTATTATAATTATATAACTAGCAGTATTATCCAGCTTTTCCCGGGTTATAATTAATCCATATTTCTAATTTTTCTGTTCTGTTTCAGTTGAAATACTCATATTTAATAAAAACACAATACTTAATTGCAATGATTCATTTTAACTTCTTATAATTATCATGGACCTATTTTTGATGTAAACCCATAAAATTGGAGATACAATCACCAAATACTTGAAAACCGACGAAAATCCAATATCGTTAGGATTTCAGTTCGTATATTTTATATTTATGTGTTTACATACACAATGTTTTAATTTCTAATGCTTTTTTTATCACCATAGAAACGAAAAAAAAATTATATTAATTCAACTTACAGGCTATAATAATTAATATTATATAGGCCCGGTTTTTCATTCATCCAGTTATTCGCCAGATATGTATCCGTCGGATAAACTTATCTGGCGGATAATCTTTCAAATAAAGTTCTAACAATATAAAATATCCAGACTGAAAAATCGTTTTTCTTATACAATGATATTATATCATTTAATTCAAGGTTAATACAATCCATTATACATTGACCCACTTTTAACCTACTGTATACAGCAGAGCAATATCCACTTACCCGCTTTAAAATGGGCAATAATACACTTTGGACTAACTGTTAGACAGAACGTTTTGACAAAGTTTCATCAATGTAGTGCATTTTGACACTATTACGATAGGTATTTTAAATCGATATAATAATACCTAATGAGAAATAGTACATTTAGACATAACCTGATGGTTTTAAGCTATTCTCTAAAATTTTTTCCATATACTTTGATGTATAACAATTTTTTTCATATTTTAGCAATAGTAGGTACACTATGGAATGTCACCCCTCCTTTCGGTATTATCATTATAGTTAATAAGTTGTTATAAACTTATAACAATAACTGCGTGTAGGAACACAGCCGACGTCAATTTATTCGGATTTATTTGTCACTATAACCACAATACTAAATCTAAACAGGTCATACGTTCAAATATTATTTTAATATCTTATATTCGTATCTATTTGAATCTTTTTAAATTACATACATGTGGTCGTTCATATATATTTGCCAAATTGTATGTACGTTACAATGGAAGTATTTTGTAGCTTCAAGATTAAATAGGTACTGTAATTTAATATATAATTATATTAAGTAAAATAACAAAATACACCTAAAGCATAATATATGATCTACAGGGTGTATCTTTAGTCATTGTACTCGGGTTTTTTTTAACGATTATGGAACGATGGTATTTAATTTCTTTATAACAAAAAAAGACGTATTTCTTTATTTTAAGCAGGCAATATTTTTATAACAATTTCAAAATTTTAACACTCAGGTGTACCAATAGCAAAATCAACTTTTTTTTTCAAATGCATGCATGGTACCATGGTAACCACTATATTTTTTAATGGATTCTGGTGACTGGTAAGCTTTTTTTTTCTGAAAATATTGATAGTCGAATCATCAATTTTGGCTAGCTAGTTATAGTATTACATAATTCATAATTCATAATTTTTATTTTAACATATTATGATCATAAAAATCAATACTATTATTTTAATTTATTGTTATAATCGTAATTAATTACTTTATATTTTTTTCATCACAGTTACTTTTCTTACAATATCATAAACTTGAATTCTTTATTAGGTAGGTGGTTAAGGTAATAATGGTAAATTGGTAAATGGTATTCGATAGTCGATATTAATATACCTAATATTTAGGTAGGTACCTTTAACCTGAGTTAATTACAGATTTTTATAATAATCAAATACCATTATTACCATAGCCACCTAATGAAGAATTCAAATTTACTAAGCAAAGTAACTATAATCAATTAATTATGATTTTTTTTTTTTTAACTATTTAATAGGTAAAATAACTAAAATGATTTTCTTATTATGACTATATAAATATAGTTACTTTTTATGGTAATATTTACTATATTTTATAGTTGATTCAGTTTTTAATGTTTGAGTTAACTAAAAAATATAGGTAGTTAAAATAGCATATTTCAGTTCGAATAACTATAATAACTTGACTATTATATTTTAGTAATTCTGACTAACCTGCTTATAGCTATCCCTATAGCAATTAAAATGTACGGTCAATCCTACTATTTTTATAGTACAAACAACTGTTTTGTTTTTTCCGACTCAGTATGGTTTGCCAAACGATTCGTTCTATCCATAGTAAAAACTTGGACACTATCTCGTGTAAATATCTGGCCAATCCTTTGTGGTGCACTCTTTATACCAGCCGACGTGATGCCTACTTGAGTGTACATGCACGTGTAATTGGCGTGCCCAATTTGAAGGGAACTACCAGCAATGCGCTGTGTGACAAAACCGAAGAAAAACAGTTAAAACGGATGACTGTGGATACTATACCAGTGGGGAATTTACGAGAGTATGTCCAGGGGTACTGGATCCTCCCACCTCATTGTGTAGGAATGAACGGACAAGGGCATATTTTTTCATCTGCGTCTACGCTCAGCATATTAAGTTTAGCTTGGTTATAGTTTAAATATTAGAAACTTGATGGGAAGAAAAATATCTATGTTTGTACTTGGGTTTTTTTTTACGGTAGTCCAGGTTAAAGTGTGTTATATGAAAATTTTTAATTTAATGTAAAGGTACGGAATACTTGCTAATTAATTGAATAATCTTAAAAACCCACATTTACACACAGATAATTGCAGTGGTGCCAAAGTGTTTAAAATATACTATGAAATCGTACGTCAGGGGTACCATTATTATCCCCCCTTTTTTAATATAAGAATTAGATGCAATCAAAGCACCTACATAATATAATTCAATGTTTAATAATTTATTTTTACGTTTTAATGTAAATTATGAACCCACAGCGGGGTATCGGGACATACTGATCCAGGGACATTTTGATCCGGTTTGGGGACATTTTGAAAGTGAATCTAGTTGGTACTTTGGGGGGTCAAAAGTATAAATTTCCCAGTAGTTTTCACAAGCGCCGGGAAAAACAACATAAAAATTAAGGATAAACGGGAATTTTTACGCAAAATTGGTTTTCCAAAAAATCGATTTTGGTTTTTGGTGTAACTCTGAAACAAATGTACGTATATACATGAAATTTTCACTGGTTGTTTATATTTGCATTTTCTATACACGATAACATTTTCAAAATATTTTGATTTATTTTGAACTGTTTAGGGACATTTTCATTTTCCATTTTTTTTTAGTTTTTTTTCTAAAAATATCAATAAAATTTTATTTGTTGGTTGCGAAATCTTGAAAATTTAATAGAAGGCTCCTAATATATTGTTTCAAAGGCAGATGAAAAATATTAAAAATCCTTAGTCACAATTTTTTTTTATAAGCATTTAAAGTTCAAAAATTGACAAAATATGGGAAAATCACGAAAATTAGCAAATTATTTTGAGTTAAGAATTCGTAAAAATTTTTCTTTTTAAATCTAAGATTTAAAAACTAAACACAAGATTCCTTATAAGTTTGTCTACCTTTATCAAAAGAAAAATGTCTATAAGAAAGTCAAATTAAATTTTTATGAGCGTTTGAAATTCAAATTTTTACAACATTGAATATTCACTCGATTTCCTATGTAGCGATTTCCTTATTTTGTTGTAATTCAAAAACAAATAACTGTAGATACATGAAAATTTCACTGAATGTTTATATTAGCATTTCCTATACACCATACAATTTTGAAAATATTTTGACTCTTTTTGAGCTGTTTATGGACCTTTACAGCTTTCAATTTTTTTTAGTTTTTTTTCTACAAATATGAATAAAGTTTTATCTGTTGGTTCAAAAAGTGTAAAAATTTAATACAAGGCTCCTGATATATTGTTACAATATCAGTTGAAAAATATTAAAAATACATAGGCACAGTTTTTTTTTTATAAGCATTTAAAGATCAAATTTTGACAAAATTTATCAAAATCTCGAAAATTATCAATCATTGTAATTAATAAATTATAAAATGTTCAGTTTTTATAGCTAAGGATTGCAAATTCAACACAAAGGTTCTCGTAAATAGTTCATACTGTAACCAAAAAATCTAAAAAATATATGAACACAGTTATTTTTTACAGACATTTTAAATTAAATTTGGACGAAATTACATATTAAAAAACCTAGAATAACTATTTTAGTTATTTTGTTGTGATTGAATAATATTATTCGTGGATACTTGAAACATTTAAAGTGTACTATTTTTGTTGATGTATAACGCGTTATAAGTACCTAATGGATATTTTGATATGATTAATTTGGAATTTATTATAGGTACCCATTGTAGGTCAATTTTTTGTTTAATACCATAGATATGTATATAATATGTCTTATACATAGACTGACATACCGTCTCCGCTCAGAATCGTTTTTCTTATACAATGATATTATATCGTTGAATTCAAATTTAATATCATCCATTATACAGTGACCCACTTGTAACCTACTGTACAGCAGAGCGACACCCACTTGCCCACCTTTTTTTCTTTGCATTATACTACCATATAAATACTAACCATATTATTATATGCATATCTATAGATATCCTTTGCAATGTAATTATAATTTAATTAAATAATTTAAAAATAAAAATACCTAAGCAAATGTAATGTACAATAAACATAGGTACATTAGACTGTTATGAGAATGCACATACTTTCATTATTATTTAAAATATGTATCTCAATAATATAAAAAATATATATATATATAAGTAGTTTGAATGCATCAGTCATGGATAGACATTTTGCAGTACATTTAATTAAAAGCTAAGAGTTTTAGTAGGAGCTTGGTGTGTCGATTGTTAAGACAATGTCAATTTCTTAAAACATACATGTAACATTATACATATATATATACCAAGTTTAATTACTGCAATTCACACCTTATATTTTTATATAATATACTAACCTTCACGTTGGCAAGAAAACATGAAAACTGCATATAGGTACATGTGATATCCTCAAATGGTGTAACTATCCTTAAAATATTGTATTATTTGTCATCATTTTTATGTGGTTGGCATGCAAAAATTTACTATACATATCATTTATATACTACTTTATATAATTGTTATTTATTATTATAATTTTAATTGTATTGAGTTTAATGTGTTATATATTAAGATAAATATATAATAACATTAATTGATACCCATGTAGTTTCATTTTTTTCTTACTTATTTTATTGCACTATACACCTTTAGGCTGCCCTTACCTACAATAAGCCATTGGTTAACAATTAATGTTGTCTTTAGTATTATTCATTAACCCATAGTACCAGCAGTAATTTGTTCGAGCCTATGCATTCCATTTTAAAGGAGAGTTGTGCCAACTTATAATTATGATAACTTCTGTTATATATATGTTGTAATATAACTTAGGTTAGGTTATGTATAAAAAAAAACACTTATAAATAATTGTTGTAAATAATCATTTATATTTCATTCTGAAAATATATACAAAAACAAATTAGAATTAGAAAATAAAAAGAACTATAAAGCCATTATCCTATAAACAATGTATTTAACAACATTTATAACTAACATATTGTATATTACATATTATATATATATATATAAATATTTTTAATATTACTCACTTCCATTCTCATGGTGGCCAGACCACAGGCCACCGACGACACAGCACTCGGGCCTCGGACTCTAAAGACTAAATTCTTAAAAAAAAATTGAAGGGGAGTGTTGGCGCCCGCAGGCAATTGCATTTTAGAAAACCAAAAAAAATGTAGAAAAAATTATACGATATTAAGGCCTATTGAAGAGTTCAAACTAAAACGACCAGAATCTTAAACAGAAAAACAACTGACGATGATAAGTTCATTAAAGAATGATAATACAAAGGGCACCACAGGTAATCAATAAACTAGTCTGTCCAAAAAATTCAACTAGAGTCTAATTCCTAAAAAAAAATTGAAGGGGAGTGTTGGCGCCCGCAGGCAAATGCATTTTAGAAAACCAAAAAAAATGTAGAAAAAATTATACGATATTAAGGCATATTGAAGAGTTCAAACTAAAACGACCAGAATCTTAAAGAGAAAAACAACTGACGATGATAAGTTCATTAAAGAATGATAATACAAAGGGCACCGCAGGTAATCAATAAACTAGTCTGTCCAAAAAATTCAACTAGAGTCAAATTCTTAAAAAAAAAAATTGAAGGGGAGTGTTGGGGCCCGCAGGCAAATGCATTTTAGAAGACCAAAAAAAAATGTAGAAAAAATTATACGATATTAAGGCATATTAAAGAGTTGAAACTAAAATGACCAGAATCGTAAAGAGAAAAACAACTGACGATGATAAGCTCATTAAAAAAGGAGGGCACCTGCAGGTTATCAAAATTCAACCAGAATCAAATTCTAAAAAAAAAATTGAAGGGGAGTGTTGGCGCCCACAGGCAAATGCATTTTAGAAAACCAAAAAAAATGTAGAAAAAATTATACGATATTAAAGCATATTGAAGAGTTCAAACTAAAACGACCAGAATCTTAAACAGAAAAACAACTGACGATGATAAGCTCATTAAAGAATGATAATACAAAGGGCAACGCAGGTAATCAATAAACTAGTCTGTCCAAAAAATTCAACTAGAGTCAAATTCTTAAAAAAAAATTGAAGAGGAGTGTTTGCGCCCGCACGCAAATGCATTTTAGAAAACCAAAAAAAATGTAGAAAAAATTATACGATATTAAGGCATATTGAAGAGTTCAAACTAAAACGACCAGAATTTTAAACAGAAAAACAACTGACAATGATAAGCTCATTAAAGAATGATAATACAAAGGGCACCTGAAGGTAATCAATAAACATGTATGTCCTAAAAATTCTACTAGAGTAAATTCCTAAAAAAAAAATTAAAGGGGAGTGTTGGCGCCCGCAGGCGAATGCATTTTAGAAAACCAAAAAAAAATTTAGAAAAAATTATACAATCAGAACACATATTGTTAAGAACCCCTGTCTATATTAGTTAGTATATATATATAATAGTGTATAGGATAGTATTGTACGACGGCGACTGTCTGGAATTGCTGCGACAGCAATTCCAGGCAAGCGCTGGCTACAGGCACGGCTCGTATAGCAAGCCGTGCCAGTGGCATTTCAGAGCAGTAGACGGAACCTTGTGATTCGCGCCAGAGCATTATTATTGTCAGACCATTTTTTTTTATTAAGTGTATTGTAAGTTTTTCTTTTCGAGTAATATAGAAAGTAACATATAGTTCGAAAGTGTTCGTTGTTTTATTTGTGCACGGACCTCCAAGGAGATCCGTAACACTTTTGGTGGCAGCGGCGGGATCACGACAAATATCAGTATCCCGTTACCACGAGCAATAGCCGAACTAGACTTTCAACAATATATTAGAAGAAAAGGAAACGAACAAAAGCGTATCCATCCGAAACAGAACATTGTACACAAAGTTGCGTAAGGTAACATTAATAGTATAAGATATTATTATTTTATAATATTTTATATATTTTATATACATCTATATGGTGTGTATATATACATGCAAACGGTTGCGTGTGAACGTGTCTCTATAAACGCGCGATCAGCAAATTCCCGGCGTGGTGTAATACATACATACGCCGTCGAAAAAAAAAAAAAATTGACGACAGGCAGCCGCCGTGTGTGTGTGGGCCCGGCGTACGTGTTGCCGCCGCCGTCGTGGTTGTGACGACATCCGTGTCGCCGCCGCCGACGTTTGAAAACAGACGACAACACAGCTGTTACGATAATACGATATCAGAGCCGCCGCGCGCCGCCCTCGTTGTTTATAAACACGATAGCGCCGCCGTAACGAATTTACATCAAAATATAACGATATATTTACGTTATTTAATCATCGAAGCGAAACCCAATAATTAATTATTGGTCCCCGCGCCAGCAGTTTCGGGGCGTAGAACATCGTTCCGAAGTGGTTAAGGTGTCGAAGAGGAAATTCGACGTGTTATTGTTCCGAGATCAATTCGACGTCATATACCAGAGCATTCAGCACCAATCACAACGACCAGGCGCAGACGAACACTGAACATTTCAATTCATTATCGTCGAACAATTGTGGTGGTCGTGAGTATTTAGCATTAAGTTTTCAGCTCTGTTTATATTTAAATATTTTTTTTTTTTACAAACATAGGATAATAAATTATTATACACCATATATAAACATAAACCTATGGTAGGGAAAAAGTCTTTCTTTGTAAACACATGTTTCTCAGTGTTTTATTATACCGAATTCTTTTTTTTTTAAATATCTCTTTACGATTGGGAATAAACCTTTTATGAAACTCTTAGGCAAACTTTAATGAGCGCAAATTCGGGGGAGGATTCAACCACCAAGGGGGCTAACACGTCCGTTACTGATACCCCTACCCCTACACCAAGAGTAAGTTTACCTGTAAGGTGCTCCAATCCCGACAATCCAAATTCCGAGCGTCTAAAATACACGAACTTTCCGTCGACCATTTACTAATTAAGGAAGCGGATTTGACTGTAGCCACAAATAGTCTTTTAGCCGAAGTTAACGAAGAACTTAGGGACATCGACAAAAGTTTAATTCACGTCGCCCTCGAAACCATTTCAACAGAAAATTCAGAAAATTCCCAAAACACAAAAATTCTACAGACCAATCAAGAGAAACTTTTGGACTGGTCTTCAAACGACACAGTTGAATCGACAAACCAAGGAATTAAGCTTCTCGTAAATCAAAAACCATTGGAAATAATGGGAGATAAAAATCAACCAACAGGGAGTGGTGTACTAGGACCACAGTTGACCACAGACATTTCAAATAATCCAGATTTAAGCCAATTAATTGATCTAAAGATTCAGGAAATCATGAGGACAAGAGATAGCGCCAGTTCGAGACATGGAGATTCGATATCTAATAATCAAATCGGGCTTCAGGATGCGATTAGGCTATTACCAAAGTCATTCGATGGAAAAGACACCGAAAATTTAGAGATTTTCCTTGAAAAATGCGAATTTGTTGTGTCATGTGTAGTGGAACCGGCAATCCCACGACTGCTTCAGGCAATCCAAACCAGGTTAACCGGGAAAGCGAGGCAAGTAACAAAGTTTAAAACATTCGACACATGGGAAGAATTACGGGAAACACTTAAAACAAGTCTAGAACCCCAGCGAACCACACAACATCTATTTTTAGAATTGTACGCCATCAAACAAAAAAATGGTGAAGATATTCTGACCTACTCCATGAGAGTAGAAGCTTTACAAAATCTTATCATTGAACAGGAAACTGCAGACTTTTCACCAGAAATTGCCCAAGCGATGGAAATTTCTAATAAGAGACAGGTAATTCAAGTCTTTATGGAAGGCTTGGGGAACCTAAAGGACTACATTAAGGCCAGAAACCCACTAACCTTAGATAAGGCCATACAAGCCGCCCGAGAGGAAGAACGGATTAGGATGTCATCCGAAGAATCCAAGAAACTTTACAAAGGAAACGCGGTGGCAACGAAAAAGCCAAATGGTTCTTGCAACATTTGCAATAAACCAGGACATTGGGCCCGCGATTGTAGATCCAACCGAGGTAACAACACAAATCAATCAAAAAATTCCAGCACGCCACACGGAACCTCCAAAGCCGCAGTGAACACCATCACGTGTCAGTACTGTAAAAAACCGGGGCACACAAAAGATGTATGCCGGAAATTAAAATATGTTACCGGAAAAAGGAATGAAGCAGCTCAAGCAGAGACTTCGGAAAACCAAAATCAACCGGGCGCTTCCGGCGGACGTCCGGTAGGGAGCATAAAAAGCGCCGCCATATCATTTCCAGAATCTTCACATTAAAGTCAAATTTAACAGATAATACTTTTACATGCAGAACCTCTCAGACAATTAACCCCAATGCTAAATTTTTACTGGATTCAGGAAGTGATCTCAATCTAATTAAAATTTGTTCACTTTTGGATCAGGTAATGGTATACGAAGATACCATTTACTATTTAAAGGGCATCAACGAACAGTTAGTCCCAACATTAGGTCGGACGACTATAAATATTCAAATTGGCGAGCGTATGATGCAAGTAGAATTTCAATTAGTACATTCCAACTTTCCCATTACACAAGATGGAATTTTAGGGAAACCCTTTATAATAGGGAACCATACGATTATTAATTATCAAACTAATGAATTAATAGTACCAGATACCGTTAACATGAAAATCCAAGCTCGAACAGAAACTTTGATCGCAATACCTATCACAGAATATCAAGAGGGTGAAACACTTTTAATCCCAGCTCAAAAGATTTCAGAGAATATCCTATGTAGCAATACGGTTAACCAAGTGCACCAGAATCAGATACTTATAGCGGTGATTAATCCTACGGAATCTTCAGTGGAACTTACCCAAGCACAAACGAAATCAATTTCTATTCATAAGTTTGATGAAGTTAATGTTTATGCAACACAGAACATACCAGAAAAGTCCAGCGGACAAGGCCGTTTAGAAACCCTAAGGGAAAAATTAAATTTGGATCATCTAAACCAAGAAGAAAGAGAATCTCTTATGCCAATATGTGAGGAATACTCAAATATCTTCCATCTAGATGGAGATAAACTATCTTGCACTGACCAGATTTATCATGAAATCAAAACAAACGAGGCCGCACAACCGATTAACGTACGTCCATATCGGTTGCCTTTTAAGCATAGATAAGAAATTGACAGACAAGTTCAGCAGCTTGAGGAGGACAACATTATTGCTCCGAGCAAAAGCCCTTGGAATGCGCCATTACTCGTAGTTCCCAAGAAGCCTGATGAAAACGGTGTCGTGAAGTATCGCGTGTGCGTGGACTTCAGAAGGTTAAACCAGATATCAACAGGAGACGCGTATCCTCTACCGAACATTACAGAAATTCTGGACCAATTGGGAAAATCCAAGTACTACACTACGTTGGATTTGGCCCAAGGGTACCATCAAGTCAAAATGCACCCAGACCATTGCAATAAAACCGCCTTTTCTACGGACAAAGGTCATTTCGAATTTTTAAGAGTACCATTCGGGTTGAAGGGAGCCCCAGCCACTTTCCAATGTCTAATGAATTCCGTATTAACGGGATTGAATGGGATCAAAGCATTTGTGTATTTGGACGACATCATTTTATATGCCCTAGACCTTGAAGATCATTCAAGGAAATTAAAAGAAGTATTCGACAGATTACGAGAAGCAAACCTCAAACTCCAACCGTCAAAATGTTCATTCATGCGAAAAGAAGTGAACTATTTAGGACATGTTATAACCGACAAAGGAGTAAGGCCTAACCCACAAAAGATTGATTGCGTAGTAAAATTTCCAACGCCAACAAATGCTAAGGAGATAAAATCATTTTTGGGTCTGTCAGGCTATTACCGACGTTTCGTTCCGAATTATGGACAAATTGCAAAACCACTCACGTCATTACTAAAGAAGGATGTTCCATTTTATTGGTCGGACCTTTGCCAAGAATCGTTTGACAAATTAAAAGCTATTCTCACCAAAGAACCTCTCCTACAATACCCTGATTTTGAACAACCATTCAATCTCACCTGTGACGCCAGCAATTTTGCAATTGGCTGCATATTATCTCAAGGACCAATTGGGAAAGATCTACCGATAGCATATGCATCGCGCACTCTAAACAAAGCAGAACAAAATTATAATACAACGGAGAAGGAACTTTGTGCAATAGTATGGGGAGTCAAACAATACCGACCGTATCTATATGGTCAGAAATTCAAAATTATTACAGATCATCGAGCGTTAAGCTGGCTTTTCAACGTAAAGGACCCGGGGTCCCGATTAATCCGATGGAGGTTGAAACTGGAAGAATATGAGTATGAAATCCACTATAAGCCAGGTGTTAGTAACACCAACGCTGATGCATTGAGTCGAATCAGAACTGTCACGACTAGATCCAAAACCAAGTCAGAACCTCCAAGACTAGAAGATAGGGTAACGTCTACAAATGATTCCGACAGAATAAAAATCGTAGATTCACAGGAAGTCTCAAACACTTCAGAACCTCTATGCAATCCAGAGCCTTCTGATGAATATTTTTTTTTAAATACCGAAGCTAAACCTACTACCAATGTAATGGAGCTAACAGGTAATATTTTCGACTCAGAATCTACTACATCAATAGCACATTGCATTTCCGCTGATTTTAATATGTCTCGAGGTATCGCCCTTCAAATGAGACGGAAATTCGGGCAGGTGGACCAATTGCGGAAAGAACAAAAATCAGTTACTGATGTAGCCGTTATTCAGTCAGAACAACGAACAATATTTTATTTATTAACAAAAGAGCATCACTGGCAAAAGTCGACGTATCAAGCAATCTATAGCTGTTTACAGAAACTTAAAGAATTGTGTATGCAATTAAAAATAACCAGTCTAGCTTGTCCAAGGATTGGAAGTGAAGCAGATGGACTACAATGGGAAATCATCCGATACATGTTTCGAAACACCTTTGGAAATTCGAACATCAAAGTCTGTATCTACACCAGAGATGAATTAACAGAAGACCAGAAAATACAGAAAATAAAAGAATTGCATGAAAACCCGCTAGGAGGACATCATGGATTAACTAGAACGTTCAATAAGATGTACGAAGAACATAACTGGAAGGGCATGAGAAAACAAATCAAACAATTCATAAAAAAATGTCCAAACTGTCAAAAGAATAAAACAGCGACAAGAACACCAAAAGAGCCTATGGTGATTACCAGCACAGCCACCAAAGCCTTCGAAAAAATATTCCTAGATGTCGTAGGACCACTACCTCGTTCACATAGTGGAAATGCTTTCATCTTAACGTTACAAGATGACCTCACTAAATTCGCATGGGCTTCCCCCATGGAGAATCATGAAGCGAATACGGTAGCACAACATTTTGTGACCAAATTCGTTTGCTTACACGGAATACCGCAAAGTCTGGTGACAGACTGTGGTACGGAATTTTTAAGCAACGTTTTTAAAGAGGTGTGTAAACTCCTAAAAATTAGACAGACGTCGACCACACCTTACCACCCTCAGAGCAATGGCAGTCTCGAAAGAAGTCATCGTTCTTTAGCAGAATATTTACGAAATTTTATCGGAAAAGACCAACTAAACTGGGATACTAGAATCCCATATGCGATGTTTTGCCATAACTCCACTGTTCATTCAGCCACGAAATTCCAGCCATATCATTTGGTCTATGGAAATTCTGTAAAAATCCCCACATCTTTCACTAACGAACCAGAACCTCAGTACAATTATAATGACTACCAATTCGAAGTCAAAAGACAAATGCAAGAAGCTCAGGCTTTTGCAAGAAACAATTTGCTGGAAGCAAAAAGCAAGTCAAAGGAACAGTACGACAAGACAGCAAAACATCAAATTTTTGAAGTCGGTCAGAAGGTTTTACTACAAGAAAAAGCCGCGAAAAACAAACTGGCCCCGAAGTGGTTGGGTCCATATGAAATTGTAGATGTAAATCCAACAAATAAAAATGTAACCATAAAAAAAAATAACAAGAAGAATCAGACCATACACCAAAATTTACTAAAGTTATTTCACGAAAAATGAAACGAGAAAAATGAATTTGTTCCAGGAAACCCATCATGGCATTCGCTGGAATTTCCAAGAAAAATCCGTCATTCTCGAAAATGGTAATCCTGATAATGTGGATATGGGATAGTACATCAGAAGCTCAAGAGAATTATAACATTACTACCTTCCCGGATCACAAAGGATTCTATTATGAATCTCACGGAATGATCAAAACTTCTCACACTAAATGGAACTTGGTAACGTATGTGGACATTGGAATCTTGACCACAAAATATGATAAGTTGATGACCCAGTATAGCGAAATGGAGACAATTTGTAAGCAAATGATAGCAAACTTTGGTAATGCAGAAATAGAAAACATTTGTAATCAATTCGTAAACCAATTTTCTACTACAACCCGTCCATATTTATATGAAATTCAGTTAAATCGTCGTAACGCGATGTTAACAATAGAGCATAACTCAAATCATGAAATTCGAAATCGCCGAGGATTGGGAGGTACCTTCAAGCGCCTGATCAACGTTTTGTATGGTGCATACTCGAAAATCGACACCGAATTCATATTTAAACAGATCGTAGAATTAACCAAAAACAAAATTCAGAATATTAATTTAGTCAAAGAAAAAACAAGAGTTGTACAAGCAGAAATATTGGATGCAAATCATACTTCACAGGAAATCGCAGAACATCATCAGAAACTCGATAATAACTTGCAGTATTTACAAAGACTGACCAAAGAAAGTATCGTTAAAATCAATAAACTAGAATTTAAAAATAAACTGTTAGAGCAAGCCTTTTTATTCGAGGTAACTCTCAATCAGTATGCTTACGAAACACAAAACCTTATTGCCATTATAAATGCAGCACTGGATGGCAAGATCCACACCAGCGTAATTACCCCCAGAAAATTAATACAGGAGTTAAAAGAAATTAAAATCAACTTACCCATGGAAAACGACCTCCCGATAGAAGTAATACCTGAGTCCATGCCAAACCTTTTCAAAATCTCTGAAATAACGATTTTCGTGCAAAACGAGTACTTAATATTTTCTATTGAAATACCCTTGATTTCAAGTAAAGTATTAAATGTGTATCGAGTTGTTTCATTACCAATGATATATTCTACCAATACATTAATTTTAATTGAACCCGAAGTCGAATATTTGGTAATTAACAATGATAATGAGGAATTTTTCACTATGACAGGGAAACAGTGGGAATCATGTGTAAATTTAGACACTTACAAATTATGTAAAGGTGGTCAAACATTTCACCGCCGCTCGAGATCGAACGTTTGCGAAGTAGCACTTCTAACATATCAACCAATCCCAGAAACTTGCAAAATAAAATTTGTAACATTAACAACGTCCATTTGGGATAAGTTATTGGATTCCAATGCATGGTTATTTTACACACAACCAACTTTAGTGACCATCAAATGTGTGGAACCTCCACAAATAGTAACATTTCAGATCTCAGGCGTAGGAAGGTTGACCACCTCCCAAGATTGTGAAATCCATACAGAAAATTCCATTATATTTCCGACCAGTAGATCTAATAGAGGTATCTATACTGATTTAATTCCAGAAAGCAAAAAACAGGAATCAGTATTATCAGAGAGTCTTAAAAATATAATTCCCCAGAACCTAAAAGACATAAGTATCGTACACGATTTTAATTCTTTATCCAAAAGGTTAATAGAAATAAGTAAGTTACCAAAGGTAACAACAAAGTCTCTAATAATATTTCAAATGGAATTTCATATGGTACTTGTGTATATCTTAATGTTAACTATAATATCCGTAGTTAGTGGATTAGCTATTAAGTTTAGAAACCGCATAATTAGAATGTACTCTCCGGATTTACCGGATATTTTATCACTGAATAATAAGTAAACATTAGAATCATAAATTTAGTTATGAAAACATATTGTACGGAACATTAGGGAACCATTAGGTCCCTAAGTTCCATTTAAGTTGGGGGGTGTTAAGAACCCCTGGCTATATTAGTTAGTATATATATATAATAGTGTATAAGATAGTATTATACGACGGCGACTGTCTGGAATTGCTGCGACAGCAATTCCAGGCAAGCGCTGGCTACAGGCACGGCTCGTATAGCAAGCCGTGCCAGTGGCATTTCAGAGCAGTAGACGGAACCTTGTGATTCGCGCCAGAGCAATATTATTGTCAGACCATTTTTTTTTATTAAGTGTATTGTAAGTTTTTCTTTTCGAGTAATATAGAAAGTAACATATAGTTCGAAAGTGTTCGTTCTTTTATTTGTGCACGGACCTCCAAGGAGATCCGTAACAATATCAATAAGTTCAAACTACAATCTTCAGATTCATAAAACAGTCAACAATGATTAAAAAGATCCTTTAAGAATTTCAATACAGAGTTCACCTGCAGGTTATCAAAATTCAACTAGAGTCAAATTCTAAAAGAAAAAATTGAAGGGGAGTGTTGGCGCCCGCAGGCAAATGCATTTTAGAAAAAAAAAAAAAAATTTAGAAAAAATTATACAATCAGAACACATTTCAATAAGTTCAAACTACAATCTTCAGATTCATAAACAGAAAAACAACTGACGATGATAAGCTCATTAAAGAATGATAATACAAAGGGCACCTGAAGGTAATCAATAAGCATGTATGTCCAAAAAAAAAATTCTACTAGTCAAATTCCTAAAAAAAAATCGAAGAGGAGTGTTGGCGCCCGCAGGCAAAAGCATTTTATAAAACCCAAAAAAAATTTAGAAAAAATTATAGAATCAGAACACATATCAATAAGTTCAAACTACAATCTCCAGATTCATAAAACAATCCACAATGATTAAAAAGCTCCATTAAGAATTTCAATACAGAGGGCACCTGCAGGTAATCAATAAACAATTCTGTCCAAAAAATTCAACTAGAGTCAAATTCCTAAAAAAAATTGAAGGGGAGTGTTAGCGCCCGCAGGCAATTGCATTTTAGAAAACCAAAAAAAATTATACAATCAGAACACATATCAATGAGTTCAAACTACAATCTTCAGATTCGTAAACAGAAAAAACAACCATTGTTGGTTCAAACTAAAACGACCAGAATCTTAAACAGAAAAACCACTGACGATGATAAGCTCATTAAAGAATGATAATACAAAGGGCACCTGCAGGTAATCAAAAAACAAGTCCGTCCAAAAAATTCAACTAGAGTCAAATTCCTAAAAAAAAATTGAAGGGGAGTGTTAGCGCCCGCAGGCAAAAGCATTTTAGAAAACCAAAAAAAATTATACAATCAGAACACATATCAATAAGTTCAAACTACAATCTTCAGATTCATAAACAGAAAAAACAACCATTGTGGGTTCAAACTAAAACGACCATAATCTTAAGCAGAAAAACAACTGACGATGATAAGCTCATTAGAGAATGATAATACAAAGGGCACCTGCAGGTAATCAAAAAACAAGTCTGTCCAAAAAATTCAACTAGAGTCAAATTCCTAAATAAAAAATTGAAGGGGAGTGTTGGCGCCCGTAGGCAAATGCATTTTAGAAAACCAAAAAAAATTATACAATCAGAACACATATCAATAAGTTCAAACTACAATCTTCAGATTCATAAACAGAAAAAACAACCATTGTGGGTTCAAACTAAAACGACCATAATCTTAAGCAGAAAAACAACTGACGATGATAAGCTCATTAGAGAATGATAATACAAAGGGCACCTGCAGGTAATCAAAAAACAAGTCTGTCCAAAAAATTCAACTAGAGTCAAATTCCTAAATAAAAAATTGAAGGGGAGTGTTGGCGCCCGTAGGCAAATGCATTTTAGAAAACCAAAAAAATTATACAATCAGAACACATATCAATAAGTTCAAACTACAATCTTCAGATTCATAAACAGAAAAAACAACCATTGTGGGTTCAAACTAAAACGACCATAATCTTAAGCAGAAAAACAACTGACGATGATAAGCTCATTAGAGAATGATAATACAAAGGGCACCTGCAGGTAATCAAAAAACAAGTCTGTCCAAAAAATTCAACTAGAGTCAAATTAATAAAAAAAAAATTGAAGGGGAGTGTTGGCGCCCGTAGGCAAATGCATTTTAGAAAACCAAAAAAAATTATACAATCAGAACACATATCAATGAGTTCAAACTACAATCTTCAGATTCATAAACAGAAAAAACAACCATTGTGGGTTCAAACTAAGACGATTCAGATTCATAAACAGAAAAAACAACCATTGTAGGTTCAAACTAAGACGATTCAGATTCATAAACAGAAAAACAACTGACGATGATAAGCTCATTAAAGAATGATAATACAAAGGGCACCTGAAGGTAATCAATAAGCATGTATGTCCAAAAAAAAAATTCTACTAGTCAAATTCCTAAAAAAAAATCGAAGAGGACTGTTGGCACCCGCAGGCAAAAGCATTTTAGAAAACCCAAAAAAAATTTAGAAAAAATTATAGAATCAGAACACATATCAATAAGTTCAAACTACAATCTTCAGATTCATAAAACAATCCACAATGATTAAAAAGCTCCATTAAGAATTTCAATACAGAGGGCACCTGCAGGTAATCAATAAACAATTCTGTCCAAAAAATTCAACTAGAGTCAAATTCCTAAAAAAAAAATTGAAGGGGAGTGTTAGCGCCCGCAGGCAAAAGCATTTTAGAAAACCAAAAAAAATTATACAATCAGAACACATATCAATGAGTTCAAACTACAATCTTCAGATTCATAAACAGAAAAAACAACCATTGTGGGTTCAAACTAAGACGATTCAGATTCATAAACAGAAAAAACAACCATTGTAGGTTCAAACTAAGACGATTCAGATTCATAAACAGAAAAAACAACCATTGTGGGTTCAAACTAAAACGACCATAATCTTAAGCAGAAAAACAACTGACGATGATAAGCTCATTAGAGAATGATAATACAAAGGGCACCTGCAGGTAATCAAAAAACAAGTCTGTCCAAAAAATTCAACTAGAGTCAAATTAATAAAAAAAAAATTGAAGGGGAGTGTTGGCGCCCGTAGGCAAATGCATTTTAGAAAACCAAAAAAAATTATACAATCAGAACACATATCAATGAGTTCAAACTACAATCTTCAGATTCATAAACAGAAAAAACAACCATTGTGGGTTCAAACTAAGACGATTCAGATTCATAAACAGAAAAAACAACCATTGTAGGTTCAAACTAAGACGATTCAGATTCATAAACAGAAAAACAACTGACGATGATAAGCTCATTAAAGAATGATAATACAAAGGGCACCTGAAGGTAATCAATAAGCATGTATGTCCAAAAAAAAAATTCTACTAGTCAAATTCCTAAAAAAAAATCGAAGAGGACTGTTGGCGCCCGCAGGCAAAAGCATTTTAGAAAACCCAAAAAAAATTTAGAAAAAATTATAGAATCAGAACACATATCAATAAGTTCAAACTACAATCTTCAGATTCATAAAACAATCCACAATGATTAAAAAGCTCCATTAAGAATTTCAATACAGAGGGCACCTGCAGGTAATCAATAAACAATTCTGTCCAAAAAATTCAACTAGAGTCAAATTCCTAAAAAAAAAAATTGAAGGGGAGTGTTAGCGCCCGCAGGCAAATGCATTTTAGAAAACCAAAAAAAATTATACAATCAGAACACATATCAATGAGTTCAAACTACAATCTTCAGATTCGTAAACAGAAAAATTACCATTGTGGGTTCAAACTAAAACGACCATAATCTTAAGCAGAAAAACAACTGACGATGATAAGCTCATTAGAGAATGATAATACAAAGGGCACCTGCAGGTAATCAAAAAACAAGTCTGTCCAAAAAATTCAACTAGAGTCAAATTCCTAAAAAAAAAATTGAAGGGGAGTGTTGGCGCCCGTAGGCAAATGCATTTAAGAAAACCAAAAAAAATTATACAATCAGAACACATATCAATGAGTTCAAACTACAATCTTCAGATTCATAAACAGAAAAAACAACCATTGTGGGTTCAAACTAAGACGATTCAGATTCATAAACAGAAAAAACAACCATTGTGGGTTCAAACTAAAACGACCATAATCTTAAGCAGAAAAACTACTGACGATGATAAGCTCATTAGAGAATGATAATACAAAGGGCACCTGCAGGTAATCAAAAAACAAGTCTGTCCAAAAAATTCAACTAGAGTCAAATTAATAAATAAAAAATTGAAGGGGAGTGTTAGCGCCCGCAGGCAAAAGCATTTTAGAAAACCAAAAAAAATTATACAATCAGAACACATATCAATGAGTTCAAACTACAATCTTCAGATTCATAAACAGAAAAAAACAACCATTGTGGGTTCAAACTAAGACGATTCAGATTCATAAACAGAAAAAACAACCATTGTAGGTTCAAACTAAGACGATTCAGATTCATAAACAGAAAAACAACTGACGATGATAAGCTCATTAAAGAATGATAATACAAAGGGCACCTGAAGGTAATCAATAAGCATGTATGTCCAAAAAAAAAATTCTACTAGTCAAATTCCTAAAAAAAAATCGAAGAGGACTGTTGGCGCCCGCAGGCAAAAGCATTTTAGAAAACCCAAAAAAAATTTAGAAAAAATTATAGAATCAGAACACATATCAATAAGTTCAAACTACAATCTTCAGATTCATAAAACAATCCACAATGATTAAAAAGCTCCATTAAGAATTTCAATACAGAGGGCACCTGCAGGTAATCAATAAACAATTCTGTCCAAAAAATTCAACTAGAGTCAAATTCCTAAAAAAAAAAATTGAAGGGGAGTGTTAGCGCCCGCAGGCAAATGCATTTTAGAAAACCAAAAAAAATTATACAATCAGAACACATATCAATGAGTTCAAACTACAATCTTCAGATTCGTAAACAGAAAAATTACCATTGTGGGTTCAAACTAAAACGACCATAATCTTAAGCAGAAAAATAACTGACGATGATAAGCTCATTAGAGAATGATAATACAAAGGGCACCTGCAGGTAATCAAAAAACAAGTCTGTCCAAAAAATTCAACTAGAGTCAAATTCCTAAAAAAAAAATTGAAGGGGAGTGTTGGCGCCCGTAGGCAAATGCATTTAAGAAAACCAAAAAAAATTATACAATCAGAACACATATCAATGAGTTCAAACTACAATCTTCAGATTCATAAACAGAAAAAACAACCATTGTGGGTTCAAACTAAGACGATTCAGATTCATAAACAGAAAAAACAACCATTGTGGGTTCAAACTAAAACGACCATAATCTTAAGCAGAAAAACTACTGACGATGATAAGCTCATTAGAGAATGATAATACAAAGGGCACCTGCAGGTAATCAAAAAACAAGTCTGTCCAAAAAATTCAACTAGAGTCAAATTAATAAATAAAAAATTGAAGGGGAGTGTTAGCGCCCGCAGGCAAAAGCATTTTAGAAAACCAAAAAAAATTATACAATCAGAACACATATCAATGAGTTCAAACTACAATCTTCAGATTCATAAACAGAAAAAACAACCATTGTGGGTTCAAACTAAGACGATTCAGATTCATAAACAGAAAAAACAACCATTGTAGGTTCAAACTAAGACGATTCAGATTCATAAACAGAAAAACAACTGACGATGATAAGCTCATTAAAGAATGATAATACAAAGGGCACCTGAAGGTAATCAATAAGCATGTATGTCCAAAAAAAAAATTCTACTAGTCAAATTCCTAAAAAAAAATCGAAGAGGACTGTTGGCGCCCGCAGGCAAAAGCATTTTAGAAAACCCAAAAAAAATTTAGAAAAAATTATAGAATCAGAACACATATCAATAAGTTCAAACTACAATCTTCAGATTCATAAAACAATCCACAATGATTAAAAAGCTCCATTAAGAATTTCAATACAGAGGGCACCTGCAGGTAATCAATAAACAATTCTGTCCAAAAAATTCAACTAGAGTCAAATTCCTAAAAAAAAAAATTGAAGGGGAGTGTTAGCGCCCGCAGGCAAATGCATTTTAGAAAACCAAAAAAAATTATACAATCAGAACACATATCAATGAGTTCAAACTACAATCTTCAGATTCGTAAACAGAAAAATTACCATTGTGGGTTCAAACTAAAACGACCATAATCTTAAGCAGAAAAACAACTGACGATGATAAGCTCATTAGAGAATGATAATACAAAGGGCACCTGCAGGTAATCAAAAAACAAGTCTGTCCAAAAAATTCAACTAGAGTCAAATTCCTAAAAAAAAAATTGAAGGGGAGTGTTGGCGCCCGTAGGCAAATGCATTTTAGAAAACCAAAAAAAATTATACAATCAGAACACATATCAATGAGTTCAAACTACAATCTTCAGATTCATAAACAGAAAAAACAACCATTGTGGGTTCAAACTAAGACGATTCAGATTCATAAACAGAAAAAACAACCATTGTGGGTTCAAACTAAAACGACCATAATCTTAAGCAGAAAAACTACTGACGATGATAAGCTCATTAGAGAATGATAATACAAAGGGCACCTGCAGGTAATCAAAAAACAAGTCTGTCCAAAAAATTCAACTAGAGTCAAATTAATAAATAAAAAATTGAAGGGGAGTGTTAGCGCCCGCAGGCAAAAGCATTTTAGAAAACCAAAAAAAATTATACAATCAGAACACATATCAATGAGTTCAAAAAACAATCTTCAGATTCATAAACAGAAAAAACAACCATTGTGGGTTCAACCTAAGACGATTCAGATTCATAAACAGAAAAAACAACCATTGTAGGTTCAAACTAAGACGATTCAGATTCATAAACAGAAAAAACAACCATTGTGGGTTCAAACTAAAACGACCATAATCTTAAGCAGAAAAACAACTGACGATGATAAGCTCATTAGAGAATGATAATACAAAGGGCACCTGCAGGTAATCAAAAAACAAGTCTGTCCAAAAAATTCAACTAGAGTCAAATTCCTAAATAAAAAATTGAAGGGGAGTGTTGGCGCCCGTAGGCAAATGCATTTTAGAACACCAAAAAAAAATTTACAAAAAAAATCTACCAATCGAAAAAAAATTAGTTTATGAGGAACCCATGTGAATTAACACTAAACAAAAGAATACGCTGGAAGGTACATTTTAACTACAAACCAAAAACTAGGTATTGCTTACATTATAAAAACGAAAAGATATTATGATCAGAGGTGTATCACTGTAATATATGTATTAGAAAATGCATAAAAATGAATGTAATTTATTTAGGATGCAAAATAATGAAATGAGAAAAAGGTTAATTTAAAATAATATTAAGTTATACATTTTCTATTTACAAAAACTAATAAGTATTTAAAATCTTATAAAAACCTAATAAAATTATATTTTATTATTTTTTAAAATACATATTATTATTAGTTCGTCGTGGTAAAAAAATCATTAATTAATGTTGGCTGTATTTAAGTTTTTAACTATACTGGTACAACTCTAGCTGATAGTCTTTAAGACCGTGTTAAAAACTATGATAATTAGTTAAACTCTAATTTCCTCTCCTATCCTAACCTAACCTAAAATAACCATTATTTAAATATTTTCTTTCATTGTTATGTTTACAATATCGAATACCTTGATAGTTAGTAGGAAAAGATCATTGCAAAGCTCACGACCAGTTATGATAGTCGTCTATCATCACCATTGGATCCACTAACCATAATAGGTTTACCTAATTAACCCTCTTATGACTTATTAGGACACTTTGAATAAAAAGATCTTGAGTCGGTTGCCGAACTTAAGTGTTTGATTATCAAGTTTTTCCTTTGATTTTTGACACCTTAAGCTTATACCAAATATTACAGATGGAGCCATACCTAGCTCACTTGCTCGCGTAAACAATTTAAAGCACATATATGCCACGTGTCTTTGACATTTTTATGGATACATATCAAATTATCTCTGCATAATATTATTTAAATCTATTATTATTATTACCTAATATTATTATTTTATAATATTTTTTTATTTTTTTTAACACTATAATATATATATTATTATAATTCTTTTTTTAAATTATGTATCCTTAAATACTCTGATATTAATATGCCAGCCACCTTTAAGTTTTCTCTATATAAAAAGTAAATGTAAGGTAGAACTGTAACTCAAGTCACAACAGTCTCTCTTTAATACTTTTAACAAAAAAAAAAATATAAATACTATTTTTGATTTAACCTAATAAGACGACCCCGCACGTCTATCTAATATAACTTATTAGTATCGTACATTTTTTTGAATGAATGATTTTTTTTTTTTTGAGCTTTAGCTTGAGCTTGAACCCATTAACTTTGACCATTAGATAGTTTTTTTGCTTGTAGGTTGTTTGTAGTGAGTAGTAACGGTTGGTTAAAACACGTTAGTATGTGTGGCAACTATTTGTTGCTAAAAATGCCGGGTGGTCACCCATCCGGGATCTAGCAACAGCGGCCGATATGTACACTTAACACCTTTCCGCAATTATAATGTCCAGATATTCACACTAAGCCAAAGAGTATGATTATCCGTTACTTGAAACATTAGTTTTTTATTTCTCACATAATATTTTTGGTCGATACTAGTGAGCTGGCGACAGGGCACGTCGCTCTTTTAGAACAATTATCTATTAGGTACTCAATTAAGTCTTTAGATTTACTCACATAATATTTTTGGTCGATACTAGTGAGCTGGCGACAGGGCACGTCGCTCTTTTAGAACAATTATCTATTAGGTACTCAATTAAGTCTTTAGATTTACAAATGATTTATATTTTGTAGACGGGATAATTTTAAAGAGAGACTGTGTAAAGTGCAGAATATTGTGCTATTTAAATTTTAAAGCTTATATGAGCAGAGTAGTAGAATAACATTTTTTCAAGGTTCATTGCATTTAGAATGTAGATATTAGTTAAATCAAACCCCGCAAATGTACCTATAACATATGAAATAATTGTACTTAACCTTCTATGATATTTTTTTATAAAGATATTAAAAGTAAAAACTCAAATTTGGAAATTATAGGAACAGTACTTAATACATTTTCCTTTATTTTAACAGAAATTATTTAGCTAAAAATATAGAAATATCTATATGTACAGCGAGACATGGGACACACTAAGATACAGTCCATAGTTCATAGTTTTGTTTCATTTATAATAATAATAATGCTTTGTAATAACTATAGTTTTTCATAAATTAATATTTAATTAAGTTTGCTTAATGATTTATTTGAAGTATGTATTTGTATGTATTTTTGGGAGATCAGGTATTATTGCAACACTGTTGTCCGTTACCAATACGAGTCTCACTGCACCCCAGTTTCGCCTATACAGCTGATAAATCATTACTTATTACCAGGGCTGTGAATTAAATGAATTTGCATATTTGTTTGATACACAGTATAAAAACTATAAGATAATGGATACGGACAAAATATGTTTTGATTTATTTATAGTTTAAATACGAAATCTTATTTAGCATATAGGTAACTTAATGTTTTGGGTAAGTTATTACATGTTTTTTGGTCACCTAGCTAGTATGTAAATTAAACATTTATTTTTTTTGTACAAATACAAAATCCAATGTCTATATTTTGGGTTTAGGCATTATAATTTATAATTTGTATTTATTAATTTCAATGGTTTTTAATAATGGCTTTTTTTATTGAGCATTTTATCGAATAATTTTAGTGCATATTTAAAAATTTTTTAGTGCATTCAATTCACAGCCCTGCTTATTTCTTTAACTTCCAATCATACCACTACCACAGTTAATGTTAAATATTAACAATTAACAGCTTCTTAAGGAGGGTTCACACTACACCATGTCGTGTAAAATAATCACGGTCACCACAGTTACTAAACGATACACATATATTCAACTATGCGGTATCGTTTGGTAACTAGCTGTGGTAACCGTGATTATTTTACACGACACGGTGTAGTGTGAACCCCCTCCCCCGCCCCCGCCCCCCTTAACTTGATAACACTTAAGAGGACGTCATATTTTTAGTGCACTATTTATTTCCATCTCTGACCCACGCACAATCATAAGCGCAACCCCCGAAAACTTGTAATTCCCCCCTCCAAAAAAATAAATAAATTATTCAATTGTTTCGTAATATATTGATTAACTTTTTTAAAATTCAATTGTAACTCTTAATTTTTGTTTTTTAATTAGGTATAGACAGTATATTATTGTGAAGAACTAAACTTGAAAATAAGAAATTTCTTTTTTTTTATAGTTTTTATATTTTCAAATTAATATTTTTATAGTGGTGTGAGGGTAACGCCCTCACGCGTTACTTTTCGTTTAATATCAGCTGGTGATGACTACAGCCTCCATTTAAGCAATAGTTGCCCAACTGTTTATTAATTATTAAGATATATATATATAAAGTAATTTTTTTTAGTAGACATTAAATATTATTTTTTTTGTGTGTCTTTGAATTAGTTTAATTATTTATAAGCATTTTAAATTTTAATTATTTACACGCTTATAAGTCATAACTTATATTATAATAATTAAAATGCCATAAAGTAGCCAACGTACTTCGATATGTAGTACGCGTTGGCTACTTCATGAAATCAATACAGATCCGCATAATTTTTTTATTAGGCTATAAGCCCGCCCCTTAGACAACCCCCCATCCCCCAATAGCGCCTATGATGTTACTTCGCGTGGGTCAAAGATGGAAACAAATAGTGCACTGACATCCCAACCGGCAACCAACCGATCTTTTTATTCTATCCCATAAGTCTAGGTTGTAAACCTACCGCCGGTAGTTTCAGCCAAAGAGTCGAGTGGCCTTTGCAATTCGAGATCCTTTCCTACGTATTCGGTATTGTCAACCTAACTATTCTACCTTCACACTTTTTCTTCCCCCTCCTCACACCACTATACACGTTCAGCCACCTTCTTTTCCTGCACCTCCATATCATCGGTATTCTATCTACCCATCACACACTCAACTTGACATTCTCATATCTGATACTCTCACTCCACTTACCTACCCTATCCTAACATTTCTTTTTTGCATTTCCCTTTCATACGCCAAACATCCTGAAATCCTGTTGACCTCTTGCCTTATCTTCGCCTCATCATACACTTCCTAATTCCTATTCACTCAGTCTCTAGTTACCTACAAGTCATCGTACTTGATTATCGGTGAAAATATTTAAATAATTGAACGAATTATCTACTCAAAAGAATTAGTACCTACATACCAAAAAATATCATACCTGACCAATTTCCTAATTTTTATCACGACTTTATTGATAGCCAGAATAGTGTTATACCAGTATAGTATATAGTAGGTAACAATACAAATAATTGAAAAGTTTCGGGCAATACAACCCTGATCGATTAAATATAATAAAAATAAACCTACTGAAAAATAAGAAAATACATACCCCGTGTCCGAATCAAAATCTGCTATAAAACGTAGTCTTCGAAATACTACAACGTTCACACATTTCAGTCTGCTTATGGTATATTATTCCCAGTTGACAAATCTTCACTGACGAATTAAATACCATTTCTGAAAAAAACACGTAGAATGCAGTAAAATATACAACAATATTCTTATGACCTAAGCGTTACAGATATTATATTTTATATGTATAATGTTTAATCTGTATTATACCTACTTAACTATTATGTGTTAGTTTGTTTTTTAGAGCCGACTACGGGAGCAATGAATGTTTTGATTTTACAATGATGTGTACCTATATGATTCTTGTAAAACAATTTTCTTATTTTGTTGTTATTCAACAACTATTAACCGTCGATATTTAAAATGTCCATCGAATTTTTAAGCTATCATTTTCTATACATCATAAAATTTTCAAAATATTTCGACTCGTTTTCAGTGATTTATATACATTTGAATTATGAAATGTTTTTAGTTCTGTATTTTATAAATATCAATACAATTTTATTCGTTGGGTCAGACAGCTTAAAAATAATTTTTAGTTCCTCGTAAGTTGATATAATATCAGTTAAAAAAAATTAGAAATAAATAGGCAGGTTTTTTTTATAGGCGTTTCTACAAAATTTATCATAATCTTGTCAATTTGCAAAATATTTTGTTGTAAGATATTCATACAAAAATTTCTTTGTTTACCTACCCATAATATGAAAAAGTTTCCTCATAAGTATTTATAATAGCAGTTGAGAAACAATAAAGATCCATAGGCACTCTTTTTTTTATAAGAAATTAAAGTTCAATTTTGAACAAAATTTATCAAATTGATAGTTGACAAATAACTATTTTGTAAATAAAAATTTATAAAATGTTCAACTTTCATTGCTAAGGATTGAAAATTTAAAACAAGAGATCTCATAAATAGTTCATACTGTAACCAAAAAATCTAAATAATCAATTAAACACACAGTTAAATTTTACAGATATTATTAGTTCAAATTTGGAAGAAATTACTTATTAAAACAAAGAATAGTGATGTTAGATATTTTGTTGCAATTTAAAAATTGCAGGTATTCGTGGATTCATGAAACTTTTAGAGTATATCATTATAATTTATACACCTACACGATGACACTGTCAAATGTAATTGTTTGGGCAAAAATTGCTTTAACCTACTCTTGTACAAATGCATAATAGTAAAATAAATTACTTTAATCACAACATTATTTATAACTGTCTTTGCTCAGAATCGTTTTTCGTTTGTATTTTTATAATTTATAAATGAATTTATTATTATTAATAATTATATTAATTAGTTTAATACTATATACCAATAAATTATATATTAATGAATAATTTTTGAAACATTGTATTCGAGAAAATAAAAAAAAATGTGATTTTAATTAGTTTTGTAATGTACCCCCATCTATATGTAAAAAATAAATGAATATAAAAATAGCTGTTGAATTTTTAGGGACGCATTCGTGTACGTATTACACTATATTTATATATATACGAATATATCAGTATATTATTCATAAGTGCGCACACGGGAGGATATGCAGACATGCAGTTGACCATTCGTGAAATTTTATGTGTACATGGTTATACGTCCCTACTTCCTATGATATAGATATTAGGTGAGCAATAGAAGTTGAGTAGGTATGTTACACTAAGTTAATAGTTACCCATAACTATTATAACGTTGGATTTGAAAAAAAATGACCAGTTATAAATTAAAATTGTATTTTATGACTATTATCAGTTAAAACATATATTTCTATAAATTAAACCAAAACATATGTCTTTCTCAAGTAAACAATTTACATATTCACCTATTAATTACAATTATCCTACGACCGGGGACTGGAAAAACAATTTATAAAATATGCGTATACATGTATTATTGCAATAACACATTTTTCCTGACATTAAATATTTATCTTAATTCTTAAAAGTAAATTTAAGCCCCAAAAGAATATGAAAACAAATTTACTTTAAACATCGATTCTTTCGGCTGAATCCGTTACGTGTGTTCACTGCGAGGCTGACTTCAAATATTGTGATTGATGAAAAATAAAATTATACGGAACGCAGTAAGTTTTTTGCTCATATCGGCTTTGCTTATTGAAATTTTGGAATTTTTAATGACGACTGTGTCCTCTGCAATGGATTTGAGATTTGCCATGGAATATAAATGATAGATATTATACTAGGTACGTGAATAATATATATCATATAGGTAACGCAACTTTTTATGTCAAAGAGTTCCGTGTTAAGGAACAATATTTGTTCGCTGAAATTTTATTTTATGACAAAAATCAAAATAGCTTATAATTTTTAATTTCAATTATAATAATATTAAATATGATATATTTTAATTATTATTTTCGTTTCTTAATTTAATTATTTATTAATATGGTGAATATATATCAGAAGTACAAGCATATTTTTATGAAAGCATAATATTGTATTTTAAAAATCATTAAATGAAAATGTGATTCCTGGATTTTAGAGTTAACATAAAGATATACAGTACCTAAGTACATCAAATTTACAGTACCTACCATCAGTGGCGTATTTACGGGGGGGGGTCCCGGGTCTGGACCCCTCCCCAGAAAAAAATATAATATAATATAATTATTACATCGTAACTCGTATGTGTTTTTTTTATATTATAAACTTGTAGGTACCTAATATTTAGACCCCCCCCCCACAAAAAATTTCAAAATACGCCACTGCCTACCATAATACCAACTAGATTTGTAAAATTCCAAGTCTAACATTTTCTACGAATACTGCTGATCACAAAATTATTAATTATTATTTAATATTATGTTAATTTAATTGTATATCAGGTAGGTACCTATAATTTATATTTTAGATTCTGAGCAGAGCAATGAATATTTTGATTTTACTATGATGTACCTATATTTAATTTCTTATTTTTTTGTTATTATTTCTTTTTCGTGTTTAATATATGTACACGATAAGTAGGTAGTCAAAATAAACCTTCGTTTTCCATGCATAATAAATATATTTACTCTGTATGTAATCAATGATCATATTGTTTATTTTTAAGTTTCTTTGTATTTAGTAAATAATAATATAGGAAAATGTATTTTCGAATAATAATTGTATGTTTGTATTAAATACTCAGCCACCCTTAATTATTTGACCGTCCCTGCCGCCTGAAACAACTGCTCCTTTTGCCCTCCCCCCTCCTCCGAATTCCTGGGTTTGATGTCATCGCCATTGATATAATATACAACAACTAGATAGCCGTCTTTATATTACAGTTTTGACCAATGTTGAAATCGGCCGCCATTTATAAAGCAGGCAATGTTTACATTTATTTATATACATATATATTTATCGATACATATATACTATGATAATATTATATTTTGTAAACATTGCCTGCTTTGTAAATGGGGGGTCGACTTCGATGACAAAAAGGAGACGGCTATCTAGTTGTTATATATATCTATGATTAAAAGTTGTAGGCAATAATATATCCCCTGATCAATTAACAAAAATAAAAAGAAACATACTGAAAAATAAGAAAATACATACCCCGCGTCCTTGGTGAATCAAAATCTGCTATAAACCTTGGTCTTCGAAACACTGCAATGTCCTCACATTTCAGTCTGCTTATGATATATTTTATTCCCAGCTAACAAATCTTCACTGACGAATTAAATACCATTTCTGAAATAACACGCAGCCTGCAGTAAAATGTTCAACAATATTCTTATGACCTAAGCGATTCAAAAAAATTAATAAACTAAGAATGAACGTAAATAGTCCAGGTCTTGAAACCGATTTTAGAAACCGGTATAAACCGTTTAAAAACTGAAACCGATGACAAAATCAAAAACAAAATCGGAAAAAAATGGAAATCGGTATTAAATCCAAAACCAAAACCGAAAAAAATTGGAAACCAGTGTATAAATCGAAACCAAAACAGAAATTTTTTTCAATCGGTTTCAAGCCATTTAAAAGTGATAATTGATAACCCAAAATGTATATTTTCCCCTTATTGCATTTATGCTTCCACTAATTTAGAGAACACTTTTATTTTAAAATTAACACTTCCATTTATTCCTAATAAAAAGTCAACCATTATAATAAAATAAACAAATTATAATTTAGATTTCAGCCTTTTAGCCTTTTTTTACAACAATTTAATAAAATACATTATATATATATTATATAGAAATATATAATATATTACTTATTAACTATGGTCCTCAAAAGTTTAGTATAATATGCGTTAATAATTTTAACTGAAATACCTAATTTACAAGAGCTAAATATTTTTTTCTTATAACAAGTACCTATATACTTAGTAGTTAAATCAGTAATCGAAAATACTCAGAAATAAAAACATAATGAAAATTGTGTTTACCAATACAGTTCATTATTTATAGTAATTTTTCATGATATAAAATTGAGAACAATTTTATTTTATAATAATTATTTATTAAGTAATAATAATTTATCTACTACCTATACCTATACCTACTTCAATATATATATATTTTTTTAAATGTATTGGAAGCGTTAAAAAAATATATTTTGGGGATAAAGATGGGCCCCGTTACCGTGCCACCCTTGCCCCCCCCATAATCCGTGCTTGTGTGTTAGCTTGTATTTTAGAGTGGACTACTGGAGCAATGAATATTTTGATTTTACAATGATTTGTATATGATTCTCGTATAACGATTTTCTTATTTTGTTGTTATTCAACAACTATTAACCGTCGGTATTTAAAATGTCCATCAAATTTTTAAACTATCATAATATACATTATATAATGTTCAAAATATTTCGACTCGTTTTCAGTGATTTATAGACATTTGAATTATGAAATGTTTTTAGTTCTGTATTCTATGAATTTTATTCATTGGGTCAAAAAGCTTAAAAATAATACAAAGTTAATCGTAAGTTGATATAATAGCAGTTAAAAAATATTAGAAATATATAGGCACGTTTTTTTTACAGGCATTTAAAATTCAAATTTCTACAAAATTCATCATAATCTTGACAATTTTCAAAATATTTTGTAGTCAGATATTCATACAAAAATGTCTTATTTGTTTATCTATACTATGAAAATGTAATAAAAGTTTCCTCATGAGCAGTTATAATAGCAATTTAGAAACAATAAAGATCCATATAAGATCCATTTTTTTAAGAAATTAAAGTTCAATTTTTAACAAAATTTATCAAATTGATAGTTTACAAATTACTATTTAGTAGTAAAATTTATAAAATGTTCAACTTTTATTGCTAAGGATTGAAAATGTAAAACAAGAATTCTCAAAAATAGTTCATAGTGAGTGTTTATACTCTAACAAAAAAAAACTAAATAATCTATTAAAAACACAGTTAATTTTTACAGACATTATAAGTTCAAATTTGGACGAAATTACTTATTACAACAAAGAATAACGATTTTAGTTATTTTGTTGTAATTTAAAAATAGTAGGTGTTTGTGGATTTATAAAACTTTTAAGGCCGTTCTTACGATGTCCGGTTAAATGTAACCTACACATAACCCTTATAATCCTGCAGGTAATAAAATCTGTTGTTAGCGTTAACCGACACTTTACCGGACATTGTAAGAGCGGCCCTCAGAGTATATTATTATAATTTATATACACGAATACACGATGAAACTTTTAAATGTAATTTTTTGGGCAAAAATGACTATTAACTACTGCTGTACTAATACTTAATAATCTGTAGGCAATGTGGTTATGATCATAAAAAATTATTCCACTCAAATTTAAAATACTTTATGTTTTATTATTTTTTTATAGCGAAATATGATTTATTTTTTACCATATATTTTAGAAAAAATGAAAGTAAAATTAAGCCCCAAAAGAATATGAAAAAAAAACTTACTTTAATAGTTTAATTATCGACTCTTTCGGCGGAATCCGTAAAGTGTGAGAACTGTGACGCCGATGACGAAACGCTTCAGAGAATACAGAACTTAAAATATTGTGATTTATAAAAAATAAAATTATACTTGACGCAGTAAGTTTTTTACTCATATCTGCTTTGCTTATTGAAATTTTAGAATTTTTAATTGACTGTGTCGTCTGCAACGACTATGAGATTTGCCATAGAATATAAATTATAGATATTATGTTATACTAGGTAAAGTCAATATGATGAATCCACGGATCATATAATGCAACTTTTTATATTAAAGAGTTCCATGTTAAGGAACAATATTTGTTCATTGAAATTTTGTATGACAAAAATCAAAATAGTTTATAATTTATAATTTGAATTATAATAATAGGTATCAAATATGATATATTATTTGAATTATTATTTTCGTTTATTAATTTAATTATTTATTAATATGGTGAATAGTTATCTGCAGAAGTACAAGCATATTTTTATAAAAGATTATTGTATTTTATAAATCATTAAATAAAAATGTGATTACTGGATTTTAGGTAACATAAAGGTATACTCAGTAAATTCATCAAATTTACAGTATCGGCTATAATACAAACTAGAATCTAAAATTTCAAATCTAACATTTTCTACGAATACTGCTGATCACAAAATTATTAATTATTATTCAATATTATGAAAATTTTAATTGTATCGGGGACCTATAATTTGTATTTTAGATTCTGAGTGGAACGATGAATATTTCGATTTTACTATGATGTGTATTTAATTTTTAATTTTTTTTTTATTATTTCTTTGTTGTGTTTGATGTGTACACGATAAGTAGGTAGTCAAATTCGACCTTCGTTTTCCATGCATTATATATTATAGGTACTCTATATGTAATCAATGATCATATTGTTTATTTTTAAGTTTCTTTGTATCCAATAAATAATAATATAGGAAATTGTATTTTAAAATAATAATTTTTTGTTTGTATTAAATACATACACCATAATAGGGAACTAAAATTGTCATTTGTCGTTAAAATAACAAATTTTGTGAAAAATTCAATTTTGGTAGGTACCTAAGTGTTTTGTGTAGGCATAATAAATGTTACATTAAAATTTAAAAAATTCAAAAAATTACATTAATTGGCTTATAAATTAGAATATAATTACTACAGTTTCCAGCTTCTACTACAACATTAGGTACGTTATATTATGTTTTTAATTATTAAAATGCCAAAAAAGTAACCTTAAATCCCAAAATAATATGAAAACAAACTTACGCTGAAACATCGACTCTTCCGGTGAGAATCTAGGAAAAAAAATCCCCGGATAAAAAATCCCCGGATAAAAAATCCCCGGATAAAAAATCCCCGGATAAAAAATCCACAGGAAAAAAAATCCCCGGAAAAAAAATCCCCATATCTATAACTAATAGTTGGATACAGCTGTAAAAGTGTAAAAAATAATATTGAATACCTAGGTAATAAAAAAAATTAAAACAATATAAAATGTGAATGATAATCATTATAATAATATCTAGTTCTGTGTAAAATAAAAATAATTATGATAATAATAAAAATATATAAAATTTGAATGATAATCATTATAATAATATCTAGTTCTGTATAAAATAAAAATTAATTATGATAGTAATAAAAATATATAAAATTAGTTTAAAAAGTTGATCTCTTGCGTATATTATTACTCACAGCTGTCAAAAATTCTCCAATGGTTATGTTACCTTCATTTTGTCTTTTGACTAATTCTTTGAGACGGATGTTTATAGTTTTATAGTGGCCTCTTTTTGTACTACTCTCTTCGGGTTCACCTAAAGCATCTATTGCTAACTTTGATCGATCGGCATTAATTTCATTTTTAATTTTTCTTATCAGTTTCCATATTGTGGGATGTTTTTGACCAACTAGTTTTGAGAACCTATTGTTCCATCCTTCAACAATGTTGTTGGTTCTGTTGCAGTTATTGAGGGTACTTTCATTTACGTTCCATACAGCTGGAGGGTACATCGGTGGTAGTTTTCGAAACCTAATATTATTTTCATCACTTCCTATTCTTCGATATTTGCCATTAACGTAGTATGCATCAAAATAATCTAACAGATCTGTGAGGTTTTCAGGTAAATTGTCTTTTAAATACGTCATTCCTTCTTCTACAAGGTGCAAAGGAAGGAATGCAAGTGCGTCAACCATTCCACAATGTTTCCGAAATTCTTCATCTCTTTTGTACATTGTGGCTAGACCGAGTTCTTGCACTTTTCGGAACGTTGATTGGCACAAATGATAGAAGCAGCCTCTTACATTTATATGAACACCTAATACTTCTTTTGCTGCTTCAATAACTGCACTTTCAAAATCAAGGTGTAAGTATTTGGGGTCGGGATATAAATTTCGTTTAGCGCATTCTTCCATTATAATTTGGAACATTTCCACGTATGTAGATTTAGTTTTTCTTTGTAAAATACAATAAATAGAAGTTAATAATACATTATTTTTTTTTATACGTATTACGTATAACTGTAAGAAAAATTTTGGGGACAATCCGAAATTCCCGTCTAAGTACCAGGTGTCTGATTCTGTAAGGAGTTTTAAATGATCATCTGTTGCAAACATAACTAATCTTTCAGATGCCCCTGGACCATTGTCCCTCAATAATAGTCTATCATCATTAATAAAAGCCCATTCACCTATAAAAATAGATATAATCATTGTTAACTAATTGTATTTATCCTATATATATAATAATATCTTATACCTTGAATAATAATTTCATGTATGTTTTGAGGTTCCTTTGGATTATGATAACTTCGATGATTTCTAATGGTACGTTTAATATAAGCTTCCTTAGGCAATTCAGCTAAAATATCTACTGCGACATTTTCGATTGCCTCGGAAAATATTTGGCCGGGAGTATCATTTGACGCTAAAGCTTTTTTTTTTATCTTTCTTTGAATTTTTATGGCAGCTATAGCTATAATTAATAATTATTGTTAATATTGATTAACAGGTACATATTATATTATATGATATTGTTATGTAAATATTTATTTATTTATTTATAAGTAAATAGAATCTAATATCATTGTATCCGAAAAATTTATAATTTTAACATTTATTTTTCAATAAAATACTATTTATACCTAGTATTTTAAATTTTTAATAATATAAATAGTGATACGAGTACTCGATTCAAAGCGAGTACTCGTAGTTACAAGTACAAAAAAATTTTTAGTTGAGTCGAGTCGAGTACTCGAACTCGATTCGAAAATTTTTCCTAGTATGTAATGTAACAATATAGTATGTAAAAACAATGTTATTGTATATTAAAATAAAGTTTACCATTTTTATCTGCAGAATGATTATGTTCGTGGATTTCTCTTGGATTTTTTATTGTGTGGGATGTTTTTAAAATAGCTGGACATTTGAATGAACTAAATTTTGAACATCTCCATCTAATAAAATACTTGCAATCTTTTTGACGTACGTACATAAAATCTTTGAAACAAACTTTATCATTTCCATGAGTGGATTTAATTATTTCAATAACACTATTCATTTCAAAATTCTTCAACACTCTTTACAACACTATGTGGGAACTAGAGAAGTATACTGACCGTCTAAGGTGTATTGTACCGTAATAATATATCGTTAGCAATATTGGCGGCCCGCGAAGTGGTAATAAATAGACCACCAATAATATTTTTCTAGACTATAAGTTCAAGAAATGTCGTCAAATTATTTGTTAATCATACTATAATGATTTCAATACGTCGCGATAATGTTTTTATCTGTCTAAAATGCGATTACGTCTGTTATGCGTCCTGGACCGAAACTAATTTGTCAGTCGGTACCTATTATATCGTAATCGCAATCGCATTTATTAAGAGGACGTTACACCGACATATTTTGTTGTCTCCATTTAAGATGTACAGTTAAATATAAGTAAACTTAGCAAACACAACGAAGCAAACTTAGGGGATTTTTTTTCCGGGGATTTTTTTTCCTGTGGATTTTTTTTCCGGGGATTTTTTATCCGGGGGTTTTTTTCCGGGGATTTTTTTTCCGGGGATTTTTTTTTCCGAATACCTCCGGTGAAACCTAGCTAGAGTACTTGACGCCACCGAAGAAACAGCTATCTTCATCCGTCTTCATCTCGTTCCGAACTGTAACTTGAAATTATCGAAATATTTTATGAAAATTACCTGAACATAACGGAATGTGCGAATTCGTGTTAAAACTTACATTATAATATATACGGCTTAACGAACTATCTGTCTATATTGATGGCTTATTATTTTTTTTTTCACTAAAATTATTAGAATTGTTAATCGTCGCGGACGAATGTCGACAATTGGCGATTGCCATAGATGATATAAAATATTTCTTAATATGATAAATCCATAGAACTTCTACACTCAGCACCTTCGACCATATAAACTAATAGACGCGGCGTATGGTAAATATATTGACGCCAACATCTGTCACTGTGTGACGTCACGTTTGGGCAATACCGTCGTAATCGTATACTCACCGTATAGAATATAGGCAATATAGCCAACGCTATTCCAATCTTTTGACGCTCATTATTTTAATAATATAATATTTTTATTAATTACAATATTATTGACGTATTGTCTTTTGTGGATAGTAATATTGTATAATATAACAGTGGCTAATCCGTTATCCCGATAAATAATTGATACCTAAATTAACTGGCTTAGGTACCTACAACTGTCTGTTTCACTTCTCTTATAGGTATAATGGATTGTTTAATATTTAGTTATTACTAGAATATAATTATTAAACTCTAATCTCTATATACATATGAACATAATATATCTATAATAGGTAATATAATTTCTAAGTCTCACATTCAATAAAAATCACGATATAGTAAAATATTATAGTATTATACAATTAAAAAGACTATAAATATGATCTTATTCTTAAAAACTATACAGTTTTGAAATATGCACAAATAAGCTCTAAAATACCAACCTTTAAAATAATTAGTATTTTTAACCGAACCTCCATGATACATTTTGTACTTGGCAGTTTAGCACTCACTATATTATGTCTATATACGATCACTGGTCGAAAAGTAAATGATGCAATTATGTAGGTACCTAAAAATCCAAACCAGGAAATAAAATATTTTTGATTTTATTTAAAATTATTGTCAATAAAATAAAAACCCAACATTTTTTTATACAGATATTATTATTATATTTAGTTAATTACTTAATATTGTTAATATATTTAATATTATAATTTATATTATACATAATAAATCAATTAATTTTGTAAATTGTAGTGACGATGACGTAGTAATTCTACTTTATTTAAAATTAAAGTTAATTTTATTGATTAGAAAATAAAATCTGTTTGGTTAATACACTAGCTGCGAACACGTTTATTATTTCGTAAATCATTGATGGAATTTGCTTTATGATGAAATCTTAATTTTAAATATTGGGCAATTATAATTTTTACCAAAAATATTACATAATTTCCTTGAGCGTCCTCATCAAACATATGATCATGAAAACACTTAAAAACGGATTTATTCATATTTCGTAAACATTTGATCACTAATATCTCAATTATGTTTTCCTTATTTAAATTAGCTGTTCCTTCAATTATTCTGAATTCTGATTTGGCTAGTGTAATGATATGATAACATTTTGTAATGATAAGATAGATAACCTAAAATGTTATGTAATAAAAAGACAGTTTTTAATAACGGAAACGTGTATTATTACAATGGCGCAGTCGAAAAAAACGAAAATGTGACTTGTAATTTGTATAATTCGTAGAAAAAAGTAGCCTAGTTTCATGAGCAAATAGACAAAAGTGAGTTAGTGAGTATTTGTGTTAAATCGGTCAACGGGATAAGTTGTGTTTGCGTTAAGGGGCCGTTATAGTAAAAGTAAAACGTATACAACGCTCCAGAGATGGCGTTGTGTTCCATATCGCCGCCGTCTCGGCAGGTCATAACCACGCCCATTGTCTACGCGACGGAGTCCACGCGTACTAGTCGCGGGAGAGGTACATCATTATTTCACGGACGGTCGTGAAGAGCATATTTTTCGTCAATGCAGTTGAATGCCGCGACGTAGCGTGTTCGATATTTTTATGTCGCTCAAATATTCCTAAATTTCTAGTAAACTAAATTATTGATTAAAAATGATGTTTACCTAAATATGTGTATTAACACATCGAGCATAACAATATTATGAAACAATATAATGTGGTTTATACTTCTCAGGTTATTGAGAGGATTTCAGCGCACTATTTGTTTTGTGTCTCGGGCCTACGCGCCACACAGACAAAACGCATTAACGCAGAATCATTTATTCTATGTTTTTATGTAATCTTAGAGTAAAATCACCCATTACAAAAAAAGATAGAGAATAATATTTTTAAGGGAATGACATCGATTTTATATTTTATTGTTATTTGACTTTGTATACGACTTTCAAAATAAACAAAAATATGTTGTAAATTTAAATTACGTTAAATTGTTTTGAGACAATATTTAGACAAATCGATGTCATTCCCTCAAAAATATTATTCTCTATCTTTTTTATAATGGGTGATTTTAATCTAAGATTACTTAAAAACATAGAAAAAATGATTCTGCGTAAATGCGTTTTGTCTATGTTACGCGTGGGCCAGAGAGAAAAAAATAGTGCGCTGAAATCCTCTCAGGAGTGGGGAGGTTCCTTAAAAGTTTGCCTACCTTTTTCAAAAAAAAAAAAAATTTTTACCGGAAAGTCAAATTAAATTTTTATTTGAAGTTCAAATGTTTGCATGCAAACAATCATTTCTCATTATGACGTAGCGATTTTCTTATGTTGTTATAAATCAAAAACGAATAACTGCAGACTGCAGAGACTTGAAATTTACACCATGTGTTAATTATTTTACCAATTCCTATACTTAATAACATTTTAAAAGTATTTTACTCGTTTTGAGTTGCTTACAAATATATTACATTGTATTAATAATTAAAAAAAAAAATGTTGTCCCCCCCATTTAAAATTCCTGGGCACGCCACTACGATCCCCTTAAAACAATAATTATAATATATAGGTAGGACAGTTTTTACCATAGGTTTAAACGTCTTTATTTCACACGTTTTAATTAACATACGGGTTGTTCTGTTTTCGTATATTATTATATTTTAAATATTATTTTATAATATATATATACGCATAATTATATCTATAAACACTTATAACTTATAAGGAATAAACAAAAGTTATATTATATTATATCAATTTGTAGGTAAATATGTACATCTTGTTCATCACTTATTTTGTTCTTAAAGTTTTCCTAAATAAACAAAGAAAATATTTTATTAATATTTTATTTTTTTGTTGTGTTTTAAAAATACGAAAATTAATTTTACCTTTTCTGTTCAATTTTTTTTTCTTGTGCGTCTATTATTTCTTTTGGATTCCTCATCGGCATTGACCTTAAAAATCGACTGTCGGCTAGTTCTGGCAATATACAGTTGAGATAAAAATATTTTAATTTTTCTACCATCATACTTTTCCACAACTCTTCATCACGTTCAATTTTTTCAACTTTAATGCCTTTAGGAGTCCAAACTGCAAACTGACAAAAACTTTTTTGACACACATTTAGTTGGCCTTGCACTTGAAAATACCAGTTATGTTTTTTATTAATTCCGCTAATTTCTCCAGATTTGTTTAACGTCCAAAATGTTATTTTTTTTTGTATGATACCTTCTTCTGGCGTTAAATGTTCTGCTGATGAAGGACATTTTACCTCGACTATTCCGTCGTTACCAATTAGACCATCTGGAGTAGCTCCTAAGTATGGATTTTCACTGTCCACAAAAATACCACATTTAATAATTTTTACATTTAAAATACGTTCTAGTACTCTCAGTGCTGTTTCTTCATTTGATTTTCCATACTCCATGGCAGTTGTAGTCACTCCACCAAACAAATGATTTTGAACAAAACTCTGACAGCTTGTGGTTTGTCTCATTTTGATAATTTTACCAAAATTAGAGGCGGTGAGCATTTTCCTTCTTCGGTCTACCCATTTGTTTGATAGACTCTGATCCACAGTTTCACGTTCTAAAATTGTCCTTTCTTCTTCGTTCAAAAGTAACGAAGAAAGTATTTTTTCTTTTTCAGCTTCAAAGTCATTCTCTGCCATATCTGGTTTTTCAGCATTATCCCCATACGAAGGATCTGAACGTCCTACTGTCTTATTTACTGGAAATAACTGTCTACGTATTAAACCACGTCTTCTTGAAGAAGTCGCCTGCGCTGCTAACATTATCCTTTCTTCTTTTCTTTTAGTGAAAATTCCAGGGCTCTTATTGTGTATAAGTTTGTGGTAAGCGTAAACTGGTTTTTTTGCATTGTATGTCACTGTGGCAACGTTACACCGTCCCGTGTATGATTGCCTCAACGAGTAATTTATTCTTTTACCTATAAAAAGTAATGTTGACATATTACAATAAAAGAGTGCTAAAATACCAAATAATAAATATATGTTATTTGTTATTTTTTTTTTTTGTGTCTGTCATCACGTTTTAGGACAGTAAAAGTGCTTGGATTTTCTTCAACAGTATCTTTTCTGATAGGAAAGTGAATCTAGTTGGTACTTTGGGGGGTCAAAAGTAAAAATGTCCCAGTAGTTTTCACAAGCGGCGGGAAAAACAACATAAAAATTAAGGAAAAACGGGAATTTTTACGCAAAATCGGTTTTCCAAAAAATAGATTTTGGTTTTTGGTGTAACTCTAAAACAAATGAACGTATATACATGCAATTTTCACTGGTTGTTTATATTTGCATTTTCTATACACGATAATATTTTCAAAATATTTTGATTTATTTTGAACTGTTTAGGGACATTTTCATTTTCCATTTTTTTTAGTATTTTTCTAAAAATATCAATAAAATTTTATTTGTTGGTTGCAAAAGCTTGAACATTTAATAGAAGGCTCCTAGTATATTGTTTCAAAGGCAGATGAAAAATATGAAAAATCTTTAGTCACAATTTTTTTTTATAAGCATTTTCTCATGTAGCGATTTCTTTATTTTGTTGTAATTAAAAAACGAATTACTGTAGATACATGAAAACTTCACTATATATTAATATTAGAATTTCCTATACACCATACAATTTTAAAAATATTTTGACTCTTTTTGAGCTGTTTACGGACATTTACAGCTTTCAATTTTTTTTAGTTTTTTTTTCTATAAATATCAATTAAGTTTTATCTGTTGGGCCAAAAAGTGTAAAAATTTAATACAAAGCTCCTGATATATTGTTACAATTGCAGTTGAAAAATATTAAAAATACATAGGTACAGTGTTTTTATAAGGATTTAAAGATCAAATTTTGACGAAATATATATCAAATTTAAAATTGAATAATTATTTTGTAGTTACAAATTTATAAAATGTTCAACTTTTATATCTAAGGATTGAAAATTTAAAACAAGATTCCATGTAAGTAGTTAATTCTGTTATCAAAAAGTCTAAAAAATACAGAAGCACAGTTTATTTTTATAGTCATTTTAAGTTCAAATTTGGACAAAATTACATAAAAAAAACCTAGAATAACTATTTTAGTTATTTTGTCGTGATTGTGTAATATTATTCGTGGGTACTTGAAACTTCTAAAGTACACTATTATATATCTATGGAGTATGGACTATGATAGTATCAGGGTTTGTTGTTGACGTATAACGCATTATAAGTACCTAATGGATATTGTGATATGATTAATTTGGAATTTATTATAGGTACTTACCTATTTTAGGTCAATTTTTTTTTTAATACCATAGATAAGTATATAATATGTCTTATACCTAGACTGACATACCGTCTCCGCGCAGAATCATTTTTATTATACAATGATATTATATAATTGAATTCAAATTTAATACCATCCATTATACAGTGACCCACTTGTAACCTATTGTACATATATCTATGGTATTGAAAAAAAAATTGACCCATAATAAATTCCAAATTAATCATATCACATTATCACAATATCCATTAGGTACTTATAACACGTTATACATCAACATCAATAACAAAGGCTTATAAAAAAATACTGTGACTAACGATTTTTAATATTTTTCATCTGCCTTTGAAACAATATACTAGGAGCCTTCTATTAAATTTTCAAGTTTTTTTAAACAACAAATAAAATTTTATTGATATTTCTAGAAAAAAAACTAAAAAAAAATGAAAATTGAAAATGTCCCTAAACAGTTCAAAATAAATCAAAATATTTTTAAAATGTTATCGTGTATAGAAAATGCAAATATAAACAACCACTTATCGTGTACACAGACACAAAAAAAATAAAAATAAAAAAATAAAAAACATACATTATTGTAAAATCAATACATTCATCGTTTCACTCAGAATCTAAAATTCCCTAGTAGTTTTCAAAAACGCCGTGAACAAGAAAAGACAAATTAAGGAAAAACAGGAATTTTTACGCAAAAACGATTTTGGTTTTTGGTGTTACTCTAAACGAAATTATCGTAGGTATTACAAAATAAAATAAAATATTAGAAAATACGAGAGCTTACCTGAAATACATTTTGCTACAACTGCATTATAACTTTCAACAATATTACTGTCCAAGTCTTGAATGAGAGATTTAGATTGTACTAATAAGTATCTTCTCATTGTTGTCATTATCTCTCCAAATATACCATTTTTCTCCATTTCCGGAACCTTATTTATCTCATTTTTTTTTGGCCCATCACAATAATATGAATCACATTTACTATGGTTTCCAAAAACATGATAAGGAGCATTTTCAATATCTCTTCTTAGACCAGCAATGTCATTAGATATTTTTCTAAATTTTACGGCTTTAGCAACAGCATTTCTAAGTCGATATACATTTCCATTCAAAGCATTTCGAAATTCACCAAAGAATTTTCTGTTTTTTGCAATATCCCTTAATTTATTGCAAAAATTTCTGTACAAATGGTTTCTACATTCTACCTTTTGTACCGTAAGATCTTTATAGGGTCTTTGCTCTAAAATTTTTTTATATACATTACTGTCCCCATCTCCTATAAATTTAGCATACCGAATGCCGTACATGTCTTCACTAGTTTTAAAACCTTCAACAATAATAGAAGCTTCCATAGCTGAAGAACTTTGGCTATCGTCCCAGTTTTTAAAACAGACATGCTCTAATGGTTGTTTATTGGAATTCGATGCTCTGGCGCAAACAAGACAGTATTTGTTTCGAACACCCATAAACAATACTTTCTTGGTTCGTTGACCAATTATAGCAGCCTAAAAACAATTAAATGAGAAATAATTATTCGAGAATATTTATTATTTACAATCTGTACATAAGTATATTGCATATTAAGTAAGTTTGATCATACAATATGTAGGTAATATAATAATCAGGGTCTCAGAAGTTTTTACATTTGCATATTTTTTTTTTTGGGCTATTAGATTTATTGCTAAGTAAGCTTGAAATTAATTTCATGACACAATACTTATAATAACTATAAGTGTATACACTATACATAGTACATTTTTAGTACTTTCTATGTGCATTCATTTCTGAGGCCTAAACTAATAATATTTATAGTTATTTAATTATTTCAATTTAACTTACTGTTCCAGAAGATGAATTATACATAGTTCTATAAGATCTCTTTCCCCAACTGCCATCACATATAACTGTTAATAAAGGAACACCATCTTTATCAACATCGCCATTTTGTATAGCTAAAGCTTTTTCCTCCATCGCTGATTTTAGCATGATCTCAGAAGCCACTTTTTCAAAATTGGCCATCACTTTATTCTCATAGACTCTATACGTACTAAAATTCATTACTGGAATGTTTATAGCTGAAAATATTTGTGAAAGGTGACTATAACCTCCTCCAGCTGATAGGGTACCCACAATCGCACTCTCATTGACATTTATTGCTCCCGAACTTTCATAATTATCTGTCTTAATAGACTTATGATGTCCACACATCTTACATTTAAAGCTGATCGTACTTTGTAAACCAGTTCTTTTTTCAGATATTATATCCATATCTTTGAATGAACATCCAAATAATGGTCCATGATCACAAAGGTAATTTTGTATATCACGGATAAAAGTAAAAATATCCACTACTCTGCGTCCTGACATTTCATGCAATTTCTTTGTAGACTTTGGCGTTAATATCAGTTCAGTATCCATCTCGACAAAAAGTTCCGAATTATTTACTGTTTCAATTGAATCTTCAGTTGATGACATTGCGGATAGGATATTTTTATTCAACAAACGAGGCGGAGTTTCATTAATTGATAGAAAACTGTTATTAGTGTTATTTAAACTCGAACACGTTGAATCTACTATCGATTCTTCGAGCATAGTGGCGGATCTATCATTATCAGGTGGAGGTAACGGTTCGACTACATTACTTTGACCGGCAATAGTGTATAATTGATCAGGGTTGTCAATGCTAGACAAATAAAAAAAAATGTATAGAATACAACTAGATTTTGACTAGGGTTGCAATACTAATATTATAGTATGTATATAATATTTAAGTATAATCAGTCTATAATATTATAAAAAGGAGGTCTAGTGAATTCTGAGCGGAGTCTGTATAAGTCTAGGATGTTTCATATTATATTTATAATTTATATAAGTATTAGTAATTTATTCATAATACGGTAGCCGGTAAGTTAAATTAATATTAAAAATTACAAAAAAAAAAAAACAAAAATCGTTATTATTCGTTATTTAATATGTAATTTCGTCTAAATGTTAACTTAAAGTAACTACAAAAAAAAACTGTATTTAGGTTTTTAAGATTTTTTTAGATATATTGGTTACAGAATTAAATATTTACGTCGAACCTTGTTTTACATTTTCAATCCGTAGCTTTGAAAGTTGAACATTTTGTAAATTTTTATAATAACAAAATAGTTTGTAAATTTTCAATCTGATAAATTATATCAACATTTATACTTTAAAAGCTTATAAAAAAACTTGCCATCTATGTATTTTTAAGTTGATATTGTAACAATGTGTGAGGAGTCTTGTATTCAATTTCAAAGAATTTTGACTCAGCTAATAAAATTGTATTGACATTTATAGGAAAAAAAAAAAAATTGAAAATTGAAAATGTCCGCAAACGATTTGAAACGAGTTAAAATATTTTCAACATTTTATCAAGTATAGAAAATGATAAAATAAACGTATAAATCGTATAAATTTCAAGTGTCTACACCATAGACTCTACGGTTTTTTGTTTTTGAATTATAACAAAATGAGAAGATCGCTATAGGTAAATGACAAATATCCACTGTGAACAAACGCTCATAAAAATTTAATTTGACTTTCTTGTAGGCATTTTTTTGTGATAAATGTAGACAAACTCATGAGGAATCTTGTATTACATTTTAAAATCTTAGATTTAAAAAGAAAATTTTTTATGAATTTCTTACTCAAAATAATTTGCAAATTTTCGTTATTTTTACGTATTTTGTCAATATATGAACTTTAAATGCTTATAAAAAAAAAATTATGACTGGATTTTTAATTTTTTCCATCTGGCTTTGAAACAATATACTAGGAGCCTTCTATTAAATTTTGAAGTTTTTTTAACCAACAAATAAAATTTTATTGATATTTATAGAAAAAAAAACTAAAAAAAATGGAAACTGAAAATGTCCGTAAACAGCTCAAAATAAGTCAAAATATTTGGAAAATGTCATGGTGTATAGATGCCAATATATGCCAATATAAACATTTAGTCAAAAGTTTATGTCATACTCTTATTTATTTTAGAGTTACACCAAAAACCAAAAATTGATTTAATCGAAAATCGATCTTGCGTAAAAATTTCCATTTTCCATATTTTTTTTTGTTTCTTCCAGTGCTTTTGAAAACTACTATAAATTTTTACTTTCGACCCGCTATTAGTACAAACTAGATTCACTTTCCCATCAAACGAAATGTTGAAAGTTGAAGAAGTTTTATTGCCCCCAAAGGATATGACGGACAAAAAAAAATACTTTTTATTGTAAAACCAATACATTCACTCCGCTCAGTATCTAAAAAATACATAATTGTAAAATTGTAATTAATTAAAAGCTTTCCTCAGAATCTATGAAATCGATGTTGACAAGAATATTAAGAAATACTTTAGACCAAATATTTTAAATTAAATCAAATTATTGTCAAATATTTAAACTACAATAAAAACAAATACTATACTTTATTTAATATTATAAACAAAAATAGAACAAAATATGTCAGTTATTTTACAAACATTAATTTTTATAATTTGAAAATTGTGAACATAACATAAAATATGTACCTAACAATAATTTAGAAATGACTTACCTTTTGGTTTGATTATATCGCTTTAAAATCAGAGAACGAGTTAATTTTCTCCGACTCACGTGTTTTATTTTTTTTGATTTGTTTGCCATCTTATTAATTTAAGAAACTTAAAATGTTTAAAAAGAATAAAAAAACAATGGTACTAATATTGAAATTCGTAACCACTAACCGTACTTCATATGTTAGCAATGTCACAAACACGAGCTGAGACTAAAATATTAATTATAATTTGTTGAGCAACTCGCTATAATGTTTTATTATATAGGTAGTATAAGTATATCTGTATATATATTATTTATGTATAGTACCTATATTAACAATTAACCTAAGTGTATTATATTTATATAATATCAATGTAAATTCTTCGAAATCTTATTATATTTATTAGTTTGTTTTTAGATTTTACAGTAGATCCTATAGGTATAGTGTTCGATAAATGATAATTGAGGTATTGGAAATAATAATTTCATGACCAAATAGTTTTCGTATTTAAACAATATTATAATAATATAATATGTGCGTGCCGCGCGGCTGCGATAAGAAAACCGGGTTTGTCACTGCAATTACGCGAGGATGCGAGGTGGGGTTATGAGCTTTATTCTTGTACACTATATGTTGAACACTGCCGCTATAGCTATCGAAGCAGCACATGACGGTACCTAAATTCGAACGTAAGACACTAAAACACGTCTACGGAAAATAGTAATAACTTGTGTTTAAAGTGGGTTTAGAGAAAAAACACCTATCATAAAATCGAAAGAGGACAATATTTTGGAGACAATGACATATCCATTTTAAAATAAATTTACTATTGAGCTAACACTTTGACGTTTAAAACATAACATTTTTCACATTTTTAAAGTGTAATAACTTTTTTAAAAAACATTATTTTAAAAAACGGATATGTCATTATCTCCAAAATATTGTCCTCTTTCGATTTTATAATAGGTGTTTTTTCTCTAAACCCACTTTAAACACAAGTTATTACCATTTTGCGTGGTCATGTATTCGTGCTGAAAAATTGTGTGTGTAACGTCCCCTTAAACGGAAAACGCGATGGAACAGGATAAAGACTACATACTACCTTTTGAACCTTCCAATTGGGAAAAATGGAAGAGATCTATAATGATATTTATTTTGTCTCAAAATATAACTAAGGATACACAAAAGCAAGCTATCATACTGCACAGAGGTGGACAAGAGCTACAAGATATTTTTTTTGGAATACCAGAGCATGGTAATCCACCTGATGGAACAACGGTATTTCAACACACAATAAATTTGTTAGATCAGCACTTCATACCAAAGGTAAATCCAGTATTTGAAAGACATGTTTTCAGGAAAATAAGACAAGAAGTTAATGAGTCAGTCGGACAGTTTATATCAAAGCTAAGACAACAAGTAGCTAAATGTGGTTTTGCTGATGCTGACACAGAGATGTGTGATCAAATTATAGAACATTGTACATCTGACGAACTTAGACGGAAGTTACTCGAGAAAAATAACTTGAGCTTGTCAGAAATCATAGAAGAGGCCAAGCGGTTCGAGTTAGTAGTGCAACAAGCAGATACACTGGGAAAAAACGGAAAAGAAATGGTAAATAAAGTTACAAAGTATGAAAAAAAAAAGCAGTATAAAATGGAAAAGTTGAAAACCAGAAGTAAGGCATGCTACAGATGCGGGAACGAAAATCACTTAAAAAATGATCCTAGTTGTCCGGCGAAAGACAAAAAATGTGGGCGTTGTGGTTTAATCGGGCATTTTAAAGCGTACTGCAGAACTAAGTTACCTGCAAATACAAAAGAGCCAGGTAAAAGATATTCACAGCAAATGTCGAGGAGTAATAAAATAAATGCAGTCGAAGAAGCAAAAAGTGACGATGAAGCTATAGTGTTCCAAATATCAAAAAAAAAAGATTTGGTGACAAATTTGGTAATATGCAAAGTTGGTGGCACAGATGTTAAATTCTTAATTGATTCAGGATCAAGTTGTAATATAGTATCAGAACAAACCTGGAAAAGAAATAAAATCAATTATGAAAAAAAAGAAAGTGAAGTATCTCAAAAGTTATATGCATACTCTAGCAAGAAACCACTTGAAGTTATAGAAAAAGTAAGAACAACAATCAAGGTGTCAGACCGTGAAGAAATAGTGGACATATTTGTGGTAAAAGGTAATAACCAATCATTACTAGGGTATGAAACTTCAGTAAAGTTGGGACTCTTAAAAATTGGGTTAAATATAAATGAAATAACGTCAAAAACTTTTCAATACAAAAGTAAATACCCAAATCTGTTTAATGGGATTGGCAAGTTAAAAGGAAAACAGGTTCAACTGCACATCAACGAAGTTATCAAGCCAGTTGCACAACAACATAGAAGGATTCCAATACATTTGAGAAATCAACTAGAAAATGAACTACTAAGACTTGAAAAATTAGACATAATTGAAAAAGTGGATGGACCAACACCCTGGGTCTCTCCCATAGTCTTAGTTCCTAAAAAAAAATGGAGAAGTAAGACTTTGTGTTGATATGAGAAGACCTAACGCAGCCATCGAAAGAGTGCGTCACGTGACCCCAACTATTGATGATATAATAAGTGCTGTTAATGGGTCGAAAGTATTTTCAAAATTAGATCTCAATGAAGGATACCACCAGTTAGAGTTAGAGTGTGCTTCAAGGTCTATTACTACATTTAGCACCCATGTTGGCTTAAGACGATACAAAAGACTGAACTTTGGAATTAACAGTGCGGCAGAAGTTTTCCAAGACGAAATCAGACAGGTACTTGTAAATATTCCCAATGTAATGAACGTTAGCGATGACATACTGATATATGCCAAATCTCAAGATGAACACGACAATATCTTGGAAAAAGTACTTAGTCGGTTACAGGAAAAAGGACTGACATTAAATTATGAAAAATGTTCATTCAGTGTCAAGAAGCTCACATTCTTTGGGTACCAGTTTAGTGAACAGGGCGTCGAGATAGATAAAAAAAAAATCGAAGCATTTATACAACTCAAGCCACCATCAAATGTGTCTGAGGTAAGAAGTGTACTAGGCATGATAAACTACTGTGGAAGATTTATTCCAAACCTAGCAGAGAAAACAAAACCATTAAGAAATCTAATTACAGCAAACAGAAAATGGTCATGGAGCACCACAGAACAAACAGCATTTGAAGAGTTAAAAGAAAGTATTATTAAAAATGTAAGTAACGCTTACTATGACATACATAAACAAACTGAATTAATTATTGACGCAGGACCAGAAGGCATTGCTGCCATTTTGGCACAATCACCGAATAAGATAATTGCTTGTGCAAGTAAGGCACTAAACCAAGTTGAAGAAAGATACTCACAGATAGAGAAGGAAATGTTAGCTGCAGTATGGGCGGTTCAACATTTCAAATTGTATTTATTGGGTTCCAATTTTATACTAAAAACAGATAACAAACCGTTAGTCTCAATCCTAAGCAGTCAAACAAAAGAGACATCTGTAAGGTTGGAACGATTCAGATTAAAGCTACAAGGATACAACTTCAAAGTAGTACATACGAAAGGTAACACGAATCCATCAGATTTCATGTCAAGACATCCAATAATTAACAATGTGAAGAACAACGACTGGGATAGTGAAGTGGAAGAACATGTGAATACAATAGCAGAACTAGCAATACCAAAAACAATGACAAGAAAAGAAGTAGCAGAACATTCGAACAATGACGAGGAGATCACAAAAACAAAAAAAGCACTATTGGAGAAAACTTTGCTAGAATCAGAATATAGACCATTCAAAGATGAGCTGGCAATTACAAGTGATGGACTATTATTAAAGCAGAACAAAATAGTAATACCCAAGACGTTAAGAAAGAAAGTAGTTAAATTGGCACATACGGGACACCAAGGTATTGAAAAAACAAAATCATTGTTAAGGAGCAAAGTATGGTTTCCAAACATGAATAAAATGGTAACAGCAGAAACGAACACATGCATTCCATGTCAAGCAGCTACACCAAAAACAAGTACAAATCCGATTATGAGTTCAGAGTTACCGCCAGGACCATGGGAAAATTTGGATCTAGACTTTGGTGGACCATTTCCCAACGGTAAATATACACTTGTTATAATAGATGAATATTCTAGGTATCCAATTGTAAGAATAATCAATAATTTAAAGACTGAAACAGTAGTCTATGAGTTAAAAAAAATGTTCATGGAATTTGGTTTACCTGAGTGCATAAAAACAGACAACGGACCACCAATGAATGGGACATTGTTTAGTCAATTTCTAAATTCATTTGGAATTAAACACAGAAAAGTAATGCCATGTTGGCCACAAGCGAATGGGACTGTGGAGCGCTTCATGAGAACATTAGGTAAAGCAATCAAAACATCAATAATTTCTCAAAAGAAATGGGAAGAAGCAATTGATGAGTTCCTGATGTCATATCGAACAACACCACATACCACCACAAAGGCAACACCAGCATCACTAATGTTCAGAGGAAAATTTAGGACTTGGTTACCAGAAATGAAAAACATAGAGACAAATGATGATGATGAGGAAACAGACACAAGAATAAGACAAAACGATACAAGGAATAAAAACATAAGTGCAACAAACAGTGACGCAAGACATGCAGCAACAGAGCATGAACTAGAAGTTGGAGACACAGTACTAGTTAAACAAAAGGAAATAAATAAACACTCAACACCATTCAACCCAGAACCTCTGGAGATAATTGAAGTCAAGGGAACCATGATCACTGGGAGAAGAGATGACCAAGGACAAGTAACTAGGAACGCATCACACTTCAAAAAAATCACTACTGAAGAACCAAGGAGAGGTGAAAGGCTGAAGAGAACTCCAAAACATTTTGAAGATTACACTGTTTAAACTTTAAACTGATAAACATTACTATTAGACATAAGTTAATAATTTGTTACATTTGTCACTAATTTATTTTGTATTTTGTATTTTGTTAAATTAATAGGTTTAATTAAAATTTCATTTCTCACTCATAAGCAGGGGAGAGATGTAATGATATGATAACATTTTGTAATGATAAGATAGATAACCTAAAATGTTATGTAATAAAAAGACAGTTTTTAATAACGGAAACGTGTGTTATTACAGCTAGTTTACACAAATAAATAACATCAGGTGAAGCATTTATGAGTTTGGTGTGTGGGTTTGAGGAATATTGTTTCAGAGTCACAAGTCGAGATCTGTGATCAGTTGAAGTTAAAGCACAAATACAAGGATTGCATTTAACAACTTTTTTTACTTGCCTAACTACAAATCCAGATAGATGTATAAACTTTAAAGTTTAAATGAACAGTAGTAAGGTAGTTTATATTAAATTAAATTAAATTAAGAATACCTAGTTGATAATTTTTTTGGACTTACCCATGAAAAGACCCATTTTTTTTTTAATAATAATATAATACTTAAAATCTACTTATACCTATATATTATTATTTATTACCAATGAATCAATTTTAAATTATTTTTATTACTTATAGTGTTATAAATTATTAGTTAGGTATTACGTATAATTAAAAAAAATCAATATTAGTATATATTTACTACGACAAGTCGATTACTCGGGTTATTATCAGTATTATTTAGTACATATTAGTATATTACTTATTACCTATTCATAATATAATCATAGTATAATATTATTTGTTATTTTGCCCAAACGTGACGTCATATCACTAAACATGTGGGCTACAAAATTGTTCCTATACAAGTACCTATATGATAAGGCGCGTCTATTAGTTTATATGGTCGAAGCTCAGCACATAAACGGTCTATTGATAAATCGTGTGTTCTTTTACAGAAATGATTGTGGTCTGCAATGTATTCTTGTTTTCTAGCTAGGTATTTCAGTTATTTATCGCATACTAAATTTAACCAAACAAATTAGTCCGCAAATTTATAGACATCACAAATATATAATATAAATTATAATTTACAGTAGTTTATATCTGTGATAGACATTCTAATATCTAATGCATTCTCCCGCCGGAGGCCATACTCCATAGACCCAGTTCAGGGGAAGTTAAATTTTTACCTACAAATTTATAAAAAAACAAGTGGTTGGGACAAGGAACTTTATGAATTTTAAACTGATAAATAATTTACAAAATAATTGTCTCATGACTATAAATAGCTCAAAAAGAGTCAAAATAGTTTGAAAATTTTACCATATAGGGAAAATTCAAGTATAAATATTTTTTACTTTTTTTGTTACAGGTGGAAAAACTTATGTAACTTCTTCTATTTAACTTACCCTACCAATAATATCACCATAGGCGTGCGCAGACCTCTGAGTCAGGTACGGCTAAATTCAATCTGATCACCCACCCCTTTGTCATGGTCACACACTCACACAATTATAGATATTTTCACTACAGTCTACAAACTTTTAAGTGACTCTTTTGTTGGTTACTGGAAAATGTAAACAATAATTTTTTATTATTTGATATTTCACACACACAAAATTCACCAATATTTAATTAAATTTTAACCAAATATAATCTAATAAAACAATTTATTCAAAAACGTTTAAAATATAATATATAATATTAAAAATTGTATTTATTTATTATTATTAATTATTCGTGGTAAATCGACTTTAGGGCTATTAGTTTATGAGATGTAAATATTAAAATTTAGATGAGCGGAGTAGTGGACATACATTTTGCAGGGTAACCCCGTACCACTTAACTGCGCTCATCTAAACTTTAAATACTTATAACGCATAGACTACTCACGTCTCAAACTAAATTCGATTTTTATGTATCGAAATACTTAGAAAAATATTCTACTTTGGAATATGAAAATTAAACTCTGTCGTCAAAAATAAAAAAAATTAGAAGGATAATTTTTTAATAACAAAGTTGTTTTGTAAATGACTCGAATGTCTCGAATCTATGTAAAAAATATTTTCAAAAACAATTACACTTGTGTTCAATTTTGAATAAATCGCCCAGTCGTATAGTCTCTCGGGTAAACACAAACGTTAACGAAACTATAAAAAGGCTATACCTACGTTTAGGCATGTCTTCATAAGGTACCTACCAACCCATCCACGTATGAAAAAATCTCAGGCAAGGCTAAAGCCCAATCAGCCCTACCCGTGCGCACGCCTATGAATATCACTATAAAAATAATTAAAAGTGATAATTTGAAGACAATTTCTTAAAACCCTAGAATATTTTTTTAATTTAGTGTCTAAACCATATAATTTAGCACCCAAGCAAATTATTCAATTTTTTTTTTTTTGGAAACCTATGATTTGCAACCAATTATAAGATTTATGATGGAAAAATTAACTCACGGAAATCATAAGTTGTTATCGCATAGCCTTACGAAGTTCACGATTTTCGGTGTTTTACTCACCCGTACAACGCTTAAAGTTTACCGAGCTTAAGTAGGTATAACAAATAAAAATTTTTTTTAACCTAGTTAAATCAACGTCTTCTGCAGAATGATGGTGCAAAAATAATTTATGATAAGTTTTACATAACAAGTCGAGGGATGTTTTTAATTATAATTGTCCGAGTGAGCACAGCGTGCAAGTGAATACGCCGGGTAGATATATATGAGATAACCAAAAATTTCAATTAGCTATAACTTTAAAATAGACTTCCCTATCGTTTTCAATTAAAAACTAATGATTTTCGGCAATTAATTTTTGCAATATCGTTCTTAATTCGTTTTAGCTTCGTGGGTCTAGAATAAAAAGGTTCTAAATCGTTTTTATGAAATTGTCCAGGAGAGCAATTTTAAGGTTTGAGTTAAAATATCTTATTCCTTGAAATCATTTTGTTTAAATTAAAGTTCTAAGGCATGTAGCAACTTGTATAGTTTAATTCACATCATTATAATAATAATTTGCTGTATTGGTTGGTATTAAAATTAATAAAATACTTAAATACATATTATTATAAATTGGTTCTACAATTAGGAACTTTTCAACCTAAAATAAAAAGAAATATATTCATCAATTAGAACTCTTTCATTCTTAACTGTTATTTGTATTATTGTTAGCTGAATAGTTTTGATTTATAAATTCAGGCATAATTCGAATACAACTTTTTGTATTCTAATTGTTAAAATGTATTTAAAAAAAATAATAATCCTTTAAAATTAAGTACTTATTCATATTTTGAATAATTCACTCAGTTACTAGTAAATGTTTTGAACTTAAAAAAAATGCATTTGTGTGAACGGCTAAAATTGTGTATAAAGCATCGGCCAAAGCATCAACATACATTTGTATTACATTTTAGTATATGATTATGGTAGACAAATGTTGATTAAAGCGTAAATAACAAATTTAAAAAAATGGCATTTGGCTAAAGTTATATATAGTTTTGACACTTTATTATAGTCTTTAAACTTATTTAGAGACATCTGTAAGACAATAAAAGGTTTTTTTGAGTTAACTTTTAGTAAAGATCTAACAAATGACAATGGTAACGAAATTTCTATTTTTTTTTATATGTTTCGTAATCTGTGAATATGCATTATCCACTTCTTGGATGCACGAGTGGCCTGAAACTGAAAACTTCATTGTAACTGATTTTGTTCTGGGATTTTTCAACATAAACCCAATAATGACATTATGTTATTCTAGTTTTGTGGCACTCAACTATCAGACCATGTAACAATGTTTAGTATACCCAAATTATTATCAACAATACAATATGTTGTAATATGTTAATAAACACACTTGCAAGGTCATTATGCGATCTACCAATAATTGTTTCTTTCCAAATAGCACAACATATAGTATTGGAAGGAGACAAAAGAGCTGTAAGGTTTTAAACATTTAATTTTTTTTTATAAAACGCTGGGCCAACATTTGTTTTTGGAAGTGCAACTCAGATTCTAAATATTGCTTTTTTGTATCATGTCGGCAATAATGTGATTCAACAGTAGAGAAACTAGATATATGCTCTATGGCATATTGTTTGTCCTCTGCTTTAATAATATGACGAGTTGTATTCTTGCCTCGCTTTTCATCAGGTGGAGTTAATGATAGTGGGATCAAATATTGTTGCAACGCAAATTTAAAAAAAAAAAAAATTGGAAAAAATATCTGGTGTGTTCGTATTTCTGTTCAATTACCTAAGCTCATAGCGTAATAAGATTTAAAGTAGATAAAGTTTAATCTGGTGTTATGGTTCCACCACAGAATATTATTATAATATATTATGTTATTATGTAATTGTCAATTTAAATAAAAGGTTTTCAACTGCGATAGTCTTCAAATGGCTGAAGCTGTAGACAATTTCATCAACTTAGATTTTAAAAAGAGTGATTTTTGTATAAGGTTTATATAAGGTAATTTTAGTTTAAAAACTTGCTATTAAAATTGAATATTACTGAATTAATAAATATTATGACCTGTGGGTTCAAAATAGAATTTTTATAATTTATTTATTTTATATATTGTAAGTTATTCTTATTATGCTATTACTATATGAAAGATAATTGTTTATTGTCAAGAGCTATTGGATGTAAAATCTAAAAAGTATAAGTGTTCAATCAGAAATGTACGTTGTGAAAAACTATATACATTTTTCAACTGGCAAAAGCTGTATTAGTTTAGAAGATTTTACTTCAGTAGGTACTTCCAGGGTTGCTACTAATTTTTTTCTTAAAAAAAGTGAGAATAGTGAGTATTTTTTTCAATTAAGTGAGCAATATTCTAGTAAAAAGTGAGTATTATTTTCATATTATAGGTGAGTTTTTTTAAAAAAAAACATAAAAATAAAATACAATAGTTTAAAATATTTTCAGTTGTTTTTTACTTTTTCAGTTTATTATAAACAAGTTATAAATTATACTTATAAAACAATTTTGTTTAAATATTAATAATAATTGGTTCTACCTACAGTACCTAAATTATATAACATAAATAAAATGTAGGTATCCAACAAATATAACAACTGTAGAAACTGATATTATAGTATTATGTATATTAATTTTTTGAATGATATTATAATATAGTATAATATAATATAATATACGTATTTGTAATTAAATATTAATAATGTGGTAATTATAGATACTAATTAGTGTTTAAAAAATATTTGTTCAACCATTTTCATGAAGTTATGAGTAATATTGTAGTCTGGGGATTTTTATTCCGCAATTCATTTTTTTTATTTTTAAAAATAGTCTTAAAACATAAATAATTATAAAAATTTCGAATATTTAATTTAAACACTTATTTACATTTATAGATCTTTAAAAAAGTGAAAAAAGTGAGGAATCAATGAAATAAGTGCGAAAAAGTGAGCACACTCAAATAAAGTGAGAAATAGTGAGTGCGTAGCAACCCTGTACTTCCTAATGATTTATATATCCAAACATATATAATCTTATACCAGTTTCACTTACTTTCCCCATAAGTTCATCTATATGTGAATATAGTTTTTCAGCAATGAGAAGAATAAAACATGGTTGAGGTCATCTATATTGCAAAATAGATTCAACAATTTAGGTATCATTAGTATAGAAAAGATATTTCCGAAACAATTGATAGAGAAATCATACTGGTCCATTTGCAAAAAAATAGATATATTATTTTAAAATAAATATTTTAATATACCTGATAACTAGATAACAAGGTTGTTACTGTAAATTAATATTTAATAATTTTGTTTTTCTTTAAAATTTGTATAACTTATGTTATCTTTCTTATATATTTAAAGTTAACATTCAAGTATATGAACGAGTAAATGTTTGACACTTATAGTATGTTTAAAATAAATCATGCTTAGTTTTGGATGGTGTTTACTGTAATATTATATTTTCAAGTGCTAAGAAAGGCTTTGATATGCAGTAAAGTATTTTTTAAATATTAGCCCCCTCTAAAATTATGGCAAATTTCCGCCTATGTATTTTGCCTGTCTTAAATACATGTTCAAGTCCTTTTTCAGTCAAATCTTTATTGATTGATTGTTTCCAATTTTTGGGATTTCTTTGTTTTTTCTGGTAATCTTTTTATCCATTTTGATTGGTGTCTTTTCTGATTGTGATTCTTCAGAAGATAATTATTCAACTAATCTAAAACATGACAAATTATTTTAATTTTGTTTAAATGTAATTTGGGTATTCTTGGGTATAGCATGCACTCTGTGCAACATGTTTGCATTCATGCAATACACTTTTAGTCTACTTCCATAAGGTTAATATAAAAATCAATATAATAGTAAAACATATGACAATATTATAACAAAATATACAATAATAAGTAAAGTAATATTGTTACATTTATGTTAAGTTTAATAATGGGTAAATTAAATCCAATATTTAAGCCAACATGTCAAAATATGTATTATATAATTTTAAACAAATGTATATATTAATGACGCTCAAACAATATATTATATTATTAAATTGTTATTAGAATTTAGAAGATATCTATTAACATAAAAAATTATATAGGTAGTAGTAGCAAACTTACATACAAGAGACAAGAACGAATCTGGCATATATATTTGATCCCATCCAAAAAGAAACACAAGTATTGCATCATCATCTTTATTGTTACAAATTTAGTATATGAGTTCTAAAATCAATTCATAATCTGTATCTTTAGACATTGGATTTTCCAACCAATTCAATATTGCAAAAGCATATTTATGCAATCTCTTCATTTCACTACAAAGGATTTTGTTATTTGAATATTACATTGATTATTTGTTAACAATATGTAAGTAAATATTTCTTAATATATCTTTTACATGCATACTTACTTTACATAAGGAATTACAAATTTAGTGAATGGATCACCAGGTTTAATTTTGCGAGATCTTTGTGTTGGTTCATTGTAATACTTGGAAGATGCTGCAGCATTTAATGTTGCGCTCATTAATATAACTTTAAAATCAGGTCTCTGGATTTACAATACAAAAAAAAAATTAGTACAATTTAAATAAAATACTACGATAGCAAGAAACATAATATGCATATAATTACAACAGGTATGATGCTCTTGAGAATAGTTAATGTAAAATCACTAATGGTGTCATGTTCGTGTATTTCATCAATGATAATATTATGTGAGAAATAATTTAAAGCTGAATCTCTTTGGATATGTTGAAGTAAAATACTAGTAGTATAAAATAATATAGATCCATATTCACTACCCAATTTTCTAAAATATAATACATTATTTTAGATATTAGTTTCTTATATTTACTTAATATTATAATCATGTAAATTGAAGAATAAATCATTTATAATAAATTAATATATTTGTATACTCTAGTAGGTATTTCTCAACTTACTGTGAACATTTAGTTAAAAATAAATGTAATATCATATATAAAATAAACAATTCATATTAACCTATGCCAATAATTAAGGTGTGTACAACTTATTAGTTTGCACCTATATGAAATTTTAGATGTTCACAATGTTCACACACTTCAATAGAACTTTATTTTGTATCAACTTGCCACTTACTCGCAATGTCCCAAATTACAGATCCAATTGTCATAACAATCAGATCAATAGTGACGAGTTCTAAAATAACTTTTTGTTTCTAAATAAACAAAAATGTAGTTGATAACCATATAGTATCATAGTTTTTATCAATTAGGTATGGGATTTGTTAAAATTATAGTAAATAAAGAAAACTAATAATTTCAATGTAATTCCACCAAAATGTCTTATCCCTAATAGTTAGCTCAAAATAAGTTAAATTGTTTTAAAAATTATATGGTATACAGAAAATGCAAAAAAAAGAAATGTTTTTTCCAATGTATTTGAAAGCACATGGGAATTTTAAATTTTTACCTGTCATCAAACTAGATTCATTTTCCTTTCAGAAAATATACTGAAGTCTAAACTAGTCATGTGTTTCTTTGCAATTTAAATATGTTGAGGCCTTTGTGTTATTGAAATTGGGTTGTTCGTCAGGTAAATTGTATTGCCTAAAAAATTAAAACTTTGTTAAAAATATGTCAGTGCACCATTTGTTTCTCTCTTTGAATAACGAGCAACATGCAAGTGTGAGTACAGTAGATCCAGTTTTGTATTATTAGCTTTAATATTAGAGTTATATGACTTAATATTATAATCAAACTTAAAAGCAAAGATATTTTTCAAGGTACCTTATAGAGAAGCACTAAGCATTTATTTGTATTTTATTTTTAAAACAAATTATGGATATTTTAATACTGAATGATATAATTATTTATTTATTTATTTATTTTGACTAATTGGGCTGAGCCCTTTCGATATACAAATTTATGTCCACGCACACAATTATATATTATACAATGTGTCCCGTGAACAGGTGGGTACGTTAGTTAGTAAATAGTACAGTAAAATAGATTTAAAATAAAAACCTATTAACAATATTCTCACCTTTAAGTTTCATAACTCGCTCCAATATGGTATGTATATAATTATCTTCAAGAATGTCAACGTCTGAAAATTGTCAACACATTGGCTCGATTTAATAGTTCCTTGTATGTGGTAGGTACATCATATATTTCAGTTTTGAAAACCATAATAAGTATAATCCACCGTATGAACTAAAAATGATAAACCACTAAGTAACTTTTGGCTTTGGCAAACATTTAAAATAGGAACTTGAGTAATATACTTATATAAGTGTGTGTGAATTAGACATTATTAAGTTTCTAAGGCTTTTCTGAGTGAATTAAAATCGTCGACTGTATCATCTCCAAATCCTTTATTTGTCTGTTCGTTTTCTTCAAACTCATCGTTGGAGAAATATAGTTTTCTGAAAATATAAAGTTGTAAAAAATATCTGAATACCTACCTAATTAATATTAAAATATTTTACCTCTTAGATGATTTACTAGTCATGCTCAGAGTGGTACCAGTGTTGCTGTACATTTTTAAAATGTATTTTATATTGTTTATTTTACTCCTCTAAACAGACATGCAGTGCTTAAATTGCATTAAACATCCCAACTTAACATTAATCATATACTCTCATAATTAGAATGAGAGGAACTGCACAAATTTGACAGTTATTTTGAATCCCAGCCGTACATTCTTCACTTCCACATAGAATTTTATGTCCGCAAGGCACTAACCTAACCTTTTTTTTTTTATATAACATGTGTACTTGCTTGGTTACAAATTATACAAGTTTGGTGGTTTGGTTGAAGTGATTGCAATGGTGCATATGGCAAATGCTGTCTCTCTTCCTCCCTTTCTGCAGCTATTATTTCCCCATATTCTATTTAAACTGGGTCCATATCTTCTGGAATCACATAGTCATTTTCGTTGTCTATAATACAAATTTAATGCAAGTTTTACATTTTAAAATAGTATATTAAAACTATACCTTGCAGAACAAGTGGTTCTTGTTGTTTCTGGCCTAATACATGACTCAACCTATCTGAATCTATGAAAATAATATTTTAATAAAATTATGTTATGCTATATTATATATTTACTAAACTTCATTATAAAGTGATAAAAATATAATTATTTCATATAATATCATCTAATAATAATATTCAACTTTATAATAAATTTCAGTTTCATAAATAATGTAAGACTGTTTAATTTTGTAATGTACCATTGCTATAATTTGAAATGTTATGAAAATCAACTACAAAAATCTCATCTTTGGATGCTTCATTGTGCACTATGTTATTAGGGATAATATTATGTTCTTTTATCACATTATTATCCGTGGTTGTTGAATCATTCAATTGATGAATGGCTGTAGCATCGTGGTCATCGTAGTCAATTTCCGATGTAACTTCTATGCATATTTTATAATATATTATTATTTACCATACCAATAAGTAATAAACAATATTAGTGTACTTTAATATTCTCAAATTTGTTGAATTAAATATACCTCCTAACACATATATCTGCCAATTAAGCTCTTCTCTTAAGTATCTTTCTGTTGTGTGACAGCACTGTAAAAGGAACTCATTCACTCTTAAAATACCTAGGTCTAATTGAGATGAAGCAATACTGATACGTTGTGAATTTGCTATATATTTAACTTTTATTGGCCGAGTTACTGAATGCCCTTGTTCCAATTGATCAATTATAATGTGTGATTTTTTACTTAATTCATTTAAATGTGCTATAAACAAAACAGAAATTACTTAATTAATAATAAGTAACATATTTCATAAATGTATGCACACTTAGGTCCGATGTCACCAACACAGTTAATCACGGTTAACGCTTAATCGGCTGATAACAGATATTTAACCAGCCAAATTCGGCCGATTAAAACTCCGGTTAACTTTAACCGTGATTAACTGTGTTGGTGAAATCGGCCCTTAGATCCTTACTAGTAAAGTAGTAAATATTTTAATGTTAAAATAGACAAATAAAACAACTAATAGAGGTATACATATATATTTTTAATACTAATATAACTCAGGTTTCACTAATTAAATTCTATACATTTCATATGGTAAATTATATTATTTTACAAAAACTTCATAACTAAAAATTGGAATTTAGTCATGCTTACTCAAAAATGTCCAAAGGTTTGGATTCATCACTTGAAATTTTTCTTTTAGTCGTCCATGAAACGATTCAATATTATTATTGGTACGCCTTGCTATTCCATGTACTGAAAACAAATACTCAACTCCATTTTGATTATTTAACCAATACCTGAAATATAACAACATCAATTTAATTTATTTATTAACATACTGTTATACACATAAGTGGCGCACCTTGAAAAATAACTAAAAAATGGTGCAATATCCATGAATATGTTCTTATCCCTGGCATACTGGCGAATTACTGTATACCCTTCATCAATTTTATTTTTAGGTAATAATGCCAATGCACAAAACATCTGCACACAAAGTTGCGTATTTAAATTGGATTTAACAAATCGTGTTAATCCTCTTGTTCTGATATTTTTTACTAGTGCCTGAAATAAAAAGTGAGAATAAACAATACTGTTTAAGATTTACCATACAAACAAATAAAAATAATCTAGTTAAGTAGTTTAAACTTTGGCAATGTATTATTTATTAATTAATTATTCAATTTTTTTTCCCATTAATCTATTAAATGCCAGTAGTAAATATAGGAAAAAAATTGTAACTATTAATATGTATTAAAACAATTTTTATTTAAATTGTATTGTAAAAATATTGCATGTCACAAATGGATGATGTTTTATTGTAACTTTTTAACTTAATTCAAATAATAATTATAACACGAGCAATATATAATTATATAGGTATATGCAATTATATGAAAAATGAACCGTTAAGACTTGTATGAATATGTATCACCAATGATGATCCCTCCTTTTTAATCTAATTACCCTTAGTGTTTAGTGTTTAACTACTTTGTAAATTATGTATCTTCTTTTTAGCATTATTATTATTTGTATTACAATGTACATTTTACTATTCTTTACTTAAAAAGATGATACATCCAGTAACGTTGTCTCTGTTTTACAAATGCAGAACATACCAAGTTGTACATTCTAAATAATCTATTTAACTCAGTTAATATAAGAGTGAATTGACCTATTATCAAATTTAGAAGTAAGAAAATTATCTAGTGAACCTCATAGGTTTTTTTTTAAATTTTAAAGCAAGTTATGAACATTTTAAAATTGTAAATTGTTTGTGCATTTTAAAACACTCATAACTTGCTTTAAAATTAAAATATAAAACATCTCTATAAGGTTCAGTAGATAATATTTCTTAATTTGATAATAGTTTAATTCATTCCAATGTTAATCATACTGAGTTAAGTGCATTATTCAAAACGTACAATTTGCCATGTTTCGCGTTTGTAAGACGAAGACAACGCATGAGGGTGTAGCGTCCTCTTAAATCTAAAGTGTATTACCTAATTGTATTCAAAGGGCACTGCCGGTTATTAATAAATAAATAAATAATGGATACATGTTTAAATTATCATTAAAATACCTGTATATAATGGAAAAAACAAGAATGCTGATCTGCATTTGGATAATCAGATTTAAAAGCATTCAGCAACCCAGATTCAAAATCAGTCATTATATTCGCTGGAATTATAAATGGAAATAATTCTTTGCGCTTGCTTAATAATAGAGTATATACCTCTTCAGTCTTCGATTCCATCAATGCATAAACAATCGGTATGGACTAATAAAATATTAGAAATGATTAATGCATACCTACTTAAAAATGGTTAGTTTTAATTAACAAAACTCACGTGGTTTAAAAAGTGATAAAAAGTTGACGGCTTGGTGGAGTTGAAGGCACAACTTTAAAAGTTGCGTCAGCATGCAACTCATCACTCCCAAGCATAACAATTTTCCTAATAAGTTCACTGCATGCAAAAGTTATTGAACATTTCCCGTGTGTATCTGTAACCTTATCTTGGAAGAAGGGCTGTTGAAAACATGTATAACGTTGCACATTGAAATCTAGGAAGTTTGCCAATTCGCTCAATGATGATGGTAAAACTGGCATAGTTGTTCTCCTAGCTTTTCCAGGTTAGGTTAGGTTAGGTTAACCAGGTTGCAGCAGCTGAATTTCTAATAAAATATATTTTAAATATGTAATATCATTTGAAAAGTTTAATCTTAATTAATTTCATTTTACACTTTTAGATCAATATTTTAATTTGTTTATTTGATGTATTTTCTTTATATGAGGGGTGCAAATAAATACAACACATTTGTCCTAATATTATAAATAAGTACCTAGGCATAATTTTATTATTGTAATATTTTTTATTAGTATGTCTGAAACAAATAAATAAAGCATAAAACATTAAATATGTTTAACAAGAAATTATATCAATACCTATTATGTACATAATAAAATATAATTACAGGCCAGAGCCCATAATGAAATTGCAGGTTCGATTAAAGTAATTCATGTACTTGTCATGAAATTGTCAATATTTTTTTAGAAAGAATTAAAAAATTAATTTTACATAATTATAAAATTAAATGCACAATTTTTATTTGTATTTTATGTCATAATTATAACCACCCAGCTCCCTAAAATATATTTATAGTATTATGGCTATGTTAGTCTTGCTAGCTTGAATAAATTGACAAAATTTGCCCATAGTGAAAATAATTTGTATATACACCACTGACTGTAGGTATATATTGTTAACTAGTTTTTGTCTAATACTGCTAACTAAAGATTTACCACCACCGACTTATGTATGGCAAATAATTATATCAAATTACAACTTTTCCAGATAAAAAAGAACAATCTTCTTTGCTCAAATAATCTTTGGGATGATATAAATTATATAAATTATAACTTATAAGTAATATTTAGTTTCATGTTTACCTAATCATTTCTTCATCATTATATTGTCCGGAGTCTTGTCTCGTTTTTAGAACGGTCTTTCAGTATTTGCCTAAATGCTTTTTTTAAAATGTGATTGTGGTCTTGTTCATCAGGGACCAGGGTCATGCGTATGTTTCTCCAACTCAACAATTGTCCCATTCGCAAATATTTTAGCAGAGCCTTTGCAATATTTGGTTTTGCAGATCAAATATCTGTTTAATATTAAAATATAAAATCATAACAATTGAATACAATATTATGATGATTTAGTTTTTATTTTATTTAAACTTACCGAACACTCTTATTTTTATGGATGCCTCCATTATTTTTATATACAAAACCTTTGTGATCCATATTTAATTAATTTAAAACACAATATATAGATATAAAAGTTAACAAACTGAATAAAATATAAACTAATTAAAACAGTTACAGCAACTAATAACTACTTATTCAGATATAATAGGACTGAATAATATCCTTTATTGAGTAGTTCATTGGTGCTCAGATGAGTGACTTTATGTGGGTTTGAAGATTAACAAATTCCAGAAACTTATAAAGTGCTCTTTGTGTTTTGTATGTTTTGGGAAACCAGGCTTTCAATAAAATGTTTCTTTCTTGGGTCGGGCCACACTGCGGTATTTTCGCCGTTGAGGCCGAACGGTTTTACCGCCGGCGTTTGAAAAACCGTTCGAGTGGCTGCGCCACACTAGGGCGGCAAAACCGTTTGGCGTTTCCATTTTTTTCGTTTTATTCCCATTTGGAATTTGGTGATGTGCACACGTAATTTTGTTCATTTATTCATAAACTGAAGAATCTAAATATCTTATAACCTAGAAATATATAATTATTTCTTTTCAATCTCCATTATTAAGCACTCCACGTCAATCATTATTATGTAGTATGTAAAAAATGCACAAGGGTAAAAAAAATTAACAAATTTTATTCACGGAAATCGAATACACAATTTGGTTCAAACCGTTGGACGGGCACCGCAGTGTGACACATGTCAATTTAATGACCATTAGCGTAATTCCATTAAATTTCAGCAGGTGCACAACTTTTATTGGTCCAATATTCATAATGACAAATTAAAATGCTCATATTTAAAACTGTTTTGCTTGCATAGTTGCATACAATACTATATGGACTAGGTATCTTTTTATATTTGATAATAATATAACATATAATATAAAATATCAAATTAAAATATCAAAATCTGTAGGTATATTTTAAACCTGGGCTTGAAACCGATATTGGATACTGATTTTGAATAATAGTTGAAACCGTGAAAACCCTAAATCGATATCAAAACTGAAAACGAAATCAAAAATACCAGTTAGGAAATCGGAAAAAAATAAATAGGTACCGATATCCAAAACCAAAATCTAAATTTAGTCTTTATAATATTATGATATATTATGATACAGTGACACACCTTTCAGCTACCTATATAATGAATTAGAGATCACGAAATTATTATACAAGTTATAACATTAAGTATTTTATTATTTGTACAAGTTACCTATATGTAAATATGTTATAGCTTTTATAACAGTGTTTCCCAACCGGAGGTCCGTGGGCCAGTCATAGGTGGTCCGCGGTACCTTTCTTAGTTTTCTATTAAAAATTATTTTTTTTTTTAAACAGCGAAAAATATTTTATTTTACCGTAATATACGGTTATCTTATCGTATACAAAAATCACACTAATTAAATTATTAGTAAAGTTTAATAATAATATATAATAGTACAGTAAAATAATAAAAATTTTCCAATAAATTTTTGGGTATTCTTGTTAATGAGCAAAAAAAAAAAAGGTCTTCCTAGTTTGCGTAAAATTGAGGTGGTCCGCGACCTATAAAATATTATCAAAGTGGTCCGTGGTGGTAAAAAGGTTGGGAAACACTGTTTTATAAGAAAATTCGAAAAATCAATAAGTATATAATATATAATATGTATGATGTATTTCATATTATGAAATAGTAGGTACCTATTGTAATTTAATAGGTATACAGTTCAGCTTCTGCGGGTGCAAAAGAACATCTTTGCACCTCCTACATAATACAAGGGGGTTATTAATAATGACAAAAACATGTAAGACAATATAATATTTGTTCGAAATTTTTTATACTTTTCATCAATTAAAAATATTTACACACATTTTATAGTTTTCGTCTTATTAATATATAATTTATATCCACCCCAGAAACTTTTTTCAAAAAAATTGCTGTAATTAAATTCTCGTAAGGATTTAACTATAAAATATTTTAAGATTATAAAATAAAAAAAGGTAGGCAAGTTGATGTCGCTCTGCTGTACTGTAGGTTACAGGTGGGCCACTGTATAATGTATGGTATTAAAATATTAAATTTGAATTCAATGATATAATATCATTGGATAAGAAAAACGATTCTGAGCGGAGACGATATGTCAGTCTAGGTATTAGACATAAATAATAAAAAATTGATCTATAATAAATTCCAAAATAATCATATTACAATATTCATTACTCATTAGTCATTAGGTACTTATAAGTTATAACGCGTTATACATCAACAACAAACAGTGATACTATCATATATATAATAATTATAATAGTATACTTGAGAAGTTTCAAGTACCCACCAGGGGCGTAATTAGGGTGGATAAGGGGATAGATCCTCCCAAAACTTGTTTTTTAATTTTTAAATTTTTGATCAAAGTATTGATAATGACCATTCATCAAGGCTGTATTTACAATTTTTCCGCCCTTTATAGACACATTTTAATATTTTACTAATATAGCGTTAATTGGGAGAAAAATAAAATTATTATGCTAAAAGCCTAAAATATACAAATATTAACACAGAATAATGAATATAAAATAATATTCCACGGGGTGCCGCCACTGGGTGACTTTCCCCTCCTGTAAACCTAATCTTCATCACATTTACTTATTGTATCACATGTAAATACAGATTGTAAATATATTATGTTTTTTCAATAAAAAAAAAAAAAAAATAATAATATTCTATATGATTAATTATGAACTTTATTATATTAATATTAGTAACAATTACATTTTTCTACGAGCTTTTAACTCACTAAACTTATTTATAATATCATCATAATTTATATTAACTGTTAATTCTGACTCTATATTTAGTATTGCTAGATCATTCAGACGATCATCTTTGGTACTAGATCTTAAGTAAGTTTTAATCCTCTTCAAAGCACTAAAACTTCTCTCTGCTGAGCAGTTTGAAGCTGGACAACATAAAAACATTCTTAAAGCAATGCTAATATATGGATTATGGAAAGACATCCTGTAAATCACTTTCTATTATTTTCTGCAACATTCCTAAAATGGTTTTAGGAGCATTGTCTTTTGGTAAATACATTCATTTGAGAATGATATAGGAAGATGTTTAGAGTAATATTTTTGTAAAACTGCTGATTGATGTCTGAATGGCATTCATGTTTGCTAAAAACGTATATCCTCCCCAACCAAATTCCTAATTACGCCACTGGTACCCACAAATAATATTATACAATCACAACAAAATAACTAAAATAGTTATTCTAGGGTTTTTAATATGTAATATCATCCAAATTTGAACTTAAAATAACTATAAAAATAAACAGTGCATATATATTTTTTAGATTTTTTGATAACAGAATTAACTACTTACCTACGTGGAATCTTGTTGGACATTTTCAATCCTTCCAGGGCTTGAAACCGAAAAAATTTTTTCCGGTTTCGGTTTCGATTTCGGATACCGGTTTTGATTTTTTCCGATTTCGGTTTCGGTTTCGGATACCGGTGTCGATTTTTTCCGATTTCGGTTTCGGTTTCGGATACCGGTATTGACTTTTTTCGATTTCGGTTTCGGTTTCGGATACCGGTATTGACTTTTTTCGATTTCGGTTTCGGTTTCGGATACCGGTATCGATTTTTTCCGATTTCGGTTTCGGTTTCGGTTTCGGATACCGGTATTCATTTTTTCCGTTTTGATTTCGGTTTTTAACGGTTTTAATCGGTATTCAAAATCAGTATCGAATATCGATTATAATCCCTGTATTTATAATAATTTATAATGACATAAAATACTGGCGTAGGAACCTACTCGCCAATCGCCAAACATTGCGTGGCGTACGATTTAGCGTCTGGTTGCCTGACAAGTACTATAGTATTTGCAATCAATGATAATATTTACACTGGAATGAATACGTAATTATGACGTATTTAGTTATAGGCAGCCTCACTACTTCATAACACATTTTCCAAATGATTTGCGACCTAATTTTTTAAGAGTTTGTGTAACTTCATCGTTTATAAGTTGAAACTATTTTCTCAATGAGGGGCTAACTTCATGTGTGTCCCACCCACCACATTAATCAATTTGATCACAGCTTGATTATATTATACCAATCTAGATTAGGTATATTAATCCAATAGAGTACCTATGGTTGATGGTGGGTTGGTAGGGAGCACATTTTTCAGTCGACGGCTTTTAGGGAAACCCAGACAATATTATGTTAAGGCCTTATAATGTATTATAATAAATTATTTATAACTATACTATAATTATTGACTCAGTATTTCATAATTTATTGTTGGCTATTGTGTTAATTTAATGTAGGAAAATTATTCCACATAGTTATTTCTGTCTTCTGATCGTCTGTGGCGGCAGAAAAACACGACAGCTTATAATATAGTAAATAATAATAGTATTATTGTTATACAATTTTTATTATAGCGTATTTCTGCGTATACTGTTTTAGAATACGATTAACCCATTTACCAAAATAATATATAATTTATAAATATAATAATTATTATATTTCGTATAATAATAATATTATATTATGCGTCTAATAATTTATATACCCTGTGAAATTACCTATGCAAACATACGGGTGCCCGCAGACGAAGACTACTGCACCAGTGCAGCTAGACTTACTTACATAATAATATATAATTATATTATAAAATATTAATTATAATAATATAATATATTAGGCACCATTAATCATTATTAATATCAATTGTATTACCGCAGAACTCAGAAAGTATACATAATAATATAAATATTAAAATATCTATATAGGTAGGTACTTTCGAGTTAATATTTTAGAATCCAGTAAAAAACTAAGTAAAACTAAGAAAAAAAAAGAAGGCATAGCACATGACCTAGGCTATAGGTCTAATAAATGGACCAAATTAATAATTTTTAATAATATTATTATAAACGCGCCATGGAAACGGCAATATAAATATTATAAACTATTAAAATAAATAATAATTTATAATATTTATATGATAATTTATAAAAACTAATAATATACCAACAAAAATACTATGTCAACTCCATGTAAAAAAAATGTAATTTAATTTAATTCTTCTTTTTGCGCACGGAGTAAACAATTACCCCAGACGTATTAATACAGTATATTAATAATTTAATATGATAATTTATAAAAGACTAATGAACTTTAACGTAGCATAGTTATTTTTTATTTAAGGATAACTTAACTTTAACTAGTTAAAAAAATTGGTTAACTTGCCCAGCTTTGCCATCATCCACATGATGTTATAATAAATAATAATATCTTATAAGTTATAATATTATATTTAATATTGATCGCATTGTATGATAGAAGGATAGAACAAATTTACATAATATACACGATATTTATTATTTTCTACCATAAGCATTATAAATTATATTATTCATAGCTTTTAAACAGAAATTCAATTATAGCCTATAGGTTTATTTTAAATGCGTAGAACTTTTTAAATGTTAGATATTAATGTTATAATTTTTCGACTTCCGTTTCGGATATCATGTTATTTCTTAAGATTTCGTCTTAAGTTTCAAAAAACGGTATTATTTTTTCCGATTTCGATTTCGGTTTCAGATATCGGTATTTATGTTTTCCGATTTCGGTTTCGGTTTTGGATATCGGTATTTATGTTTTCCGATTTCGGTTTTGGTTTCGGATACCGGTATTTATTTTTTCCGATTTCGGTTTCGGTTTTGGAAACCGGTATTGATTTTTTCCGTTTTCGGTTTCGGTTTCAGATACCGGTATCAATTTTTTCCGATTTCGGTTTCGGTTTTGGATACCGGTATTATTTTTTTCCGATTTCGGTTTCGGTTTCGATTTCGGTTTCGGTTTTTAACGGTTTAAACCGGTATTCAAAACCGGTATCGAAAATCGGTTTCAAGCCCTGAATCCTTCGGTATAAAAGTTGAACATTTTCTACATTTTTTACAACAAAATAATTATTCAATTTTAAATTTGATAAAGGTTGTCAAAATTCGATCTTTAAAGAGGATGTACTAGCACTATTTGTTTTTTCTCTCTGGCCCACGCGCAGCATAGATGAAACGCATGAACGCAGAATCATTTTTTCTATGTTTTAAAGTAATCTTAGAGTAAAATTAACCATTACAAAGAAGATAGAGAATAACATTTTTGAGGGAATGTCATATCTATTTTATATTTTATTGTTATTTGACTTTGTATTCGACTTTCAAAATAAACAAAAAAATGTTGTACATTAAAATGATGTTTGAATTGTTTTGAGAAAATATTTAGACAAATCGATATGACATTCCCTCAAAAATATTATTCTCTGTCTTTTTTATAATGGATGATTTTACTCTAGGATTACTTAAAAACATAGAAAAAATGTTTCTGCGTAAATGCGTTTCATCTATGTTGCGAGTGGGTCAGAGAAAGAAAACAAATAGTGTGCTGGCATCCTCTTAATGCTTACAAAAAACTTGTGCCTATCTATTTTTAATATTTTTCAACTGCTATTGTAACAATATATCAGAAGCCCTGTATTACATTTTTACACTTTTTTACCTAACAAATAAAGTTTTATTGACATTCATAGAAAAAAAACCTAAAAAGTTGGAAACTGAGTAAATTCGTAAACAGCTCAAAACAAATCAACATCTTTTCATGTACAGAAAAGGCTAATATAAACATTCATTGAAAATTTCATGTATTTACGATCATTTGTTTTAGAGTTACACAAAAAGCCAAAATCGATTTTATCAAAAACCGATCTTGCGTAAAAATTCCCATTTTTCCTTGATTTTTATTTTGTTTTTACGGGCGCTTTTCACTTTCTCACCAGAAATTGAAAATCGAAACATTATTTCGACTACTTATCGTATACACAGACACTCACAAAAAGAACACACATCAATGTATAATCAATACATTCATGGCTCCGCTCAGAATCTAAAATTAATGGACAATGGTTAACTATTATCACAGTTCAAAGATAAAACCAATAAAAACTTACCACTTACGACTTGATATCATATTTATCCATCTAAAACAGTAAAACGTACCTATATCTTCATAGTATGAAGTATAAACACAAAATAATTTAAAGTAAATTGAAACTGTTAATATTGTTAATAATTATTATTTATTTAAAATAAACAATTATAAGGCCTGGGATTTTAATCATAGATAATAAAGATGTTTATTATCTATGATTTTAATGCACTAAAAAATGCACTAAGTATTTTTTTTTATAATTTTGTTATAAATTTGTTACATTTAAATTATAGTATACATTTTAAAAAATGGTTAAAAATTTTACTAGCTTTTATACATTTCCATACATTTTTATTTTATTATTTTTATATAGGTTTAGACAACATTTTATTTACCTGTACAGTGTACATATTATAGTGTCCTAGTTCGGGCTAGTTAAAGTTTGTTAAATTTACATAAAAAAGCGTGTAAGAGCATGTAAACATTTTAAAATTCAAATTTTGGATTTAAATACCTTAAAAATCTGAAAACATCAAGCAAATGTAAATTAAAACTTCTTATTTTGATTCAAAAATGCATGTCACGTGTATGTTATAAAACGAGGGCACGAGCATCGCGTGGCTAGAAGCCTGAAAAAAAATTCAAAGTGCATCGAAATCCTAGCCAAATTATTATAATAAAATATTATGATCTATGCAATTTAACGAACAATAGGGGGTGTGGGGGTATAGCCCCGCCAACATTATTGCTATTATAAAGACTTAAATCTCATCTCAGAACCAATCCCTAATTACGCCACTGGACCCAAGTGAAATTTGTTTAACATAATTACTAATTAGTATATTTATTCAATTTAACATCATGAATTCGGTACATATAATAGGTATCGTATATTAAGCAACAATTTATAATTTATTACATTGAATAAGTTTATATAACCTTACTTAGGTACCTATACTGATAATTATTTTTAAATTATTTATTAGTTATTTCTTATTGCAATAATAATATGCATTGCTATACTAATATTATAGTAGGTACGTAATCACAATAACGAAAAAGTACTGGTACAGTGGTAGTGTGGTTGTGGTACCTTGTTGTTGATTGAATTTCAAACTTACTAAAAAAATTAGTCGCTAAATTGCCTATACTTATCCCCTTAAAACGTAATGTTTTAAGGGATTTGGTATAGGTAATATCAATACAAAATTTAACAATTTAACAATTTATTACAATACAATTATTTATTAATCTATTTAAAGTAACTTACGAATGAGTTGACATATTAATTGTTTTAACTGCTTCAAGATTACAAGACATAGTTTAGTGATAAAATATTTAAAATTTTGTATATAAATTTAAAAATTTTTATCATTAGGAGGTACTATAGTTACTAAATATTATATTCTCGTATTTATATTAAATTGTATAGGATAAAGCAAAGTAATAATAACTGGCAAAATACAATCATAATTTATAAGCAGCATTGACATTTCGTGTTTCTGTTCCTAATAATAAAAAAAATTAAATTTAATCTTTTCGATTTGTGGTTTGTAGTTCTGTGTAGTTCAATATTCAGTCGGTTACTTCGAAGTTCAAGGCACCTATGAAAATATAACCAGTTAATTATAAACTTTTTATTAAGATATTATGTAAAAATCTAAAATTATGACTTCATATATAATTATTATTTTACACTCACAAAACAACATATAAATCTTAATATTTTACTAATACAGCCGGACTTGATTAACTGGAAGGTAAAGTGAGTAGGGACCAGCCTAAAAGTTCGAGTTATTCTTGGATAATTTACAATAGGAAATTCTAGGGATTTGGAAAAAGTTTGAGGTATCAACGATTTCGAGTCAACCAAGTTTATAATATATAGTATAGGTATAATATATTATAGGTTTGATATCAGTGATGAATAAAAATAAACATTTTTTTTTTTTTTTCATTTATTCAAATTAATTGTTTCAATGCACTTAGTATTATTACAATGTAGCTTAAATTAACAAAATGTGTGTATGTATAATATATTTAATATAAATTTTAATATTAGCTATTAGCTTATCTAACTATGGTAGGTACATAGGCGCAAATTGACTAAATTTTTTGGGGGGACTCAAGCCCCCATCCACAAAGGTCTTAATATAAGTAAAACAAATGTTGGAGGGAAACGCTCTCCATAAAATCCCCCACCCACTGAGCAACTATCGTTACGGAAATATAAAAATACAAAGTATTACATTTTTAGAATATATTTATTTTAACAAAATTCTCCGTTCTTTTTCGGCAAATACATTTAAAATATCTTCTGTATTTATATTATTAGATAAATCCCTTATTCCAATAAATATTAAAATATAACCTAACAAGTAAGTAATAAACATATATCTTAGTCCGTGGACCGTGGTAACAAATAATAATTATTAATGATAACAAAATGCTCCGTTCAAAAATTGGCGCGTAAACCGTCGATTGTGGAGGTCAACAGCAACCACGGCATTATTCTTTGACTATAGATACTATAGCCGTGATCGTGAGTCGTGACACTGCCCTCATAATTTATCACTAGGGCTCGGATTTAAATGCCCTAAAAATATCAAAAAAATGCCCTTTCAAAAAATGCATTTATGACCTAAAAACTCTAAAAAATGCCCTAATAATATCAAAAAATGACGTTTCAAAAAATGCATTATTTATTAAATAAATTCAAATTTAATTATTATTAAAAAATGAGGAACAAAGTAAGTACCTTCGACGTAATACGCAACACGACTGAAAGCGTCCGACAATCGGCCACGCGCACCACCGATATAATATTATGGCTCGATAAGAAAATAATCTGATAATATCGGCTAATTGGATGGTGTGACATAAAGGTTGTAAAAACCGGAAAACCTGATGTTAAATTAGTTAAAATAGTTCAAAATGAAAATAATTTTTATTACGTAGTACTATATTACTATGTAGTACTTATATTTCAATGAGGTCAATTTTTTTAGTCATAATACGACAAATAGGTCAAAAATGTCCTAAAAAATTAAAAAATGCATTTAAACCGTCAAAAAATGCAAAAAAAAACAAAAAAATGCCCCAAAAAATTATTATGGTTGGATTGCGAAGTACTTGAAACATATTTGTAGCTTGGAAAGCATCGCGTAAGATATCCCAAAAAAAAGATGCAAATGCATTGAAATCCGAGCCCTATTTATCACCTATAAATTACTTATCGGTTATCAATTATCTGTTTGACCACGAGGCACGGACTAAGATAATATGTTATAGGATTTTTTATAAAGATTTTTTTTTTTTTTTTTATTTTTAAAAGAAATATACCATCTGTACCCAGAGACACAATAAGTATATGGGCTAATTTATGAAAGGCGTGAATGATTTGTTGGAAGAAGCCACCCAGTAGTGACACTTCCTATTGGCTTTTATTTTTATTTATTTATATTTTTTTTTTTTTTTTTTTTATTGGTTATTAGTTAAGGAGATCTCGTTAGGATTAAGTTAGATGATTTTTTGGACCATTATCATTAATTGTAAAACTAGGAGGGACTTATTTGTAACAGAATTATTCATTTTTCCTAGCCAATAGACTTGAGATTACTTGAGTAAGTAATGAGATTAACGGATTGATAAGAGTCTTAAGCTCGCTTACAAAGCTTGACATTAAAGAATTAATATCAGGAGTTGGCGGAGGAATATCAGATTTTACATGTTGGCCTTGAGTTGCCTGGTCATACGTTTGAGATTGGTCAGAAGGAGGATTGTAGGAAGTGGTATTACGTGGGTGGCTATCTTGTACATTGTTAGACTTATAACTAGAGTTTACATGTAATTTGTGATTATTTAGGTTGGTTTTCTTACGTTGCTGGAGGTCTTTATAAACTGTACATCCCCTGTAGTTTGCTGGGTGGTTACCTGTGCAGAGGGCGCATCGCATTGGGTCTTGTCGTGAGTTTGGACAGGCAGATGAGGAGTGGTCATCACCGCACCGGACACAGCGAGTACTATATCCGCAGTAGGCTTTAGTGTGACCATAAGCTTGGCAGTTATGACATTGGCTGATAATTTTTGGTTTATGAGGTTCTTCTATTTTAATTTTTGTGTGCAGTAAGGATTCAAGTTTAAAGATTTCATTTGAATGATCTGTCGGCTCGAGGTCGACAAAAAATAATGGCAGGGGTATTTTACTAATTCTGTGAATAACCTGCGTAACTTGTCTAACTTCGTATAGGCGATGTTCAAGTTCACTTTTGATCAATTCCGTTGAAGTAGATGGGTGTAAGTTACGAATAACTATGCGCATTGGCTTATCTTCCTTTAGCTGGAATGTATGGAATTCAGCATGTTCATTTCTTAAGTATTGGACTAATGTTCTATATGCTCCGGGATTGGAGGTTTGGATTTTTAAATGATCAGCCGTTGACTTGCAAATAAAGTTATCGACACCGATTAATTCGATTAATTCTGTACAAACACCGGGGAAGTCTAATACGCCTCGCATGAAGATTGGAGGGGGTGGTTTAGAGTAAGTGAGAACTGGATCAGCAGACTGCTTTTCCTCTATAATAGTTTCAGTAATTTCATCAGCTGGTTCGGTTGATTTTAATAATTCAAACCGATTTTGAGTCACAAATAATTTTTTGCTTACATGTTGAAGTAAATTTGGTGACGATGGTTCTGAATTGGACGAGCTTGAGAGATTACGTTTATTATCATTATTGGCAGGTTTCTTCGGTGGCTTGGATTTAATTACAATTGCATTTTTAGTCTTGTTATTATTATTTGTATTATTTTGTTTACGGTTATCCATATTTAAATGTTTACTGTGTTGATAGATAAGTTTTTACGGACTACGAAATCGATTAATTAAAGTCGAGTACGTAGATTATAATATTAATATCTAATATTGTCGTAATCGCGTGGACAAAGGTCACCGCCGGGCGATGCCTTGAAGTGTGATTAGGTATATTATAAAACCATGCACGTATACTTAGTAAACTTAAATCTATTTCCACAAATGAAGGTTGATTTTTGCAGCTGGTAGACACTGGGGTCAACAGCTTCATAAAAAACTGCGTCGATTGATATAAAGTACGAAAATTTCCGACAAGTTTAAACGACACTACTTTAAACATAACACGGAGGCATAAAAACGTGTGCATTCAGCTTGGCTGTCCGCGTGTGACTGAATAAAGATTTAAAAAAAAAAAAAACTAGCATAAGTAATAATAATTTTTTAATTGTATTTTGTAATTTGGTTAAGTTTTTAAAATATATACATGTTTAGTACTACAGAATATAATAATTAGTACTAATTACTAGATTTTGAACTGGGGGGACTTGACCGAAATCTGGGGGGACTAAGTCCCCCCAAGCCCCCCCCCCCCTATTTGCGCCAATGGGTAGGTATATCGTATATTATGTGATAGGTTTTAATTGTAGGTATTAATGTATAGGTTTAATCAGGAATCCGGACAAATGTAGTTACGGGGAAATATTGCCTTTGGAAATGAGAGTATTTAGTACTGTGGAGAGTAGGGAGATAAGAGGATTAATTAATGAGCTTAAATTAGATATAAACATGGTGCAGGTGTCGGTGAATTTTTCTGTAAGTGTGTTTTGTTGTTGTTGGTGGCTTCTGCGTAAGATTTTGTTGTGGAGTGAGCTTTGAATTCAGGGCGCTTAGTTGGAGGAATTTTTGGTGCAGGTTTTTGAGAAGCTGCCTTGTATACTGGACATCCCTTAAAGTTGGCAGTGTGGTCCGCACTGCATAGGGCGCATTTGGCTGGGCTGTTGCAGTCTTTGGAACAGTCTTCCGTCGGGTGATTTTCACCGCATTTGACGCATCTAGGTTTATGACTGCAACCGTTTTTCGTGTGTCCGTATAATTGGCAGTTGTGACATTGCGGAGGGCTACGCTTTTTGTGCGGTTTCTCGATCTTAACTTTGGTGTTGAGTAGTGATGTGATGTCGTGAATGTCTTTATTGTTGTCCTGTGGTAGGACATCCACAAAGAATAGTGGAAGGGGGGATTTGCTTTTATTTTTGTCGTTATACACGTTTTTTACTTGGTGACCTAACTCGTTCAGAGCGTTTATGATGTCGTGTTTAGTGTGAATGGTGCAGGTTTCCTAATTGCGACTCTGTAGGTGCGGAGGTGACGGGGGGTATATGAGTGGAAGCTGATTTCCGTATCATGTAGGTAGTCAATGATTGTATTGTAATTTATACGACTTGATGGTATAACCTTAAGGTTATAAGGTTAATTGGAGGTTGTTGATGTTGCCCTGCAGGACGCAGGTGAAACCTTCCGGGCTGGTGATATTGGTTAGGGCGTTTTTGAAAGCGGAAAGTTGTTTATGTTTTTAATAACTTTAGGCGGAATGACCATTTTTCTGACCTGAACTGTGTGAGGCTGGTTCGCTGGAGTAGCATCCAACGAGTTGGATGCGGACGTGGCTGCTGCTTCTTGGTCGTCGGGGTCATTAGTGGCGAGTGCGGCAAAACGATTTGGTGTTATAAAAAGAAAAACTTTTGACTTTTTGTCAGTTTGACTCGGCGACAGCGACGAACTGGACAAATTTCTTTTTGACTGATTAGGCGTGTGTGGCGTAGCGAGGCCCGCATTACGGGCGCAGTTGTTCATTATATGGTTATAATAAAAACAAATAATTATAGTATTCACTGTTATAATTTGGCTAGGCTGCGCACAGATATAAGGGAAGCGATACATCGAACAAGCAACTTACGTGCGTCATATCTAATTGTTGCTTGCCTGAACTGTAAAAATAAACATATACATAACTAGTTATCTACTTCTAAGCCCTTTTACCTATAATATCCAAATATAACATTTTATTTTTTCATAAATAGGGACATGTATACATCAAATGTAATTTGTATATATTTTATAACTGAACAGGAAATATGAATACTATTTCATAGTTTTTACTGTTGCCTGTATATTAAGTAAACATCAATTTAAATTTTAAACTGGAGCCCGAATAGACTCAAGTCTGTCTATACCCGTTAGGCGTTAGTGTTGCTGTTACATAATTTATACATATATAATAGACTTAGGCTTACTATGATCTAGTAGAACTTTAAGCTACATACTTAATTCTGCTTGAATATTCAGTGGCGTATATAAGAATAAAGTGCCCCAGCCCCCAGGTAAAAAATGAAGTAGCGTCACATTTGACAATCCCATTAATATTTGAAAAGTGACAACACATAATATTATACATAGATTATAAACAATACGTCAATACATGTATTGTATAAGTGCACTAATTCATGCGTAGTCTTCAAGTCTTCCACGATACCAAAAATAAACCCCCAATAATATGTCAAATAAATAAATAGTGATCGAACAAGCAACAACCGGACACCGGTGGGTATACATGTTGACAAATGCGTATTATTCAGTGTTCTCAACTTTATAAATATTACCCACATTAAAACATTAATATTATGTTTGTTTGACCCCTTAGTTGTGCCTTGTGCCTAGTATCATGTTCAAACTGAAGTTAGAACACAAGTAATTTTTGAATTTTAAATTCCAACCATAGAGTAAGATAGAGGTGGCGTTCCCTATCAAAGCCGTGTAACAAAATTGAAGTCAAATCATCGGTCGCCAACACTTTAGAGACAGTGATATAAATGATTCATGGGTTACTGGAAATGGGAATAACAAATAAACTGTATGTATTTAATTATTTCTTTTAAAATCATTATTGTAGTTATAGTCAAAAAAGTACCTACCTGCTTATGTCTACGTATGTTTAAAAAGAGCTAAGCTGCGTAATGGTGCCATTCCTATACCAGTTAAAAATGGATCAATAAGTGTAGTAAATATAGCTAATATCATATGAATACACTGTAATTTAAATAATACCTGTTAGTCATTGACTTAATATTTATATATTTTTTTAAGAATGACAAGACTAATAACGATTGTGGTACTAGCTGTGGAAATGTACATAATGATTTACTATCTTCGATAAACAATGATCACTGTTATACAGCAATAAAACCACAGGAAAATAAAATAGTTCATGATACTGGTACAACAAACTACCTAAAAAGAGATGCACCTTTATTTAATACAGAATTAACGTCCCCAATACCTAAAAGATTAAAGGTACTGTACCTATTATAAAATTAAATAATGTTTTAATTTGTATTATTAATATCATTATTGTGTTTTTATTTCTGATTAAAAGGTAGAACAAAAAATGACATTATTTAAATCAGTTTTAAATGATATAAATATATTAAAATTAAATATACTAACAAAATGGTTTTGTGATATCGATGATACTCTACTAAAAAACAATTATAAGCAGACTATAATTTAATTTCATAAGTTGGGATCTTATACAAAAAATGTTATGCGAATGCGATGCATTGAAAAACAACTAGTTTTAAATGAAGGTAAATTGTATACAAAATATAATATAAATTATTAATATTATAAACCTATAGAAATCAAAATCTATAATATTTTCTATTTACAGAGTCCGAGTTATTTCTATATGCTTTTCACAAAAAAACATATGTTAAATAATCATTCATCTGTAACAGTAGGTTTTCCAACTCTAAATTAATATTACAACAGTAAATATCTTTACATTATATTATAATCAGAACAAGTATAGTAAAATATATAATATAAGATTCCCTTGTCAATCCAAAATAATTGGTTACTATGCTCAGAAAGCACATCAGAACAGACATATAGGAGAAAAATCGAAACGACCACACTACGCCATATGTATCGAATAAATATCCGCCCAGTAGACTACCTATAGATTCACCTGTGAAACAAAAATAATTAATTACATTTCTATATAAAGAACGAGTGCATATATTATAATAAATAATAATATAATGTCGTGGCAGTCGTGGCATATCGCAAGTACAAAAATATAGCATTAAATGTATAGGTAATACAAATACAATTATGACTAAAAAATACAGTGAAACTTGTTCTAACGGACACCTCCAAATAGCTGACGTTTTCTTAGGAACCGACTACAAGCTTCCTTCGAACTGAACCCTTTGAATATAGAGTATCCGGTATTTAGAGTTTTCACTATTTCGATTTTAATTATATATTCATTACGGTAAAAAATAATTTATGGTTAAAAAATATCGTATTTGATTACAAATACGTATTATAGGTATATCAATGCGTAGGTATAGTTGTTCACATAACAAGTTGAGGGATGTTTTCGATTTTTATTGTCCGAGAAAGCTACGGTTGCACTGGTTGCAGTATATGAAAATACTATTAAATTCAATTAGCTATAACTATTTAAAATTAAGCCTGAAAGTCAAATTTTGACTATATATAGTTTTCATCCAAAGTACAGTGTTGTACGCGTGCGTATACAAACGAATCGCTATATAACTTCCAAAATAATGATTTCTGCAACATTTTATTTGGACCACCGTTCTTAACATGTTGAAATAAGTAGGTATGTTTCAAAAAAAAAGATTATATTAATCCACCGTAAGTGGAATTAAGTAAAAACGATAAACTTAGTATAACTTTAGTCTTTGACACTCTAGAGTTAAATCATACACTTACGTACAAACAGCACGGGGTCCGGGATCCACCACAGGTAGATTGCTTACCTGATAATTAATATACTAATATAATATATATTAATATACTGCTGCGAATCAGAATTTTTATTCTGGGCAACGAAAAAGTTAAGATAAGTTTTGAACACCATACACCCAATATTAAATAACGAATTGAACAGAGTTTGAGTCATAAAGAGTTGGTACATTTAACGAGCAACGGAGTGCCCTGGATCAGCTAGTAAATTATAATTTACAAGCTTTTTTCCTCGCTAAATAATCATCGATTTTTTTATGTGATTTATGTAGTGTTATAGCCTATAATTAAAAAGTAATGGACAAATTTGAGGCCCCTAAATAAATACTTGTAGTTGCAAATTCTCGAAAGACTAACTATAAGAGACGATGTCAGCGCAATTTGTGTTTTCTCTCTCAGACGCACGCGTAATATAGATAAAACGCATACAACTCACAAAAAAAAGGAATTTTGATTTGCCAAAACTTATTCGATAAATCGGTAACTCCTATTGAAGTACCTACTTAATTTTATAAAAAAAAGCAATTCAGCTTTTCCAAACTCAGCCGCGGCTCTTAGAACAAATATGTTAGCTATTCTAATAACTTCAGCTAGCGCAGAAGTTAGAACTTATAGAAACTTATTTGAGAAGTATCACGTCCCAAGAGCGTCTTCCTGGCTTGGCTTTATAAAAAGTGCCCGAGAACATTTAAATTATGAAAAAATCATTGAAGATTATGCTTAAAATATATTATAAATATACACATGGTAAAATTATAATATTAAATGTATTACCTAACTTTACAGATAAATTCGGAGCAGCAACTTAGAACAGCATATTATTATACCTACTGCGACGAGTTAGGAATATGGTTAAGACTATTTTTTGGGTTGCAATTCGTACCACCACATGGCATCGAAAATGCATTCGTTGAACTTGTATCTATATATCCAAATATAGATTATAGGATGGTTATTTTCTTATTACCTATATATTGCATACCTACTTATACGTAGAAGATGATTGTTTATTTCCACCAACAATTTTGGGCTCAAGAGCTCAGAAAATCCTCGGTAATACTATAATAACTAGGGCTCGGATTTATATCTAAATACATATTTTCTCTGCGACATGATAAACTAATTTCGGCGAGTGATAAATTCGTTTCACAAGATTTTGATAAAATGAGCTACATTTTATTTTATATATTTCGTCATAAATACATGTTTTTACATATTTCACAATTTTTTTCACATATTTAGACAATTTTACTGTTTTAGCGTCTTCTCTTCAGAGTTCAGGTCCACTGGACGTATTTTTGACTTGGCTAAATAAGGGTTCCTCGGTGACAAACGACCGTCGAACTCAACCTGTTATATTTTCAATTATTTCTAGATACGATTTTTGAAATATGAGATATCTTATCGTAATATATTACGATTAACACATATTTAAACACGTTGGACACGAACGAGCGAACACTGCTTTGGTTTTTAATGTGACATCGTAGTGTGAGTTTCGTGGCCTCAGTTTTCGTTATATTTTACATGCTTATCACCAATATGTTATGCCAAAAGTACGATCGTCTAAGACTTGCAAAGCAATAAATTGTGTTTCTGAATATCCAAATATGAACATTTAAAAAGTGAAGGCCACGTTTTGTATTGTACTTACTGCTTGTAAAAAATCGATAGCAATTGATTATTTTTTTTTTTTTTGATAATACTTACATATTTTTAATTCTTTGGCCATATTTATGTACATATTTTTGTTGTATATAAATACATTCTTTGGTTATATAAATAGATATATAATCTGAGCCCTAATAATAGCTATATACGGGGTGTAATAGAATAGATATTTTAAATAAACCTTTTGTTTTCATACATATTTTTTTATTGGTACAACATAAAATGTGATATTATTATAATTATTTTATACAAACTAGATTTTCATGAATAATATGCATGTATAATATAGGATTATATATCTTTGTTTACATTTGTATAAATATATAATATCATAGAATAATATAATATAATATAGTGTGATACATGTAAATATGTAATATTATGTATAATAACTAATACATTTTATACGAATGCGAGACAAGTGTATTAGAGCCACGTGTTAATAAATGGTGATAAACTGACAAGTGTTAACCGCATATCCACCGGTCCAACAGCCAATAAAATCACATTTCAGACAAGCTAGTGTGGCCGAACTCGTATATGGTCCGTAAAATACGATGCTGGGTGCACTTGGAAAGACACTGACTTGAGGACTTCCCATGTTCAGCGACCGGCCTCGACCCGTTTTGTGGCGCAGTGGAAACTTTATACAGCTGACTGTTTGACTGTAATATTATTTGAAAATATTATTTCTACTTAATCGTAATAACTGCAATGTAATAATTGGGTATAAATGGGTTTAATATTATATTATAATATATATTAAGTACCTATATTATTAGTTTCTAATAGTTGGGATGTCATTTTTGTAGATATTGATCCGGACAAAATTATGCTGGCCCAGCGCTATGTCACGGATTTATGGACGAAATTGTTGGCGACTCTTTCAAACTGGACAATCTGATAAACAGTGACGTTACCGTTACTTCGCGGCCATCATGAGGTGGACCAAAATATAAAATAATGTATGTCATCGGGTTGTCGGCTGTGTGTATGATAAAATCCTGGAAGCTAGTGGAAAGGCAATAGCCCCTAAAATCCTGTTACATCTTAACCTTAATAAAAAACGATGAATGATTAAAAAATGGCAACGGAATGATTGGCCTACAGATCTGAAAATGTGTTCTTGAACAGGTAACTCCTCAACGTCATATTATGCCCGGTCCAATAATAACTTGCCGTATTCACATCACAAAGATGCGCGACGACTGCTCACCAACGCATCGACATCCATCAAATAACTTTGGTAAGTTGTTAAACTATACCTTTCATTCCTCCGGAATGTTAAAGAAAATTAATTGATTAGATAAATATTATAATATAACAATTTTTAAATATAGACATTTTCAACTTACAGTTATACAGATGGATGTCGACCGGTTTGGGAGCGACGTCTGTCACGGCATTGTTCTAATGATTTCGAATATAAATAATACATTATTAATGATTATAATATTGTTATGCACAGGTACTTTCGGGTATATTAAATTAATTAAGTAGGTAGGTACTATATTAATTATTTTTTTACTATGCTTTTAGACTTATAACTTACATTATTGGATCGGACATATAGCAACGTCGAGTTGAGGTACCTGTCCACAAACACATTTTCGATCTTCCGTAAGCCGGCACCAACTCCGTTGCACATTTTCCAACACTATAGCCATTTAAAATATAAATTATTGTTCCACATAAATAAATAACAATTTATATTTAAACTGAATGATGTACAAACCTCATTTTTATCTAGGTTTTTTGGCAGATGTAACAGTATTTTTGGGGCAATCGTTTTCCCCACTTCCAGAATCTTATCCACACACAAATCTAACGGCCCGATAACATCCATTTTATTATATTCTGGACCGCCCCATGGTGGCGATGTGACTATAACGTCACCCTTAATCTGATTTGCCAGTTTGAAAAAGTCTCCAACAACGAACTCGATTTTTTCGAGAACTCCATAAATCCGGGCATTTTGCTTGGCCATCATAATTTTGTTGGCGTCAATATCTACAGCAATGACTATTACAAACAGAAAATATTACAATTATTAGAAATTGCAGATAACAGGTACTTAATATATCTTAACATAATATTATAAAACAAAGTCCTTTTTTTTCTCTGAATTCTTAGATCTTTAAAACTACGAAACGGATTTGGATGCGGTTTTTTATTAACTGATAGAGTGATTCAAGAGAAAGGTTTATATGTATATAATATGCATATATTGTAGAGAAACACTGTACCTTATTTTTTTACGTACGAGCATATTTCGAAAAGAACTCTACTTATTTTTATACGGTTTTCACTAATAAATCGGTTGAGTTACTTGGAAGGTTTTAAATAAGCCAATAAAAGTTATTTCAATAGATTATTACTTGAAAATTGGAGGGTGTATAGAGCTTGATTTTTCAACTCATATAGGCTGTAGATAGGTAAAGGGTAGTGCACACATGATTTTTTTTAGCATACGAAAAAATAAATTATTTTTGTCAATCTAAATGGTTGCACAATTTGTTACATATTTTATTAATATTATAATTAGAAGAAATGTGGTATAATATACAATTTGTACAAATATATTTATTAAAAATACAAATCTTTGGCCTGGACACCGTCGGGCGGGACAGCTATAGTTGTTATAATATTTTATTATATATAGTTAGGTACATTATAGACAATAATTATTACATTTCGGTAATTAAAATTAAGTAGAAATAATAATATGTTCACTTTTATTTCCACGAAAACGGTTTTATTTATTATTAATGCAAAAAATATTACAATACCTTTGTCGAACAGTCGGGCAAGCTGAATTATGTTTCCGCCGGCGCCGCAAAACGGATCCACGGCCACTTTTACTCGGCCACACTTTTCTGCCATATATTTGGTGAGAATCTCGGGACAAACCGAATAAAAGCTCTCTATAAAACCAAACATACGATTATAATATATATTATTTTTATTTTTAACATGATATGATACATATATATATAAATGTTTTTTTTTTACATACCCTCGTCCATCAGAATACCCTGGTCAAATTTTGAAAATAAGGTGTATCTTTTTCTCCAATATTTAAATGTAATTGGTCTATCGGTAATATAAAAAAAACATTATTTAATTTCTGATTATACCTATAGGTAAATGCACTTACGTGGTGTCGGTCCGCGCGGTTGACGTCTCCTCGACGCTGCATAAAGGAGTGTCGTCCATCGGACTTCCGGCTTCAGGCAACGGCGGCGTCTGCAGCTGTTCCTGACGGCTGGAGGGCCCGAGAAACTCCACCGCCAGGAACATGACGGTGCCGACGGACTGGACGACAAACCAAATCCCGAACGCTAATGTCGCAGTCGCCAGTATCGCGCAGTCCGACGCGACGGACACGCAACGCGACACCTTCTCTCCAGCGGCTCCCGGAAAACGGTTTCTCCATGCCTGTTGCACTGCAGGACTCCTCAAGATGTTAGCGATGAACGCAGTCATCGCGAGTCCTGCGCACAACAGGCAGAGTACCAGCGCCAAGCACGCCATGCCAAACGTAAAGACGACGGTTACGATCAACAACAAAGAAAAGAAAAAGAGATTGTCGTCCTGCAATTAAATAAACATTTAAGTTAGTAATTATTCATAGTTCATTCGTCGACAAACGTGTAACACACACGGGGGGGGGGGGGGGGCTTGCAGAAGCGTTTTTCTATATAATATCAAATTATACTTACGTATTCTTCGATGCACAACTCGGCTAGAGTTTTCTTCACCAGCACGTACCGTTTCCTAAAGTTTTCTCGTTCATACTGTATATTGAAAACTTTAAGTAGGTAGGTATTTACATAGAACAGATAAAACGGAAAAAAAACTAATTAATACCAATTAAATAACAAAAACAAATCTAATTTATATTAAACTAATACAAAAAAAAACAACAACTGAATACTCTGCAATAGAGAATGAAAAAGATTTGAGGGTTTCAAAGAGCAAGCTCAGCTTTATATGATAAGATAGCGTATATAAGCTTGGCTTGGCGTCTAAGAAGGAAGTGTCACGATTTCATGTTTGATGTTTTTATTTTATTTGTTTTTAATGTGAAATTGAGTATATTATTATTCCGTAAATTAAAATCATAATTTAATAAATCCAAATATTATATTGACGAGCATTGAGTACTGCCATATAACATAATATACAATTTCAAAAGATCTGTCTAGAGAAAATGACGTTTTATATTTATACGTATGTGTATTTTATGTGGTTTTGCTTATAAACAATATAAACTAACCTTCTGGGTTTTGGCTACTCGCCGTTTGTGTGTTGTTCTTGTGGTCTTGAGCTCCTCCCTCGTGCGTATCGTTATCTCCATCTGGTGCATTTTTCCGTGGCGTTTGCGCATTTCCCGTGGTTACCGATAACGACTTGTGGGACGAACCACTCCCACCCGCCGGCTCTGAGGTTTCCGAGGCCTCTGTAGCAGTAACATCAATTTCTTTTTGCTGTGTTTCCATCATGTTTATTGTGTTATAGCTTGCCTGCCACTGACGACGCCAGCCTCGCGTCGTCTGTCTTTTTTCCGTCCGTGTTACCGTGGTTACCGATAACGACTTGTGGGACGAACCACTCCCACCCGCCGGCTCTGAGGTTTCCGAGGCCTCTGTAGCAGTAACATCAATTTCTTTTTGCTGTGTTTCCATCATGTTTATTGTGTAATAGCTTGCCTGCCACTGACGACGCCAGCCTCGCGTCGTCTGTCTTTTTTCCGTCCGTGTTACCGTGGTTACCGATAACGACTTGTGGGACGAACCACTCTCACCCGCCGGCTCTGAGGTTTCCGAGGCCTCTGTAGCAGTAACATCAATTTCTTTTTGCTGTGTTTCCATCATGTTTATTGTGTTTTAGCTTGCCTGCCACTGACGACGCCAGCCTCGCGTCGTCTGTCTTTTTTCCGTCCGTGTTGCCTGATCTTCCTGGACGCCGGGGGTCGATCGTTTCCCCGGCGTTGAGCTTGTCCGCGACCGCTTATTCGTCCATCCCGAAGGTATGGCTTATTTCGCGGCTACCCTGTATATCTACAGGACGTTCCCCTATCCGCAACCTGGGGACGCGTCCGATGGCATGCTCAGGCCACGGAGCACCCCATACCCTAGGCCGCTAACAATTGTTCCCGGTTTCGGCCTCGAAACCAGCAAACAATTTTATCCGGTTTTGAACGCAAAACCCATAACCCGTGCCCAACTTACCCACCTATGCACATCATACGGCTGCATCCGAGTCGCGGTCGATGACGATTTTTAAGATAAGCACACATAACAGTTGCGGTCACGCCGATTGTAGGTAATATCTTAGTTGCGGTCATATTGTATATATTATGTGGGAACACCACTTTTTATCTGTAAAGTTTATATATAAAATAATATATATATATTATTATATATATAAAGAAATTTGAATTAAAAAATCTAGGTTTATTTAAAATAACTTTTATTAAAGATTTTATAGTTGTACATAATACATTATATGACTGGAGTATGTACATCCCCAGACCAAAGAGCCATATAAATAAATTGATTGTGCTAAAGCTAAGAAAACTACCCTTAAGGTTTTTAGATCTAATGTAAAAAACATGTAATGCGGCTATAAAAAATGATGTTAACGGTGCCATTTGTGAACAGAATACAACACATCATCACGAACCAGATGAACACAAATCAATGTTACGGCAAAAGGTTAGTAATAGTGTTAAACATAAGGCAGTGGAGCAGTTGAGCGAGCGTCCCCCCAAAATTATTTATTCTGAGATTTCGAGTACAGTAATCGTTTTTTGTAATCAGTAATCAGTGTACTGGACTCAAATGACGTCACACTGATTAGAAAAAATATATTATACTCTGCACGAATGAATGTTATTTATAATTTATATATACCTACGACTTCAAGGATATATCTTCTCTCCATCGCATAACGTGATCGCTTTCGGTTGTAGTTTATTTTGGAGATAATATATAAATCGACGCGAAATTCCAAAAAGAAAAATTGTTAAATGTGGTGCACAGTGTTTTTCTTGGCTAAACTAAATAATTAAATTTGTTTATTACTCGATGTACCGACCGGCTAGGTAGTATCCGTGGTCTTTTCATTTGAATGTTTATTTATTTTCAGCCAGCGACAAAATATTATGACAATCAGTTATGCACCTATTAGTATTCTTATTATTATATTAATTTACCTCCACGCAATTTTATTACCCATAAAGAAATCTACATTGACTTTCCTAACGATTTACCTAAGAGTTAACTAATGGATGAAATTATGAAATATTAGGACAAATGCAGTTTAGTTTCTAAGCGATTTTTTTTTCAAAATTTGAGTTTTTACATCCTCAACATAGGTATTGGTCGATTTGGAAATTACATATCATACTTACTTTTTATTTTATTGTTGGGTAATTTAATTTAATTTGAAAGAAACCCATGGGAATACGGAACCTCACGGATTTCGAAAAGCTAAAAATTTTAAACTAATAAGTCCGACTGAAAATTTTGATTACACCATTGTTCTTAAGGGGCCTCACTACCAAGTCTTTTTTTTGTCAAAAACTACTGTTTCTAATTCCAACGATACGCGTCGACAATTATCACGATTTTCATTCTGAAAAGATATTCTGATTGTCCGTAATATATACAAGGGAACGATCGAGCCACATTTTTAATTTTTGTAATTTAAATTGCAGTAAAAATTGTAAAAAAATCAAAAAAAAATACAGAATTTCCAACTTAAATATTTAATTAACTAAATACAATTTTAAAAATGTGCCTCGATCGATCCCTCGTACATGTTGTGGAAAATAATAATATTTTGTCAGAATGAAAATTGAGGTAATCGTTGCGACGTACTGTTGGAATTAGAATCGTATGTTTAAGTGCAAATAAGCATTTTTTTATGATCACAATATTATTATATATTTACATGTGTGTGCGAGTGCGTGCGAGAGCTACAATTGACCCGCATGGACGCCACACACACTAATAATCATTTACGACTAACACATAGATCTCGGGTGGCGACGACGAGATTAGAAATTGCCTAAATGATTCTCCTTAAATCAATGCCATTGCGAGGCCCCTTAACTCATTGAAATAGGTACATAGATTTCCCGAAATATTTGTTAAAAATCGCTTGGCAGCTAAACTGAATTTATGCCACAAAAAAGTAGTTATACCTTAGGTATCTACATTTAAAGAAATAATTTTAATTTATTACAACTACAATACTCGCTTACCTTTGAGATGGCTTTCGTAACCACAAAAGATTTTGCAGTCCCTTCCGTAGGGTGGAGTAGGCGTGATATTGCAAAATGTACAATAATTATATTTAATATAATATTGAGCTAAAATTATAAGAACCTAATTGGAATTTCAAACAAATTTAAACTAAATTAATAATTATGAATTTTGTGTATCTGCCCGTCTGTAGAAAACGGTGGTTTGAAGGTTGTTTTTCATTTTCAGCCAACGAAATTATAAAAAAAAACATTTGGTTATGTGAATATTTTATTTCGTATGGGCGCCATGTGTACCTATATAATAGAATAAAAAAAACATGTAAGTGGATGTCGCTCAGCTGTACAGTGGTTACAAGTGGTTCACTGTATGATGGATTGTATTAAATTTAAATTCAATGAAATAATAATAAGAAAAACGATTCTGAGTTGGAGACGGTTTGTATGGATATACCTAGAGATGAAGGATAGATTCCCAGTAGGTAGTTTTCAAAAGCCCTTTTAACTTTTATGCAAAATTTGTTTTCGATACAATTGATTTTAGTTTTTGGTTTAGATACTAGATAGCTCTAAAAAAAATTTCTGTAAATAAATGCGATTTTCACTGAATGTTTTGAGTTTTCTATACATCATACAATTATTAGCATAAAATATTTTGACTCTTGTTGAGCTATTTATAGGCATACTAGCTGATCCCGTGCACTTCGTTGCCCGTTAAATGTATCAACTCTATATGACTCCAACTTTGTTCAATTCGTTATTTAAAATTGGGTGTATGGTGTTCAAAACTCATCTTAACTTTTTCGTTGCCCGGAATAAAAATTCTGAATCGCAGAAGTACATTATCAGGTAGGCAATCTACCTGCGGTAGATCGCGGACCCCGTGCTGTTTGTACGTATGTGTATGATTTAACTCTAAAGCAGGGGCCCCCTGCTCTAAAGTATCAAAGTTATACCAAGTTTGTCGTTTTCACTTATTAATTCCACCTACGATGGATGAATATAATCAATGAATACAAAATCCTAACCTAACCGTACTAAAATCCGATGATTAAAAAAAACAATTTTAACCCTTTTGGGTGTAATTCGCTCTGCATAGGTATGGAAGCAAAATCATATTAAATTTTAATTTTTAGTCATCCCGCGTGAGTTTCTCATATGGTAATGCGAACAGTATATTATCAGGTAGGCAATCTACCTGTGGTAGATGGCGGACCCATTGAGGAGGGAGATAAAATATATAGGCAGCCTATATTAGTACAGCTTTGTAGTTGAAAAAAAATTTGTATACAGTGTACCTAAAATAGTATTGAAGTCATAGTTGATCTGGTTGATCATCCCACATTTTTAGGAGTATTTAATATTTATATATTAATATATTTTGGGGGGTTATTACTTATTTTATTTATTTTTATGGACAAACCGGCTAATTGTACCTAGCTTTGTGAAAGATGTATGTTATCGGTGTGTATTTTATCGTTTAAGGGGTATGCATACCGACCGTTTCTAAGGAGTTCGGTATAGGCAATTTTCTAATGGTTTGCATGCGGGTCGTGTAAATGTGTGCGTAGTAAGTGATTATTAGCGTGGGTGACTGTGTATAAAATAAATAGTGGAGCACACCCGCACGTGCACGCACATGTCATTAGCGGAACATTTTACAGTCTATTTACAAATGTGAATTTTAGTGTAACACTGAAACTTAGTTTCGTATTTCCAATAATATAGCTTACTGAGTGATATTACAGTATGAACACCTATTATACAAAATGAAGAGAAGGAGTTTATCTAGGCTTGTATAGGCGTCGATTTTCGATATTTTATTTTCAATGTCCAATATTTAACTCTAAAACTTATGATATTTTACTTTTTGAATTTGAATTATTGAGTTTAGTAATTACAAATATTAAAATTTGACTTCTATACAGGCACAGATTAACTTCTCTTCTACAATATTGATAATAGGTGTTTTTACTCTCAAACCACTTAATAAACCATATTATTGGAAATACAAAAGTACATTTTTATAGATTTTTTCAATACTATTCATACCCCTTGTATGTGGGTGCATGTGCGGGTGTGCTCCACTATTTATTTTATACACAGTCACCCACACTAATAATCACTTACTACGCACACATCTACACGACCCGCATGCACATCATTAGAAAATTGCCTATACCGAACTCCTTAGAAACGGTCGGTATGCATACCCCTTAACTAAAATGTTCTAATAGATCCATGTTGGGAGTTAACAAAAACCTTACAATGTATGTAATAAGAATCAAGTTAATATATTCAAGCCTGGGCATAAACGCCTTAAAAAGTTAAAAGGTAAGTTAATTTTAACTTTTAACTTAACTTTTTAAAATTTAATTTTCATTAACTTAATTTTTAACTTAACTTATTTTAATTGATATAAACTTAATAAATAACTAGTTACTTTTAATCAAATTCAAGTTAAGTTAATTTATAAATAATTAAATAATTAATATAATAAAAATAAAAATTTTTATTGATACTACATAACCATTTGCTATAATATGGAATTACAAATATAGTGAAAATAATTTCTTGTTCCATTAACCAGAATTCTTCAAGAGAAATAACTCAATTAAATACACATATATATAGCAATAGCCAATTATATTACAACATATAGGTGATCGTATATATAAAGAATAAAGAATAATACTATACCATACTGCATTACTGCGGCATACGGGAATATTGTAATAATAATAATAATTAATAAATACTAATAACTATTAACTAATAAATAATATGATATTATTTAGTTTTATTGATATAGATACATATCAAAAATGTACAATTCTCAAGAACATATTGTAAAATATTTTCGGCATAAATATGTTATTTTTAAATTAAAACTAATTGGGCTAATATGCTCATCGCTCATGTATATTTATATTTCAAATGTTTATGTTTATAAGCAGTCAATATTGTCAGTAGTCAAAATAGTCAGCCCACATGGGTTCACTTTTCGTTCTCGGCTCTCTCAGCACTCATGATTTACAATAGGTACCGTGATTCAGTTTTTGTATAACTATGGTCATGGTCTATGATGTGATTATCAGTGTCCATAGTAAAATACGTTTATTTTTATTTATTTTTATCAAATTATTAAATTATTATAGAATTTTTAATTTTTAATTCTCTCAATACATATTTTAGTCTACACTAATTGGATACTTGGTCTGTGTAATATGTATAATACTTATCTGAATTAATAAATTAAAAAAATTGTATTTGTTTCGGTATTTTAAATTTTATATGCTTTTCGTACCTACTACATAATTCTATTAATTTAGTACATATGTATAGAAAAGCTTGTAATGAGATAAAAGGGAGCGACCAAATGCGTGGCGCGCTCTAATTTTACGCATTACAAATAATCAATATCGATCGCCGCCGTGCGAGATCAACCGAATGACTGAACGCGACTGCCGCAAAACAACACAGATAGCGCGTATCAACACACTATTAAACGGGTGCAAAATCGAAACACTTTTACTTTTTGAATTTGAATTATTGAGTTTAGTAATTACAAATATTAAAATTTGACTTCTATACAGGCACAGATTAACTTCTCTTCTACAATATTGATAATAGGTGTTTTTACTCTCAAACCACTTAATAAACCATATTATTGGAAATACAAAAGTACATTTTTATAGATTTTTTCAATACTTATTCATACCCCTTAATGAGAATGATAATTCCAGAGATTTAATATTCAAGAAATTTCTAAGGTAGAGAATCATATGGAAAATGTTCTAAATTTAAAAATTCTATTTTATTTTTTATTAGAGCTTATTTTTAACTTAAGGAGTGTAGAGAAATATTTGTTTATTTGTTTATTTAACGCCAATCGGCAATTCAAGAGATTTACAATACAAATTATATACAGAGAATATTAAGTAACAATGTGATGGAGCAATCTTATATAAAAAACGAGGTGAAACATAGTAATTTACAGAGCAAAAAACTAAATATTTAGTACAAATAAAAACATAACAATATAATGAAACTAAAAACTAACTAACTTAAGTAATATACACATTTAAAATATCATGATCTATTAGTTATTGAGCAGACGGAGCATTCTGTGTAAAGGATGGTTATGAGAGTAGTTGAAACGGTGAGAAGGGACAAGGAAAAGTGAGTGATTTCTAGTGTTATGTACAGGAACGCGGAAAGAGATAGAGGAAAGAAGGTCGGGGGCATCAACAGTGCCATTAAGAAGAGAGGTGACAAAGGAAAGGTCAGCCTCTATACGGCGAGAAGAAAGAAGAGGGATATTCAAGGAAGATCTAATGGATGAATAGTCATGGGGCGGGTGAACAATCTTGAGCAGAAAAGCAGCGTATGAGAGGAATCGATTTTGAACTCGCTCTAAGCGTAATTGGTCTTTAGCCAAATATGGATGCCATACAACAATTCCATATTCCAAAATAGAGCGGACAAGAGAGAAATAGAGGGAACGAAGACAAGTGGAGGACGTGAAAAGGCTAGTGTTGCGCTTTATGAAACCTAGGACTTTTAAGGCTCTACCAACTGTTATATTAATATGCTGTTCGAAAGAAAGAGATGGAGTTAGGTAGATACCAAGGTCTTTGACAGAAGAAACACGTTCGAGTGGGGAGCCATTGAGGGAATAATTGAAGATAATATGTTTTCGCTTTCTGTGGAATGTCATACTATGGCACTTGTTGAGATTTAGCGTAAGGCCTATACGCTGAGTCCAGAGACAGAAGGAGTCGAGATCTGACTGAAGTTGACAGCAGTCGGAGATAGAAGCAACTTTAGAATAAATTTTAATGTCATCCGCAAATAGAAGGACTTTGGAGAATGAAAGGTAATTGTTAATTGAGTTAATAAAAATTATGAACAGTAGAGGACTAAGATGTCTTCCTTGAGGGACTCCAGAAGGAGTTATATACAAGTCAGAGGTAGCACCATGGATTTTCACAAATTGCATTCTTGGACTGAGATAAGATTGGAGCCATGATAGTAAAGGGTTCCCAATACCGAGTGATTCTAGTTCAGAGATAAGATGGCTATGGATAACCGAGTCAAAAGCTTTACTAAAGTCAGTGAACACGGCATCAACTTGGCAATCGGACTCAAAGCTCTCCAGAATATACGACGTTAGAGCTAGGGTACAGGTGGTAGTAGATTTCCCAGGACGGAAACCATGCTGGTCAGCCACTAATATATGGTTAAGACTTCTTTTGATATTAGTGTATACAATGGACTCAAGTAGTTTTGAAATGTGGGGAAGAATAGAAATAGGCCTGTAATTAGAAACAAGTGAGGGATCACCAGATTTAAAAACAGGGGTAACAGAGCTGGTCTTCCACACAGCAGGAAAAATACCTTCATCGAGTGATTGTCTAAAGAGCAGAAATAAAGGGTAAACAATGGAGTCTTGACAGTTAAAAAGTAAACGTGCAGAAACACCATCAGGACCATTGGAATTGTTATTTTTTAGGGAGTTAAGTGCAAGTTGCACATCATCAAGAGTAATGAGGCAATTAGAAGGAAGTTCGTACGGATATCTATTATTTGTAAGGGGATTAAAAGGTGGAGAAATAGAGGGATTATACATGGAATAGAAGTACTTAGATAACAAATTGGCAGAATCACGAGGATTATCAGCCGTAGTGGTATCCCAACGTAAGGTGGAGGGTAGCGGGTTGTGCTTACTGAGATTTTTAGTATACTTCCAAAAGGAAGAGGGGTTGTGAGTGAGCGAGTATTCTGTATGTCTTATATATGACTGATAGTCTATCTTAGAAGTGTGTTTACATTTCGCACGCAGCTCAGAAAAAGCTAAGTAGTCGCATGGCAACTTAGTCCGCTTAAAAACTGCATGGGCACGCTTTTTCTTTAAAATAAGATTTTTAAGTGTGGGAGAGGTCCAGAGAGGAAATTTTGGTAACTTGTAAATTTTTGTAGGAACAAACAACTCAATGGAATGAAGCAGGGCTTCATTAAAAATAGAGGCAGCACCGTCGATTGAATATTGTGAAAAGGTAGACTCCCAGTTAAATGAGTTAAAAAATTTCGATATACCAGAGTAGTTTGCATCTTTGAAGTCTTTATAGGTATGGGTGTTATCTGCCACATTATCAGATTGGAAAGGAAAGATTATGTGAAGAGGCGGGTGATAAGGGTCAGGAATAACAAGTGATTCAGTTGCTGTACTGCTAGTGACTTTATTGGAGTTTGAAAAAATAAGATCTAGAATGCTGCCATGACTATTAGGAAGGAAGTTATGTTGAAAGAAATTTAAGTAAGAAAAAGAGTCTATAATAGATGTGGTAACCATATTGTGATCACTTGTGGCAATTAATCCTAGTTCATCAGATGACCATGTAACATTAGGTAGATTGTAGTCACCACAAAGGATAACTGATACAGATTTATAGGAGGATATGATTTGCTCAACAGAAGCAACGTGGGATTCAACTACAGGAAGAGGAGAGTGTGGAGGTAAATAAACACCACCTACCAATAAATAATTAGAGTTGAAGGACAGTAAGGCAAATATTTGCTCAACATTCGAGGTACTTAATGTAATATGATGGTATTTAATGGAATTATTGATGGCAATTAATACTCCACCTCCTCGGAGAAAAGAACTGTTGTTTGGATTTCTATCGAGTCTAATCACCTGAAAGCCATGAAAACCTAATTCACTATCACTTATGTCAGGTGTTAGCCAAGTTTCAGTGAGGATAATGACGTCATAAAAGTTAAACATTGGGAAGGAACATCTGAGATTGACTAATTTGGTTTTTAGGCCACGTACATTTTGATAGAATATTTTTAGATTGGAATTAAGGGCCTTATTACATAACTTATTGCTTTTAGTATTAGGATTATCATCTGGTTTAGAAAATGAAGTTTTAAAGTTATTAAAATACAATACGAAGGGTTTTAAAGTTTGTTGAGCTGAGTGGCAGCGCGTACAGTAAGACGATTGAGATTTAAAGTTATACATACAGTTGTGGTGTAGATCTGAAAGACATGAGCAGTAGTAGAAGAAGGCTTTGTTCGAAGCAGGAGGCGGTTGATTAGGCAGTGGCAGGTCGGTACTTGTTAGTTTTTTGGATGGACAAAGGTAGAAGTAGACGCATGATGGCGTCTGGTCTGCGATGACCGAGAAAGTGGCACAATGAAGGGGAATCCATCTCTGTAGTTGATCGTCAGGTCAGTTTCTCCGTTCTTTTTACGGTTTTCCAATTCGGTGTATACAAGACGGATAGACTCTCGTTCAAGTGGGGTGCGATCACGGGTCATAGTGACAGAACGAGGCCTGCTGTCAGGGGGAAGGCCTCTGGCATTTTTATTGAAGTCAGAAACTAGTTTGAGAGCTATTTCTTTGGAAGAGAAGAATACCTTGAGAGGTCTCGGGCCCCTATCATTAGGTTTGCCAAGTCTGATTGACTTGAGATTAGCAACTGCTTCAGGAAAGTATGGGTCGATTATCTCAGCTATTTTCGAAGTGTCATCTGAGATTCTTTCTTCTATAACAGAAGATGACGATTCCTTTAATCCACGAATAATGACATTCCGAGAGCATCGCTCACGCTCGGAGATCTCTTGAAGAATGCTAGGGACAGTGCTAGCCGAAAAAGTAGGACGACAACTGTTTACCGCTTCAAGGTCTTGGATACGCTTGTTGAGATTAGAGATGTTCTCACGAAGATTGTCATTGTCTAATTTTAAGTCCGCCACCTGAGTTGACAGATGACTAATGCTTTCTTTCAGCTCAGTAAACTTAGAACTTTGGGATTCACATAGTAGTTTACATTGGTCCAGGGTTTCAATTTGAGTTTTTTCTAATATATTTTTTCAAATATATTTTGGATTTTGAATTATATTTCATAACATTATAAATAATCTGTACACATTTTATTCATTTAAATATTTTGTTTTTAATCATAATTAATAAGTAAAGAGGTACCTAATGGCAATATTTAATATTTGCTTGTTAGTTAGCTTACGCATTATTGCTATTTAATCGCAACAAAATTAATATAAATTAAAAAAAATAATTTTTTTTCTTTGAAATGTCCTACTTACATCACTAGTAGATACACATATAGCTATAGTCAGGGGCGAACCTAGTGGGGGGTAGGGTGGTCATAATACCCCCCCAATAATTGGTTTCTTAACTTTTGAGTTGGCCATTTTACATTTATGAAAAACTCAATAACTGTACATAATGGCCAACTAATAATTTGTATACGATTGACGATTGTGATTTGTGATAGTGATATTGACTAGAATCAAGGTTATTAGAATAATATAGTGAATACCTATACTAATATTATTATACTGTCTGAACTAGAAAAATATCTATTGTCTATTATCGGAAAAATAAGCAGTAAATACTAAATTGTTATCAGTGCGTCAGTAATAATAAGAGGAATATGCAATGGTGAGGGAGTTTGAAAATCCAGATACTGTAAATAGCCAACTGAACGTGCGTGGTTGACATGATGTTTTCAGTCTATGGAATCTAATTTGTTATAAATGTATGCATCAGTACTGCAGGCTTGCGATACCTACCACTATTATTTACAATAATTATTATACCTACGTCACGTTATGTTTATCTGTAATATTATGTAGATTTGACATACATGAATATAATAATACTTGTCCAGTTATACCTACTGTCTTTACATATAATATTATATTATAATATTTTAATATTTCATAGAATATTTAATTATTTATATCGTCTAATTTGTTGTGCGTGTTTTTTATTTGTCCTAGTAGTTTTTACAAGCGCCGGGAAAAACAACATAAAAATTAAGGAAAAACACGAATTTTTACGTAAAATCGGTTTTCCAAAAAATCGATTTTGGTTTTTGGTGTAACTCTAAAAGAAATGAACGTATATACATGCAATTTGCACTGGTTGTTTATATTTGCATTTTATATACACGATAACATTTTTAAAATATTTCGATTTATTTTGAACTGTTTAGGGACATTTTCATTTTCCATCTTTTTTTAGTTTGTTGGTTGCAAAAGCTTGAAAATTTGATAGAAGGCTCCTATTATATTGTTTCAAAGGCAGATGAAAAATATTAAAAATCCTTAGTCACAGTTTTTTTTTATAATCATTTAAAGTTCAAAAATTGACAAAATATGGAAAAATCACGAAAATTAGCAAATTATTTTAAGTTAAGAATTTGTAAAAATTTTTCTTTTTAAATCTAAGATTTTAAAATGTAATACAAGATTCCTTATAAGATTATCTACCTTCATAAAAAAAAAAATGTCTATAAGAAAGTCAAATTAAATTTTTATGAGCAATTTTTACAACATTGGATATTCACTCGATTTCTGATGTAGCGATTTCCTTATTTTGTTGTAATTCAAAAACGAATAACTGTAGATACATGAAAATTTCACTGAATGTTTAAATTATGATTTCCTATACACCATACAATTTTGAAAATATTTTGACTCTTCTTGAGCTATTTATGGACATTTACCTCTTTCAATTTTTTTAGTTTTTTTTTCTATAAATATCAATAAAGTTTTATCTGTTGGGCCAAAAATTGTAAAAATTTAATACAAGGCTCCTGATATATTGTTACAATATCAGTTGAAAAATATTAAAAATATATAGGCACAGTTTTTTTTTATAAGCATTTAAAGATCGAATTTTGACAAAATTTATCAAAATTTCGAAAATTATCAATCATTGTAATTAATAAATTATAAAATGTTCAGTTTTTATAGCTAAGGATTGCAAATTTAAAACAAAGGTTCTCTTAAACAGTTCATACTGTAACCAAAAAATCTAAAAAATATATGAACACACTCTCAACACAGTTATGTTTTACAGACATTATATAATTATGTAATCATATAATAGGTAACTACTAAATACAATGCATTTGAAATCTATATATATAAAAATGAATGTATGTCTGTGTGTCTGTGTGTCCATGTTACCATGGTTACCAAGGTTGCCATGGTTACTAAGGTTACCAAGATTTCATATCAATCTATATATATAAAAATGAATGTATGTCAGTGTGTGTGTGTGTGTGTGTGTGTGGGTCCATATTACCATGGCAACCATATCTGTATATAAAAAACAGTAAGCTGATTGACTGCTATCAACGCACAGCTCAAACCATTGGACGGATCTGGCTGAAATTTGGCATACAGATAGCTATTATAATATAGACGTGCGCTAAGAAAGGATTTGCCAAAATTCGCATTTTAAATAGGTGCTGAAACAGGGACATTGAGATTCACGATAGAAATTGGAAATTTTATTTTTATTTATTTATAGTTGCCATTGGTTACAGTCTACATTAGAAATTAGCATTTATTTATTGGTTGCCATTGGTTATTCGGGCAGATCAGGTACAAGCTTGCATCAAATCGAATTATTGAACAATGCTTACCAGGGTGGCAGAGTTGCACTTACCGCAGAAAATTACACCCAAAAGGAGTTCAACAATCATAATTTTTTTAAGAGTTGCGATTTTTTACGAGCAACCAAATTTATTATATTAATCCACAGTATTACATCAAAATAAACTTGGTATAACTTTGATACTTTAGAGTAAAATCATACACTTCCGTACAAACAGCACGGGGTCCGCGATCTACCGCAGGTAGATTGCCTACCTGATAATGTACTGCCGCGATTCAGAATTTTTATTCAGGGCAACGGGAAAGATAAGATAAATTTTGAACACCATACACGTTAATGAATTGAACAAAGTTTGAGTAGGTAGTATTGAGTTGATCCATTTAACGGGCGACGAAGTGCACGGGATCAGCTAGTATATAAATATAAAAATCCTAGTTCCATAAATTGTTAGATATCGTTGTAGCTTTTAAAAATTATTTTAATAAAATATGCAAAACAGATATTAAACAAAAATAATAGCTTTTAATTATAAAATTATAAAAAAATATCTCATTGAATCTTAGTCAATAATATTATTAAAAAAGGTGCTCCGCTGTACAGTAGGTTACAAGTAAAAAATAACCAATGGCAATCCTAGAAAAAAAATATTCTTTTTTCGTGTGAGCTTCCTAAATGCTGTCGTCTGTCATGCTGGACTTAATCGAACCTCATATAATCAATTTTTTTTTTAAATTTTCAATAAAAATTGTTTCATGCGACAAATATTTTTGTCGAATGCGATAAAAACCTTCGACAAGAATACGTCGATGATGATTTGCATGATAAAACAGAGTCGGTGGTACCAGGGTCGCATGGGCTAACCGCTTCGGCATTGCGTCGTCGGCTCTCACACGTAGTTGTGTCGGCGGCGGCGTAGGCTACGACTATGTTTCATCCGACACCACAATCACAGTATACGTTCCTGTTACATATATTTCAATGTTTCGCGTTACCCGTTTCATCAACGTTTCCACAATGTTGCTGCAACGTTTCCAGAATGTTGTACCCAATCTTTATTAATCTTAGTATTTTATATTATACTCATAATAATAATTACAGGGGGACGGGTTCGATTCCTTGGTCATGGGCGGCATTTTTTTTTCTATAAATATCAATTAAGTTTTATCTGTTGGGCCGAAAAGTGTAAAAATTTAATACAAGACAATAAATTATAAAATGTTCAGTTTTTATAGCTTAGGATTGCAAATTTAAAACAAAGGTTCTCATAAATAGTTCATACTGTAAGTTGTAACCAAAAAATCTGAAAAATATATGAACACAGTTATTTTTTACATACATTTTAAATTCAAATTTGGACGAAATTACATAAAAAAAAACCTAGAATAACTATTTTAGTTATTTTGTTGTGATTGAATAATATTATTCGTGGGTACTTGAAACTTCTAAAGTGTACTATTATATATCTATGATAGTATCACGGTTTTTTTTTATGTATAACGCGTTATAAGTACCTATAATGGATATTGTGATATGATTAATTTGGAATTTATTATAGGTACCTACTATAGGTCAAATTTTGGTTTAGTACCATAGATATCTATATAATATTATGTCGTATACCTAGACTGACATACCGTCTCCGGTCAGAATCGTTTTTCTTATACAATGATATTATATCGTTGAATTCAAATTTAATATCATCTATTATATAGTGACCCACTTGTAACCTACTGTACGTCTGTACAGCAGAGCGACACCCACTTGCCCACCTATTTTTTAATTTTAATCGTAATTTTAATAAAATTAAATTATCACTCACCTGCGTTTAATTTTTATGAAATACCTTGAATTCAATATTTTCATTGTTGTTTGTGGCAATATGGTGGATTGGGCCAAAGACAAAAAATATTTATTTTAAAAATGACCAAAAAAGAATCTAACTTTAAGATAGTAACATATTACATAATATTAATAATATTAAACAATATACTATACTAATACATCCAATAGGATAATGTTCATATTATCATTGATTATAAATACTATAGTAATACTATAGTATTTATAATCAATGATATTATGTACTATTATATATTTTATTGTTTTGTGTCTGAAAGTATGAAGACATTTTTTCAATTAGAAAGATTCGATTTTAAACTTCGAAGGTGGTTTCAATTGGTCTCCAATTGGATCTAGTTGGTACTTTTAAAAATGTCCGTACTTACTTTTACAAACAGGGCATTCGTAAAAATCGCAAATTTTTTTGTCAACATAATATTGTCTTCATTATTCGCTCTAAATAGTTTTTCATCGTTATTCATAAGCAGTTAAATTCCAATTTAAATAAATTACCCAATACAGATGTATTATATTGTATCTATTACAGCATAATACAATTATTTTATAATATTGTTATAAACTACTAATAACTAGAGATGATAAGCGATTACAAAAGTGTATGCATTTGTTAGCTAGGTATCCAGGTTCTTCTCTCATCTTCAGACTTCAATCATCTAGTCAAATAAAATTACGCACACATTAGTAGTAACTACTAACTAGGTAGTACTTGGTAACATTGATTATATACTATAATCATAAATCAATGCTAGTAGTTAATCTACCTATTGAATTCTATTTGCATTTATTTATATGGCAAATTTATTCCCTCAGTGATTTCCGTGCATTTTAATATATAAAAACGACGTCCGATATATTTATATATATTATATTTTGTACTCAGTAACTTGTATAAACGAATATTCTGACGATATTTTCTATAATATAACAGAATGTAACAGGAACGTATGCTATGATCGTGATTGCAGTTTAGCGAGTAGCTACTGCTTCCGCGCTTCGTCGGAACAGCCGCCGAGCAGCCGCTGCCGCCACCGCCGAAACTGAAGAAAAGTTACGATTAGTTCATGAGTTCCTGGTACTTCTCGCACCTAGTTAGTATTTAGTTCGTACGTTTTAGTAGCGTTCTATTTCCAATACCGATTCATCTAGTGAAGCGATAAGAATTCTGAAAACAGATTTGAATTTGTCGTCAAGTATTCATGAGATCGACTTTCCCACATTTTAGATTTTTTGATTTAAACTTCTCCAAAAATTGAAATATGTGAATTTTTTAATTAGTCTTTTTAATATATCGTTTTTATGATTTTGGGGGGATACTATCAAAAATGTGGAAAAGTAGACTTGACGACAAATTCAAATCTGTTTTCAGAATTCTTATCACTTCACAAGTCTTCACTAGATTAATCGGTACGTTGGGAATAGAACACGTCTATACTGCCCTCCTAAGCCAAAAGGCAGTAAAAACAACATTTTAAAAACGAGTTTATTATATTAAAGTATTCGTTATTTTAAGGCAAATTTTTTGTATCCTTAGCAAAAATACCTTAAATGCAATAGATTGTATAATAAACGTGGTTAAAGTTTATGCTAAATAACGATAAATGCAAAATTTGGATAACGTTTTAATTCTGAATAACGATAAACACCAAAATTGGATAACGTTTTAATTCTGAATAACGATAAACGGAAACATTGTGTAACGTTTTAATTGTAAATAACGTAAAACGGATTTTTTTTTGTCAAATGCAAGCCCTGATTTATATATATTTATAATTTATATATCTAACTATATAAATACATAGACTATAACTATACAGACTAACCTTTGGAGCTACGTATCAGATCTTCTTGTATATGTTACGGTAAATGATGTTAAATGGAAATTAACGTAATTCACCGGTTATTAACGTTATTTACCAAATACACAGGTAATTATCGTTATAAACCGGATAATCACATTAATGACCAAATACACAGGTAATTGTTGTTATAGACCAGATATGCACGTGAATCTCAAATACCTACTACAAAATAGGTATTTTTAAAAATAGAAAAAATGCTTTATTATTTTTTATTTGTCTTTACAATTTGTACTCCCATGACATTTACTATTACATAATTTTTCAGCCCCACGGCAGGCACAACGTTTATTATTACAACCAGTCTTGCAATGGCAACGCTGGTACCCTTGAGGGCCCGCAACCGAACTATTACTAGCTGCTTCCCTCAGTGTCAACTGTCTATCACCTGCTAATTTTATCACATTGTACATGTCTAATAGATTTTCTTCGCAAGCAGCTATTTCTTGGCGTGTGTAATTATATTTAAGAAAACCATGTTCCGTACCTATAAAATAATTAAAAAATTATTAATTTTAATAATATATTTTTTCATTAAGAATTAACTTACAGAGTTTGTAGAAGTCATGTTCAACTTGGGTGACAACTGCCAGTATATTTTCGTTACGTATGATATTTTCAAATGTAATCTCCACGGCTATACCTATGTTATAATATGTATAGTAATTGTATACTGTATAGGCCCAGTGTCCACCTTATCTGTGGCCGATAAAGTGTTATTTATTTACCCAATTAGTACCACAATTAGTTTAGCGATCACTTTATCATTGCTCGTTGGACATTATTTTAAAATAAAATCAACATTTCCCAAATCATACGGTTATTAACGTTATTCACTAGAAAATAACGATAATTCCCACATTCGTAGGTAAATAACGTAAATAACCGGCGAATAACGTTAATTTCCGATGTAACATCATTTACCGTAACATATATATTATATGTACATTGACAAAAGATAATAATACAAATCAAAAAAACACGATTAACCAATACCAACCAATATATTATACACCGGTGGATTTTCCTAAAATGTTTTTTCATATAAACCTTCTCCGTGAAATACTCTTTTTTAAAAAAAAAAAATTAAGAAGATCTGATAAGTAGTTCCAGAGTTTAGCCTGTACAGAGAGTTTCATTTTACATTTTTATAGTTAGATATTATATTATAATTTATACTTAAATAGTAAAGCAAATAGTTTTTTTTTCAGTTATTATATTTAGCTTAAAAATCTCATCATTGCTTATAGACGCATAATAATAATTAATAATACTGATTGAATATGTATATGTACGATAACAAATCGTGTCGATGTATATAATAAATGGTTTGTTTGTTCTCGTAGCAACGAATTAAAACGATTCACTATAGTTCTGGATTGAAATTTCTAGAACGAATCATTTTATACGACGTCACTCATGGCAACCATTTATAAACAAAAATATTTCCATCTGAAATCTCAACATTTCCGTTTGAGAACCTCCCGATGTTAAAAAAATGAAATATAATATTAAATTTTTTGAAAACAGTTAGTAAAAATGACTGCAGTTCGTAGTAGAAATGTTTTACGTTTTAAAATATATGTAATATTATGCTTAAAAATATTAATTAAAAAAACCAAAAAAGTCAAGTAATATACATAAATATGTAATATGTGAAAGTATAGATACCAATAATGATGCGTCAAAGCTTTGTACGCTGCTTACTGCCGACACCACAGCAGAACATCTTTCTGCCGGCATTGACGAGTCGCCTTCCCAAGGACGACAGGAACCATCTGCGTTTAGGAGCTGCAGGTTCAGTCATGGCTTCAACCGTTTCATCTGCAGCAGCGACTATCTTGTTGACATTTTTGTGGTCTGACGGTGGCTGGATATTCCCGTCTCCTGCAGATGCCCACAATTCCTCATCGTAAAGTTTCCTCGCCGTCTGATGTTGTTTCTCGTTCTGATGCCCTTCGCTTGACAGAGATCGGCCCCAACTCCTCGTCCGAAAGCCACGATCTGTCGACGTCCGATGACCAGCTTTGGTCGTCTTCGGGCGGACACGGCAAGACGTGTTGGTTTGCCGGCAGCCACTGCTTAAAGCCTGTCCGACTAAACTCGTGCAAATGGATGACTGAACCGTCCGGCTGTTCTGCTGTGAGCGTACTGATTTTCCATACATCCAGGAAAATAGTGCTTCGGTGGAAGCGCCGAGTGCTCAACGTCACTATTTCCTTCGCGGCATCGAACTGGACGGCGTTAGTGGGCCGCGGCAAACGCACTTTCGGTGACCGGAAGTTCCGATGGCAGGAGTCGCTGCAGCCGTCGTATGACGAATTGTCGTCCGAGTCCAGCGATTCAGTCGAAGATCAAAAGTCGCTAATCGGCTGCTCCTGCACTGGTATTAAGTTATCGTTTATTTCGTTTTATTTTATTTTAATTTTTTAAACTGCCTGCAGCGGTACGTGTAGTTGAGCGTAAATAACTTTTTTTGAATAAATAATACAGCGAATTAATAATAATAAAAATAATACGCAACGAAGTAAATGTATATGAGATTTGTCGACGGCAGATTTTATTTCCAAAGAGAATATAATATAAACACATATCATACCACAGTGAAATTGGCTCTATTTCCATAATTTTTACATTTTTATTTTTAATAATACAATTAACGGGTCCTTAACGTATTTTATGATGAACGTTAATTCAAATAATTAAATTATTTTTAGATTATTGTTTTCAATTCCTACGGCTATCCTGGTATCAAAAAACTAATACGTAGTGGTAAGAATGGTAAGATGGAATTAAATTTTAAATCCACCTTCTTATTGGTACTGCTTCTGTTTGGAATTTTTAAGTATAAAACATTAGCTAACTTTTTGTCTTTTTTATTGATTAAAAGATATATTAATCTTATGTCGGTCAGACGACCCCGATAGGATCATACCTACACTATTTTTGTTTTTCTTTAGTACGACAAGGTTTAGTCAATATAATTCCATTCTTCGTCCCAATCACCGGTCATTCGTGTTTCAAAATTTGAAAGAACATAATAAATCATTACGGCAATATTCAATGTAATAATGACTACCTACAATTTCTAAATAATAATAGAGAAATAAAAAAAAATGGCATTTGCATATTTTGGTGTAAGTAAAATGCATATTTTACATTTTTTTATTGCGCGTAAATACTAGCCCTATGCATAATCATTAATCAGTAACCGATCGGTCGATGGGTCGACTAATAATAATAATAATATTTACGGCCCATCATGACACAAGTACAGTATTATAAAATAAATTTCCAAAAAAGGGTTTTACATGCTTATTAAGAAGGAGAGAAAGACAATTATTTATAACCTGCCAAACACCTAGATGAAAAGTGTGTCTGAAAATGACACATGGTCCATTCATTTATCATCTCAAAGTGCCATAATATGATCCTAGACCTACCCGAAATCGCTGTTAAACGTTAACAATAACTAACTCGTGTTATTTGATAACTTTCGATAACAGTATCACTTATTTTTGCTCTCCCACTTTACTCTTTGTTAAGTAATTATAACCCCACTATTCATCACCGTGCTTTAAATTTAACTAACCGTAAAAGTTTCGTGCGTCTATGTAAGTCGTTGCAGCACACCGCCTTCAATGAATCAAGAAATATTGAAGCTGTTCTCCTGGACTTAGAACAAACAACTGGTAAATATTATTATTTTCTATTATCACATTCAATTAACAGCTGATCGATTTACCTCAACTGCAAAATTTCCGGAGACTTAAGCGAAAGGTAATGAAGTTATAGTTACACACATCTGATCTTTCCTACTAATTGTTCTACCACTGCTATACTTTTGGTTGCATAACTAAAAATTTCCGGGAACTCATCAAGTCATAGGTTTTTTTTAATCTTAGCTTCGGGTGCTGTGCACTGTGCGGAAAAAAATTGCGTTGATTTCAGAAGCCATTATTATGTTATATTCGACTAAGTGTGATGAGTATATTATATTATATTTCTGTCTATTATTAATATAATACTATATGCTTGTGCGTCTTCTTCAATCGACAGTCATATTACACGGGGTGAGCCATTTAACGTCTAAGAGTTAAGACAATCGTTATTTACATTATTTTAAGTTGTAAAAAACAACATTTTTATAAAAAGAAATCATATTTTTTACGAGGACAACCCCTCTATGTCGTCTCAAACGTAAATGGCCAAGTGATCTATTAATATAACATTTAGTTTATTTTATTTTACCTACTATATATAGCTAACTAGGTAAGTGTAGCAACTTAACCCCCTAGGTTTATAAATTAGCAGTTGTGTCGATGCTTCTCTGATGCTGTCACGTCTAGTAAACAAATGTCAACATAATATTATTTACTTATTTATTTGTTGTGCATACGGGTTGTAAATATAATTATTATTTACACAGGATTTTATAAATAAATAAATAAAAAGATGCTCTGCTGTACAGTAGGGGTTACAAGTGGGTTACTGTATAATGGATAATGGATAGGAATAAATTTGAATTCAATGATATAATATCATTGTATAAGAAAAACGATCTTTAAATGCTTATAAAAAAAAAATTGTGCCTATGTATTTTTAATATTTTTCAACTGATATTGTAACAATATATCAGGAGCCTTGTATTAATACACTTTTTGGCCCAACAGATAAAACTTCATTGATATTTATAGAATAAAAAACTAAAAAAATATACATTTTAAATTGTCTGTAAACAGCTCAAAACGAGTCAGACATTTTTCCAAATTGTATGGTGTATAGGAAATGTTAATATAAATATTCAGTGAAAATTTCATGTATCTAGAGTTATTCGTTTTTGAATTACAACAAAATAAGGAAATCGCTACATGAGAAATCGAGTGAATATCCAATGTTGTAAAAATTTGAATTTCAAACGCTCATAAATAGTTAATTTGACTTTCTTATAGATATTTTTTTTTTGATAAAGGTATAAGGTTTTATAAGAAATCTTGTATTACATTTTGAAATCTTAGATTTAAAAAGAAAAATTTTTACGAGTTCTTAACTTAAAATAATTTGCTAATTTTCGTGATTTTTTCCATATTTTGTCAATTTTTGAACATGAAATGCGTATAAAAAAAAACTGTTACAAAGGATTTTAAATATTTTTCAAATGCCATTGTAACAATATAGTAGGAGCCTTGTATTAAATTGTCAAGCTTTTTTTTAACCAACAAATACAATTTTATCGATATTTTTAGAAAAAAAACTAAAAATAATAGAAAATGAAAATGTTCCTAAACAGTTCAAAATAAATCAAAACATTTTGAAAATGTTATCGTGTAAAGAAAATGCTAATATAAGCATTCAGTCAAAATGTAATGTACCTACTGTCATTTGTTTAAGAGTTGCACCAAAAACCAAAATTGATTTTTTCGAAAACAGATTTTACTGTAAAAATTCCCGTTTTTCCTTAATATTTATTTTGTTTTTCACGCCACTTTTGACCCCCCAAAGTACCAACTAGATTCACTTTCCTATTTGAAAAGCTACTGTTGAAGAATATCCAAGCACTTTTACTGTCCTAAAACGTGATGACAGGCACAAGAAATAAATAATTAAAAAAATTAAATTAAAAAAAAAACACACATCATTGTAAAACAATACATTCATCGCTCCACTCAGAATCTAAAATTATTTACTAATTTGAAATCTCAAACCCCACTCCCATTACAAGTGACCTTCTCTATATATTATAATAATATATGGGTATATGTATATGTACATTCTGTAAACAAACCGATTGAGCGGGGGTATAAATGGTATAACAATATAACAATTAATAGGTATATCCTTACTCTTTCCTGAGAGTAATATATTCCTTTATAATTATTAGTTATATTATATTCAAGTAAATAATAGAAATACTATAACTTATAAGAGTATGATATCATTTGGTAGGTTTGTATAAAATATAATATTTAATTGTTATTTTTACTCTCAAACTAACATTACTATTAATATAACAACTTAGTGCAGCGAACACAGGTACCTAAATAGAATTGAAAAAGGGTAAAGTAGGTAACCGCTCTGTTGTACACCTGTACTGTAGTTGGTAGGTCACTGAAATGTACCTAAGTGTTAAGTTTGTATTCAATAAAAAAATATTGCATATGAAAAACGGTTATGAAAGAAGATGGTATTACAATCTATATATTACTAAGTATATTATAATATGATCTATTTATTTTGTTTTGGCCACTAGGTACAGACGTACAGTGATTTGTTTTACTATCAGTAATACCAATAGCGCCCACGGGGAGGTACTAGTTGGGCATGGCCTATTTTAGTTGACATTAACTATTAAAAAAATAGTATGTTCTGTATTATCAGAGACATTTTACTTTGTCAACCCCCCCTTCACTCAGGTTTATATTCCTGCGGTTGCCCTTGATTAATACCACAGTCACAATGTAAGTTGTATTATTTATTTTGCTGGGCACATTGCATTTAATATATTATTAATATTTAGTTACTATAAAAATTAAAATGATATCTATAAATAATTTTTAATATTATATTATATTACGAGTAGATATAACTGCTGTAAAACAGGTTTCGAGGTATCGAACAGGAATCGCTGAATGCCTTGTATTACCATTAAAAATCCCGGTATAATTGCGGTTTAGCTACCAAGTGGCTTTTTTATTTTTTTTTTTAAATATATATTTCAACGAATTAAAAACGATGGTGCAAAAATAAATTGGCGAAAAAATTAGAAATTAGAACATAAATACTTACGTATGTTGAATTTTTCATTACATCAAAATGCGCAAACTATTGATATACAAGTATGTAAAAACCATGCAGTTAATAATTCCCAGGGGGGGCGATAGCCCTTTTGACATCAAAAAAGGTGGAAAACCGCTGGTCACATGCATTTTGTAGGTTAAGTGATTGTACAAGTGCAGCGTAGTCCTCTTAAAACGTCGAAGACAATAAACACAAAAATCAAAATGTAACTTATCCCACAAGTACCTTTTTCACCATTCGAATAGCTCGCACGAAGATCTCAATGATATATCACCCTCAGATCCTTTTTTTCTATACCTATTTCAATCCATGTTCACTGTGTTTTCATTAATACGTTCATTAGTGCACCTTACATAATATATGTAATAATATAACCGGGAAAGACTGGCGATGTAAAGATTTTGTTTCGGATATAACCTTTCTCCCAGAAGGAAATTGGAAATCTTTTATATTTTTTATTTTAATTAAAAATTAAGCTTTTATTTGAAAAGAATATTATTGTAATAAATAATAATAAATATTATTGACGGTCCTGGACGATAATCGTTTTAAGAAAAGGAAAATAAACCAACTGAAGTGGATCTGAAGTTATGACTTGCCGTTTGTAAAATATTACAGTTTATAAAAAATTTATCATAATTTATTACGATATTTTAATACCGATACAGTTTCATATCGAGTAATGTTTCATTGCATCTCGTCTCACCACATAATTAACACCAATATCGGGCAATATTAATCGTTCGTATTTAAAAAATAAAATTCTATAAGAAATCCCTATATACCTACAACAATAAAGTACAGCCGTTCTTACCTTCTAAACGACTAAACGTTCATACAGTATAAATTTATGTTTACTAGCATATATGTTTACCGAAATAATGATAAATCGGTTATTAAACAGTCATTTCGTTTCTATAATAATATATTTAATCACAGTTGATCTAACGATTATTTTGGTAGAGAATTTTTTTACGAATAATTCAGTATTATTATTATTAAATCCACTATTAGTCGAGCTTCTGGCATCGATAATGAGTCAAGTCCTTTACCAAATTTCCAATATAATTCTATGAATAATAATAAAACGTTATTAAATGGTTTTAGTTAATGAGTTGTTATTAACTCACAACAATCACCTAACGTCAATTTATTCAGATTTAAACGTTACAAAGCAAAGCACTATGTCTACATATAAATATAAAATTATGTCATACACCTTCATATATTATTTTCTTATCGCATATTCGTGTATGTACCTAGTCTACGTCTTATGGAAATAATTGTCACTGCAGTAAAAATAATAACAATTACAAAACAATATGTAGGTGTTATTATGATTTGCGTGGTCATAAAAAAAAATTTTACAAATACCGAGTCAGACCCGACGTCGAATAAAAATAAACAGAAACGGAATATTATACTTAAAGATTAAAAGCTGCTATCTATATAAAGTTTTTCATATTTATTCGTGACTACAATTCAAATTGATGTTCATCCATAATGTGATGATTTCAGCCAGACTTGGGCCAAACGATTCGTTCGATCCATGGCAAATATTTGGACACTCTCGTGTAAAAATATGGGAAATCTTTCGTGGCGCACCGCTCCTTGCCGGCCGATGAGATGCCTACTTGCGTGTACATGAACGTGTACTTGGCGTGCGGAATTTGAAGAGAACTGCCACCAAAGCCCTGTTTGACAAAATCGAAGAAAGATGGTTAAAACGGATGACTATAATATACCAGTGGTGGATTTACAAGAGTATGTCCAGGGGTACTGACCTTCCCCCCCATACCCCATGACCAAAAAAAACCGATATTTATATTTTAATACCTCTCATGTAAATATTCAGGACTAGAGATGGAGAATTTACGTAAAACAAATATCAGTAAATTTACCGGTAGATTTTACGCAGTGCAAAATTTAATGACGAGATTATAATGTGTACTGTCCGTTCTATCCAGTCTTTTTTTTTTGCAATAAACGTAACGATTTTAAAGTGAGTTAAACAAAACAACAAAAAAAATACAGAATACAAAGCAAATTTATAAAAAATTATTAAAATAAAATAAATATTAATAGAATTAAATTAAAATATCGAAAGAAATCGAAGAAATTGTGGATTTAACGTTATCGATTACTTCATATAAATTTTATGCGAAATATGGCCAAATCTAATCCAATCTTAAGACTGCTGAAAATGTAATATTTTTAAAGGGTCGGATTTAGGCAATATTCTATTAATACCGTGAGCAATGTGTAACTGTGTGTAATCCCCCGATGTTTTTTTTTTTTTTAATTAAACGTAACATTTTAAGGCAAGTTTAACAAAACGAAATAAATACAATAAAACATACAAAACAAATTAAAAAAAAAACAATTTTTATCAATTGATTTTAAATTGAAATATCAAAAGAAATTGACGGTTAACATGACGTTATCGTTTACTTTCTAAGCATTTGATGCTATGATATATGGACAAATTTAAACAAATATTAAATACTTCAAACTCGTTTATAGTGGTACATGATTAAATCGATTTTGTACTTTTATATTCGTGTGCAGGAGTGTACGGCCACGGACATTTGTCGTATCCGTCTTTAAAGTGCGTAACATACCAAATGTATGGTGAATCAACCTATTATGAAGCTTGATGGTAAGAACTTATCTGTGTTTGTACGTGGGTTATTTTCTTACGGCGGTAGTTCAGGTTTTAGTGTATTATGAATGTTTTCAATATGACATATTATACGCGAGACTTTATCGTAAAAAACCCACATACAAACACAGATAATTGTCTTACCATCAAGTTACATAATAAGTCGATTTACATTGAATTTTATTTTAACTAATGAAGCTTAACGTGATCTGCTGAGCGTAAATTTGGTATGTTACAGTGCGTATTTGTTGTAAGACGAATACAACAAATGCTTTAAATGGAAATTTACCTTAAAACGTTAGCATGAAAAAGAAACACAATATGTAATTTACCACACAAGTGTCTTCTGAGCTATCAACAACGCCAGCGCATATTATCCTGTCTTCATCTATTCCGTGTATCAACTGGGGCGTATCAGACGAAACTTTGTAATTGCTCTTGCACTTTTCCGCCGAGACGATGTCCAAACTAACCTTTGACAGCCCTGAACTGAATGCATTCAATGGTCCAACTGTAAAACAGTTTACTTATAATCATTATGCGTTTGTGACATTATGCTAAAAAATAATAATCACGACTCAGGAGTCAGGGCCGTATTAATAGTTTTAGTGACAGGATCATAAAATATATGTACAGCTTAAGACATTCCTATTTCTAAGTATATCTGTAGGTAATTTAAAACTTTGACGATCGAGTGTAGCGTAAGCTTCAAAAATACTTTTATTATATTTTTTTTCAATTAAATATAATAAAATGTTTGTTTCAAACATATAATATGTAATTAATAAAATATAAATAATATAATTTATAACAATAAAAACTTTTGGAATGTCTCAGCAGTGCTCCTCCTCAAAAACCCCCTCCACCATTATCTAAGGGCAAGTTAATGATTTTTTTTAACTCAGTTAAGTTAAGTTAATATGCACAAATAACAAAAAGTTAAAAGCTAAAAGTTAATTTAACTATAGGTTAACTCAGTTAAGTTAAAATTGAATACACATTTTTTGTTAACTTTAAAAGTTATTTTGTTTATACAACGCTAGCGTACTTAATTTTTTTCCAATCCAAAACTAAATTACAAAAACTAAAATATAGTGTTTATACTTAATACAGTATAATTATATACCTAAGTTAGATTCGAATGATATAAATTTTTAACTTTAAATAATTTTTTGACATGAAAATAAAATAGATTGAAATACCTAGTGAAATATAATAAAATTAAAAACAAAATAAATTAACTTAACTTACTTCTTAAAATGAAAAATTGATTCGTTAATTTCACGTTAATTAAAAAAGAAATTTACTAAGTTAACATTTAAGTTACCTAATGAAAAGCCAAACGTAACTAGTTAAGTTAAAAAGTTAAAAAAAAATAAACTTTTTAACGTAACTTTAATTTTTTAACTCGTTAATACCCAGCCTTGTCTACGGCCATACTTATTCAGTACGGCCCTGAACGATGTTAGTTTTAAGCCAATGATAGTAAACCAACCGTATTGGATCCGTCCCCAACCAGGTGCTATCACAGTCTGCGAGTGACTCCACTGCCAGTTTGGATCTGCGTTAAGACAAATGGGCCGCACGTACGACGAGAACTGCACGTCCCGGTCCAAATGGAACAACGCTATATCGTTGTACAATAATGGCATTTGAAAACCTGGGTGAACTTCAATTTGATCGATTTGGTAGTCCATTGGTGTGACATCGTCGGTTTCCGACGAATAGTTCGGATCTCTTAGACGTGCCCAGCACGTACTTCAGCAATAATTTAGGTAAGCATTATACAATTCATCAAAATTAACCTTTTTTGTAGTTTATAGACGCACGTATATACCTAGTAGATACAAAGGCTGGACAAGTTAATGATTTTTTTTTAACTCAGTTAAGTTAAGTTAATTTGCACCAATAACAAAAAGTTAAAAGTTAATTTAACTATATGTTAACTCAGTCAACTTAAAAGTTAATACATACTTTGTGTTAACTTTTTATTAAGTTAGAAAAAAGTTAATTTGTTTATACAACACTTGAGTACTTAATTTTTTTCCAACCCAAAACTAAATTATAGACTATAGTATTTAAACTTTATTCAGTATTTCCATATAGTTACGTTAGATTCGAATGATATACATTTTTAACTTTAAACAATTCACTGTAAATATTTTTTGACATGAAAACGAAATAGACTGAAATAGTGAAATATAATTAAATTAAAACCAAAATAAAATAAAATAAATTAACTTAACTTATTTATTAAAATGACAAATTAATTCGTTAATTTCAAGTCGATTAAAAAAGGAATTCAGTAAGTTAACAGTTAAGCTAATGAAAATCCAAAAGTAACTATTTAAGTTAAAAAGTTTAAATTAAATTAACTTTTTAACTTATCTTTCAACTTTTTAAATCGTTAATGCCCAGCCTTTGTAGATACTATCCCGAATGTTCAAATATCGAAAATTCATATGCTGAATTTTATATTGTTACCACTTTATTGACATGCGCACCTATGTATATCAAAAGTATGACATATGTACGATAACTAGGGGCCGGAATTATATTCTTTTAAAATAGCCAAAATAAGATGCTAATATATTCTCTTAAAAAGTTGAAAATATTCTTCCAATATTCTTTAAAAATCATAATAAAATATGCAAATATATGCTTTTTTATTAAAATATTCTTTTGAACTAAAAATATGCATTTATATGCAAAATAATTAAACACATAATACAAAAAACTGATATAAATAGATACATAATAAAAAATACTACATGTTAAAAAAAGTTTGATTAAATTATTAATAATAATATTTAATATTCAATTATTTTGACAATTATTTATATTACTATTGTGGAGATTTTTGACAGTAACTTTTTATAAACCTTGGATTATATCACAAGTTAAAAATAGCAGCTTCCAACCACTATCCCCATCTATTTAATATTGGTTCAGGGGGTAACGGAATATCTGGTAATATTTCTTTATACACTTGTATGGAGATTTTAGAAATACTTTTTTTTGTTATTAATTAATTTAATTATGTCTGGATACATTTCTCTAACCCTTTCTGAAACCCTATTGAACATGTGAACTACAATTGTAACATTAAATACATTTTGATGAAAAATTGCTAGTAACTGTCCCGTTTTAGAGTATAACAATCGTATATAGAATAGTATATAAATATATAATATATCAATTTCATATCACTATTATCACTATTATTGGACATATTATAATTTATATTATTTACGCCACTGCAACAAAAAATATCGAACATCTATAAAAATGAATCGATATATTCTCTAATATTCTTTATTATACAAAATATTCTTTTATCTTGAAATATTTAAAAATATGCAAAAAAAACTTTTACCATTAATTCACCTGTTTCATGATTTGTAAAGATTTCAAACCCCCCGTCTGACTGCATATACTTAAAACAAAAAATGCAAAAGAATATAATTCCGGCCCCTAACGATAACACTTTGTTTCACCACTCTTTTAGTAAGTTTTGAATGCCCGAATTAGCGATTATAATAACTATTACGCATTACGCTTGTATAGACTTAAAACTACTTTTTTTTGAGAAAGGATGGAGTGATCGACACAACACCTATATTTTATTCGCCCTTGCTCATAAAACGTATAATTAATACTTTTTCAGTCATGTCACTGTTCTGAAGAAGTTTAAATTTAATATAATAATATTTATTATAACATCATATACTAACAGATTGTAGAATATTCTTTCAAAGTGCGCCACAGACAGGATCCATCTGTTGCTGATCAATGATCCACTGTAAAGCCAAATACCATTGCTATCGCCCAACAAAGCCTATACAATTTTCAAATAAAATGTAAAACTATTAATACATTCCTACAATCGATGTGTTACATATTATTATTTCTACATTACCGTGTGAAGAAATTCTCTTGGTGCAACTCTTTCGTCGTTAACATTTGGCACCACTGTAGATATGTTTGATGGATAATTATTGTAACAATCTTTACAATTGATTAATACATCCTTATCATCAGATAATGTTGAATCCTTTATATATTTGTAAATTAACTGCGAGTAGTTGCTGCACACTTATTCAAAATTAAAAAAAAATTGCAATAAGTAGGTAATAACTATATAATAACTCATATATCTATTACTGTAATAAGTAATAACTTATAATATAATTTATTTGATAGGCTAGCTGCAGATATAAAAATGTATAATTAAAATATGTTACCACTTACTTTCAGCGGCCGAATATGTTTCAATGTCATTGAATTGATGAACCCTCCAGTTACTAGTGGTATTGGTCACATCATCTGTAAGCAGACAATAAAGAATACAGAAACCAACGAGTAAAAATCTTATAATATAATTTATTTGATAAGCTAGCTGCAGATATAAAAATGTATAATTAAAATATGTTACCACTTACTTTCAGAAGCCGAATATGTTTCAATGTCATTGGATTGATCAACTCTCCAGTTACTAGTGGTATTGGTCACATCATCTGTAAGCAGACAATAAAAAATACAGAAACCAACGAGTAAAAAACTTATAATATAATTTATTTGATAGGCTAGCTGCAGATATAAAAATGTATAATTAAAATATGTTACCACTTACTTTCAGAAGCCGAATATGTTTCAATGTCATTGGATTGATCAACTCTCCAGTTACTAGTGGTATTGGTCACATTATCTGTAAGCAGACAATAAAGAATATAGAAACCAACGAGTAAATGAGCTAAATTGCAGAGGAAAAATATTTTTATCAATTTGTCCTCAAAATTCAGACAAAATTGTTACAATATTATAAAATATGAATAAAATAGTATATAAATGAAATTAATGAAATTAAAAAAGTAAAACATATAATAAAATATGGATTGATCATGGAATATAAATATAAATCCTGATTTACATGATTGTGCACAATATTAAGAATTTAAGTTTTTATGAATAATGTTAAGTGTGTCTCGCTCTCGTATCATAACTAAACACATCTCTTTAAGTTCTTTTAATTCTAATGTAATTCTTAAAGAAGTCACTAAGCAGAGGCGATGCGGTCCCACTTGCCTCGAACCAAAGGCCGTGGACTTCCCATTGTTTAATATATATAAACAATACCATATTATGGTACTTTTCTTTAAAGAAAGGGATAGTTGGCCTAGGGATGGTTAAATTAATTTCTTCATTCACTAACAAGTCTTGGTTATCTTTGTTTGATTCCCATCGCTTCCCACCGATTGCCCATATAGCGTAAGTACATTTAACATTTCGTATTGTGCGAAGAAAGATTCCGTCGAAACCTGGAGATTTGTCTATCGAAATTGTTTTGATTGATAGCTCAATATCGTATTTTGTTAATGAAATAACCTCGTCAGTGTCTTTGTTATGTTCTTATATATCGTGTATTCGATTATTCGAAGAGAGATCCATTTGAAGCTTGGCTGGGTTTTTTGAATTTAGTAGAGTCCGCTCCACTTTTCGACGTTGGTTTGCCTATTGAAACTGTATTAGGTCGTATATGAACTTACTGATCACAATTTTTTTTTCTGTCATTTAGAGTATCTTTGTGGGTTTGATTTTTGGCTATTCCCTCTATCGAAATCAATATCTTTATTATTTATTCTTTTCCTATGGTAAGATACCGCAGGATGAATCGGACCCGTAAGTTGACTATTAGATTTGAATAGAAATAAATAATGCATTTTTTAATTATTTTTTTGAAACTATTAAAATTGTCATGTGTTGGAGGTTGTAATGTATATTTATCGATCTCTGTGAAAAACTGTTCTGATTCCTTCACTAAAACCGGAGCTAGATTTTAATCGAATATAAGTTTCGGAAGTTGTGAAGCTGTTGAAAAGGGGTCGTCAGCTGTATTGTGTTAGTGTATCTATATTTTCGGATTGGGTAGAGTGGTTGTATGGCCCGGGCGTATTATCAATTATTCTGATTATCGCTCATGGACCAGATTCCCTGGCTAAATTCCCTGGCCGTTTAGAGAAACAAATTTGCAGCCTGGGCATTCGATTTTTAGTTTGAAGCTCGCGGCTGTGGCGGCACTAATATCTATTCTGTCCTAGCCTGATGTTTTTTTTCCAAATTGTGATATTATTATAATGTTATAATCGATAAAGCGTCTGGTGAAGTTCGGATAAGCAATTTACGAACAGTTAATATGAAACCAGTCACTATATCACTCTGTATATAAGGGATTATTGCGCACGCAGTGTATAAAGGGTGTGAGACATGGATCTAATCACATCGATAAGTCAATAGCATTGCGGTGCAAGATAACACGTCCGGTGTTACGAGTTTGTGACCTTCCGACCTTCGTATCGATAAAAATAAAGATTAGACTTACATTTGATGTTTCTACTACGGCCGTGTATACAGGTGGGTCGCTAAAACTGCCCTTAAGGGGAAAATTTTTGTCAGATCGACTCGAAAGCGTCAAAGATCTGAAAGCACACTTTTTATGAATTTGTAGAAACAAAGAACGTACAAATCTGTTCACTATTAAAGAGGCGATCGGAGAAAAACTCTGGAGCGAAGGTTACGCGTGCAGCACGTATAATTTATATAGTATTTACTTTTAAAAATTTTTTATAACTTAATTATAATTTAACTCAGTTAAGTAAAAAGTCTATACACACTTTTTGTTAACTTTTTATTAAGTAAAAAAAGTTAATTTGTTTATACAACGCTAGCATACTTCATTTTTTTCCAACCCAAAACCTATATTATAGACGAGTGTTTGTAATTTGTACTTAATACAGTATTTCCATATAAGCTAGATTAGAATAATATACATTTTTACTTTAAATAATTCACAGTAAATATTTTTTAACATGAAAGCGAAATTAAAATAAAATAAAATTAACTTTTTAACTTAACTTTAACTTTTTAACTCGTTAATGCCCAGCATATATTGTATATCAGAAAGGTTACTATGTCCAAATCAAATTAAAATATACATGCTGGTCACAATAGGTCGAATATGGAAAATACATGGTACGCGAAATAATTTTAATAAAACAACCTTATTCAGTTTGGGTGAATGGTAGCCCTAGACGTCGCCCATGTCTTAAATTGCTTAGTTCACACCATATCCAAACAATAGAGTAAGTATATACTATATAGGTACTATTTTATTGGTGTTTAAGGTTATGCTTTTGTTCTAAGAATGATCCAAAAATGTAAATTACACAACATGGCATTGTAAAATAATTAAAAACACGTAATATTAAAATACAATAATTATATGCTTACCTTTATTTTGAGGTGCACAATAGCCCAAATGCACAAAGCATAAAATAAATAGCATAAATATGCATTGTAAACTTTTAAGACTCTTCATTTCGCATGAAACTATTAGAATTAATATTTAAAAAAATATACTATAATACCTATAATATAGAAACTTACGGAATAATATAGGGTCGATGTTAGGTTAACGTCTAAGAGACACTGTAAGTAGCTACTGAACAATTAATATTAGTATTGGTTGTGTTTGTGTGACTATAGCATTATCAAAAATTCAGAAATCAAATTGATAAACTAATTTAAACTCACAAATCCCACTTCCATTACAAGTGACCTTTGTCTATCTGTAATTGATAGATAAGTAGGTATGAGCACATCCTGTAAACAAACCAATTACATTTTGTATTAAGCGGGAGAGGGGAATACAGGTATAGTTCCTTACTCTTTTCCGGCAGTCATTTATTATCTTATAATTATTAATTTTTTATTAAAATAATTAATGGATATACTATAACCTATAAGACCTTTTGGTAGGTTGCCAGGTTGGTCGATAAGCATAGATATAAAATTTAATATTTAACTGTAATTTTTACACGCAAATATATCATTAAAATCTGAGAACTATAGAGGAAATTAGGTAACCGCTCTGCTGTATACAGTAGCAGGTAGGTCACTACATGTGCAGTGATAATAAAATTGAGTACCATGCCAGGTAAACGAACCTTTTTGAACGAATTGCGTCACGGACGATTTATATTATGATATTATGTTCACACACTTTCAATTTTTTATATAACCATGGCGATTAGTATTATATTAAATGTTTACAATTTAAATTTTTTTTTTAAATATGTGAATATGACGCTTTATATTATGTTTTCACAATTTCAATCTTACATAACATGACATCTTTATTATTTCAATATCACTTTAGGAACCACTCAAATTTAGATTAAAAGGTAACATGAATTGCGTCCCGAACGCAATTCTTTCAAAGAGGTTCGTTTAACTGTTTTTTATTCAATTCGTGTGCGCCCAGGGCAGTTCTTGAGAAGCCTTAATTGGTGGGGGGGGGGGGGCGAAAATATTTTGCACATACTCACAACTTGCATACATATTCCATTTATTTTTTCATATTGTTTGATCATGAGAAGTAATTATAAGTTCTATAAACTTTATATAACAACGGCATAACATAAAGATATTGTAGGTAGGCACTTATCAATCAAAAAATTCAAAAAAAATAAATATTTTTTATTCAAATTTAATTAAAAGTCAAACTTCAAACCTATTATACATATTAAACAAACTTATTAATTTTATTATATATACAGGGTGATTCTTTTATCAAACAACACTTTCAATACTTTTCAAATGATGAGTGTTGTTTGATAAAAGAATTAAAGTAATAAGTCTATTTGGGCGATTGTAAACTCCGCCAGAATATCATAATATAATGTTTGTTAACATATGAAATCGTTTTGTGTTTTTATGACAAATATTTTTGTGAAAGTTAGATAAACAAAAACGAGTACCTAGGTATAAAGACATTATTTAATAATACCTCAGAACTTTAAACATTATTCAAAAGAAAAAAATGTCTTTGCTTTGGCACATAGAATCGAAAATCGTTACGCGTTATTTATTATTTATTTGTAAATGGTTGCCATGGGTTTTAAAACTATTATAATAATAATTATTGGTTGCCATGAAATCAGTGTATTAGAAATCGAAAAACGTTAAGTTACATAAAGCGTTAATTTACGAAAAAAAAAATGAAAAATATCATTTTTCTCATCCGAGATTCAAACTTGATATATGCGCTTATCACACGATAGCTAGGTGAGACTGCATTAATATTTTAATATTATAATATTACAATATTACCTAGGTATGTGCTACATATGTTAGCAAGGACAACAAAGACATAAAATGTGGTACTTCATTTCAGACTCGTATGCAATATGATTTTATATAATGAACTCAAACGCAAACTTCCAAGGAGTAAATTTTTAAGTGAGTTATGAGCATTTTTAATTTACGGTATATTATACACTCATAACTTGGTAAAAAATTGGACTATCGTAGAAACACAGATAATATTCTTGCCATCAAGATTCATAATAGGTCATTTTGCTATGTTATGCACTTGTAAGACGGAGACAACAAATAAAAGAGTTGAACAGGCGTTCCTTCTCAGTTCTTTCAATATTATGTTGCAATTTAAATACAAATCCACTACAAAAAGTAGATCATATTATGTACTTTATATATTAAAAGTTTAGAACTTATGATGTCTGATGACTTTCCAACACGTCATGATATGATGTACCCATCACTCATCAGTGTTTTTCAACATATACCTTAGATGTAATTCTATATTATATTATTATACTAAATGTTTATAAATATGTCTATTATGCATTAAAAGCACGCTGTATAATACGATGGGAAACTAAATTAATTATAATATGTAAGCCTTATCATTATGATATACATATTAATCGTTTTCATAGTTTTGTTAGTAATATAGTGAATACTGAATAATGACATTATAATATACAAACGTTTTATAATGTGATAAATAATAAGTATACTTATAGCTAAGCCATATTGCATACTTTATTAATACAGGTGTAACAAACATTATTTCATTTATCGGAACATTAATTTTTTTCGTCGATCGAAATCGATGTTTACATTTGTACGAATACAAGAGGTTAAAATATAATATAATTATCACATTAGTCCACGAATTAAATCAAAAGTTACAAGATAACACTATACAGTCAATATTCAATTATTAGTTATAATTTATAAAGTACAAAGTACAAACTACAAATAATACTCGAGTAAAATCTTAACATATAGTAGGTATAAAACAAGTCCCGCTGTCTGTATGCTTAGATCTTTATAACTACGCAAAGGATTTTGTTGCAGGTTTTTTTTAATTGATAGAGTGATTCAAAAGGAAGGTTAAGATTCACAATTGGACCCGGTAGGTCAAATCCGAGGAGGAACTCAAACAGGAATTTTGAGATTTACGATGGAAATTGATGTTTATAAATGGTTGCCATTGGTTATCGGCTAGATCAGGTACAAGCAAGCATCAAATCGAATTTTCGCATATTGCCTACAAAGGTGGCTGAGTTGAACTTACTACAACGAGTTACATCCAAAAATTTTTAAAAGTTGTCATTTTTTACGGGCAACAAAGTGCGCGGGATCAGCTAATAATATTTAATACCTGAACTGAAATATTATAAACGTCATGAGACTTTAAAACTGTAGGTAAACTGCCATTATTGTTTATAAAGATATTTGGAGAAAATTAAACCAAGGAAACAAACACACAATTAAAAAACAGCGCCAATAAAAATACGTGACGTGTTCAAAAGAAACGACACAACCGGTGTTGTTGTCGGGTTTCTTTCCTAACTTATTTTCTTAACATGTAACATTAAAACTTATATTTATTCATATGGATTTCTAGCTGATGTTCATGAAAAAAATATTTACAATGTTTATTCAGTTTTTATAAAGCATACTCACAATTGTAAAATAACGTTATTCTGTGTCTACAATTTAATAGTACCTATTTTGTAATAAAAATCGAATCACATTACGTACATCCATTGCGATAAAAAGTTTATACTCGTTTTTTGCAGGTACTTATCAAAACAATAACTATGATTTCATTTAAAGCTTTATCAATATTAACAGTACTATTCGATATTATAATATACTGTAACGGATCAGTGAAAGGTAACAACTAACAATTATTTCATAATTAGGTGCATTAAAATATAAAAAAAATGTATTAATTAATAAACATAATACTTATATTATAATATTATTATATTAGGTACGCAGTATGCACATTGTACCTATTATAAGAGTGATAGCGTATTATATGTTATGTACTATTATTACATAATATTAATTGTATAATAAAATAGGTATTTGTAATTGATTACATATATTCTTTATGCTGAAAATGTAACAAAAAAAAAAAGTAGGTAAGCGGTTGTCTCTCTGCTGTACAATAGGTTACAAGTGGGTCATTGTATAATGGATTGTATTAAACTTGAATTCAGTGATATAATATCATTGTATAAGAAAAACGATTCTGAGCGGAGACGGTTTGTCAGTCTGGATATTTTATATTTTTATTATTTATCATATCATGTAAGTTAAATTAATATTGTAATATTATTAATTATTATTTTTTATTCGTTTCTATGGTGATAAACAAAGCGTTAGAAATTAAAATCCCATTTTTAGAGGTTTTTCATAATTTTTCGGTGGTTTTTCCCCTGGCATTAAATAACTATTGATAAAATCGAAAATTACCTCATTAAAGTACCATCTTGATCCAAAAACAAAAAAAAAACCATTGTAAAACCACTAGCTTTCTCGCTCCGTTCAGAATCTAAAGTGTATGAATGTAAATAATTACAATTTATTTGTTTGTATGTTGATAGTTTGTTTTACTTAATTACTTTATATTACACCTGCTTTTTCCTTTTGAAAATGGATGATTAAAAATAGTCATACCCACTGATTAGGATTGAGGTGGTAGAGTGGCCAACTTTCTTTCGCTGGAGATGGTAAGAAATGAGAAGGATTAATCCTATTCAGGTTTATAAATTATATACATACTACTAGCTTGATTTGCCAATGATTTGTTTTTGATACAAATATATTTGTAAATAATTTAAATATGCATATATTTTTACTAATTATAATAGTTTATATAGTAATAAAATATGTAACAAATGGCAACTATATAAATAAACAATATAAAAAAATATTTTAAATGCGTGAGCCAAAATAAGATTCATGTTTGATCAGGTTGAAAAACAATGCTTAAGGAACACTTAAGTTAACTATTGGTATACCTCAATCGTTATTTTACGTCAAATAAATGATTTATAACAGAACTCACTCAAGATCATACAGTTATATATATATAAGGATATTTTATGTACCTAACATAAATTTCATAATCCTCAACTGAATATAATGTGGTCATTCTACGATACTAATATAATATGAGTACTCTATACCAAAAGAGAATAATCAATTTCGCTCAATTATTGATGGCTGAGGAACTGCCAAGGCCAAATTTATCCCAAATTGCTATCCGAAGTTTCTCAAAAATCATATTGTACGAACTTTTTCATCTCTCGAAATCGGGTGTAAATTACAGCTTTTTCCAAACTGTGGTCCGTGGACCCTTAGGTGCCCGCATATGTGCTGAAGGGGGTCCGTGAATTATTATTAATTATTTTTGTTAGGTTTGGTAATTTTCATTACCTGGTCTTATCCGGAATAATTTTTACTATTCTCTAAGAGTTCCGACCAAGGAATAGTCTGGAAAACGCTGGTGTGTTAAATATGAATAACGGATCGTTGGTGGTAGATGCGCAGCACTGACACGAAAAGAGACCCATTCTCTTGTACCTAATATTATATTGTACATGGTTGTGGCCTCGAAATAAATCGACGATTTTAGTCTAAAATGTTATCATGTATCTATAATTGTGAATTGTGGATATATAACGTGCCTATGCTCCGGTATTTATTGCTTGTTTATTTGGACTTAATTTACCGTTTTTGTAATTTTTATACTACGTAGTTCATAAAAAGTCCGCTAACAAACCGATGTCGTTTTTGAGTCGGTCCGTCCAAAATTGACCCCATAAGAACCGGTTCTTTAACTCACCGCAATATATATGTTACGGTCAAAGTGTATAAATCGGGCATTGTAATACAGTGCCCGGGCATTGTGCACAATGCTTAATTGTCTGTGGGCAATGTAAGTTTATTGCGATTCCGCGTCTGTATAAGCTATAATTTTTCTTTATCGTTAAAACGATCACGATTATCAAATACATTCCCTCTACGATGGTATCTAACTGATGACTGTAGGTATTTTAACCGGCAACAGCCGATACTGTACCCATATGTGGTTTCGATATCTGTAATAATATAGTAAGAATAATAATTAATAGCTCATTGCTGCATGATAATTTGATCAGAGGTTATACCAACGACAATCTATACCGGAGATATAATATAGAATTTCCGATCAGTTGTAATAACATAATTTAACGGATCGGTTGTGTTTAAACACATATAATTATTGTTTTGAATTTTCTTAAAACTTTTATTTTTCTTTGTATTTAAAATGGTTGATTTAAAATTTAATACTCTTCTGAGTGACAAAAATTCGAATAATGTATTTTTAAGCAAAGTAAAATATAACCAAGTATTAACAGAAGTCAAACGGTTAAAAAGTGGAGCAAAATTAAAACCAAATGATTATAAATTATTGAAGCGCTATGATATAATGAATGTAAGTAATATTGATAAATTAATTGTTCCGGGGCTGCAGGTAAACTATGTACTTCTAAATGTCACGATAGCTTAAGTTGCCATAATAAATAAAAAAAAATTGTTAATATTCATAAAATAAATTATTGTAAATTATTAAGATAATAAAAATTGTTTTATACATTTTCTAATTAATTAATTGTAATTGCCAACTGTGCTTTGGTCATTCTGTACAATGCCCGGAAAAAGTGTATAATTTTCCACGGTGTCCATTGAAATTGGGCATTGTACACATTGTCCGGGCACTGTATTATAATGCCCGTTTACAGTGCCGTAAAAATCATAGGTGCAGGCGGTGCACAGCACTGGGGCCCGCAGGGTCAAAGGGCCCTTGGGGCCTTGGTCGGATAGATGTCATTTTTTTTTAAAAATTTAATTCATAATAATTGTATTATTATCTTGTATTTAATTTCATAAACGGCAATGTAAAAACTAATAGCCTGGTCCGTTACTTGGAATTGTTAATCAAAATATTGGGAAATTTACTAAGCCAAGAGCACGGACTAAGACTTAGTCCGTGGCCAAGAGTAACATAAATAGATTTGTTGATTATTATACGTGATATCGCGATACCGCTACTAACACACACACTAACAAATTGTTTGTACTATCTTAAATCGTGCTGGAGACGCTACGCGGGGTCGGCTTGTTTACCATTCCCTATCATATACGTATCGGCTAAAAATGCGAGGGAAATTTTCTTAGAACAGTAAAACTATTTGCAGAATTTGACCCACTTTTAAGAACACTTCTTGATAAAAAAGATGGCCACATTAAATATCTAAGTCCAGCTATTCAAAATTACTTGAGAAATTCTACTTCCCAAGAAAGATTAAGACGTAATATATCAGTACTTATTAAGTATTGAAAGAGGTCGTACTGATGAAATTAATATCAAAAAGGTTATTGCTGATTTTGCAAATGCAAAAGCTCGGAAGAAAATGTTTTTTTAATAATTAAACATTATAAAATATGTAATAGGTATATTATTATAATATAATGATAGTTATAATTATTTTTATTTTTATTTCTAGTGTTATAATGAAAACTGTTGTCATGAAAACTAAAATTATTATTTTTTTTTTGTAATTTATTTATTTTATCTACCTATGTAGTTTATTTTACAAGTTTTTTTTATGTATCTCTAGAAAGAGGGGCCCATGCATTTTGTTTGCACCTGGGCCTTTGACTCTCTAGTTACGGCACTGCCCGTTTATACACTTTGACCGTAACATATACACTGCCGCCAGAATGATAAGTTATTGTCTTGCTTTCTATCGGTCGAAAGCATTTAAGATCGCAGACCCGTAACGTATTTACGACTAATACTGTTGTGGAGTGTACAATATTGGTAGCATTATATGCATTAAATTATACTAGATCCTACGGGTCTGCCATTCACTTGTCTACATACTATATACACTGTGCTCCAAGTAACAATTACATCGATATTTTACAAATATACACTGTGTACCAAGTGAATACAACCACTACTTATTTTATCTGTGATACTGTCTTCCTTATGCGAGTTACACATGCCAGCGGTTTGTAAAAAATTGCAAAGGAAAAATGCTGGTAAAAATGACCTAATGATTTTTAATGTAAACGGAGTTCTATCAGTTGTCAAAAATGCTTCAAAAACGGATTCTGGCCAAACGAAGCAAAGTAATGGACTCTTTGACTTCATGTTAAGCTTCAACTACTGGGATCCATACCAAATTCGTATCTAATTGTTTTAATTATTCTACTTTTAATAGCTTAACCAAAAAAAGATTGTACAAACATTCTTTTTCTTTAAATCCAGATTCATAAATATTTTACCTTTTCAATTTATCTCTCTATCTAATAATTCATTCCAAATGCCCACATTAGTGTATAATAATAACTTAGATATAAATATTAAGATTATGTATCAAAATTTACTGAGGACTCCGCACAAAAATTCATGAGGTTCGCTAAAATTTTCATTTACTTGAGTCTTGAATACAACGTGTTTGTTTTCACCGAGAAATGGCCAGATTACATCCGATTTTTAGGATGCTGAGTTAGGTATTATTGATTATAATTTATCCCCGCAATTTTCACCGAATGTTTATATTGGAATTTTATTTACACTAAAAATGTTTTGCTATTTATATGTAAAAGAAAATTTTTATTTTTATTAGTTTCTTAAAAATTATTATCGATTAAAGTGTTTCGATAGGTTGAAAAACTTTAATACTTAATACAATGTTGCTCATAATCTAATATACAATTATAAATTGTATATAATTTACCTATGTAATATCCAATCAACCAATTGATTCATCAATTTAACTATCGAATAAATAGTATTATAGTATTTTTTTATTTTTTAGAATGTGAAAGTAAGAGACTTCATATTATTAAAAATTATATTGGCTTTGATCATTTTTAGATTTATATTTTATTTTATTATAATTTTTATAAATAATTATTTTAAAGAAATTGTATGTTTTGTATTATTATATTTTTAATCTTGGAAAAATAATAACAGATTTTTTAGTAAAAATTATGTTTGATTGTAAGTATATGTCAAAGTACCTATCAGTAACTGTTGGTAAACCAATTTGTTCTTTTTATGAATTACCTATCAGATACATTTTTTTACAATTGTTTTTATAATATTGAACCACATAAAATAGGTAAAACTATTTTATAACGATTGTATAATATAATTATATATTGTACCAAACACCTATTAATATTATATATTTTAAACCGTCGATAAATCTGCGTTTAACTTAAGTGAGTAATGTACGTATGATAATATTAAACTGTTACAGCTAACAGTGGATTTTATAATTTGTATTTTATATTGCAATTTAGTAAGTAATGAAGAGTGTTAATATTCTTAAATATAATAAATAAAATAAAATAAAATACATTCTCTGTTATATTATTGATTATTAACTTTCTTGTCATGTAATAACGTACCATAACTAACATAATACAAAAGCCATAATCTTTTCTTTTTCATACACTATGCGTTAATTCACATTTGCTGATCACTATCATGAAAAATTGAATATCCCAGAAAACTATGACGAATTTTTACTGCACGTGAAAACCAAAATTGACAGCGAGAGTTATGATGAAGTGAATTCAACTCAAAAATATAGTAATTTAATTTTTAATTATAAAAAAAACTTAATTCAGGTTAAGATTGAACCACTTTCGCGAATTTAGTCTGAGCCGTCGATCAGCGTCTAATCTCTCCGGCGATTGCTATGAGTATTTTTATTGATTGATAATCATCTGCGGTAGCCAATAACCATAGGTACCCACTTTATTCAGTGCTTACTAAGTGCTACAGTGTATATGCATGAAATAGGGATGGGTGTGGTGGGTATGCATCGATAAAATGAGTTTTTGTCGGCCAAGTGGTTCAATCTTATCCTAAATAGAATATAATACACAGCGACTAAACTGCCTCATTTAACATAAGACTGTAATATTATTAATACAACTTAAAAAAAAAAATATATGGGTGACAATCAGTACGTAATACATATAACTGTAATTTCGTTTCGTTTTCCAGAAGAAAGTACCTGCTACTAGCTTCTCTTTGTCGCACCTTACATGGCTGAAGTTAATAAATATCTCACTGCTTAAAATACAACAGTCAAAAATCTTTCTCCACTTCAGGGGTTCTACCTTTTCAAAGTTATTCCACAAAATACACCTATAACATCGATTCCAATGCTGATATTAAAAGTTTCTCTTTTCCCAAACTCCTTATGACAATTACTTAATCCAAAAACATTATTTTCAGCTTGTCCGGTAGGATAAATATGTATGAAAAACATTTAGTAAAACTTCATTTTCATGAATTAGTTTTAGCGTTTTTAAATTATAATTTTTTTAAGTGCACTGTATTTGTTCTATGAGGGTAATTAAATGCAATTCTCATTTAGGAATTTATAGTTGTTACTAAAATTTCTCAATTCATAGACACCACCCAATTCCAATGCAGATATTTCATGAGAATAAATCTTTTGAGCTAAGGCACATAAAACCATCCAAATTGTGTTCTTACAGATTAATTCATTTAATTGGTATTTCAAATTCCTCCTTGATATTATACATTTCCCTCGGTGTGCACTGTCATAAGCTTTCTTAAAGTCAACAAATAGTTGTCAAATGTCTTGTCTGTATTTGTACTTTTTTCTATTATTGACCAATAATTGACAGCTGCTCTACCATTGGCCTCTCTTTTTTAATACCACACTGGAATTCTCCTAAGTCATCAATGGGTCTAATCAGTTCTCCAATATTTTTGAAAATATTTTACAAACTGCGTTTAATAGTGAAATTCCTCTGTAATTTCCCCAGGCTGTCTTATTGAATTATGATATAATTACAGCCTCATTCCAAATGTATGGTAACCGATCTTTTTTCCAAACTGTCTTTTATAGCTTAAACATAGTGTAATGAAATTGCTTGCCCCGTATTTTATATTTGGATACTGTGGCACCACCGCATTTAACAGTGTTCTTTAAAGTATTCTTTAAGTATTCTTTAAGTATTCTTTCCAGGGTCAAGCTTTCTGCACTGGCTCCATGGTTATTTCGCAATCGTGACTTTTACTAGATTTTAGGTTTAGACAACAAGATTTATATTGTTTTATAGCCCCAAGAAAGTTTCTTATGCTACATTGTAATTGGTCTTTTTCCGCTTCTTCTATTTTTCAGGAAATTACTTTTTTCTCTTTGTGTAACCCCCTAGCACTTTTTTTCTATTACGAATGCTATTTTACTGTGTACATCGTTTAATCGATGCAATTTTCCCGATCTATTTATATCTAACGATATACGTGGTTTATTTGATTAATTATTTCCGTTTGGTGATTTCCATGTACCTTTATACATTTTCTTATGTTGGAATTCCGTGCTACTTATTTTCCTTATATCACCCATAATATCATATATTCAGGCTAACTCATCATAAAATTCATCTTTGTTATTATAATCCACTGATTCATTGGTTTCGTGTCAATAGTTATTACTGTTATAGTGTTATTCTTTCTGGGGTTAAATTCCTTGGTGTGTGGTTCTATATTCTCATGTACAGAGAAACCACATCCTTATTGGTATCTCTCTTTTATCCCTGAGAAATATATTGTGTAATTTCCTACTTTTAGCTATCCTTTCCCTGCCCGTTGTACATCCTTTAGCCACTCTAATTTGATTCCATATATTGGCATGTCTAATATCTCTACCAAGTTTTCCATGTCGAATCTGTAATCTATGTCTCGGTACCCATGGATCATTTAGAGATAAATATCTTTGAATTTTTTTGACTTATGTTAGGAGGTACCCTACGTACATCAATAAGCACGGATAAAAATCTTTTTTCTTTTCGTCTTGTAATTTATTTTTCTAAGCTACTTATGAAATTATTTTTTGCATTTATTATCTTAAATTTTAAATTATTTAACTAATCAGACTTTTGAATAAAAGTGCAACATTAAAAATAATATATACTACCTAAGTAATATTATAAGTATAATGTTTAGGATGACAACTTGAGTGTTGCTAGTGATTGCAATAAAGACAAGTAATAACTGAACTTCATGACTAGGTGCAATAATATAACCATGTTGTACCCACCCAACGAAACAATACACAATATTATGTTTGTGGCCTAAGTAAAAGGTTTAGTATGACTGAGTCACTGAGATAACCACAGTTTACGGTAGTTTACTAGTGTGTCATGTGTTCAAAAATCATGTATTCGAATGACGTATGTTCAATTGCAAGTGCACGGAATATTATATGTTCGAAAGGTTGTATGTTTGAAGTTATTGATAAACGAAACTAAATAACACTAATCACGTTTTTATAATATTGGATTTCACTAAATCTTATCTTTATAGATTTTACGCGGCGAAAGCATTATAGATATAATTGAAGTTGTTTTTTTTTTCTTTCATCTATCAGTACAGTTTGATACCTACATCATTCCAAAGGTATGAGTACCGAACACAATTTTGTTCAAACACTAATTTTAAATAATATTTTATACAATTTGTGTGAGCGATTTTTCTTTTTTAAATGGCTAGTTTAAACACATTTAAAAGTATACATGACAAGGGCATCTTACTTATAAATAATTATAAGTTCATGTTTGATAAGAAATAAATGTCAATACGTGGTATCAGTAACAACATTTGTGTACCATTGCCCGTTGGTATACGTAGGTACTGATGACCAGCAAAAATGAAGATGATTATAAAACAGTGCTAACTGTATTTAACAGTTTTGGCATTGAAAATAATATTAGGCTTCAATCAACGCGAAGAATGACGTAGGTATTTCCAATTGTAATCCATTCTTTTTCTTTTTTTTTACACGGACGATCGAATGAATAAACAATAAACACTATGGTACAATTCGTGATGTTTTCATTTATCTATAATTTCGAACATATGACCTTTGGAACATATAATCTTTCTAACAGACAATATTTCGTTCACTTGGCGTTCAAACACGTGATTTTCAAATACATGACCCACTAACCTTATAGAATATTCTCTTAATAATTAATTGTTATATTATTAAAATTACTTGAAGGTTATTTAGGTGTATTTTATACGTCAATATATAGTGAAAAACCTGAGGGTAAGTCTTATAGGTAAATTAATCTGTTTTTATAAATAATTATATAAATAATTTATATAATTTGTCATATATGTGTTGTATTTTTATTTGTATTTTTATAATGTAAAACGTGAAATTAGTTAGCCTAACCTCAATACCTCATAAAATATTCTATTATTTATTTATTAGATCTTGAAGATGTAATACTGACTCCACAAAACTATTGTAATCTTAAAGGTGAGTAATAGTATAAACATATTGTACATGTAGTAGGTATTTTAAGAATGATAGTTTTGTTGAACTTCATATTCAATTTTCAAATTGTTCGAATGACAATTAATGTTGAGAATTGCAGCTTATATTTAACTCGATAATGTGATATCAGACATATTGTGTGGGGCAACCTAGTTCGATCAGCCGTGACGGCGTAATGAGTGTCGTGTTCTGTCAACAATAAATTGTCCCTTTCAACACATTAAGGTGTGTGAATACGATTCCGAGACAGTTCGCATCGCGAGAAATGTTATCGCCGACATTTTATCATGATTGTTAATCATGTAGGATTTTATCCCGACTATTTCGTCGTGGCTATTTTATCGTGATCACTACGTCACTCCTTTAAGTTCACCGTGCTTCACTTTATTGGGTTAAGAGGATTCGATACCGTCATTTTCTGTTTTTGTCTAATATAGGTACACTCAACATATTATTTTAGACTGGTTCTTTCCCACATTTTTGATCTTTTGATTTTAACTTCTCCGAAATATAAATATGACAATTTTTAAATACTCTTTTTTAATATGACTCTTTAAAGAATTTCAGAGATAATATCAAACATGTGGGAAAGTCGATTTCAAGTAGACTTGACAACAAATTCAAATCTGCTTTTAGAATTCTTATCGCTACAATAGATCAATTGGAATGTTTGGCAAAAAAATACGTCTAAAATACTATGTCGTTACTACGTGTTAGACAAAAACAGGAAATCACGGTATCGAATCCCATTAATCGTCGTAGTATACTAATTGTACTTATGTTCAATGTGTTGTAATGGTGTTCCATAGGTGTTGTATAGGTGTTGTAAATGTGATGTAGGTACCTATCTTAATTGCCAAATTGCCAAATTGCCAAATTGCGAGTACCTACGTGGCTCCGTATCACGTCCATGTAAGTCTAAAAGAAGGTTTCAGAATCATATTCTTAATTCCATCTAATATATAAAATGCTCATGTAACTGCAGTGTTAGTGGTCACCCTCTTTCGTAACGGCTTGACCGATTCTTATGAAATTTTGTGAGTATAATAAATATGTCTGAGAATAGGTTGAAAAGTATTTTTACCCCCCTACCACCCATCTGGGGAGGTGCTCAAACGGAGATTTTGAGATTTGTGGTGGACACTTTTGTTTATAAATGATTGCTATTGGTTATATAGGAGAAATAAAAAAATAAATAACTGTAGGTGAAAAAGTAATATAAATTGCGTCCGGGACGAAAGTCGCTCTAAAAGGTTGGTTTATGTGACATGGTAAGCAATTCGCGTGCAGTGTTAAATTCTATGCATCCCATTGTATTTTATAATTTAAAACTTGAAGGATTATCTAATATAAGTGAGATACCTAAACTTAAATGATACTATAAAGATAATAAACTGTCTTATAGTTATGGAAGAAGAAAGTAAGTAAGCATATAAATAGTATTTTGGTTTTTGAAACATTACAGTTTATCATTAGGTATAAGGAAATGTATTAATTGTAACACCGTCGTTGTAAATCGAATGCACCCCACGTTATTTTATAATATAAAATATGAAGGATTACCTATAATAAGTGTAATATCTAAACATAAATAATATTATTAAAATAGTAAACTGTTTTAATTTCAGTAAAAGCATGTAAGTACCTACCTATCTAAGAACAAAATCTTAAAAAATCTTAATATTTTACAATTTATCAACATTTTTTTTATTTTTTTTTTTTTATTAATGAGATTTTAACTTTAAATTATAATATATTTATCAATATAAAAAGATATATTAATTGTAATTAAATTAAATTGTATGCATTTAAAACAGTTGGTTTAAATGATATGGTTATTCAAACTATTCCAAATTAGTTTGATTACAATTGATATTAAATATAAATAAGACTTGTACTGATCATTATTAGGTATTAAAATATCAACTGTAAACTGTAAAAAAACCATCCCCTAAGTATAATACAATCCACGGTATTTTAGAATCTAAAATCTGAAGAATGATCATTACGAAGTGTTATAAATAAACTTAAATAATACTTTTATAATAATAATGTTACATTATTATTGTTTCATATAATTTCAGTTGTACCTAGTAAGTCTCGGAATCTAATATCTACTGTGAGAGGAGAATATTTTAAATTATGACAATACAAGTAGTGATGGAATGTTTGATGTCTGAATAATAGTTACTTATTAAATTACAACATCAAAAATATATAAGTTTTATAAGAAAAATGATTAATTCTCATTAATTAAATACCCAATTTATCAAAATATGTATTTCAAACATCTATATAAAAAAATTCCAACAACATATTTTTGATACCTATTTTAGAACTACGGCTACTGTTAGAATAACTTAATATGAGGAACCTCATTTTCAATTTTTAAGTTTTTTGACAGATAATCACTATTGAGAATACTATTGTAGCTTTCACCTATAATTCAACTCTAAAACGTGATATGAGGCATATTATAATAATTCATAACCGTGAGGTAAATCCAGTACATTCCACATTATTTAAGAATTTAAAATCTGAAGGATCATTTTTAATAAGTGTAATAACTATAAACTTAAATAATACTTTTATAATAATAATTTGTTTTATAATTTCAGTAGATGGAAGTAAGACAGCACTAAACACTTATTTTAGTTTTAATTTTTTACTGTTTATTAACATTATACAATTTAGGTACTAAATGTCATTATGAATCCAATGCGACCCACATTATTTTATAATCCGAAATTTGAAGGATTACTAGCTTTAATAATTTTAATATCTAAACATAAACAATAATATTAAAATAATAAAATGTTTTATTATTTCAGTAGATAAAAGTAAGTCATCAAAAAACTCTTATTTTAGTTTAAATATTTTGAAAACTATAAATATAAGAAAATACATTAAGGCCTCTGTAAATGGGGCGCATGTAAATTGCACCGATTGTGACCTTTTTAGACCTTTTTTTATGTAAATTCCACCAAGACTTTTTTTTTACCTGAAAAAAAATTTAAATTCCACCTTTACGTTTTTACTACCTGAAAAAAAATGTAAATTCCACCAGTTAGAACTTTTTTACCATTTTTTAACTATATATATATATATATATTATATAATGTGATATTGTTTTCTTCAGGAAAGTTAGTTGGCAAAAATAACTAGAGTGCAGTGTTTCTGTAATTAAAGAATTATAATTTATAAATTTATAATTTTATTAATTTTACAATATTATTATTACTATTACATTTAACACGTTGACTGCCATGCGGCCGCATAAAAATAATTACGTATCGATCATTTTTAGGCCGCCGGCTGCCGCACCATATCATTCCTAGGAGGCCATACGGCCGCGGGCTGCCGTAAATGAATTTAGATTTATATTATTAGCTTTTCCATGGCGCTACAATAATGAACTGAAAAATGCGCCGTGGCGTAGTTGGAAAAATTACAATTTTTTTGATGTAATAAACATATTTTTAATATTTTTTTTGAATTTTTTAGTAAACATACAATTCAATAGTATATATACAAATTTGTAATGACACCAGAAAATTTGCTTGGCGCACCAATGATACATATTATTATGGCCGCCGGGGGCCGCGTGGCAGTCAACGTGTTAATAATTATTGTACGCACTCGTTTCACGATATGGCATTTATCTGCAGCAGTTGAGAAGTCGTTTAGATAAGACAGGCGACATTTGATAAATTGACAGTTAAAAATAGTTGTAATCTGTGAATTTTACCATCAGTTTACATTTAATATAACGCGTTATTACTTTGGTGTTTTACATTATCGCCAACGTTTGCAAACTAGCAAAGCGTCGCATACTAGGTGCGTAGTAGTTGATATTATAAAGTATTATTTTAAACTGTGTACAAATTCAATCGGGAAAATTGTTAATTGAAAAGCTCAAAATTGGTAAAGTTTAGTAACTTGATTTAATGAAATGGCCATAATTATAACTGTGAGAGGGAGTACAACTTGTGGAACTTTCCTAACTGGTGAAAATTACATTTTTTTTCAAGTGGTTAAAACCGGTAAAGCACGAATGAGCATAAAACGATTGAGCATATACCTTTTTAGCAACACGATTGAGCATAGAATATTTTATGCGATGTTGCCACATTTACATGGCCGAAATTTCGTAATTTATTATTTTCACATATTATTGCACCAATAATTGTTATGATACCAGACGCGAGTCGTGAGCTGAGCCCAGCTTTATCGACAATGTTATCGGTTACCTAATAAATTAGTTCCGGAGCAATAAAGTACCGAATTTTTAAAAATGTAAAATTAAAGGAAAACACAAAATTATAAATTAAAATACAATTCCAAAATTATCATTTAAATAATATCAGTGTACGATCACCCATACTCTATAGTATTCTTGACTTATAAAGTTATAAGCCATGCAGTATTTTTTTTAATTCGTACTATATTTTGATTTTATAATTTTTTCTTAACTATTATTATTATTATTATCATCATTATCATTATTATTATGTAATTTTTTTGATATATTATATTTTGAATTATAATAGTTATTTAAATAAATCTTTTTGTATAATATAGTTTAAAATGGAAAATGGCAATGTTTCAGAGTTTTTTATGCTCAATCGTGTAGGTTTTCTTTTGTATTCTGATTTCCTTTGATACGCCGACAATTTGGCTCAATCGTGTCGTAAAAAAGGTGTTTTATGCTCAATCGTGTCTCAGCCGTTAAAACGTACCGGTGGAATTTACATTTTTTTTCAGGTAGTAAAAACGTACCGGGGGAATTTACATATTTTTTTCAGGTAAAAAAAAAAGTACAGGTGGAATTTACATGTAATAAATCCAACCCTAAAATCGACTACCTGTAAATCGGTGCAATTTACAATCGCCCTGCAAATGTGTCATTTTTAAGAAGTTGTGTTTAGGCAATTATTTCGTTCCTGCAATTACTGATCGTCTTTGTGTGTGTAGTAAATGATTATTAGTGTGTGTATACTCCCCTACCGGCCTACCATCACCCGCGATCCCCATCAATTTACAATACATTGTTATTTCTTATCTGATTTATGGTCGCACGTACGCACACGCACAAGTCATTTAATGTCTAGATAAAAATATTCAAAACTAAGTGCTCCTACCGATGCAAACTAAACTTGTTTATCAACACAAACATCTTTACATTTTTAAATCGAACCACTAGAAGTACTTTAATTTTTGTCAGTCGCTAAGGTCGTTTTGATGAAAAATTAATAAGGTTTGCAGGGGCTTAATAAATGTAATAATTAACACAGCGGTATAAAGTTAAATGGTCGTGTAAACAGGCCCGGCTCAAGGGGTAGGCGACATAGTCCCACGCCTAGGGCGGCACATAAGCAGAACCTTAGTAAGAGGGCGGCATTTTCAAAATACTGATAATATTATATTATTAGGGCGGCAAAATTTGATTTCGCCTAGTTCACTATTTTCGCTTGAGCCGGTCCTGCGTGTAAAGTCTCAATAGCTTATACTTTTTAAATAACAACAACAAAACTTTTATCTTTAAAAGATACATAATAAATTTTAATTTAATTATCTTACTTAGAATAATATATTATACTTCAAACATCTAAAAAATCAAATTGAATCAATATATTTTCAATATTTTTCATCTATAGGTACCTCCTAACTACTGAAATCAAAACTTATTTGGATCCTCAAATTAAATTTAAACATTTTTTAAAGAGAATCACTGTTGGGGATCTTACATTTGTACACTAAAGCTATTTAATTTCAAAACGTGATATCAGACATAATATAATGTGACCGTAACTATTTGCCTCCAAAAACGAGATACCGTTTTCCTCCACTGTCTATTTCCTCCAAAAAAATAAAAAAATAATTCTTGACCATTTTCTTCCAATAAATAATAAATAAAATAATAAAATAGTTAATATAAATAATTATAATAAACTAGCTGATCCCGTGCACTTTGTTGTCCGTTAAATGTACCAACTATATATGTCTCAAACTTTGTTCAGTTCGTTATTTAATATTCAGTGGATGGTGCTCAAAATTTATCTTAACTTTTCTGTTGCCCCTAATAAAAATTCTGATTCGCAGCAGTATATTATCAGGTAGGTAATCTACCGGCTTTAGATCGCGGACCCCGTGCTGTTTGTACGTAGGTGTATGATTTAATTCTAAAGTATCAAAGTTATACCAAGTTTGTCGTATTTCACCTATGGTGGATTAATATAATCAATTAATTCAAAATCCTAATCTAACCAAACCGTACTTATATCAGATGAATAAAAAAAAACCAAATTTAACCATATTTAAATTAACCTGTCTTCTTCCCAGAGGTCTAATCTACACAAACATTTATTTATATATATATATATATTTATATTGACAAAAAATAATAATACAAATCAACAAACATGCCCGACTGTTATATTTTTTACATCCAGATTTCCTACTTTTCCGGTGGATTTTCTTAAATTTTTCTTTCTTAAAAAACTTTTTCACGCTCCATTTATATATAATATATATATATAAAAATATTATATCAAAAAATTAAAAATATTCTTTATTAGGCTTAATCGGCAGCTAATATAGATAAAGCCGATGATCCTAGCTTTAATTTGAAAAAAAATTCTGTTTATGTTATTTAAAATTAAAACGTTAAGCAATTTTTGCGTTTATCGTTATTTAAAATAGCGGTAATACATATAAAATGTAAAAATAATAACTAATTCGGGTAGGTAATGCCCCGGATAGGAAATGTAATATATTATAAATGCTTAGATTGTAGCATTAAATAAATGTTTTTACGAAACCAATAGACCATTTAAATAAATAGATTTTAAAATATTTCGTTTTGAGTTATTTTTCGGCCAATGATATTCTTTAAATTACGTTTTGCGTTATGTTTCGTTTAATGATATATAATATATATATGTTTTGTTTTGCGGTATTTAATTATTTTTGATTATCGCTTCCCGTTGTAATTACGTTTACAAGTTTCAATCGTTTTTTTGTCATATATAACGTTATAATCATAATGTTTGCAAGCCCTGGATCCTAGCCTTACACTGTCTTATAATACTACAACACTGGCTAAAATATTGGAGGAAAGTAGACATAATTTCAGTCTAAAATAATGTGGAGGAAAATTTAAACCAACCTTTTCTTTTTTTTTTGTGGAGGAAAATGGACAGTGGAGGAAAACGGTACCTCGTTTTTGGAGGAAAACGGAACCGCTCTATAATGTAATACAATATAACAAAAAAAACCCACTTTTTCATTGTAAGAATTTAAAAAGTGAAGGAATGCCTACAATACGTGTGATACCTAAACATAAACAACACTATTAAAATAATAAACTGTTTTATTATTTAAGGTCAAGAAAGTAAGTCGGCAAAAAACTGTTATTTTTTGTTTAAATATTTTGCAAATTATAAATATAAGAAAATATATTAATTGTAATTCGAACAAAGTCCATGTGTTTAAAGTAGTTTATTTAACTGATACGCTTGTACAAACTTACTATTCCGAATTAATTTGATTGCGATTGTCAATTGATATTAAATAATTGATAGCTTAACAAATAAATAATACTCGTATCGATTATTTACTTATAAGTTATCTTAATACTAATAAAATATCAACTATAAGATGAGATAATTTTAAATTAAAGCAATATGCGTAGTGGTAGAAAGTTTAAAGTCTCGATAGTTTATACTTTTAATTTTTAAATAACAGAATCAAAACGTTTATTTTTAAAAGAAAAATCATTAATTTTCATTTAACTGTCCAATTTCGAATATATATTTCAAACATCTATAAAATCAAATCAAATCAATATTGCAGTTGGCTCTGAAAATTATCTACTGTGATATGCTAATGAGCACGACGCGTGACGGCACGAATGTACTTATCGGCCGTTCCACTCCTCTCCTCTTCCTACCGTGAATCCTTGTTTATTATTATTATTGTTTCCTACTCTGTGCATTAAGTTGCCTACCCGTTTCGGTAAGAGGCGAAATTAGTTGGTTTGCAATTTGAAATTCTACGACGGCAAACATAGACCTGATAATAGATGGACCTCGCTTTCTGACCACCTAGCCTATCCAACTCAATTATCGAAATCCATTATCACGAATACTGTTAGGAACAATATCATGGAGGAAAGAGTTATATTATTTTACTCTTAATTACTCTATTTGTGGAGATGCTCAAATTATATTTTAAATTTTTTATCGAGATTCACTGTTGGGAATTGTAGCTTAAACCTTCTTAACTCCAAAACGTGATATCAGACATATAATGTAATACAATAAAACCAAAATAAACACACCCTTTCATTGTAAGAATTTAAAATGTTAAGAATTAAGTACCTATGATAAATGTAACAAAGAAACTTAAACAATACTAGTAAAATAATATATTGTCCATTATAATTTCAGAAATTAATTGTAAGTATGCATAGAAGTTGTATTTTAGGTTTTATAATAGTATTATAGTTGTGGAAAGTAACACGACAATATGATTATGTATAAGTATAATATATAATAACGTACAACTGGACAATTAAACTGTGACTATACACACACACCGCGTACACTCGGTATGACAGCGTCTGTGCAAGTGAGTATTACATACATCACAGGCCCTATTTATATGAACAATTGAGGCCATCCCGTATCCGTATATAATATAGAAAGCGATAGTAAAGGTGTTGCACAGCTATATCGTAACTGTATAAGTATCTATTAGAAAACAACATTGTACACGCACGTGGGTTTACATGGTTTGAATACTAATATTAATTGTATATTTCAACAATAGTTACGTATCATAAATTAATAATATTTTTAAATTACAACAAAATAACTAAAACCATTATTTTTGGTTTTAATACAGGGACTGGAACCTTGATGAATTTTACGGTTCCGGTCCCGGTTCGGTTTCTATTCCATTTTTAAAACTAATGTTTCAGTTTCTCTGTTTTGGTTATATACTTGTGTAAAAAAATTTAGTTTTGTTTCGATTTTTTAAACATTAAAATGCAATATATTTAAGTATTGTCAATTTGCGTCAATTATGGGGGGTCAAAACCAATTTTCAAACAGATATCTAAATATTTGCTTAGGAGTTAGGACTAAGGAGAGGTCTAAATCAGTTTTATTTTGACCCCGTTTCAAATTGGAAACCAAAATTAATCTTAAAGAATTTTTTCATAAAAGTAAAAGTATCAGTTGATGTTTTCAAATTAATTAAAATAAGAGTTTGGTGAGGTTCAGGTTCCCGATATTCAAAGGGTTCCGGTTCCAAGACAAATTTTTTTTGGTAATGTTCCAGGCCCTAATTTAGTATTTAATTTCGTGAAACAGAATGAACTTACTTGTAACCTTTTTTTAAATTTTCAAGCTTAGGTATATTAACGGAACATTTTATACATTTTTAACTATACTCCGAGTCTCAAAGAAAGAACCAGTGTCCCGACCAAATCGTTTAAAAATGCGCACATGCCCCACCTATTTGACATGATATACTGAATTGTACAAAGACTAAAGAGGGGGAAACAGGGTACTGCCGTCAGTCTGCATTCGCGTAACCGGTTAATTTTCTCGTGGCGCCTAGAAAAATAGATTAGGTTAGCTCCAGATGATTCAAAATAATTTGAAGATTTGATGGTGTACTTACATAAAATTCTAATACAAACATTCAATGAAACGTTCATGTATCTAGGATAGTTTGTTTTTAGGATTACATAGAAAACAAAAATCTATTATGTCAAATATAAATTTTTAATAAATTAACCTTATTTTGGTTTTTGTTTTTTCCCGGCACTTTTTAAAACGACTGAGAATTTTAAATTTTGACCTCCCAAATGCACAAACTAGATTCAGTTTCCCAATAGAAAAGATACTACAGTTGAAAACCAAAGCATTATTTCGAGTATTCATCATGTGAGAAAACACAAAAAAAAAATTTTAAAACAACACATCCTCACATCATTGTAAAATCAATACATTCATCGCTATTATTGTAGCTTCAATATATTTTACAACAAACGTGTTACCTATCAAAAATATTATAACGAAAATATGCAACTCAGTAAATCTATAAGGTATATTATTTTAAAAACCTGAAATATGAAAATCTAAAATCTGAAAGATCATCTAATAAGACGTGTAATAATCGTATATAATAATTAACATCTAATTCCTGTTTAATGAAGTAATATTTTTTTTTAGTTTTATTTTTTTTCTCTTATGATCGTATTACTTATATGTTCTTTCAAATTTTAGTATTATATAATTTATGAATATTTTTAAATGTAATGTAACTTCCAATGACCACAGATTCTGCTGATAGTATGCTTAATAAAAAATAAATAAATTAACACTTAATTTAAACAATACTTTTACAATAATAATTTGTCTTATAATTTCAGTTGAAGAAGGTAAGTAAGCTCAAAACTCTTATTTTAGTTTTGATTTTTACAATTTATGAATATAAGAAATGTATAAATTGTAATTCGAATAAAATATTTAATGCGTTTAAAGGAGTTTGTTTAAATTATGTGTTTGCGCAAAATTTATTTGATAATTTGTATAAAATAATTAATAATTAAATTATCAACGATACTTATATTTTAAACAATCATATAATAATATCTAATATATAGACCGATAGTTAACAATGCTAATTTTGAAACAACAGGAATATCATCATGAAACATGTTAATAACTTTGCCTTCTTAGATTGATTAAAATGGTTGCTTAATAGATTCTGTACTATTTTTACACAGGAAAAACACTACTCCAACACTATGTAAAATAATGGCTCTAAAAGTTGTGATATCATTTTATAGCTAGTCTTTGAAACTATAGCTGATATCCATATCAATTTTATGTTAAAATAGTCCCTGCGACATAATTTATCTTAGCTTGGGTAACATTAAAACACAAGATACACTATACATATTTCAACTATAGTAGACTATATTATTATGTATCTAACTATACTCTTTTCAGAATAAGAAGGAACCAGGCGGCCACGGACAAAACCGGTTTTTGTTACGTAAATCTGGTGCGTTCTTATTCTGAAAAGAGTATACTCATTACGCCAAGCTAAGTTCAGTTATTTAGCAGACTATTTTAACATACATGATATTCACAGTTCAAAAACTTAGCTACCTATACAAAATGGTATTACGATGACTTTTAGAGCCTTTCTTTTTTTACACTGATTTTGGCCGAATGTTTTTGTTGGGATGTCGATAATTTATTGTTGATAACTTATTATTTATTAAGAAATAAACTTTTTTTTTAAAACACTTACCTACGTAAATTTATGATGGTAGTTACAGTGAAGTACGTGACAAGAAATACATGGTTTTAAGTTTTACTAAAATTATATCGTGTTTGAGAGTTAATTTTGCAGTAGCACCCAGAGTAATGGGGTGGATAAACAGCGTATCGGGCAAACAATATTATATTTTACGATATTTTCGTGGCATACGAGAAATCAGACTTAAAAGTACTTGAACATCTTTGGTAGTAAAACTTTTAAGCCATCAGACCGATCTGCTTGCGAGTTATCCCGTTCCCATCAGCATATTATTTTTAATCCTATTATTATACGTTAAGGTGGGTTTTCACAACGTACGTTCACGTGTTTGTGCATTTATTGACTGAATCCGTTCCCTATAAACGGTCTCACAAACGTTTCCATCGGTTAGGATGGATTAAGATCGGTAGGATCACGGTTTAAGATAGAATGGTTGAGCGACGATTCATACAATCCCACGGTACATTACGGCGGAAAAGTTTCTTATCAAATAAATGTTTTTACTCACTGGATACTAGCGCTTCCAGTGCCAAGATGGTCTCTATCACTAAATGTTGGCGATAAAAACAATAATTCCAGACGGCATTTTACTATTTACTATTTATCCCATGACAAAATAAATAGAATCTATATTTTAGTCATGATTTATCCATACCACAGAATAGAAAATAAATAGAATTATATTCTGTAAGACTGTAAGCATACTACAGAATGTAGCATTAGCCATACATATTAGTATCATACTATCATCTTAGGAAATATAAGACTTTGGTTTATAGTGTATTATATATAGTAAGATATTAACAATTACAAATTATAAAATTATGTTTTATACAAACTTTATTTATAGTTTGGCTTACCTATTATTGCTTTTGGTAATCTGTTTTGGTTTAGAATAGAAAAATTGAAATTAAAAAATCGGTTTATTTAACAACTGGTTCTTATTTTTCTTTGTAAAATTAGTTAATACTTCATACAGCTGGTATTAGATTGGAAAGCTATTAAATGCCTAAATAAAATTGACATTTGTTAAAAAAAATACATTGTAAAGTTCTTCTACGTTTTCAATCATTAAGTATTATGAAGTAGGTACTGTATAATAATAATTAATAATTATAATAAAGTATTATTATTATTTAATAAATTTAAAGAATATCAAGATTATCGTGGTAATTTAGTAGATCGCGCCACGGGGCAGTGAGTTTTTCATATTTTTGATAAGAAACTCTACCGCCGAAATATCAGACCTCGTCGCTTAACCATTCTATCTTAAACCGTGGTTAGGATTAATAACATATTAGTTAGGTACCTCATATATTCATATGTTTTCAACATTGTATCATATAGAGTCGTGTACACGAAGAAGTTGAACTAGTTCCAACTTCATGGTATCCTGGTTAATTTTCTATTTGTGTGTATACGGGTCGTGTGAATGTGTGCAGAGTAAGTGATCATAAGTGTGAGTGACTGTGTATAAAATAAATAGCGAAGCGCACTTGCATCATAGATAATATTATAACAAATAATAATAGATAGGACATATGAACTTATCACAAGAAAATTTAGTGATACATTTTTAATGTTAAATGAGGCAAATATTGATATATAATTATTAATGATTAATGATTAATTAGTAATAATTAACGATCTATAATATTCTATATTCTAATTACAATTAATTAGGTATACAAAGTTTAGAGTAATTTGAGTATTCCAACTTCCATTTTCCAGGCAGAACAATAAAAATACAAATTTGAAATTGACAAATATTGTAAACAGTTTTTAACATTAAAAAAATCCCCATATCGTCTTTTTCTCCTTACTTTCTTAAAGATGTTTTTTGGGTTCTTTCCAAAAAAGCACACGGCCCCATATGAAACAGGTATAGGCGTGTACTATCCATTCTTATATTATCTATGACCAGCATGTGCACTCTCATGTCAATAACGCAGCACTTTACACACTAATTACAAATGTGATTATGTGAATTTTAGTGAAACACTGAAACTTAGTTTCGTATTTCTAAATATTATATAGCTTATTGAGTGACATTACATTATGAACACCTATTATAGAAATTGAAGAGAATAAATGTATCTAAGCTTGTATAGGAGTCGATTATAGATATTTTATATTCAATGTCCAATATTTAGCTCTAAAACTTTTGATATTTCTCTTTTTAAATTTGAACTATTGAGTTTAGTAATTAAAATATCGAAAATTGACTTTTTTACAGGCATAGATATTAACTTCTCTTCTACAATATTGATAATAGGTATATTTACTCTCAAACAGCTCAAAAAACCATAGTATTGGAAATACAAAAATACATTTCTATAGAATTTATCAATACTATTCATAGGCACCCATTAAGTGTAGTCTCAATTATATTATATTATTTTCAAAGATAAGTTCAACGAACGTGTTATCTTATTGAGTTTAAATTCGTACCTGAAGTTGCATTACCTATTTATAAAACATAAAATACCAACATGTCACTGGTTAACATTAGTCCGAATTACTTTATATTAATAACTTTAATAATTATTACGTTTATACCTACATTTTAACAGCAACGAAAAAACGTAAGTAAACTAATTGTTTATATAAATTATATTTCATAATACTAATCATTTAATAACGATTTACGTTTATACATTTACAGTTATAAAAAGTAAGCTCTTTCGCTTAATTTATAATAAAACATAATTCAATCAAATACGTAAACAGTAAAATTTCCTTATAACGAACATCCTGTAATAGAAGGAAATCTCCTATCACAGGAAATAACAACTGTCCCGCATTTAATAAATGTATTATTTAATACTACGAATGTTACTGTAAATATAGTTCAATTATACACTTCTAAACAAGCAAACATTTATTCAATTTAAAATTTGTTTATCCTTCAGAATGTACAACATCGATATTAGAATATAAACATGGTAACTATTTTTTTAACCTAATCAGTAAACTAATTATAACGATATTATATTAAGACAATTAATGGTCAAGTACATATAAATAACATTATACAGTCATAAAAACAGAACCAGGGACTGGAACCGTACTGAAATTGACCGGTTTTAAACCAAAACCTTTTGAAAATCTTGGGACCGGAACCCTTAAATACATTTTTTTAGGAACCAAAACTTTTGATGTAGAGGTTTTTATGGTTTTTTCGGTTTATTTCGGTTCCGAAATCCAATAGATATATTATTAGGTATCTATGGTGTAAGTAGGTAATAACTAATTATTAGTTAAGGTCCCCACACACTGCAGCGGTGGCGGTGAATTGCTGTAGGACACATTTCACCGCTCACCGCGGCGGTGAAGCCAAGACAATAGAATTTAACGCCACCGCCACCGCTGCAGTGTGTGGGGACCTTTATAATAAATAATTATAAAATTGTAGATCTATAAAAGTTTATCAATGCTAAGAAATAAGAATATTATTATATGTACAACAGAATTGTCATAAAGAAATATCAAAAATCCAAATTCTAACTTACATGTAATCGATATCAATATTATTATTGAAACACAATTCGCAATAGCTGATGTAGAATTTCTGAAAATAATAGCAATTTGAAAGTTTATAAGTGTTTCAGAATTGAGAGTAAGTTGTCATATAAACTATAAATTATAATTGTTACCTTATTAATATGCCTGGATTGATAATATTAAATACCTAAACCTAATATTCGAGTATCTTTAACTCTTTACTCTATACTATGCTCTGTACGACATTTCGACTACTGAACTGTTCTTCAGTCTTCGTTACCGCAGTATATATTGTTTAAATTTATACTTTTATATATCAGTTATAAATTATTATATCAAACTAAACATGGTTGCCCAAGTGTGTCAAAAATTCGTTCTTATTCTTTTTTTAATCATAATCTTTTATTTATTTATCGTAATTTATTATTTTTAATAATTAATTTTTATAAAATTTCCTTAATTCTGAAATAGTTACACTTAATTACAAACACCTGTCTCTAAATAGAGGTTATTAATATGTTCATATTTTATATAGTATTTTATTGATAAAAAAAAATGTCAACTAATAAAGGTCAAAATACCTAAACCGAAACCGAAATTTGATATTTCTAAACCCGAAACTAGAACCGAAACCGAAATTTTGGGTTTTTGAGAACCCAGACTGATAAAATCATAAAGGTTCCAGTCCCTGAACAGAACCATTGTCAAATTAAGTTTAACATATTATTTTGTGAATTAATTATTAAAGAACAGATGAACATTCAAAATATCTATGTTCAATAGAGTTTAAATTAACTACCAAATTAAATACGATTTTTGGAAAAACTGACATAGACACTGATTAAATGGTATTTATTGTATTATAACCCATCTCCCATAACTTTAACAGTAAAGTCTAGAGGTAAATTAATATTATCAACACTAACATATAGAAGTGCACCACTCAATCTTCTTTTTTATATACTGATCCAAATATTTTTAATAGCCTATGTTATAAAATAGTACGTAATTATGCAAAATTATACTATTTTCAAACTAAATTTAACAAAATTCGCCACAATAACAAGCTGCTGATAATTCCCTGAAATTTTAATTTTTAGATCAACAATATTCTGTCCTCTTATATTTTTATTTATTAATTAGTTTTAAAAATTAAATTCATTAATGTATTTAACAAACCTTTTAACGACTAAAATTAATGAAAACTCATGGGTCCCCACGAGAGCTTGCTCAGTGGGACCCATTTACATTGTGTGCTATATTATATACAATGTATAATAATATGTTGCATTTGTACCAAATATGATATTAATTATAATTGTGTTTTATTAACATGCAATTGTTTTAATTATAATTTTTTAAGAAATTAACGATAAACAGTTTAAGTATGATGGTAAGTATTTATATAATAATTATTAGACAAAAATAAACCATAATCTAGTTATAATAATTCTCTAAGTCATTACAAACCAGCACAAAAAGTTTTAAATTGTCGTATACATTGCATACTAACAACTTTTCTGAGCGAAGACATATAGAGATTACTAGGTATATAAGACTATATGATATATATAATATATGGGCTGGTCTGTCATAAGTAAAATACTATATTTGATGGTTTATTTAAATTGCTCTTATTTCTTAAAGTAATTTATTTTACAACTGTCAATTAGTGATATTATGGTAGATGGAATTATTTTTTGAAGAAAACATTGCATTTCAAAATTTCATATTGTGTATAAAATAAAATATAATATGCCTTCATAAAAGTTTAAAAATCCTTATTATATTATTCGATTAATTACCTAATTTTGTCCAAATTACAAATTTAAATGTCTATAAAGAAAAATATTAATTAATATAGTTTTTAGATTTTTTGGTCCTAGTAAACCTATAGTATCCTAAAAACTTATGAGAAATATTGCATTAAATTATCAAGCCTTAGCTATCATAGCCTTAGCTATGAAAATCGAACATTTTATTCACTTTTAATTACAGACAATTATTTTAATTTACATGATTTTGATAAATTTTTTCAAAATTAGAACTTAAAATGCTTATAAAATAAATATGCATATTTATATATCTTTAATGTTTTAAATATACATTATAACAACTTATTAAGAGCCTTGTATTATATTTTAAATCTTGTTGACAGAGTAAAAATTTTTTTATGAAAGGTTTAGAACAGGGGTGTCCAACCCGCGGCCCGCAATAGATTTTGATGCGGCCCTCACTTCAATTTTAAAACAATGAATTAATTATACATAATATATTAATATTAAGAGAACAAATTTATTTTAAAAATATAAACCAACCATCAAATAACGCTTATGGATTTAGCTTTTTTAGTTGACATAACTACTCATTTAAATGAGTTAAACGTACGTCTTCAAGGTAAAAATCAACTCATTAGTAATATGTTTCAAATAATAACTGCCTTTGAACTGAAACTTAAATTATGGCAAAGTCAAGTTAAGGTGAATAATTTTATGTATTTCCCTGTGTTGGCCGAATACAATCCCAAGAATAACGAGGAATATGCTTCTTTGATTTTAGTTTTAATTAATGAATTTGAAACCCGTTTTCAAGATTTTCGTAAGAATAGTCAACTCTTAGCTATTTTTGCAACACCATTTTCGGTTGATATTACTGCTGTGGAAAATAAATTTCAAGTGGAATGCATTGAGTTGCAATCATCTGATAGGTATTCAACTCAAAGAAAAATTCAAACAGTCATCTTTATTAGATTTTTATAAATTATATCTACCCAAAGAAACATATCCAGTCCTTCATGACCATGCCTTATTCATGTTCTCGCTTTTCGGCAGTACTTACATTTGCGAACAATTGTTTTCAAGAATGAAAAACATAAAGAGTAAGAATCGGTCCACTATATCAGACAAGCACCTTGAAAGTTGTTTAAGGATTTCCACAACTTCAATCGATCCAGATATTGATTCATTACTTTCAGAAAAAAAGCAATTTCAAATTTCACATTAAAAAAAAACTAATGACTTTTAACTTTTTAAACTAAAACTTTTTTTATTATAAATAAATATATTTTTCTGTGTACTTATAATTGAATTATTAAATATTAATAATTTTAAAAATATTTCTGCTTATTATTCGCTATTGTAAAATTATAAAAAAATGTATTGTTGTATTATAGATTATAATTTAATCATTAAATTTTAATGTATTATTATTAAAAAAAAGTATGTGTGGCCCACAACAACTTCTACCTATATGATGTGGCCCAGTCTTCACAAAAGGTTGGACACCCCTGGTTTAGAATATAACTGGAGCCCAATTATTTTGAATAAACTACCATTTATATAAAATCCTGAAATAAAATCAATATTGAATCTTGTAGTTAATTTATAAATCTTGGATTTATAACGAAAATGTGTTAGGGAAAACAACGTTGTGGGTCCCAAAATATTCATGTGCATGTTGAAAGCTAAAGTTGATATGTGTTTCACTCGCACTATTGATAATTTAGTTGTACACACAACACAAATAATTTAACATTAGGGATAGTGCATAACTGATTTTATTGACATGCTGCAAATATTAAACTTTTGGTTTAAAAAAAAATTATAATGGTTACTTCCGTTACAAAATCTTGAGAAATGTTTGTGAACAATTCCTAATTTGCAATGACGTTATAGTAAAATACGGAAATTTGTAGGTATATTGGAACAAGTTTAATGGGATAGTGAAAACTGGAAACAATCCAATATTTAAAATAAATAACCACTACAACTCATCTTTTATACCTACAATTTAATGTCTGATAGGGTGTAGAAATCATAAATTAACTTAAAGTCGAAATGAAAATTAGAATAAAACGAGTAGGTACCTAATGACTGTGTGAGGATAAAAAAATATATTTTATGTATTTATTAGAAAACAATCAATACAAATGTCTCTTGGCAACATATGATATGGGTAAGAAAATAATTAAATATTATGTACAAAGCATTAATACTAATGAAAAAACTTTTATTCTATTGTTTTTACTTTTTAAGTTTTGGTTATAACTTAATATTTTTTGAAGTATTTGGAAATCATAACACTTTCAATCATTTCACTTTAATTTTCGCAAAAAAATAAATACAGAAAATGAGATTTTTAATAAATCATAAAACTGTAGGTACCCAGTACTACCCACATTAAAATATAACTCTGGGTACTTTTTACAACTTCGTGGTTTTTTAATATTAGATTTAATTCTAGATCTATTATAGTATACCTACTTTAAAGCAGTACTAACTGCTATTGTGCTTTTATTTTTAAGAATCATTTAGCTTAAGCAAAAACCAGACATACCTAATATATATATATTATATAATGATGATTAACAATTTTATATTTTCTTCTTTAGCTGTGTTAAATAATCCTAATGAAGGTAAAAATATCTATAGACTCGATCATGTTTTAGAAAGTGGCTATTTCAGTGTCCAGTGCGTATCTATACGAGATATCTTATAGCGTCATATAATGCTGTGATTTGCCAATTGGTCCAAATATTGAATAACAAACTGTAATCTTATGACTGCTAATAGTATTACTGCCTTCATTAAAAATGTGATTATAAATTTAAGATGGGGTAAGTTCAGCTCTCAAATGACACCCTTCTAATATTTACAGTTTTTACAATTTGTGTGCGATAAATAATAGTTGAAGACCAATTTCAGAACAGCTGAAATGCTTACATCAGTAAATCACACTCAAGATGTCAAACGTCCACCTCAGCAAATACAATTATAATTATTGCGAATCGTTAATATTGGTAATTGATATCTGATCGTTACTATATAACCATTTACTTAGAAATACCTTGATTATTTGCGTGAGTATGTAAAATATTAAAATTTTTAAATACTTATACATCACGTTGAAATCGAAATATTTTCAAAAAAAGTTAACAAAAAGTCAAAAAAGTGCAAACACGGTAGGTACCTAATCCTCCTAGATTAGTTTTATAAGAGATTTCTTCACTCTAATATTAAACTCAGCATAAAAACTGGTGCTTCTGAGTTCTGACAAAAATTTGCAATGCTGTACGTTGGTCGGGGAAAGAAAAGAAATAGTGTTAGACTGTAAAAAAAAAAATCAATATCTTTTGCATTAATACTCTGTAAACTGGTTAAGAAATAACAATAATAACTAGAAATATTCAAGTTTATATCAATTACATATTTATATTTAAGCGTAATATTTTCTTTATTACCAACATATATTTATCAATATTTACATATCCATCAATCAACCATATTATGTTTAGCTTTTATAATTTGCATTGCTACAGTCCACATTCGACACCAAAACAGTCATCTACGGTTCTCAGCGTTATGCTGACATTCCAGACATTTTAAAATTGATCGGTACCAACATTTACACCAGGCTATAAACAATTTTAATGAGAGTCAAATTAAATAGAATAACACCCAAATTAAATTTTAATTTTAATTAAGCGTTGGTAGGTATTCAAATCAGCGGTGATAAGATTACAATTTGTAAATCAATATTTTTATTTTAAACCACAACATAGGACTCAAAAATAAATAGATGAAATAACCACTTAATATATTTTAAATAAATATTTTTCAATCTGAAATTATGATAAAAAATGTATTGTACAGCAATGGTTAGAATGAAAATTAAAAAAGGTGCTTGTTGCAAGTACTCGGGTATGAAGTGAAACTACTTTACTAAGGGTAGCTGAAGTGCAGACCGAATCACTGATTCAGAACGGCTCGGACGAGTCACCGTATTTGTTGCGGCAGGTCTCGTATTCTGTGACAGACTGGCCCGCGCAATCCAGTCAGGCGTCAGCCGAGTCAGGAACAGAACACGGCACCGACGCCGGGTGGTGGACAGTACCTGTCAGGCCCAGCGCGACTTGGTGGCGCAGTGGTCGAACGATGCCACCGGACACTGACCGGTGGCGGAGTTGATTCTATACTATATATATGATAGTATACAATACATTTTAAGTTAACCGTTCACGTCAGTTGTCGACGATGAACTAAATTTAAATGTGAGTAATGTGACGCTCTCGCGACTCGCTGGCAACGTGTTTGAGGACCGTGCTCGTTATGAAGCCACGCCCCCCCGCCAGCGCACGAGTCGGCCTAGCAGCAGGTATACGACGCGCATGCGCCTTATTAGCGTGTCATTCGAGCATTTCATTCTGATCAGCCGGTCATGTGACTAAATATTTTTGTCATACCCTCAGTAATGAAGTTTCACTTCAAAAATATAGTTCCAAGATAATGACATTAATTAACAAATTATATAATTATATATTGTTACAGAGAAGCCCGCATTATTCAAAAAAATTCATGGTAAATTATTTTATGCAACATTTTTCACTACCACACGTATATTATCTATTATAGGTTCTACGAATATTAGTAAAAAAAAAGAAAATTAATATACTGAATCATACTAGTTTAAGAAGTGTAATAATTGCAATAATTATTGAACTACAAATTAATTTTAGAGTGGCTTAAATCTATAGAATAGATACTATAATAAGTAGATACAACTTAATTGTGTAGCCTCATAACATACCAATCCTTGAGAATTTATTACAGTCTTTGACTTAAAAAAGACTTAGGTCTTAGGTTTTAACCAAGGTGAAAAGTTAGAAAGTGGCCTAAGAGCCGAATCGTGTAGTGTCATTGCAGGAACTTTGACAAAGGTCAGAGGTTCTACAAATAATAAAATAATACAAATAATAATATTAGCATTATAAGCGAATAGGAGTATAGAAAATAAAAAGGAAGTGTAAACTCCGTCAGGTGGCAAGGTGAGTCAAGTTACCAACGGTGGCGTCTCCTCCTACCACCCTAGAGTCATGACCAGGGTTGGGATTTTATAGTACTTAAAATTGTATAAATATGACTATAATATTACCTTAAATATCACTAAATATGCTCTAAAAATATGCAATAAAAACAACAAAAAAAAAGGAAATTTATTAATTAATAATTTTTTAATCACTTACAAATTATTATAGGTTGTTATACTTAAGATTTTAAATAATTTAGTCACTCTAATTAGAATCCAAATGAATTGACTATACAATGCATTCAACGCTCGTTCGTTGATAATTGGTGATTAATAATTGCAGTAGAAATTGACAAAAAAAAACCCAACAAAATCGGCAGATAACAAACATTAAGCCAAATACCTAATACGAAATTATAGTAATAATTCGATTGACAAAAATTTAAAAACACGTTCATTAAAATATAATTTCATAAAATATGATCGATTTTGATTCAAAAACATGTAAAAATGCAAAAAAGTCCAAAAAAATCAAAATCAAATTTTTAATTTGAGTTCTCTGTATCACGAAACACATTTTTAGCTTATTCTGCTATTTTTTAAGCATCTCATAAAAAATATACAAATTCTATAAAATCCCAACCCTGGTCATGGCAGTAGTAGTAGTAATCAGTGGCGCCCAAGATATATTTTTTCAGGTGTAGCAAGAAACAATTTTACCCACCCACCCACCCTCTCAAAACTCAAAATTATATTATTATATTATTTTATTTTGACATTTTATCATATTTGTATTGATAATATTAGTAAATATTAAGGTATCAACCAATATAATCTGTGATTAATTATGAACATATTTCAAGTTTATTATTTTTGTTATTATACCCATCCACCCCTTATTTTCAAGGTGTAACGACCGCTACACTTAGAAATAGGGTTGGGCGCCACTGGTAGTAATCGAGTAGTGTGCGGTAACTCTCTCGTGTAGTATACGCCTGTGTTAGGTACTTAGTGCTTGACCGCAATTTTGTTGGCGGTTCTTAATCCACTATATTATAATTTATATCCGTTACATAAGTAAAATTTGTTGTGAAGGTAATAAACGGTTATTCCAATAGTCATAAGTCTATTTCCTTGTTGCGTATAGAAGTTAACAGAAGAGAGTAATCGTATTATCATTATCTTACTTCCTGTATATTAAATAAAACTTTTTTAATCCGAAATTTTGACAAAATAATTTTATACCATTGCAATGATTAGAATTACCATTACAAAATATATTGTTCCTAGCTGAACATTAAATAACACATTTTATAATTATGTATTGTTGTAGATAAGACCAAAGAAAGGGAATCGAAAGGTATAATATTATTTTATTTAACATTTAATAATTATTTACTTACATGAAATGTATATTTTAAAATTATTGTTGTACGCAGAACCTGGATACCGGGTCTAGTTGTAGTACTTTTACTATATTTGGTAGCAGTATCTAATATTCACAATTGGTTTTTTCTTATACCAAATACCAATAGATAGACAATGTTGTCTTGTTTCATAATATGCATTAAGAGGATGCTACCCATGCATTTGTTGTCTCTGTCTTGCACACGTACGACATAGCAAATTTTCGTTCATTAGTTTCAATAGAGTGCTGTTAGTTTTAATATTAGAGTGATTTGACCTATTATAAATTGTTTAGATAATAACATTATCTGTGCTTATGCGTTGGCTTTTATTCGAAATTTTAATTTTCAAGCGATATATGAGCATTATTAATTTTTGATATTTGACATACCCATATCTTGCTTCAAAATGAAAATTTCGAAAAATCAGCAACTCTTAAGCACAAATAATGTTCTTACCTAAAAGTTTTATAATGGGTCAATTCGCTCTAGTATCAAAACTAACAGTACACTATTGAAACTAGTGAACGACAATTTGCTATGTCGTGCGTGTGTAAGACGGAGATAGCAAATATATGGGTAGCGTCCTCTTAAAGTCCATTAGTAATAAACACATCAATTGATGTGAAGTTCAATATCATATTATTTTTTTGTTACATTTAAGTATTTAACCCCAATACTGGGGTGAGTTGTAACATATTGCGGCCTTGTGGGATAAGTTGTAACACCCAAATATATTGCTTCATTTTTATATTCTTAGAAAACCAGTACAATATTTTAAAACAAAACAGTTCTATGAGAATTATCATAATACTATTTATTGTTTAAAACTAAATAGTCCTCTGTGTTTAATTAATTCTATTGTGAATCCTCTATTAATTTTTCTTATATAGTCTACTGCCTAGGCATATTGAAGGCTCTATACAAGCATAAAATATGTATAATAATAAATAAATATTTTAGCTAAATACTATTCAAGTATGATGTAATTACAATGTGAATTTAAATACTATGATAAAAAGATGTTTTTCAACTAGCCCCAAATAGTTCGTTACAACATTGTACCCCAATTTTACTTTTTTAAATTGTATTGCTATTAAAAAAGCGGTATTATACTTAGACTAATGAGCGTTGTTTCATATTAATTATCACAACATTTAAATGTATGGATAACTGCAATTTATTAGCAAGTTTTAAAACCGTAATAACAAACTGAATTAAATCTTTATTAATTAATTCCTAATTGAAATTAAATCTCCCAACATTATCCTAAAACTTTCCTTGGAAGAACTAAACACATCGGGCTAGTGTTGCATAGAAATATTTTCTCTCTTCAGTTGGCGCAAGTGCATTAATTAATACAGTACCAAAATTATCTGTTTTTAGAGTTAATGTAGAGAACCCTGGGTTAATATCTTTGACATTTTTTACTGCACGGATGATTGACTCATGTACAGCGAAGCCAGTTCCAAAACTATGGTCATGTTCGCACTTACCATTAAATATGGGTGTTTGTGTTGTCTTAGTTGTCCCTAGATCTTCCCATCAAAGTTCTTGTAAGGCTACGTACTTCATTCTATATTTATCCACTTCCCTTTTGCAAATCAAATACCTCTAAAGGTTTGCATGGAGTTCATACGTTCCATATACCTACCACATATTAATAATTCAATTTTCTGAATTCTAGTAAATTTCCCTTTATCTCTAGTCCGAGGCTTGGTGTCCTGAAAATATGACTTTTATAAGGCAAGGCTTTTACCCCTGCGCTTAACCCCAAACTCAGGATACCAGACTACCCCAACCAATGAAGGTCAAGGTAGGGCTATTGCAATGCACCCTAAGTACGTTGGGAGATTTGAACGCCAATTTCCCTATGCCAGGTTTGAAAATGAGAACATTTGTTAAGTACAGGAGGGTGATCGAAAAAACGATTCTAAAGCACCCTCTCACATAGTTGTTGATACCACGCTTAAATAGAAACCATATAAATTATGCTAATTACATGCTAAATATAAGTATAGTCCAAAATAAGTTTTTGATTCCAATTTGGTGTAGGGGGGCTGGATACATATAGTCAACACAGAACAACAATTTAGAATTAAACAACAAATAAAACCTAATCTTTAATAGTTTCACTAAGAAAATTAATATAATTAATAGGTACATAATGCATTATTTCATTGTTATTTTAGGATATGTACATGACTACTACATGTATAACATCGAAATTTTTAAAATATTGTATGACAGTACGTATTTTAGTGATCTTTAATAAATAATAATATTATTTTTTTTGTATTCATTTTAATCATAAAAACATGATACTGTGTGCGTGGAAACTTGACATAAATTGTCTTATTTTCTGAAAATATACTCGGAATAATTTGAGCTGAAGAAGTAATAAACAAGTATTATGAATAAATTTAAATTTTGATAGGCAGATCTAACAGTAATAATGAACTGTATAGCAATTGATATACTACCTGCAATCCTTATTAACACGTATGAAGCAATGCAATAACAAAAGATATAAATGTGTCACCTACCTTGCTAAAGACAATGAGAATTAAATGTTAATATACTTATAAACTTATAATACTTATACTAACATATAAGTCGGTGCTCTAGTGAACGTCTACAAACAACTGTACACACAACACAGAACCACAAAAAACAAATGATAGAAAAGAATCTATCAGATTATGTAAACAAATAAGCTAATGACCATAATATTTAATACATAATTTTTTTTAAATTTGTGAAAACTAAAGGGATTCTGAATCACAAGAAATCGTACATTTCTCAAATATAAGGAGAAAGAAATCAGAATAACAAATATTGTTTTGGAAACTTTGATAAATAAACTCTGATAAATATGGAGCTTAAATAAAAAATGATGACTTTCACTTGGTAAAAGTATTAAAGACAGATACTGAGAACCATAATAGCAACGAGCGCCGATCACAATGATTGCGGTCGATGTGAACCACTTGCATATATAGTTGCATGCAACGAATGTTTAAAAGATAATTTTAGCAATAGTAAAATGTTTTAATTCCCCCCCCCCCTCCAACACACACACACACACACACACACACACACACACACACACACAAGACGTTGTGACACTCCGCCAAGCCTTTAATACGGGATCGGATCACGATATCAGTCAGTTCAATTAATTTTTGTAGATCTCTAGGATATAGTTTTCAAGTACTTAAATTGATTGGTTACTTTTTAAAGTTATCACAGTAGTTCGTAGAACCACGAGTGTATAACTGATTCATGACAAATTAAATAGGTATGTCAGCAACTCGTGATACGCATGTCTATCACGTAAGCATTTCTCCAACTGGTTGAGCGGTGGAGTGGTAGTGGAGTCTACATGTGGCAGCGACAGCTATGGACCAATGAAAAATAGAGAAATATGCTTACGTCACAGAATAAGGCTGGGTGGAGGGCGGATGCGCGATTTGTTTCAAAACTGGTGTATAGCTGACATACCTATTTAATTTGTCATGAATCAGTTATACACTCGTGGTTCTACGAACTACTGTGATAACATTAAAAAGTAACCAATCAATTTCAGTACTTGAAAACCATATCCTAGAGATCTACAAAAATTATGATTTGAAACCCTACACAGTCTTAGCCCCGGTAAAAAACAAGAATATATTTTATTTCTCATAAGTATTGTCATGTGCATGAGTGTGCGAGTATTGCGATTTACAGTGATTCTCGGAAACACACTAATGTTAATTTACTAATTACTACTCACACATAGACATAGCCCAAATGTTTATGTCATGGTAATTGCCTAAACATTACTATTTATAACATGATCCGCAGGAGCTTTATTTTGGTTTATTTAATTATTATTCACTTACAACTCCAGACAATGAGTCATCTATATGCAACAATATAGTTTATTGAAATAAGGTTTATATTTGTCTTAATAATAAACCCTTATGTTGAAAAACTACCAAGTACTTATCTAAAATTGAGAATCAGTCTTATTTTATAGTGTAGAACAATCAAAAACTTGAAAATAATATTTAGGTACCTAATAGTTATAAAATATCTAATATTCACTAAGCCCTTCTTATTGCCCTATGCCCCTATAGGTACTTATATCTAGCACCTAATATAACTCTATAGGTAGGTACTATACTATATTTATATCGTTGACTCCTAAAACCTGACACTTGCGGTAAAATGCAGGATAAAACCGCATTCTTTTAGTAGGTTAAAACTACTCAATTTTTTTAATTATTGTTTTCAATAACCGCATACTTATGATTTTGATCCCAAAAAAGTCTTTACTATAATAATTTATAATATATAGGCATATGTAAATGTTTAAATTATAATTTATTCAAACCAAAAAATATAAATAATCAAAATTAAAAATGTAAACAAGTGCTATTATTAATAAATAAATTTTAATTAAAAGTAAAAATTTTTACTATTAGGTATTTACCAACTTGTTTTTATTTTTCAATTGGGCGGACAATATTTTACACTCCCTTATGGGCCGTTTTAACCACTATATATGTACACAAGACCGACTAATAACGAGTGGCCACTAAAGACGTGACTAAATACTTGTCTAAAAGACTTAAAACGTGTTAGCATATTTGATTGTATAGTATTCGAATTTAAACTTATTTGGTTTTTTGAATACTTTCAAAGTATATGACTTTTATACTACATATTTTTTTCAACCCCTCTCTCTCCATTAAATATTCATGAGAATGCCTCTGACCTCCACTGTAATATTTTGTTCCGCTATTCAATTTTATAAAAGGACTAAATTATTCACTAAACGAAACAATAAGTCCACCGAGAGGAACAAAATATCTGTGTGGAACAAAAATATATCTGTGTGGAACAAAATATCCCTAAAGGACATTTTGTTCCGTTTTAAGATTTTTTGTTCTGCGATTAATTATTTTTAAAAAGGAACAAAATGTCCCTAAAAAGGAACAAAATATAACCTTACCTTACGAACTACCTATGTTACACACAGATTAACTATATTTACTGCACATAAAATATTATGGAGTAAAACAAATAATTATCCTCCATTAACCCACGTGAAAATCACGGTTTGACTTGACGATAGCGGTTATTGTTAATAACTGACTTTTTTGTGCTTTATCGCAAGTTCCTCAGTTGTTTTATTGTTTTAGTTATTATTTATTTAGTTACCTAGTTGCTTTTACTTGGTTTGTGCCCATATTGCTCGTCACAACAGTCCACCTCAATGTACTATGATTTTATTTAATACATATCCCACAGACACACAGCTAAATATTTATAAATTTATATTGTATTAATTACTATTAAACTTTCTAAAAACGATAAAAACAATAACATTATGTAATATGGGTTTCTATTGTTTTTATAGCCTATGGATGGTTCACTCCTTCTAAATTGTGCGAAAATTTTTTTTCCAATGAAAAAACAGAGGCTGAAATTAAGGTTGAAACTGAATAAGGAGGAAACAAGTAGTACTTTTTCTTTTAATACTAGTTTATTATCTAATGTGTGCTAACCCTTTACTTTAATATTACATCTTGTAATTTACAAGTGTAATTCGTCACTTTTAAATTATTTATATATTTATTTACTTGGTGTCTTTAATTTTTAGTTTAATTAAATTGTTTCAATTTTTTTTAAATTAATAAATACTTTGTATGTACCTAAGTATTTGAAATATATCATAATCATTGATGTTATATCATTACTCATTACAAATTATAAATAAATTTGAAATGAATATTTAAATACAATTTATGATTTTACAATAATGTATAAAATACTAACAAATATAAAGAAAGAAAAATGTATTATACTATACTACACGCAGTATTATAATATACTCGCTTGTCTATTTTCCCTATCTCATCCACTCAGTTATTATATTTCGAGCCCGAAATAGGAAATCCAGGTGCATTACGTTTAAGTTACAATTCACACCTACCTTATCCTATCCTGGTCCGCCACATCGTATCGTGTACCGGTGAATTGACTGTATGGGAGGTATAACCCTTGGCCTTCTCGTTCACTTCCGTCGCCGTCGAAACCGCTACCGAGTCTGCCCCGTGGTGCACAATAATAAAATATTATAATATTGGTCCATGTGCAGGCACACGCGCCCGGGCGGATACTTCAAACACACAGGTGCAATGGCTTACAAAGAAAAAACCGCAGCCAACCTATCTGGTATATGTTTACCGGTGTCCCGTCATTTTGACGCTGTAATTTCGACGCGCGTCAAATGAACGCTGTAATTTGGACGAACGACAATTGGGCGCATGGGTCATTTTCGCATATGAAATTTTAAAGCCGCCACTTTTAAGAGCAAGTCAATTTTGACGCAAAACAAAAATATATATATTATATACGTATCAGTCAATGTCAACGTAAGAACCTGGTATCTGTATGGCTATATAATATCATAGTTAATCTATGTATGGTCACATATTATTATATCTAAATTACTAAATGGTAGGTATACATTTTATCATTATATTTATTACCCACAGTTTACGGAATTATACCTAGTTAGTTAATGTGTTTTATATCGCACAGCGAATCGTACGATTTTCACATAATAATAAATTTAAAAAGAATTATCCAAAAACATGCCTTTGGAATTTATAAAAAGTCAACGGGGAAAAGATCTCCTTATTTATGAGGGACTTATCCATAAAAAATATAGTGAAGGTGAAGAAAAAATTATATGGAGATGCAACAAATTAAAAAGGGTCCCGGACGCGTATTAGGAAACCCAGGACGCCACAGAGCGTCTTATGTATACCACGTTCTCATTGGCCCATTTCGAATTGCCCGCTTTTTTTTATCATTTATCAAATAATTTAATTTAATTTAATAATATAATATTAATTTAAATATTATATTATATTATTTAATTTAAACAAATTAAAATAACTATTTAGTAGGAAAAGGTACCTAACTAATATTAAACAATATTATTATGTTATTATAATTCAATAAATTAATGTAGAATGTGATCTCTACACAGTTATTTTTATTTTTTACTTTAGTAGGTTCCTATACCTACCTCAGAGTGAACATTTCTTACTGGACTAAGTGTATTGTACTTGTACACACCTTTTGTGTTAGCTAAAAAGATTGTCTAGGTTCTTCCTAACATAGAAACAAAATACCAATCTTACTTAAATGTTTTATTTTTACTAAGACATAAGATTCTTAATTAAAATAGGTAGGTACTTTACTAAAAGTTCATGCTCTAACATTAATATATATATTATATTGTATTTTTAATAAAGACATAACTATTTTTAGAGGAACGAATTGAACTAGTATTCAATGATTATTTTAATAATATATGGAATGGTAGCTACTATGAAGCTAACCAAATTAGTATCCAATTAAAGAAATATAGTTGTAACTTCACATGAATGGTGCAAAAACAATTTTGGACGTCTCGTTTGGTAGTCTAGTTCATCGATGATTGAAAAACCCTGTTATTATTTTCAATTTTATATTTGTAGGTACACTACATTACTACCTACATCAGCAGTGGTTTATAAATAATATTTTTTTACACATTTATAATTTAACTAATTCAACCTTTTTAAAATGTTATGCAAGTATTAAGTAAACAAATATTAAGGTAGGTAAAAAAAAAAAACGCGTGTGTCTCAAGCGACCCTCATAAGATGTGAAAACATATATTATATGAGCTTAGAATTTGAAGGAAATATATTTATTATTTTAAGACACGTGCTTTCATATTGTTTGTAGGGTAGGATTGAATATTTTTAAGAATCATATTTGTTCCAATTTTATTTTTCAGAACACAAAGAGATATTCATTTCAGTAATATATTTTGAATCAAATGAAGGTAGTAGTTGACTTAAGTCTGAAATCACAAATAGGAATAGAAATTATTTTATCAATAAATGAAAAAATTAAAATGTATCAAATAACTATATTAATAGAATAAAATATATACATAATAGTTAGGTTTGATACGTACATAATATATATTATATAAAAGTGACAAACAAATTGAATTTAAAAAAATATATTTATATATATAAACATGTCAAATTCATTGTAAAGAATCTCGTTTATTGCTTTCTACAATAGTTATAATTGGTTTGTGGTAGCTAAAATAAGAGATAAAATTTTTAGAGTCAATTTTATCTAAAAATCTAGAAAAAACAGCGTCTATAGTTGTTCCACCTATGGTAGTAGATTGATTTCGATGATTAACGATATTTAAATGCAACATATCTTGAAAGAATTCAATTAATGGCTGCGACGTTTCCTTATCGAAATTAATGTTAAAATCACCAGAAACAATCATAGGCAAATTATTGTAATTGTCTTGCTGTGCAGATGTACCAATAACTGAATATGGTAGCAAATTAAAACGTAAAAATCGTATGATTTCATTAACTGTGTTATTTGGTGAAATGTAAACAGCAACAATAATTATTTGCATACCATTTTCTGTTATGCATTGTGCTGTGCATAAATCACCAATATTAGATTTAGTTGCATCTTCTTGAATACTATTTTTCACTTGCAAATCAATATGTGAAGTAATTACGTGTGTTATATTATCTCGATGACTGAAAATCGCTACTCCTCCGGATCTAACATTATCACGCTTAAATTTTACGATACAATTGAATTTTGGAATATCATATCTCGAATTACAATCAATATTTGTTTTTGAAAGTATCAAAATATTACATTTTGAAGCTACAGGATCAGCTATAATATCTTGATAGTGACTACGCAGACCTTGACAATTGAAAGAGTAAATTGATAATATATTTTGTCTTGATATAAATTTAATAAGTGTGTTATCAATTGTATCCAAACGATTCAATGAAAGTCTTTTGAATTCATTCTGTAATGATTCTACTGATGCATCGTATCGTCGACTGTGATAAAATCTGCGATCGTTTGTGGCTGATACTAGATACAGACCTTCAAGTGAAGTAACTCTTGATAATGCAACGTAAACTAAAGATAAATTATGCTTTTTGTCATATTGATAAACAATTTCTTGGAAGGTTCCTCCTTGGGATTTATGGACCGTTATTGCACTTGCAGCTTTGAGTGGAAAATTTAAACGTCTTGCGACTATTGTTTTATTATTGTTTAATGTAATGGTAGCTGATTTTTTTGAAATGGGTACTGCCAATGGACTAATGTGGTGGTTAGCAGCGTGGACAGCACATTTTTTTCTTATTTGCTGTCCAGTTTTTGATGACTCGGGAAATTCTAACCAGACACGAATAAGTTCATTATTAGTATTATGTTCAATATGTACTAATTTTCCAACAGCACCATTCACCAAACCATCGGAAGTGTCAATATTGAAGCAAATCATGTAATATTTGTTCAAAGAAAAAACGATTTCGTAAGGTACACCCCCAGTATCAGCAGTCGTTAATTTATGTAGTTTTTGTCTAGAGTGTGCTTCTTGCTCGTGACCATTGGCACCAACTATAGTTTCAATAGCTGTATAAACAATTTTATTATCATCTTCATTTAAAACAGAATTGTTGTATTTGTCGACATTAATATTTTCTAAGTATAGTCTTGTTCCATTTGGACACAATCTATCTGCATCTTTTTTTGAATAGAATCTCGATTCAATCAATTGCAATTCCGAATCATCTAAAATTAAGCCACTACCTATCTTAGAAAGAATGTTTGAAAATATAACATTGTCTTGTCGCATAACTTCGGTCAGTTCGTGGAATTGTAGACTCCGCCACAAACTTGGACCTACCATTTTTTGCCTGATGGGTTTGTAAATGGGAGTAGCTCTGACGGGTGGAAGTTGCCTTAGATCACCGATAAAAATAATATCTAATCCGCCAAAATTATCGTTATAATTACCAGTGATTTGTTTTAACCAAGAGTCTATTTGAGCCAATAGTTCTGCGCCAATCATACTGATTTCGTCTATAATGATAACTTTTGTATATTTAAATAAAGTTTGATATTGTTGTAAAACTTCCGTTGGAGTGATTTTGAAAGAGATATTTTAAAGGCCGTATGAACGGTCGTTCCGTCAATAGCAACAGCTGCTTTTCCGGTTGAAGCACAAGTAATATACGCATTACAAAATCCATCGGTCTGCGTAAAACGGTTATAACATTCCATTATCAATTTTATAACGAATGTTTTTCCGCACCCTGCTGGACCTGTGAGAAAAAGCTGCAAGGGTTTTCGATTTGGAGTGGACAGATGAAAAATTACTTCAAATAAAATACTTTTTTGTGCATTATTAGTAGACCTTATTAACAACCAAAAAGCATTATTGTCCATCAGATTTTGTTTTTTTTTTACTATCGCAGAAAGTTTATTGAGCGTCGCTAAACGAATATCATCGTTGGCATCCGAATTAGGATTATTCCAAAGCTGATCGAAACGGTTCTCCTCGGGTAAGATGTTTACAAAATTTTCAACTTCTTCATCGTCACTATCATTTTCTCTGCAAAGTTGTCTACAAATATCTTTTGTTTTTTGAATGTCTAAATCCGATTCAAATTCTCGTCTTCTATGCAAAATAATATCTTCATATTGATTGTAGATACTGATATACTTTGCATCTGCCAAAATATCATCATCTTCATTCCTGAAGGCAATATGCAGCGTAACCATTTCTCGTTTGTATTCGTTCAAATCTGATATATCATAATTTCGATATCTAATTACGCGAGAAGTTTTGCGTTGCATATGTTCTTTTTTATTATTGATGTAATACTTAGAGACATATTGTGCTAATGTGATCTCATTTAAACCAATGGGTCGTTTAGAGTATTTGTCGAACCAATTCTCCTTCCAAATGTCGGTGGAATCATCGTCAAGTAACTGTAACTGCTTAGCCGTTTTTCGCACTCTTTCACGGTCTTGTGGCCATATTGTCGGTATGTAAGCAACAACTACAGAACTTTTTGACATTGGCTGACGTAATAAAAACCATGCAACTTCCTGACTAGTCATTTCAACATTGTTGATAGTATCGACGCTGATTTTCCTCGTTATTTCCACAATGTCGAATTCCGGATGCTCATTCATGGTTTCAATGATTCGTCTCTGCAGATTACTAATACCTCTGTTAGTCTTATTTACGTAGTCGACTACGTATTGTGCACAAGAATATTCTTCTGTAATCAGTTGAATATCCATGTTTGACCGAACAGTACTCAAAATAAAAGGATTAAATTGGTTGTGCCACTTTTCCGCTGGTGTTCGTTTAATAAAAGGCTTAGGTCTTTTGATGCCTGCTCGAAGAATGTTAAAGTAATCGTCATCTGAACTTATATAATTTTTTGCATAAAAATCTTCGATGTCTGTGTAATCATTATTTTCTAAGTTGATTCTAATTTCTCTGTACCGTTTAGAATAGTTAGTAAAGCCTACATCTGTTTTTTGCATTGGTATCAGTATGACAGTCTTACGTGACGGCATGAATGGAGCTTCAAATCGACACTGTTGATTTTTGTTTGATATAATTTTTTTATAACATGTAAATGTATGCTTGTGTGTTTGGAGTTTGATATTATTTGAAGCTGCATTTTCTGAGATGGAAAATAAAGCATCAATTAATTCAATTGCTTTATCATAGTCAGTATTAAGCGGATTTTGAGGAGCATTATCGAGATAAAGCAATATGTGGGCATGAGGACTTCCTCGATGCTGGAATTCAATTCTTAAAAAATAGTCAATAACGGCAAATTTACCGAAAGGACTAAATTGTTTTGATTTTAGTATATTTAGCATTACAGATACAAGTTTATAAAAATAAACAGCACATGTTACTGCATCTTCATTGATGAGAGTACTTACATCAATGAAGTGCATCAAGTCTAAATCTTTATCTGATATTTCGATTCCATTATTTTTAAACTTGTATAAAAGTTTCAGTAAGTTACGCCAACCAATCTCATTAGCGCTAAGAGTTAAAAAAAGCGTGGGCTTACCCTTTTGCCTGATAATTGAAAACAGATCTTTTTTACGGGATGACCAATACCACGCAGAATTGGGGATAGCTTTAAGAAAAGCCAGGTTAGTTTCTAAACAATCGTGTATATATTCTGTCGACTCAATCTGTTGTCGCGTAACATAATTATTTTTTCCAGTATGTTTAAATGCTACCGTTAATGAATCGCGAACCCTAATTCGAAGAATTTTCATGGCTAAATAAAGCAAATGTTGTGGAGTTACACCTCGTCGATCTTTTCTCCGAAGTTCGCTAGTAGCCATTTGGAATGGAGTAATGGTAAGCCCTTCTGAAAACTTTCGAAATTGGCCTAAGAAAATAGTTGGAAAAGACAACTCTTCGGCATGTTCATCAAAAAGTAAACTGAGAGGATGATTATTTTCTCCTGGAGCTATCCGCAAATATTTTTCATCGTTCCACAAAAGAGTCTGTTGTTGAGCAGTTACACTATCTTCAAGAGGAACGTCTTCTGAAAGTTCATTGATAAGATCATTTTTAAAAAGTTCTTGAAGTTCGAGTTGTGTTTGTTTAAATAATAAATTATCGTTGAAAAATGAATCATCAATTGTGATATTATAAAATTTATAGAGTGGCGTAGTTATAAGGTATTTTAACCACAATTTAATATGATTTTTGTTTACTAAACCTTGGACAAAACTCGACTTGTGAATTTTTTTTCTCTTAATGTGTACGTAAACTGAATGATCCTCCTCAATATTTCTGGGCAATCTATTTACCATAGTATTAACTGTCACTGGGACATTGATAACTTGTCCATATATACCGTATTGTCCATGTACATGCCTTAATCTTCTTATTGTCATGAACGGTATTCGAGGTGAAATGAGTCTCTCAGTTAAAAAATCTATATTTGGTAAATATTCCGGTATAGGAGGATATTTGAAACCATTAAATGTAGCCATGATAGGTATTTTTTGCTTATTTAGAGCATTTTTACAAGTTGCACAAATGACTATATCATTGATATTTGTAAAATCCTGGAAATGGAATTTTTTAATAATAAATAATGTAATTATGCAATGATAGTACATACTTTATAATAATAAGTATAACATGAGTAACATAATAATATTAATAGGGGGACGAGGTGGCCGAGCGGTCGGACACGTCGTCTGCGGCGCTGGCGGACGCGGGTTCGATCCTCTCGACCACTGGGCGGTATTTTTCTCCGGGCAAGTCACGGTGTCCGGAGAACAAGTGCCGCCATCCCCCACTCCGGGGCATGGCAGAAACCTACGGGTGCCCCATTCAAAATTCTGCCAAACCCAACACACACGTGTTCCTCCCCCTACCGACATAACAACACACAAAAATAAACCACTAACACCCAATGGCCTAAGTTGCCGCGGGTTATCCAATAAAAAAAAAAAATAATAATAATATTAATAATTTTAATTTAATTAATACAGAACAAAACAGGTGGCGAAGAGCTGACGATGGTACATTGCATGAAATAAGTGAGGCAAACTTACACTAACTTAGTACAAACGAGAATGGAGGACACGATAAACGGTTTCAGAATAGTACTAGCGAACCAGGAGTGAGATAACGGTGGAAGAGGAGGGGATGTTTAAAAACCTTTTAAACTCTATAATATACATATTACTGGTCTATCTTGTCAATAGAACCACAACAACACAGGAACCACCTGACAAATTTCTTTGTCTGGCGCCAAAATGAACGACGAGGACGTCTGTGTCTCGGACTTTCCGGTTTCCGTACATCGCTGGTGACCTGCTGAAACTTTAGATTTGGCGTTGATCTCCACCCAATATCTGCAGCTGTCTCGCCAGCTAATTTTGGATGTACGGGGATGTTTGGCTCAGATACACAGAGTATGCCATCCAGAAAACCTTTGGAATCAAAATTTTTCGACGATTTCGGTCTTCGTATATCATTGGTACGGTTAAACTTCAGATTTGGCGTTGATCGCCACCCAATATCTGCAGCTGTCTTGCCAGCTAATTTTGGATGTACGGGGATATTTGGCTCAGATACACAGAGCCTGCGGTCCAGAAAACCTTTGGAATCAACATTTTTCGACGATTCCGGTCTTCGTATATCATTGGTACGGTTAAACTTCGGATTTGGCGTTGATCGCCATCCAATATCTGTCGATTTGGCTGAGGAATTTTCACACATCGCGGCCATGTTAGGCATAGATACACATCTATATGACATATTTATTTGATAATATTATATAGGCAGAATTAACGGAGAAGATTATACAGAAATACGTAGAAATGAAATTTATTCGTAATGAACACAAGAAATGAATATTGACTTGTGGTAACTATGTGACACAGATATGAATTGTAGATTTTTGAAACATTCACGTACATGGCCACGATATTTTAGTTGTTTGTGTTGTTTTCTTAGAGCCAATATTAATAATGTTAATGAAGTTGAGAATTTCATAATGCTTTACCAAGAATTTTCGAAAACTAATTGGATTCGTGTTGGTCAGCTTGACAATCCATCAAGGTAAGTAAAAATAGTTCTCATTATTTAATTAATATTAATGTATAAGACATTTTTTTTTTCAGAGTCATGTTTCATAAATATTGGGTACCTATGTCAGCACAGTAAGGTGACTTCATTAACATTATTAATATTGGCTCTAAGAATCGAGGTCTTTTCATTTATATTAGAAACTTCTTTTGATAGAACGCAATGATATTATTATTTTTTAAGAACTTAATGAATTCATCCATTATGAATACAATATAATTGATTATTCAGAAATGCAGAAACCGAGAACTACCACCAACGAGTTAAATGACCAAACAACCAGAGCTTAAAAATACCTAACTAGTGAAAATGCTAAGATGCTTGAAACACTAACAACTTAAAATTAAAAGTACAACTATAACGGAGATGTACAATTAAAGTTTAAATATGACAGCAAGTCAAAAATAAATTTAATATTCCTGTTGACAAATTAATAATAGCTGGTAGGTAGTCTGGTAGTCAATAAATAAACCATGTGACTATACTGTTATCAGTTTGATAAATTTAGATTATAATTTAGGAGCTATATCTACATATATTTTAGTGGCGACATCAATTAATTAATAATTAATAAACGAAGTAGGTACCAAGATGTAAATAAGATAAACTTCTGTTTAAATTTTTGATATTTAGGAAGTCATGTTGTATATTCAGAGCTCAACTGATGTGCCATGTGGTACCTGCAGCGATTGTTCCCAGCTTTTTCACCTCTAAATACTGTGCATAGACAGAAATTTAACATGCGCCTCGCATGGTCATCATAGTAAAAAAAATACTTAAAAATATATTGAATATGAAAAAAACATTAATTTAGGGCAATCAAATGCAAAATCCCATGGTAGAGGTCACTGAACATATAACATGTATTTTTCATTGTTTTTACATAGTTTTTTTTCATTCGAATTAATATTTTATGACTTCATTATGAAGTTTATACTGGAATGACATTAAATTATATTATGATTTGTGACTAGATATACTGTTATCAGTTTGATATATTTAGATTATAATTTATAATAAACTTAGTAGATGTAGAAGATAAACTTCCCTACATCCTAAAATAAACAAAATTTAATGTAATATAATAATAAATTGTTTAATCGTTTGCTAAAATAATTGGTAAATCTGAGTTCAAAATTGTTACCTCATCAAATTATAATAAAATTGAATGGTATATTTTATAATAATTGTCATTATAATCTATATAGGAACTTGTAACACCTATAAAGTATTATCGGGTAGGTCAAATTTTTGAATTTTGTTAGTAAATTTTTGTTATTTAGGGAGTCATCTTGTACATTCAGGACAATTAAATCAAATTCAGAGCCCAACTGACAGCATTTTAACATGCGAGGTGGTCATCATGGTAAAAAAAAATACTTTAAAATATGTTCACTCTTTTAAATGTTTGTACAATTTTTTTTTTTGTCTAATATTTATATACTTTCAATGATCGTGTAACCCCTACCTACCTCTGACTATGTAGGTAGACATGTATGTATTATTTTTTACCTACCTTAATATATTTTGTTTACTTAATACTTGCATAACATTTTAAAAAGGTTGAATTAGTTAAATTATAAATGTGTAAAAAAATATCATTTATAAACCACTGCTGATGTAGGTAGTAATGTAGTGTACCTACAAATGTAAAATTGAAAATAATAACAGGGCTTTTCAGTCATCGATTAACTAGACTACCAAACTAGACGTCCAAAATTGTTTTTGCACCATTCATGTGAAGTTACAACTATATTTCTTTAATTGGATACTAATTTATTTAGCTTCATAGTAGCTACCATTCCATATATTATTAAAATAATCATTGAACGCTAGTTCAATTCGTTCCTCCATAAATAGTTATGTCTTTATTAAAAATACAATATAATATATATATTAATGTTAGAGCATGAACTTTTAGTAAAGTACCTACCTATTTTAATTAAGAATCTTATGTCTTAGTAAAAATAAAACATTTAAGTAAGATTGGTATTTTGTTTCTATGTTAGGAAGAACCTAGACAATCTTTTTAGCTAACACAAAAGGTGTGTACAAGTACAATACACTTAGTCCAGTAAGAAATGTTCACTCTGAGATAGGTATAGCCGGTATAGGTACCTACTAAAGTAAAAAATAAAAATAACTGTGTAGGGATCACATTCTACATTAATTTATTGAATTAAAATAACATAATAATATTGTTTAATATTAGTTAGGTACCTTTTCCTACTAAATAGTTATTTTAATTTGTTTAAATTAAATAATATAATATAATATTTAAATTAATATTTTATTATTAAATTAAATTAAATTATTTGATAAATGATAAAAAAAAGCGGGCAATTTGAAATGGGCCAATGAGAACGTGGTATACATAAGACACTCTGTGGCGTCCTGGGTTTCCTAATACGCGTCCCGGACGAGCCCATACAATACCAGGTAAATTATTTCTTCATGTTTTTTTTTGCTTATTAACCCAAACAAATATTACGAAAATTACGAAAATTAACCCAAAATTATAATTATAAATTATAATAATATAAAACAATTTATGTTTTCTCGCAATCTTCATGAATTGTCTTATTGTAATATTGAGCAAATAATGATTTATGATACTATGTTTATAATAATAATATAAAATATTAAGTACAATTTAAACGAGTCGTAGTGTAGAAGTACACTACGACTCGTATAATATTAGTTACTACGTATAATATTAGTTATAAAAGTATGAAAACATACAATTTTACAATTTTATTTATATTATGTTGTATTTTTTCAAAATATTATTTATATAATTTTTTTTTGTATCTATTTAATCATTTAAAAGTTGTAACGGAGTCGCCGTGGGCGAATATCTGTCACTTTAAACAAAGTATAATACTCGGGTGATTTGGGGTAATAAACGTGTTTTATTTCCATGTAATGTTGATATACAAGGTATGGGGATGGTGGTTCACATCCCCGAGACCGTATGGTATGGCTCACGGCGTTGAGACCATCTTGACAAAGAGGGGAATGAGTTGGTTTATTTACAGTTCGGGAAGGTCCGGATCGCTCAAATAAGTGGCGTTGGTTTGTATTCCCGTACGGGTAGAGTGGCCTATCCAGGCGCGCTTGGGGGGACTTGTTTGTTTTTATGAGTCCTAAAACACTGGTTTGGTGGTAATCCGGCGGTCTTCGGAATCCCGTGAAACTGGATTGCTTGGCGTGGCTGGTTCAACCGTGTGATCGGCGACTCCTCCGCACTGTATGTAGTGGGGAGCGGCGTAGGACGGTTGGGTATTCGTATCGTCACTTCGGTCGTCGTAGCTGGTTCTCAGGTGGCGTCTTGGGGCTCGCTGGTATCGTCGGTCGGCTCCTATAGTTCTACTGATCCAGCGCGGCGGTTGGTGGTCTTCTCCGTTTTCAAGTGACAGCAGCTATGCACTTTGAATAGTCTTGATGTCTTGAAGGTTGGATAATTAATGATGATGATCGGTTGCTTTGCTTTGCTTTGTTTAGGTTTACTCTGTACCAAGCTTGCACTTCTTGCAGAGAGATTCAAGATTAGTGAAATAATTGTTTGCTGTTAGTTGTAAATGTTTATGCTAGGTTTAAGAGAAAGGTTTAGGAGAAGCATGACCCTTGTGGGACTCCAGCTTTGATATGTTTGGAGGTTGACAACCGGTCATCAACTTTGACAAGAAACGATCTTCCGGTTAGGAAAGATTTAATTAGTCGGATAAGACGATACTGATCTTTGCTTTGCTTTGGGGGGATGGCTGAGCCGTGAAAACTATACCAGGCTTTTGCCTCTACTAGTGGATGGATGTTTATGAAGGTGGTTATTAAAATTGTTGGCCAACCCATGTTAAAGGGTAGGGTTTGATTCTACGCTTTGTGATTGGAGCGGTGTGAGATTTACCTAAGAGTCGGATGTGGGCATGAATAGAGAAAGAGTTTTTGTAGAACATCGATTTGGATTGGCTATGAATAGAATTTTTGATAGATTTGAAATTTGCTGATTATAGAAGGACCGAGTATTTAACGATTGTGGGCATACCCGTTATCGTGCGAACGTCGATGTTTTGAACAGATTCGATACGTTTCCAATGTGAGGGACCGATAAAGGGTGCCCAAGAGGGACCAGTTTTACAGCCAAAAACGGTAATGACAGACACAAAAATTAAAAATTAAAAAAACACACATCGATGTAAAATCAATACATTATTCAGAATCTAAAATATCACGTAGATATAACAAAAACGAGATCCATTTGTCCACAACAGAGTTATCTCCTATTTTTAGACAAGTGACATCGTAAATTCCTAAACTAAAGTAGGTAATTAATATATAATTTTATTTGTACTATATTATATTTGGTATAACTTTTTTTACCACCCTTAAAAGTTTTTCCACCCCTGCCACCTGGACTAATTGCTCCTTTCCCCCCTTGATGCGCCACTGTTGCCAAAGCTTCTATAATTCTATGAAAAATAATATGAAACCATTATTAAATAGTTTTATTTAATAAGTCGTTATCGCCTCGGGTACACGCTGCCGACGCCAATTAATTCGGATGTAACTGTTACAAAGCCAAATACTATATATCTAAATACGTCAAAAGCGTTCATATATTATTTTCTTATCGTATATTATATTATAATATTGTTACGACAGTAAAAATAATAACAATTATGAAACAATATAGTTAGGTGTTATTATGATTTCCGTGTAATATTTTGCATACACCAAGTCAATACGGTGCAAAATTATGAAGGGGACATCATTGCAGAGACCAACTTCGTAAACATTTTTAAACGTTATACAATTGTTTGGGTATACTCAAAATAAAATATTTTAACTTATTGAATAACTGCGAAATAAATTCGACTGCAAATTGTTTATTGTTGAAATCATCTATACAAAATTAGCGTACATCCGTAAAAATATTTAAAAAAAACATTTGACCGATATTTACCTACTAAATCATCAACACGGTACACCATTAAGGCATTAATTGAAAATAAAATATTTAAATGCATGTTAAAAACGTGTGTAAATAATCATATGCTGACCCGAGGTCGAATAAAAATAAACAGAAACGGAATAATATTATACTCGAAGATTAAAAGCTTCGCTATATTATTAAAGGTTTTCATATTTATTCGTGAATACAATGCAAAGCGATGTTCATCTGGATATGATGATTTCAGCGAGACTTGGGCCAAACAATTCGTTCGATCCACGGCAAATACTTAGACACTCTCGTGTAAATTCCTGGCCAATCTTTCGTGGCGCACTGCTTACCGGCCGACGTAATGCCTATTTGCGTGTACATGCACGAGTAAGTGGAGTGCGCAAGTTGAAGTGGACCACCAGAATCACCCTGTGTGAAAAAATCGAGTTAAAACAGTTAAAAACGATTACTGTGAATACTACCAGTGGCGAATTTACGAGGGGTGGTAAAAGAGTACTGGACCAGGGAAAGGGGGGCCTCCAGGGCCAAATACACCGATATTTATATTTAAAAAATACACTCAATATTTTTCAGGTCCTTATACCTCCAGAAAAATGTTGAAAATCCGGCTATGAATACTGCAATATTAGGACTACTGTACACACGCATAAAGTACGTTGTACGTATATTTTTACGTTTCACAATAATCAATTATTTCCCTTGTAAGTGGGTGAAGGACATTAATCGTTAATTTCATCTTAAATAAATATCATAGTGACGAGATTATAGTGTGCATTGTCCGTTCAATCCAGTTTTTTTTTGGCAATAAAAGTAACGATTTTAAAGTGAGTTTGACAAAACAAAACAAATACAAAATACAAAAAAAAAATGAATAAAGACTTATCGATTGTTTTTAAATTAAAATATCGAAAGAGATCAATGGTAGAGCGTGTGGTGCATTTAACGTTATTGTTTACTTCATATAAATTTGATGCGAAATATACCCAAATTTAATCCGATATTAAGGCTGTGAAATTGAACAATTTTTACTCGTAAGATTTAAGCAATATTCTATATCTATATCGTGAGTGATGTGTAACTGTGTGTACTCTAGTGACTAGCTATACTAAAAGGGCGGCATAAACGTGTTAAAAAGTTAAATTTAAGTTAAAAAGTTAATTTTTTTTAACTTTTTAACATAACTAGTTAATGATTTTTGTTTTTAACTTATTAACTTATTTAGTTAAGATTTCTATTGTTGTAACTTAAATTTTTAAAATTAAGTATCATTGATGTGAAGTTAATTTAATTTAAATTCGTGTCATGCGGAACCAAACCAACTAGACAACACTGATTTGTTGACTCGATTTTGGTCATTTATTTTCTAATTATATATTATAATAATCTATTTGTTTACACAGTGAATCTTGGTAAATATTTGTGCATTTCAAAACACTAGGGCAATTTATGATTAAAAATATTATAACTTGAAAAAAATTATTTTTTTAACTGAGTTAAGTTTATTTTATTTTCTATCTTAACTTTCCACAGTTAATTATTTTTATTAACTTGCCAACCTTTGATTATACTGATAATTAGTGTGCATGAGTTCCCCGAATACTTTATGTATTAAAGATAAACCACGGCTGAGATTCTTGGCAATCAGTTACGTACATACGCACAGTCACACGTGACTATTATACTTGGTGTTCAAAAAAATTTTAACATGAGAATCCCATTAAAAGTATGTACATTTCACCCAATACCAATTTTAATTTTGAAAACAAATTTGAATTCCCTATTCTGTTTTCTACGTTATGTAATAAATGGATTCTTTATTTTTTTTTTCATTAGATTTAAGGATTCGATGACTGAGGTCATTAACCTGTAAGATTGGTAGGGATAGTAGGTTAGGTCCGGAGACTTACTCTCAATCATGCAGCGTGATTAATTTCAGCCACTGCGCAAAGCCGAGCCACCGTTTTTTTTTTTTAAATTCACCTTTACTTTAGTGTAAATAAAAAAAAATAAAAAATAACATAGAAAAGAGAATAAGGACTCAAATATATTTAAAAATTAAAATCAGACATTTTTTTTTAACTGGTTTTTTTTCTGAATCCACGAAAAGACGACTGAAAAATGCCCCTCTTTCAACAGCCTCAGATACAAAAAACGTGTTTGTAACTTTGTAGTGACTAGTGGTTCATGATTACATGGAACTGTGTATATATATACGTTATGCGTGTGTAGGGCTGCAAAGCAGTCCTCTTAAGAGGTCGCTACACGGACATTTATCCTCCCCGTCTTACAAGTGCGTAATACATATCAAATTTAAGCTCAATTTAGCTTCGTTATACTTTAAAAATTATACTCCGTTCCACGAGAGAGTGCGACAGAGCGGCGACCAATACGTGTTCATTTTCGCGCATCCCCACCACATTCCTGTCAATGTTGCCTACCGTCGGCATTTGTATACACTATAATATAAACTCAAAACTTGCTGAAAAATTGAACTATGGTTAAAAACTCGAATATACAATCACAGATAACGTTATTACCATCAAGTTTCGTAATAGGTCGACTCACAGAAATTTTTAAGTTAACAAAGCTAAACGTGATCTGCTGAGAGTAAATTGGCCATGTTACATATACTTTAAGGCAACAAAATATACCTCAGATACAAATTCTGAAATGCCCCTTAAAACCTTAGAGTGGACAAGAAACACAATATGCAACTTACACCACAGGTATCTTTTTCACCACTAGCATAGCCCGCGCATATCATGCTGTCTTCAACTATTCCGTGCATCAATTGTTTTTTACCAATCGACGCATAATTGGTCTTGCACAAGCTCGACGGGATGATGTCCAAAGTAACTCTTAACAGATCAGGACTTTTTGCTCCAGCTGTAAAACAGTTTACTTGTAATCATGCTTTTGTGACAATAATTCTAAAAATGAATAATCACGACTCACGATTCAGGGCCATATTAATTGTTTTAGTGACAGGAGCATGTATATGCAGTTTAAGACACCTCCTATTATATAATACCTATTATAATTTATAACAGTAAAAACATCTTGAATTTCTCAACGATGCTCCTCCCCCCATATTTATGCATACAGCCATATACCTCTTATGTACGGCCCTGGTCGATGTTCGTTTTAAGCTAATGATGGTAAACTAACCGTTTTCGATCTGTCCCCAACCAGTAGCTATCACAATCTTCGTGGGACCCGGCTGCCAGTTTTGATCTCCATTAAGACAAATGGGCCGTACGTACGACGAAAACAGCACGTCCTGGTCCAAATGGAACAACGCTATATCGTTGTACAAGGAAGGTTTCATATAATCCGGGTGCACTATACGTTGATCGATTTGGTAGTCCATCGGTCTAGCGTCGTCGGTTTCCGACAAATAGTTCAGATCTCCCACACGTGCCCAGCGCACGAGCGTTCTTCAATAACAATATAGGTAGTATGTTTTCAGAACACATGAATATTGATCAAAATTATAAACCTTTTTTGTAGTTTATATACTATAGTTTGTATACTATCCCGAAAGAGTGTAATGTTTAGTGACATATGCAAAATTTTATATATTTTTACTAACAAAACTATGTATTTTATTTCAACTCAACCAGTATATAGATGTGCCACATTTTGTATATTTTATGAAAATTTATTTAAAATGTATTCTTAGTTTAGATTAATATGTTTGTACATACTTTTTTTCAAATTAACTTTTAACTTAATAAGTTGCTTTTCTTTAAGATTAACGTATGAACTTCAAGTTAATTTTATTCAAAAGTATCTGAATTAAGTAAATTTTCGTCCAAAGATTAATGCACACTTTTGAATGAGGTTTTTATTTTAATCTATCATTTTAAATTTTCCCGGTTTTTTTTTTTTCAGCGCATAGAAAAGGTATCTGATAAACCATATTACGGGTCTGAAATTTTTTATTTTTGCAAATTAAAAAATTTTAACTTTTAACTTAATTAAAAAATATGAGTAACTTTTAACTTAACTTAATAATTTAATTATTTTAAGATAACTTAAATTAAGGAGTAAAAAAACACCGTTTACTTGCCCAGCCTTGGAATTTATTAGCCACCCTTTTAGTTAAGAGTCCCAAATTAAAAACATTTTGTGAAAGAATGGGGTGATCGCCAGAAAACCCACACTTGAGCAGCCCTTGCTCATACAATGTATAAGGATTATTTTTTCAGCCATGTCACTGGTCTTAAGAAGTGTAAATTTAATATTATAACATTTATCATATACTAACGTATTGTCTAGTCTTTCACAGTGTGCTGCGGACAGGATCCACCTATTGCTGATCAGTGATCCACCGCAGGCCCATGTTTCACTACTTGGATACCTGCTATAACCCAACAAAGCCTATACAATTATCAAATAAATTAGAAAACTATTAGTACATTCCTATAATCGTTGTGTTTCATATTATTATTTCTACATTACCATGTGTGGAAATTCTTTTGGTTCTGCCTTCGTGCCGTTAACGATTAAGGTTAAGGAATTCAGACAATCTTTAACTTCGATTAATACCTCATCCTCATAATCAAGTAATGCTGGATCCTTAATATATTTGTAAATCAACTTCGAATAATTGCTGCACACTTATTCAAAATTAAAAAAAAATTGCAGTATATTACTGCAATATGCCAATATTGAACAACATAATTTTTCAGATCAGCTAACTGCTGGTAAAATAAATGTCAAATTATAGTTACAATAAGTAGGTAACCACTTACTTTCAGCCGCCGAATATGATTCCATGTCTTTGGGTTGATCAACTGGCGGATTACTAGTGATATTGGTCACATCATCTGTAAGTGGACAATAAAAAATACAGAAACCAACGAGTAAGATGAGCAAAATTGCAGCGAAAAACATTTTTCTCATTTTGGTCCCCACTCATTCTATACTACGTATACACATTAGATAAGTCAATACATACTTAATTATAAGTAATTTCTACTATTATTATTATAATCCACAATCAATCGTAACTATTAATAAACAAAAAAAAAAACGTGTAAGTGTAGAGGGTGTAGAGTAGGTCAGCATTGGTGGAAGTTTGTCCATCGTCCTTTCGGTCTTTGGACACGATTATGCATTACAGTATTCGATTAGAATGCAACGATTTTAAGAGGACGAAAGAAAATTTAAAATTCATAAATATGTATTAATATGTAACCATTAATTGTATATAATATACCTAGTGGGAATTAGGTAACTTTTACATTTTATTTGTTTGTATATGGACATATGGTGATACACAAGCGTTTGAAAAAAAGGTTACAAAATTAATTGTCGGTGGTTTTACCCGTTGCGTTAAAAAACTGGGAGATTGTAAACTCGGCCCGAGGAAAAAACATTTCCAAAAGGTCGATGGTAAACTCGGCCCGGGTTTTTTTCAGGTCAAAATTATTTAAATGTAAAAACCATAATTTTTCTTATAATATTTTTGAGAAACATTTAGCATTACTCAGAGGACACCACGAGGAGGCGGTTCTCATTATCCTTCAAAAATTATTTTCATTTTCATATTATTATTCATAGTATGAAATTCGTTATTTAAATGAAAAATGTAATTAAAATGTTATAATATTGATAATAAAATAATAATAAATGTAATTATATAAATTTATAAGTGTAAAAATGTGTAAAAATATAATAAAAAATATATAAGTAAAATTGTAGTGTAAATAATGAGTGAAAAATTTTAGTATAATAATATACTATAAATCTAGTTTTTTAAGTAAAAAGCTATGTATTTTACATATTCACTCACTGATATTTCTTTATTTTTATATTTTGTAAGTGTTCTTTCTAAGAGTTCTTTTTTTTTTTAGTTTTTGTATTTTGGCATTTAAATGGTGCATCTAGGCTGTTGATTTTAATGTACGTTTCTGTTTGTACTTCTTTTAATTTTGAAATGACGGAATATATATTGGGGTGAGTGGAATTAAAACTTGAATTAAAATGCGCATGAAATGATTCACATGCATTGGTTGTTAAATACGTTTCAACTGATGCACTGGCCCACATTTCAGGCGGAAACATAGAATCTGACACCTGACATTTTCGGGCCGAGTTTACAATCGATTTATTTTACTACCTGAAATTTCCGGGCCGAGATTACAATCTACCTATTTATATTACCTAAAATTGTCGGGCCGAGCTTACAACAAAAAAGGTAACTTCCGGCCCAGTTTACATTTGCCTAAAAAGCTATTCATAAAATCGAAAAATGACCTCTCTAAATTACAATCTTGATCCACATTTCTAAAATATAAGGTATTATAATATGTTGAAATCGAAGCACTCCTTCTGGTAAGAATTTTGTTAATAGTATAAAAGAAAATAAACATCATTGTAAAACCACTAGTTTCCTTGCTCCTCTCAAAATATAAAAAATGACACCGTAATAACGGGCTCATGTAAATTCCGCCCGAAATTAATTACAGGTAAATTAAAGTACATGTAAATTACACCTGAAAAAACCGGCGGAGTACGATTGCGCGCGTTTTACCTTTTTAGGTATACGATTGCGCGCAGTGCCCGAATAACAAAAGACAACATTTTAATTACTCAAAGGCGTACGATTGCGCGTGAAATTGGGTGCGACGTTGCCAAATGTATTACGTAAATAATAAAAATACAAAAAGTTAATAATATAAAAAAATGTTATTTAAAAAAAAATTAAAAAATTAAAGTAAATAATAAAAAATAAAAAAAGTTAAAAAAAAATAATACAAAATAAAGAAATTTAATAATTGAAAAAATATAATACTCGTAAATCAATATTTATATTAAATTTTAAACCCCCGATACCTATTTCCAACTATGGCCAAATACTTTAGTAAATTTTCTGGGGTTTTATTGTTTACATAATGTTTGTGTTCATTTTTCAATTTTCCTTGATTCTTCATTCGACTTTGGTTTTATTATACCTTTGAAAATGGTTAATAATTTGGTAACTGTTTCTGCCTGAGGTTCCATAAGGGTAGCTATAACGACAAATATTGGTGGATGAGCACTATTAAACTGTGCATTATATGTACTATGGAAACTTTCAGCCCCGTTTGTAGTCCTAAAAATAAATAATATAATATTATAGTTAACACATTTTTTTTAAAACTATTATTAGAACCGAACACAACTGATAGTTAATTGATATAGTCACATCATGCACGATTATAGTATAGGTATATTCGTACATGTATGGACATTTACAATAAAGATAATATTTTTGATAATATAACCAATTCATTCTTAGTGATGGGAAGTTTGTCTGATATCAGCAAAAATAAGTAATAAATAATCTACTATAATCTACTATGGTATCCTACGGATTTACCATGGACCTATATATTTGGCAACGTTGCTTAAAAGTTAAAATAATATAGCGCGCGCAATCGTACGCTTAAAAAGGTACCGCTGATAAGGACCGCGCGCAATCGTATCGCGCCCGAAAAAACAACATTTGAAAAAAGCCAATAAAAGGTACATGTAAATGCCAACGGAAAAAAATTAAAATTGATAAACACCCTAGTATAAGAAGTTCTTATTACTTAATGAAGTTTAAAAGTTTAAAGAAAGTTTTTTTGTATACTTCAAAACCATGTACTTTTTGGGCATTTATAATATTATTCATATTAATAATATTATGAGTCATAACATATATACATCATCATAAGTATTTAAATGAGTTTATAATTCACATATCAAGTCAATAACTACCTCACAATTATATAAGTCATATAAATAATAAAAATCGTAATGATTATAACGATAAAGATGAGTCAAAATATAATCATATAAAATTCTAAAATAATTTTTTTTAAATCAATCATTTCAAATGACTTTAAAAATATTTATTTTTTATTGATGGAATTTACAAATTAATTTTTGTACCTGTATATTTTTAGGGCAGTATTTACATGTAACTTTTTTTACCTGAATATTTTCAATGGTGGAATTTACCATAGACCTTATTTTTACCTGTTCACTTCGGGCGGAATTTACAATCCCCCGTTATATAACACATCCACGTGGCATCGGACATGTTGTCCTTTTGCTCGACCCATAAGGACCGTATAGGGATGTTATGCTTAAGAATTTTGATATCTAGTGCAAAAATCATTTTTCAAATCCTACTGGTCCCTAGTTCCAGAGATTGAATCGAGCATACATCTATGTGTATTAATATAGAATATAGATATAGATACATACATAATGGTATAATATTTTTCATATTATATTCAGGAAAAAATTTAAAAAAGTTAAAAAATCAGTTCCTCCTCCGGTTCTCATGCTAAGTTAAAAAAAAAACCGGGTAAATTAAATTTGCTTTGCTGTACAGTAGGAACAAGTGGGTCACTGTTATGGATGATGTGAAATTTAAATTCAATGATAAAAAATCATTGTATACGAAAAACGATATTAAACGAAGACAGTCTGTCAGCCAAAGGTGGGATTGTTTAAAAGTTAATGTTAAGTTAAAAAATTAAAACATGGTACTGCCAAAATTTCGAAAATCTTATGGAAAAATGTGATTAATTCGATTTTGCAGTCAGAAATAAATTATATCGATTACTTTTGTGAATAAAATCAATTTTAAAACTGATGTTCAGTGCATAATGTGATATTGCCACATTTAATGTCAATGCAAAACGTGGTAAATCATGTTCAAGTCAAAACGTATTATTGCCTAATGCATATATTATTTGAATTAGGGCATACTTGTTATCATTCCAAAACGTGGTATTGCCAATATTTAATTTTTCTTCAAAACGTGGTATTGCCGGCAATAATGCGTTTTGCATCAACAAAAATAGGAACAACTTCAAAACGTGCTATTTCCATTACCTTTTCAAAACCTGCAATACCATGTTTTGGCCTGTAAACACTCTTTTAAAGTATTAAATTTAAGTTTTAAACTCAAAATAGATTTATTTTGACACCACCAATCCTTTTTTTTCATTTTTAAATTTCATTACACCAATTACAAGTATTAATTCATGTCATAGCACGTGATATAATTTTTCTTAATTTGTGAACATTTTTATTTTTGGCAATACCATGGTTTTGATTTTCGCCCTTCAATTTGTAATTAGATAAAAGTACTTGAAATACTTACAAAAAAATTCTGCCCATGAGTTTTCATTATTTTTCAACTACTATTATTATTTATAACTATACTTAAGAGGAACCTTGTATTACATTTTCAAGCTTTTTGACACAACATCAATTAATGTTGGTTCCTTTATATATTTATAAATTAACTGCAAATACTTGCTACACCTTTATTCACAATAAAAAAAAAATTGCAGTATATTATTGCAATAACTAATTTTATAACTTTTTTGGATCAGCTATGGTTGCAAATATAACAAATTATAGTTACAATATATAAAAACTTTCAGCCATAAACACAATAGCACTCAGCAGTATTTTGAACTGAATCATGTTTTCTTTTGCTTCGATAATTTACTTGGAAAACCCTATTATGATGTAGCAATATTATATATAGTATTATAATATCAGTTATCACAATATATTATGTGAATACAATATTGAAATCGGCCCTCACACATTAGGTGTACTATGACGAACAGTAATAAAAATATAAAATACAAATAAAAAAAGGCGGGTAAGTGGATTTCGCTCTGCTGTACAGTAGCTTACAAGTGGGTCATTGTATAATGAATTGTATTAAATTTGAATTCAATGATATAATATCATTGTATAAGAAAAACGATTCTGATGAGCGAAGACGATTTGTCAGTGTGGATATTTTATATTGTTATTATTTATTATATCATGTAAGTTGAATTAATTAATATTATTTTTATTCGTTTCTATGGTGATAAATAAAGAGTTAGAAATTAAAATCCCATAATTAGGGGTTTTTCGTAATTTTTCAGTGGTTTTTCCCGTGGCATTAAATAACTATTGGTAAAATCGAAAAATGACCTCTCAAAAGTACCATCTTGATCCGTACTAGATAAGGTACTATATTATGTAGAAACTAGAAATTAAAGCACTCCTTCTGGTAGAAATTTTGTATACAGGATATAAAAAAAATAAAAAATAAAAAAATAAACACCATTGTAAAACCACTATAGCTTTCTCGCTCCTCTCAGAATCTAAAATATTAGTACCATTGATTAAATGTTGGTAGTAAGTACCTACTTTTCAGATTGAAGTTAAAAACGTAACATTCATAAAATGTTTAGTTTTGTGAAGCTCTAATACGAACAAAATAACATAACTGAGAATTTAATGGTCCTGATTTGCCGTTTTAGATTCTGAGTGAAACGATGAATGTATTGATTTTACAATGATGTGTGTTTTTTTATTTTTTTATTTTTTTTGTATCTGTGTACACGATAATTAGTCGAAATAATGCTTCGATTTTCGACTTCAGTATCTTGTTCGATTGGAAAGTGAATATCGTTGGTGCATTGGGGAGGTCAAAATTTAAATGTCCCAGTAGTTTTCACAAGCGCCGGGAAAAACAACATAAAAATGAAGGAAAAACGGGAATTTTTACGCAAAATAGGTTTTTGACAAAATCGAATTTGGTTTTTGGAGTAACTTTAAAACAAATGACTGTAGGAACATGAAATTTTGACTGGTTGTTTATATTTGCCTTTTCTATACACAATAACATTTTCAAAATATTTTGATTTATTATGAACTGTTTAGGGACATTTTCATTTTCCATTTTTTTTTAGTTTTTTTTTCTAAAAATATCAATAAAACTTTGTTTGATGAGTAGAAATACTTGAAAATTTAATACAAGGTTCCTACTATATTGTTTCAAAGGCAGATGAAAAATATTAAAAATCGTTAGTCACAGTTTTTTTTATAAGCATTTAAAGTTCAAAAATTGACAAATCACGAAAATTAGCAAATTATTTTGAGTTAAGTATTCGTAAAAATTTTTCTTTTTAAATCTAAGATTTGAAAATGTAATACAAGATTACTCATAAGTTTGTCTACCTTTATCAATAAAAAAATCTCTACCGAACAGTCAAATTAAATTTTTATGAGCGTTTGAAATTCAAATTTTTACAACATTGGATGTTCACTCGATTTCTCATGTAGCGATTTCCTTATTTTATTGTTATTCATAAACGAATAACTATAGATACATGAAAATTTCACTGAATGTTTGTATAAGCATTTCCTATACACCATACAATTTTGAAAATATTTTGACTCTTTTTGAGCTGTTTACGGATATTTTCATTTTTAAATTTTTTTAGTTTTTTTTTCTATGAATATCAATAAAGTTTTATCTGTTGGGCCAAAAAGTGTAAAAATTTAATACAAGGCTCCTGATATATTGTTACAATATTAATTGAAAAATATTAAAAATACATAGGCACAATTTTTTTTTTATAAGCATTTAAACATCGAATTTTAACAGAATTTTTCAAAATCTCGAAAATTATTAATCATCGTAATTAATAAATTATAAAATAATCAGTTTTTACAGCTAAGGATTGAAAATTTAAATCAAGATTCCACGTAAGTAGTTAATTCTTTTACCAAAAAATCTAAAAAAATATACAATCACAGTTTATTTTTATAGTCATTTTATGTTCAAATTTGGACGAAATTACACATTAAAAAACCTAGTTATTTTGTTGTGATTATATAATATTATTCATGGGTACCTACTTGAAACTTCTAAAGTTTACTATTATATATCAATGATAGTATCAGGATTTGTTATTGATGTTGATGTATAGGTAACGTGTTATAAGTACCTAATGGATATTGTGATAATGTGATATGATTAATTTGGAATTTATTATAGGTCAATTTTTTTTTTAATACCATAGATACCTATAATTTGTCTTAAACCTAGACTGACATACCGTCTTCGCTCAGAATCGTTTTTCTTATACAATGATATTGTATCATTGAATTCAAATTTAATACCATCCATTATACAGTGACCCACTTGTAACCTACAGTACAGCAGAGCGACATCCGCTTACCCACCTTTTTTTATATTACCGATAGACCAATTACATTTAAATATTGGAGAAAAAGACATACGCTATTTTCGAAATTTGATAAGGGTATTCTAATGGACGAGGGTATGTAAAAAAAAACATTTATATATATATATATATATATATATACCTAACCTAACCTAAATCCAACAAACGGCTCGCTTTGGAAAGCAACCAAAAAAATCCTTAGACATATCGAACCAACTCCGCCAATCCGTCGCCCCGATAACTCTAAAATCACCGATGACTATGAAAAGTCCAACGTTTTTGCTGAACACCTTGCTACAGTATTTAAACCAAACATCATACAAACTAATCCCCAGCACTCTGCCAGAGTATTCGAGTTCTTAGATAGTCCACTACCAGTTTCTATGCCTGCCAAACCCACTTCCCCAAATGAAGTTCTCTTCTATATAAAACATTTAAAATCTGGTAAAGCTCCTGGTTATGATCTAATAACTGCTCTATTTCTAAAAAAATTACCACCCAAAACAATAATACTTTTGTCATATATATTCAATTCTATACTCCGTCTTTCTTACATGCCATCTATTTGGAAACATGCTCAAATAATACTCATCCACAAACCAGGCAAACCTCCTGAAAACCCATCCTCCTACCGTCCCATAAGCCTTCTGTCTGTCATAGGAAAACTATTTGAAAAAATACTTCTAAAAAGAATTACAAAAATTGCCACAGTTAATAAAATTATACCTGATTTCCAATTCGGCTTCAAATCTAAACACTCCACAATCCACCAACTGCATAGAGTTGTCGATCAAATCTCATCAGCATTCGAGAGCAAACAAATCTGCATTGGTATTTTCCTAGATATCGCACAGGCTTTCGACCGAGTCTGGCACCCCGGCTTACTTTTTAAATTAAAATCCTTCTTGCCTGCTCCGTACTACCTACTAATTAAATCTTATCTAAACCAACGAACATTTGTCACAAAAATTAACGGCACCTTTTCCAACTCTCAAATAGCAACTGCTGGTGTTCCCCAAGGCAGTGACATAGCTCCTTTCCTATTTAACGTATTTACCAGCGACCTACCTCTAAACGAAAACACACTACTTGGTACGTTCGCGGATGACACTGCTATTCTTGCTACTGACAAAGATCCCATCCATGCTGCCCAAAAAATCCAAAACCACCTAAATGTTCTAAACAACTGGTTTCACGACTGGAAAATCCAAGTTAACCCATCAAAATCTTCTCAAATTACCTTCACACTTCGATCCTTAGAATGTCCCGCAACCTTTATCGGCAATGAACAAATTCCATCCTCCACGCAAACCAAATATTTGGGTTTAATTCTTGACAAACGCCTTACATGGGGTCCCCACTTAAAAAACAAGCGTAAAGCTCTCAATTCAAGACTCCACCTTCTTAGACCCTTACTCCGCTCAAAGCTCTCATTAAAAACTAAAAGAACAATATACATGGCTCTTCTAAGACCCATGTGGTACTATGGCATACAACTTTGGGGATCAGCCAAACCCTCAAATACTAGAACAATACAGGCGTTTCAGTCTATTTGTCTACGTTTAATATCTGGTGCCCCATGGTATATTACCAATGAATCACTCCATAAAGACATCTGCATTCCAACCTTAAACAGCCTTGCCAAAATCACCTATAAAAAAACACACAAAACATTCATTACTCACTCTAATCCTATAATCACCCAACTTTCATCAAATCAAATTCCAGGTAATCCACCCAGGCGCCTGAAAAGGAACTGGTGTAGGGACCTACTTTCTCCCTAAATCGCTTCCACGGGGTGCCGCCACTGGGTGACTTCCCCCTCCTGTTTACCAAAAATCATCACATTTACTTATTGTATCACTTGTAAATACAGATTGTAAATATTATGTTTGTTCAATAAAAAAATAAAAAAAAAAAAAAAATTAAGGAAAACGGGAATTTTTACGCAAAATTGATTTTCCAAAAAATCGATTTTGGTTATTGGTGTAACTCTAAAACAAATGAACGTATATACATGAAATTTTCACTGGTTGTTTATATTTGCATTTTCTATACACGATAACATTTTCAAAATATTTTGATTTATTTTGAACTGTTTAGGGACATTTTCATTTTCCATTTTTTTTTTGTTTTTTTTCTAAAAATTTCAATAAAATTTTATTTGTTGGTTGCGAAAGCTTGAAAATTTAATAGAAGGCTCCTAATATGTTGTTTCAAAGGCAGATGAAAAATATTAAAAATCCTTAGTCACAATTTTTTTTTATAAGCATTTAAAGTTCAAAAATTGACAAAATATGGAAAAATCACGAAAATTAGCAAATTATTTTGAGTTAAGAATTCGTAAAAATGTTTCTTTTTAAATCTAAGATTTGAAAATCTAATACAAGATTACTCATAAGATTGTCTACCTTTATCAATAAAAAAATTTCTACCGGAAAGTCAAATTAAATTTTTATGAGCGTTTGAAATTCAAATTTTTACAACATTGGATATTCACTCGATTTCTCATGTGGCAATTTCCTTTTTTTGTTGTAATTAAAAAACGAATTACTGTAGATACATGAAAATTTCACTGAATGTTTATATTAGCATTTCCTATACACCCTACAATTTTGAAAATATTTTGACACTTTTTGAGCCGTTTACGGACATTTTCAGTTTTCAATTTTTTTAGTTTTTTTTTCTATAAATATCAATTAAGTCTTATCTGTTGGGCCAAAAAGTGTAAAAATTTAATACAAGGCTCCTGATATATTGTTACAATATCAGTTGAAAAATATTAAAAATACATAGGCACAATTTTTTTTTATAAGCATTTTAACATCGAATTTTGATAGAATTTTTCAAAATCTCGAAAATTATTAATCATCGTAATTAATAAATTATAAAATGTTCAGTTTTTATAGCTAAGGATTGAAAATTTAAAACAAGATTCCACGTAAGTAGTTAATTCTCTTACCGAAAAATCTAAAAAATATACAATCACAGTTTACTTTTATAGTCATTTTATGTTCAAATTTGGACGAAATTACATATTAAAAAACCTAGTTATTTTGTTGTGATTATATAATATTATTCATGGGTACCTACTTGAAACTTCTAAAGTTTACTATTATATATATATGATAGTATCAGGGTTTGTTGTTGATATTGATGTATAACGTGTTATAAGTACCTAATGGATATTGTGATAATGTGATATGATTAATTTGGAATTTATTATAGGTCAATTTTTTTTTTAATACCATAGATATGTATATAATTTGTATTAAACCTAGACTGACATACCGTCTTCGCTCAGAATCGTTTTTCTTATACAATGATATTGTATCATTGAATTCAAATTTAATAGCATCCATTATACAGTGACCCACTTGTAACCTACTGTACAGCAGAGCGACATCCACTTACCCACCTTTTTTTATTTATAGACGCATATTGCACAAAAATGAATTATAACTATTTATTAGAAACCTTGTATTTAACTTTCAAGCTTTTTTACGCAACAAATAAAATGTATTTCCATATATAGAATAAAAAATTAATAAGATTAAATATGTCAAATGTCTAAAAAATAACTAAAAACGAGTCACAGTATTTCAAAAATGTTATCGTATATAGAAAAGGATAAAATATATATTTGATGAAAATTTCAAGTAGGTATCTACGGTAAATAGTTTTTGAATAACAACAAAATAAGAAAATTATTATTAGAGAATTTGTTAATTTACGGGTGAAAATCCAATGTCTAATTCCAAACGTTTGTAAAATTTGACTTTCCGGTAAACATTTTTTAAATGTAGAAAAAATTAAGAAGAACCTTGCACCTATAAGAATTTAAAATCTTAGATATTCTAATCTTAGTATAATTTTTATGAATTTCTAACTCAAAATAATTTGCTAATTTTCGGGGAATTTGATGAATTTTGTCAAAATTTTAACATAAAAAAATATTTTGGATTTATGGTCAACTTTTGTATTTAATTTCCACTAACTACAACATATAAGGATCGTTGCATTATATTTTCTATTTTTTAACAGAGCAAATATTTTTTTATCGACAATAATTGAAAGAAAAATAATAAAACTTGAAATGTTCTTATGTCTTTAAATAGCTCAAAAATAACCGAAAGATTTCAAAAATTCTATGCATCCAAGGTTATTTTTTTTAGATTTACAATAAAAAAAAGGTGGGTAAGTGGATGTCGCTCTGCTGTACAGTAGGTTACAAGTGGGTCACTGTATAATTGATGCTATTAAATTTGAATTCAATGATACAATATCATTGTATAAGAAAAACGATTCTGAGCGAAGACGGTATGACAGTCTAGGTTAAGACTAATTATATACATATCTATGGTATTAAAAAAAAATTGACCTATAATAAATTCCAAATTAATCATATCACATTATCACAATATCCATTAGGTACTTATAACACGTTATACACTAACAACAAACCCTGATACTATCATATATATATAATAGTACACTTTAGAAGTTTCAAGTAGGTACCCACGAATAATATTATATAATCACAACAAAATAACTAGGTTTTTTAATATGTAATTTCGTCCAAATTTGAACATAAAATGACTATAAAAATAAACTGTGATTGTATATTTTTTAGATTTTTCGGTAAGAGAATTAACTACTTACGTGGAATCTTGTTTTAAATTTTCAATCCTTAGCTATAAAAACTGAACATTTTATAATTTATTAATTACGATGATTAATAATTTTCGAGATTTTGAAAAATTCTGTCAAAATTCGATGTTAAAATGCTTATAAAAAAAAATTGTGCCTATGTATTTTTAATATTTTTCAACTGATATTGTAACAATATATCAGGAGCCTTGTATTAAATTTTTACACTTTTTGGCCCAACAGATAAAACTTAATTGATATTTATAGAAAAAAAAACCAAAAAAATTGAAAACTGAAAATGTCCGTAAACGGCTCAAAAAGAGTCAAAATATTTTCAAAATTGTATGGTGTATAGGAAATGCTAATATAAACATTCAGTGAAATTTTCATGTATCTACAGTAATTCGTTTTTTAATTACAACAAAAAAAGGAAATTGCCACATGAGAAATCGAGTGAATATCCAATGTTGTAAAAATTTGAATTTCAAACGCTCATAAAAATTTAATTTGACTTTCCTGTAGAGATTTTTTTATTGATAAAGGTAGACAATCTTATGAGTAATCTTGTATTAGATTTTCAAATCTTAGATTTAAAAAGAAAAATTTTTACGAATTCTTAACTCAAAATAATTTGCTAATTTTCGTGATTTTTCCATATTTTGTCAATTTTTGAACTTTAAATGCTTATAAAAAAAAATTGTGACTAAGGATTTTTAATATTTTTCATCTGCCTTTGAAACAATATATTAGGAACCTTCTATTAAATTTTCAAGCTTTCGCAACCAACAAATAACATTTTATTGATATTTCTAGAAAAAAAACTAAAAAAAAACTAAAAATGAAAATGTCCCTAAACTGTTCAAAATAAATCAAAATATTTTGAAAATGTTATCGTGTATAGAAGATGCAAATATAAACAACCAGTGAAAATTGCATGTGCCTACGGTCATTTGTTTTAAAGTTACACCAAAAACCAAATTCAATTTTCTGAAAAATCGATTTTGCGTAAAAATTCCCGTTTTTTCCTTAATTTTTCTTTTGTTTTTCCCGGCGCTCTTGAAAACTACTGGGAAATTTAAATTTTGACCTCCCCAATGCACCAACGATATTCACTTTCCAATCGAACAAGATACTGAAGTCGAAAATCGAAGCATTATTTCGACTACTTATCGTGTACACAGACACAAAAAAAATAAATATAAAAATAAAAAAAAAAATAAAAAAAAAATAAAAAAAAAAACACACATCATTGTAAAATCAATACATTCATCGTTTCACTCAGAATCTAAAACAAAATATATTTATTCAAAAACTTGTTTTGAGTAAAAATCTCAGTTTTTCGTTAATTTTCTGTTTGTTTTTTCTAACGCTTTTGAAAACCATTTTGAATTTATTTTACCTTTTACTACCCCAAAATACCAACTATATTCACTTTCCTACTAGATAATATGCTGTTGAAGAAAATTGAAGCATTTTTACTTCCCCAAAAAGTGATAAAAGACAAAAAAACAAACATCATTGTAAAATCAATAAATTCGTCATTACCTTCAAATCTAAAATGTAAATTACATGACATGGCATTGTAAAAGAATTCACAAAACGTAATATCAAAGTAAAATTATAAACTCACCTTCATTTTGGGGAGCACAATATCCCAAACGCACAATGCATAAAATAAACAGCATAAATATACATTGTAGGCTTGTTGCACTGTTCATTTCGCACCAAACTATTAGAATTAATATTTTAATAGTATCTACTATAATAGCTATTATCGCCTAACTCAAGAGAGAATATATAGTCGACGTTAGGTTAACGTTTATGAAACACTGCAAGTAGTTACTGAATAATGAACATCAGTATTTGTTGTGTTGGTGTGACGTCACAGAAATAAAAAATATTAACATAATCGAAAATTCAGAATTCTCATTTATATACGAAATTATACAGACTAGTTTAAGATCGCAAATAATCCCACTTCCATTACAAGTGACCTTCTCTGTCTGTAATGTATAGGTAGGTATGAGCACATTCTGTATACAAACCGATTAAACATTGTATTGAGTGGGAGTATAGGTATATAGTTCCTTACTCTTTTCCAACAGTATTTGTAACATTACACTTTTTATTTATTCTCTTACATTTATTAATTATGTATTAAAATAATTAATAGATATAACTATAACTTATAAGACCTTTTGGTAGGTGTTGGTATACGCGTAGATATAAAATATAATATTTAATTGTCACTTGTACAAACAAACTATTATCAATATAACAATATATTGCAAACTAGGTAGCTGGTAGGGACATAAATAAAATTTAAAAAAAGAGGAATGTAGGTAACCTCTCTGCTGTACAGTAGCAGGTGGTTTCAATAAATTATTGCATATAAAAAGCGATTATGAGTGAAGATGGCAACCTATAATATATTACTAAGTATATTCTACGATGTATTTATACTACTATTGCCACTATATAGGTATAGTCATTTATTTTACTATATCAGTAATACCAATGGAGCCCGCAGGGAGGTGCCAGAGGGGCATGACTTTCCCGTTTGTTTGGTTAATATTAATTGTTAAAAAATAGTATTTGCTGTATTATCAGAGACTTTTTATTTTGCCCTATCCCTGGTTTATATTTCTGCGGGCGCCCTTGAGTAATACCACAGTAATACTGTAAGTTTAATTATTCATTTTGCAGAACACATTGCATTTAATATATTATTATCAAAATAAATTTAAATGGTACTTATAATATATACATTAGTTATTACTTATTAATGTTATATTATATTACGAACTATCTCTGCTGTAAAACAGGTTTTGAGGTATCGAACAAGCATCTTTGAATGCCGAGTATTATTATTAAAAATCCAGGTATTGTATTTTAGCTACCACAGTGTATTTTTTATTATTTTTTCGAATCATATGTTTTTAACGAATTAAGAACGATGGTGCAAAAAAAAATGCCCACCCCCAGATTACCTACATATTATATGAATATACTATACATTTCAATTAACTATAACTTTAAAACTAAGTCCAATGTAATAAAATGGTTTTCGGTAAAACAGAAAAGTTCCAGAACTTAGGTAAAATATAGAGTGTAGGTACGAATTTCCGCCTATTTATTTTTGTACCATATGTCTTAACTCGTTTTAATACATAGATTTCCGAAAAAACAATTGAAAAATTCGTTATAAGCGCTGTAAACCATGGTGCCTAGGACATGCGTATAAATGTAAAATCTCATTCTTTCGAAGGATATAACTTCCAAAGTAATGATTTGCTAATTTTTTTTTTCGTTCTTAACTCGGTGAAATACATGTTTCAAAAAAAAAAACCTATAAATCCAGTGCTTCAATCAACTGCAATAATTGTTCTCTATAAACAATATGAAAACGTTTTTAAATAGTTTTAGTTTATATAAGGTGTTATGAACTTACAACAAACAAGGTGCACAGTCGATTTCAATTTATTCAGATTAAATTGTTACAAAACATAAAAGTATACTATATTATATCTACCTATACGTATTATACAAGCTATTTATCTTATTTTCTTATCGTATGTAGTCTAATGAGTCTAATGATGATGATGATAATAACAATAATAATAATAAAAATGACAAAAAAGTGTTGTGTGGCAGAGCATATTTAAACATGATATAAAGTGGTAGGGAGCATGAGTGAAAAATTAGTGCCACCTTGTGTTCGATGGATGTGTCTATCGTACCCCTTGCCCCAAGTACCGACCACTTTGTCAATATTTTTTACATAAAGACTTATTATTTGTTAACAACATCGACAAATACGTTTGGATTAGGTACTGTAAAAGATTGATCCAATGAAATATATGTAATTTGTTTATTTTATATAGGCAATATTTACCTATATAGTATATGGCTATATATGTTATTTTTAGTTTCTTGGACTCACGATGTTTATCAGTACCTACCTAATTCATTGTTTTCAATAATTACTTTCCTCTTCAGTACTCGATCATGGTTGGTCGCCGCAATTAAAAGTAAATATTATCAATACTGCCGAAACAACCAAGACCAACTTTACTGTCGGTGTTTCGTAGGCAGCCGCTGAATCGATATAGGTACAATTTATTATTAGTTACAATAATCTAATCTTTCCGCTTTCGTATAAAAACATAAACACGGATTATTATAAGCAGAGGCGTTTCTCTACCGGGGGGCTTAGTGGGCACTTGGGCGGAACAATTTTTTTTTTTATTTTTTGGGCTGCATTGTTTATCTAGATTATTGATTCTTCATAACATTTTTTCCATAATAAATTAGCTTTCCATGACTAACTTAAAAGTTAAAATATTATGAATGTTAAAAATATGTTTATATATTACATTACATGGAACATATGTATATGATTTTAATAATAATAAAACCTATAAGTTATAACATATACAGTCATACAGAGTCACAGAGATGAAGAGATCTAAATAAACCAGATCCGAATAAATACAATGCTTAAATACAGTCAAGACTCGATGGACGAGGTTAACTTATATAGTTATATTGTAGTTATTGTAGTAATAATACGTATCAGCTATCAACAATATTCGCAATACCTACTAACTTTAAAAGTTTTAAAACATATATCATACCTACTATTTTTGCATATTTTGTTGTTTTTATGGCATATTTAGCAATGTTTAGGTTCTATTATAGACTATACGCATATTTATGCGATCTTCAACTGCTATACACATCCCACCGAACTATATACACACTCAGTTACCTACTCAGTACTCTCTATATTGTAGTCAGTGGACACTAGACAGTTTGTTAACGCACTACAATTTACAATCATCACCATTTGGAAAATTAATGATCGTAACACTAAGTGTATTTTTTTTTAATTTAAAATTTTTTTCAAAAAGATGCACATTATGTGGCAAAGAATACAGAATACAAAAAAAAGCAAAAGCCCAACTTAAAATTGGCAGAAATTCCAAAGTATCCTCATAAACTATCATACTAATCAAGAAAACAAATGTAAATATAATTACACAATACCAATATAAATTTTTAAAGTCGTTATGGATATTTCATTTCTGCAATAATGTATTGACGTGTGCTTTTATATGTACATATTTATGTAAGTATATTATACATTATACATTGGTTTTATTTTCTAGTAATAAAATGTAAGTAAAAGCATCATGTATAATCTCTATACTCTATAGATCATACATTCCTCTGCATGGTACTTTATACTGGGACATTTGTTGAAATTATCATTTGTAACATAAAAACCGGATTTTTTGTAGTTTCTGTTATTTTTAATAGTTTTCATAGCAACAAAAGAAAATACAAATTATATTTTATACGATTGGTTAAGTTATCAATTGTATTATATTGTATGTAATTGAATTATATTATAATATATAAATGCTAAAAATCTTCACCTTTTTTATTTTACCTTTTTTCTTCAGTAATGATTGCTATTTTGGAGGAGTGAGGTTTATGAGCAGTTAAAATATTATGTGTTTTATAAGTAGAAAACATATAAGGTACCCGAGGTAGGTATTTTGTCTAGTCCTTATATCTTATAAGTTATAATGATAGTGCCATCTACTAAAATGTCTTAAATATAGGCTCTGTTGCGTGGTCATTAAAAAAAAATGATATCATAATAATAATACTAGGTATTTTATGAACACCGGTTCAGACACGACGTCAAATAAAAATAAACAGACTAGGTATATTATACTTACAGATTACTAGCTACAATTATGTTTATTATTCACTATCGAATACAATGCAAAGCGATGTTAAGAGGACGACACGCATAAGCTGTCTCCGTTTTAAAAACCTACAACAAGGCAAATTTTACGTAACCAATATTCCATTTGACTATATGTTGTTTTAAAATTAGAGTGAATTGACTCATGATAAAATGTTAAGGTGATATTATTATCTAGAACACCTCGGAAGATTTTATTGATATTATTATTTTTAAGTGAGTTATGATCGTTTTCAAAAAAAAAAAAAAAACAAAATGTACAGTCTCAAAGAGGTCATAACTTGCATCTTAATAAAAATATTTATCAAGAAGAGTATCCGAGATACCCTGATAATAATTTACATTCTTACCTTTATATTTTATAACAAGCCAATCCAATTTTAGAGTTTGCAGAGCAAATGTATTATTGTGAACTCAAAATTGTCCATGCTGTACATTTTTGTACACACGCTCAGGTATCCTCTTAATCTATATTATTATGTTCACTTCAGGCAGACTTTTTAGGCCAAACGATTCGTTCGATCCACGGCAAGAACTTGGATACTCTCGTGTAAACGCCCGGTGAATTCTTCTTGGCGCACAGCTTACCGAACGACGTGACGCCAACTTGCGTGTACATGCACATGTAATTGTCGTGCGCTATTTGAAGTGGACCTCCAGAATCACCCTGTGTGACCATACAGCAAAGAAATAGAGTTAAAACGGATGACTGTAAATATTATAATAGAGCACTCTGCGTAGTCCATACCATAGACCAATAATAAAGAAATGGGCTCCGGGTAGATAGAGAGGTAGGTACTGAATCCGACATTGTTACAAGAAGATATCTTAGGAGAACAAATCTTTTGTCAAGGAAAAAGTATAGTTTCCATCATGGACTAGGTTATTATAATGGACTGGTATCGTCATGGTGAAAGGGGTAGAGAGTATAGGACTCGCAAATTTCAGGACTTTAACTGTGACTAGCTCGAATAGTGGTAATTAATTTTTAAACTATTGACTAGATATACCATATTATAGTCCGTAGTTTAAAACTAAAACCACCATTCTAGTTAGTAACAGTAAAGGTCTCATCACACCAGACATTTGAGGTCCACCGAAATTGTCTCGATGTCAGTTTATTATATCCCCGGAATAATTATCTTGAAATGTATTTTCCAATCAACAGTGATAATGTGAACCTGTTGATTTGAAACATTGTAAGATGGTATTGTTGCCCAACGATCCATCATTACAAAAATTCCATCACATGACAGGCGATATAATCTAAATGCAAGTGATCTGGTGACGCATGGGTGCCCGCAGGAAGGTGCCAAGAGGGCCATTGCCCCACCCCCTCCTCTGGGAATTTTTAACTGCATGTACTTTAATACCAAAATCGCTATAACTAATATAAGATTATAAATAATTTTTATCTTGCCCCATTTGGGATTTCATCCTGAGGGGCTCACTTGGGTGACAGTTTTGATCTACAAAGTTTATATTTAATCAAATACCTAGTAATTAATAATTATTGTTTACTTTGTTATTTACTTAAAATGTTTAATCATTATTGTAGTATACAGACTTTAATAAGATTATTGTATGTGACACTTAACAAAATAGTCCACTAAGAGCACTAGTAGTAGTATCTGGATTCATTTCCTATGTCATCTATCATAGTTTGTTGGGCAACCATACTTTCATAAATCGAGATTTTAAGTTGGATCTCCATCTCCAAAATTTGCTGTGTTTGCACAATTGTGTGTGTTTATTTGACAATAAAATGTATGTATAAACTCAGGAAAGGAACGGAAAAAAAAAGAATTAAATACATTTTTTTTACCCTCTTCAATAAATCCTCGTTGAGCTACTGGTACCAGTAGTCCAGTAATCATCTTAAAACGTCAAACACGAAACACAATATTATTATTCAACTTACCCCACAAGTGTCTTTTTCACCATTTGCATAGCCGGCGCACATCATGCTTTCTTCGAGTATTCCGTTCGCCAACTGAGTTACCCCGGTCGACGCGTAATTGCTTTTGCACTGGTTTGCCGGGATCATGTTCAAAATCACTTTCAACAGATCCGGACTAGATGGTCCGTCTGTAAAATGGTTTATTTGTAATCATGCTTACGTGACATTATTCTAAATGTATCAAGACTCAGGACCGCATTAATAGATTTAGTGACCCCGGGATATAAAATGCAGTTTAAACGGTCTTCTTGCTAAGTATCTAGATACTTTATAGATACCCACTGAATTTTGAACATTGATAACGATCGTGGAGAGTGGCGTATTTAAGGGGCGTAATCTGGATGATATTATATTATCCCAAGAGCCATCTATCTTTTATTTGTCATTCAATTTCACCGTGTTTTCATTAATAAGTTCATTAGTGCACCTTACATAGATGTAGTATAACGATTAAAGGTACACGGGAAAGAATAGCGATTATTCATCTGATGCACGGATTTTTTTTCGGATATCACCCCCCAGAATGAATTTGTAAGTACGCCACTGATGGAGACCGCATTCTTTAACATTTTTTTTATTAAAATTGTTTTCAATTTAATTAAAAAGAGTTTTCTCTTTCAAACAAATAACATTTGTCATATAATTTTAAATGTACGGCCCTGGACGATAATCGGTTTAAGACAAGGAAAATAAACCAACTGAAGTGGATCTGTCCCCAACCAGTTGCTATCACCATCTGCGAAGGACTCGACTGCAATTTTGGATCTGCGTTAAGACAAATGGGCCGTACGTACGCCGAAAACTTAACATCCTCGTCCAAACGGAACAACGCTATATCATTGTACAATGACGGTGGTTGATAATTCGGGTGCACTACGCGTTTTTCGATTTGGTAGTCCATTGGTCTGGCATCGTCGGTGTCCAACAGATAGTTGAGGTCTCCCAGGCGTGCCCAGCGCACGAACGTTCTTCAATAATAAATACTAATATAATATATAATATTAATGTTTTCACATTTCACAACAGAACAAATTCATCAAAACAAACCATTTTTGTAGCAAATGCGAAATCAGTAAACTCATTTTTTTTTGTATATATAATTACAGACACTTGCGCAATATGTATAAACTATAAAGTATGACATTTTTTAATACTGGAAATAAAAAGATTTTAAATCTAATATAAAATTGCCAATTTATAAATCTGGTTTTTAGAAATAACTTGATTAATAATAATGATTTGATTTTTGATTTTTAATCAATGAGTCTAACTCCAAGACATTTAACATTTTAAAAAAACATAAAAAATTCTCCACTTGACTTAGATAAATGTTTTTACAATAACATTTTTTCTAAAAACCAGATTTACAAATAAGCTATATTGAATTTTTATTTTCAATATTAGAAATTAAAATAAATAATGTTATAGGTACTATACGTATTACGTATCTAAGCGTATGTAAATGAAAAATAAAATTTAAAAAAAGGTGCTCGGCTGTACAGTAGGTTACAAGTGGGTCACTGTATAATGGATAGTATTAAATTTGAATTCAATGATATAATATCATTGTATAATAAAAAACGATTCTGAGCGGAGACGGTATGTCAGTCTAGGTAAAAGACATATTATATACTTATCTATCGTATTAAAAAAATTTACCTAAAATAGGTACCTATAATAAATTCCAAATTAATCATATCACAATATCCATTAGGTACTTATAATGCGTTATGCGTCAACAAACCCTGATACTATCATAGTCCATAATCTATAGATATATATAATAGTGTACTTTAGAAGTTTCAAGTACCCACGAATTATATTACACAATCACAACAAAATAACTAAAATAGTTATTCTGGGTTTTTTTTTATGTAGTTTTGTCCAAAGTTGAACTTAAAATGACTATAAAATAAACTGTATTAGACTTTCTTATAGACATTTTTTTTTTTTTTTTAAAGGTAGATAATCTTATAAGGAATCTTGTATTACATTTAAAAACCTTAGATTTAAAAGAAAAATTTTTACGAATTCTTAACTCAAAATAATTTGCTAATTTTCGTGATTTTCCCATATTTTGTCATTTTTGAACTTTAAATGCTTATAAAAATAATTGTCACCGAGGATTTTTAATATTTTTCATCTGCTTTTGAAACAATATACTAGGAGCCTTCTATTAAATTTTCAAGCTTTCAATTAACAAATAAATTTTATTGATATTTTTAGAAAAAAAACTAAAAAAAAATGAAAAATGAAAATGTCCCTAAACAGTTCAAAATAAATCAAAATATTTGAAAATGTTATCGTGTATAGAAAATTCAAATATAAGCAACCAGTGAAAATGTCATGTATATACGTTCATTTGTTTAAGAGTTACACCAAAAACCAAAATCGATTTTTTGAAAAACCGATTTTGCGTAAAAATTCCTGTTTTTTCTTAATTTTTATGTTGTTTTTTTCCAGCGCTTGTGAAAACTACTAGGAACCTTTTGACCCCCCAAAGTACCAACTAGATTCACTTTCCCATCAGAAAAGCTACTGTCGAGAAAATTCAAGCACTTTTACTGTTCTAAAAACGTGATGACAGACACAAAAAAAAATTTAAAAAAAAACACATCATTGTAAAATCAATACATTCATCGTTCACTCAGAATCTAATATATTGATTAAGACAAAAGTTATTTCATTTGTTAGGTGTTTCTGATATATAGGTACCTGTTATATATCTGCGTGGTACGTATATATAATATTATAGTCCCTATAATTGTCACTATCCCAAAAGACATAGTGACATATGTGCGCAAGCGCAGTGAAACTCAAATAATTAATGTTTTCAGTCATGATGTCACTGGTCTGTCATAGGAGTGCGGATTTAACATTATATAATACTATATCATACTAACTTATCATCCAGTTTTTCACAGTGTGCTGCGGACAGGATCCATCTATTGCTGATCAGTGATCCACCGCAGGCCCATGCGTTACTTTTAGGGTTCTTGTTATAACCCAACAAAGCCTAAACAATACATTTTCAAATAAATGTCTAACCTACACCTACTGTAATACATGCCTATTGCCTGTGTGTTTCGTATTATTATTATTGTTATTACCATGTGCGGAAATTCTTTTGGATCGGCCCTCGTGCCGTTAACGATTAAGGTTAAGACATCGTGACAATCTTTAACTTTGATAATGTGGTTGTGACCCAATAATAATACTGGATCCTTTATATAACTGTAAATCAACTTCGAATACTCGCTGCACACTTATTCGAAATTAAAACAATTATAACATTAAAAATAACAATTAATATAATTTATTTTTATTTTTGGAATACATATAGCTATTAGCTTATATTATTATAACAAATTATAGTTACAGTATAATATTATAACTCTTACTTTCAGCGGCCGAATAATATGTTTCCGTGGCTTTGGATTGATCATCTGACGGAAAAACAATTTTACTTGTCACATTATCTGTAAGAGTACAATAAACGATAAAAATAAATGAGTCACAAAAGGTATGAGCTGCAAAATTGCAGTGGCAAAACATTTTTTTCATAATTTTCTAGTCATATTAGTTATAACTTATGAGGATTAAATTAATTGAACTATATTTTGTTTATGAAATCGAAGATAACTGTGCAATATTATAATTTAATCATAGCATTGGCGTAATTCCATTCATTTTTACAGATACAGGACTTTCACTGGCCGGCACGTATTTAGGGAGGGGGGTAAGTGTGCTATGTTATCCAGGACGATAAATTGTTCAGAATCAAAATGCATAGGATTAGTTTTTTGAGTTATAAAACTTTGTGTTCCAATAGGATAAAATGTCCATATTAATGGGTTTATATTGTTTATAATATATGGTGGCTAGGTAATTTGAAAATTGTGTTCATTAATATTAATCCCATCAACATTAACAATTTGTAAAAATGACCCAAGTATAATAAAAAATACTAGTTTAAATATTACGTCTACTTATATTTTTTGTAAAACATTTTTAAGGACTACCTACTGTTGTCTTTTGAAACAGTAGTAAAACAATAGTACATTCAGTAGTCCAAAAGAGCTCAAAAATTTGATAACATTTATTTAAAAATTCCATAAAAGTTCAAAATAGGTTATCGAGCTTCGCAAATTTACTTTGACATTCACACTGTCCATGACTAAAGCTCAATTTACCAAATTTTCAGAATTGAGTCACTAAAGCAGAGTTGAAAATGTTTTGGCATACATTTTATTCGAAGATTATTAGATGGATACACCGCGCCTATTGCCTATTGGAAAGACTATTTTAATTTCACATATCGATATTTTTATTTTTTGATAATAATATTGATATATTATAATTATTATTGTCTGATTTTATATATGTCGCACAATATCGATTTAATTGTATCATGATTTTTAATTAATTTATAATGTAAAATATCGCATTTGTATAATATGTTATCTTGTACTACTAATGGACTCCAAATACAAGACACGTGTTTTAAATCATCCGTGCAACAAGCGTATTATAATCGTTATCGGACGACTAGCTATCTAAACAGCGGGTTCAATTATCATGACTCCCATAACGCGTTGGGTTAGGGTATCACAACACACAACACGCGTATATACCATGATCCTCGTACAGTACATATGTTATCGTGACGGAGACGATGAATATGCATACATATAATGCTTGGCAGCATGTATATTGTATGCACTCGAAAAGCTTCGTGGTGCCGATGGGATTTACGACACATTATTATACATTTATACCTACACCAGTATATTATTATGGTCTGATTGTACACCACCTATACAGTACCTAACTATAATAATATATAGATATTATGTAGGTATACCTGCAGCGTGTGTACGATTGTTGTTCGTTCATTAAAAAATACACATGTCGACGTCTGTTAACATTTGGTAGCGTTGTTTGATTCATTACCATGTGATTAGCCGGAAACGACTTAAATAATAATAGTGTGTGTAATGAATAGTTTGTAATAAATTTGTAGAATATTATACTGACGTTCAAAATGTTTGTTAGTTCGCAGTTCGGTTATTATTAATTAATCCAAAAAATGAAAGTAAGTTAGCCAGATACAATAGATAATCGTTTGTAATAGGTAAGTATTGTTTTTATCCAGAAAAAAGATTTGTGAGTGAATTTATTAATTAATATCAAAAAAAAAAAAAAAAATTAAGAGGTACGCGTTGCGAGGTAAGCGGTGGTCGTAAGCCTCGTTAGTTAAGGGACTTTTTTTTGCTGCGAATAAATATTGTATAAACGTTGCAAAATAGAAAACATATTTATCTATCTTGTATCATACTAATTAATATGAAAAATTAATGATCGATTATTATAGCATCTATACTGAGAGCCCAATATCAGTTACCATCACAGATATAAATAGTATTTTATATCTGTGGTTACCATCTAGTATATTAATTAATTGTTATTAATTGATTAATTCACTCACAAAGCTTTTACCTGGATATAAACAATACTACAAACAATTATCCATCGATCTGTCGAATAAAAATATAAAATAATAAAAGTATCAATAATAAATAATTCTGGATAATTTCCTCTCATTTTTTAAATTAATTAATATTAACTCACGTGTACCGTTTAAAAGAAGTTTCACTTCCCGCGAGCGTACTGGTAACACACACACTTTTTGTTATACTACGACATCAGCAAAACCATCGTAATGTTTTCATGATCTCTTCCACCTTGATTAACGGTAATCTGTAGCTCAATGTAATAAGGGCGTTTGTAAATTCCACCAATTTATAGGTAGACAGGTAGTTGATTTTAGGGTAGGGTTTATATCGTGTAAATTCCACCAAAACTTTTTTTTTCTCTGAAAAAAAATTGTACTTTCAACCGGTATGTATTTTTGCCCTGAAAAACAGTTGATGGTAAAATGCACAGATTAAAACTATTTTTAGTATAGCTATACACATCAACTGTCGACTGTCTTATTTTTTTATTAATTTAATATTTATTATTTTATTTTAACTAACTAACTATCAACATTTTTTAATGTTATATGATTTTTAAAACTATTGTATTTAAATATAATATATGTATAATAAATTTCAAATCTGTTCATCAATTATTTAAGTACCTGTTACCTACGCCATAATGTTAATTTTATAGGTATAGGTAAAAAAAACCCGGTGGAATTTACACTTTTTACCAAATTTTTCAACATTTTAAAATATAGTAGAAATTAAGCTAGGCATAATAATTATGACTTAAATAAATGTTTTTACAATCTACATATTTTTTCTAAAATTCAAATTTATAAGTTGGCTATTTTGAATTTTTATTTTCAGTATAACAAAATATAAAAAACGTTATATATGATAAGTGTAGCGCAAAAGTCAATCAATTATAATAAATATATTATAATATACTTAAAAAAAAATTTTTAATTTTAAATAGAACCAAAGTCATTTAATTTTTAAGGTCTTTGCCTGTTACATCCAGTACAATATTATGATATGTTATTAGTATACTTATGTTACATTAGGTATAATCTCAGAAGGGATTGCGAGTCGTGAGAATCAAATCCCATCACGATTTACCTACCACTACGCGAAATCCTATCCATATACCACATAACAGTAGGTAGGTACATACCTAATAATAACTAATAAGTATAAATCACGGTGTGCCGACCCTTTATTCCCCTCCCTCCCATGACAACATGAATGAAAATCCCGTGCTTTTGATCGGAAATAATCACTGTGCAGCTTATTTATTATTATGTACTATATTATATTTAAGTTTAAACTTTTATTTTTGAAAAGAATATCGTAGGTAGTTTTATTGGACTGTCATACAAATCGGTCATTTTTAGTCATTTAAGGAAACAATTTTCCAGGAAGTTTTCGTTCAGTTGGGTTTCGCTGCGAGTAAAAACGACGAAATGGCGATCCGAATCTGTTCTATGTTCTGGTTGTAACCACTAGACATGAAACACTTCCAGGAGGATACGATGCTAATGCACCAACAGCGTCTCTGTGAAAAGAATCGCACCGAAAAATTCACGTGGCTGAAACTTAAAATGGTCGAAATGGTCATGGAAATACATAACGAACGAGACAAACATTTCATGATTTACGGTAATTTCAGAGCCGAATCGTACCTATACTTTCCCGGGTGAAGCGGGTGATATGAAAGTGGGCAATAGGTAATATTAATAATCATAATATTATTAAAACCGATGACAATTGTTTGTTATGTTTTCGAGGCTGCAGGACATAATATTTTAAACGATTACAATCAATGGATAAGTTACTCGTTATTGGATTAACTCGATGTAAGTACTCATATATTATAATAGTTATAGGCTATAGCCTATACCTATACCGTATAGGTAATTTATTGGTATTAACTTTTTCGGGGGTCTCGTGCGGGTGCGGGTATGCCATAAGTGGAGATTTGGTCAGATTTTAGGAGGCTTATACTTTTTATTTTTTTAACATACCTTACTACATAACACAATTTTCAATGTCCAACATTAATTAGCTCTAAGACTTGTGACATTTTACTTTTTGAATTTGAACTATTCGAGTTTAGCAATATAAATTTCGAGAATTGACTTTTATACTTTTTACTCTCAAACCGCTCTTTAAACCGTATTATTAGTGGCAATCCAAAAATTAATTTTCATATTATGTAATCTGTCCATAGTCCATACTATTGTAGTTGTTACCCCTAATTAACGACTAACGTTTATCTCATCGCTTTTCCGATATTATAGATAGGTTGGTCGAAGCGATAGATCTTGTACTGGGAACGAAATGCCGTCATCGTCAACAATACTGCTGCGACTGCGGCGAAGAGGCGGACTTGATGTCGTTTGCCAAACCTACAACTAAAAATCTGAGATCGTTCCGAAATTTAAACACGCTGACAGTAACTGTGGGGTAAAAATTATATAATATATAATATTATATTATAATTATAGTATAATAGGCTATAAATACTATATGTGTATGATTATAAATAAATTATAAATATATTATTATAACGGGTTGTTATTATTTTTTTTTTTACATATTTGTGTCATAATATGAAACGAAATATAATTTAATGTTTAGTTAACATTTTTTTTCCTAGGTTCTGTCAATGAACGGTCTCCTCTAAGAAGACTTCACGTTATTCATGTTTGTATATTTTCTAATGTCATCCTTATTACTTATTGTTTTTTATTGTAAACAGATTTTATATATTTAAATAAAAATAAAAAACATTTTTTGAAACATTGTTGCATTAAATTCATACAATTTTAGTTCATTAATTCTATAATATAGCCATAAGTACGAACAAAATAAAACATTTGCGAAAAGGGTCATAAAACACTTTGTGTTTTTTTTTTTATACTGTATTAGAAGGCCCGCAATGTATAGGAACAGTGCAACAAGATATTAAAACTGGTTATATTATCTCATATTAATTATTATTTTTTATTATTAGGATTTATTTACAATTTTTCTGACACATTTATTTAAAACTATTAATACCTACGGGCTGTGGACATGGGAAAGTGGGTCAAAATTGACATTCCACATAATACGTTGTATAGTACTATAATACAGCCGATTATTGTAGCGTTTTATGATTTGGAATTAAATTGTAGACTGTAGGTTATATTATTGATAAAATATATTGAGTAGGTGCATAAGACTATAAGAATTCATTAATAAAAAGATACACGCACCTAACATTGCAATGTTAAATTATACCTTTACCCCCACTATAATTACACCACTGGATGGAAGAGAATTACAAACGGAACAGAAGTATGTTGTGCGTGAGGCACAGGCGCGGTCGCATCTAGTGGGTGAGTGGGAGCACTTGGAAGCTATTATTCAGCTCCCCACCTTAACATACAACTTATAAGCCACCAAAAATAATCTGAGAATAGAGCGATTTCTTTATTTTATGTAAGCTTTTAGATTCTGCGAGCGGTGCGAAAGAAGCTATTGATTTTACAACGATGTGTGTTAATTTTTCTGTCTGCCGACTGCCATCAATATTTTGGGTAGTATAGGCTCTGATTTTTAAAATCAGCATATTTTGTAATAGAAACGTGAATCTAGTTGGTACTTTCAAGAGGTAAAAATTGAAAATTCCCAGTAGTTTTACAAAACTTCAAGAAACAAATTATTAATTTTTCCGCAAAATTGATTTTATTTGTTTGGTGTAAATCAAAAACTAACAACTGTAGACCCTTGACATTTTCACCAAATATTAATATTAGGATTTTTCATAAATGGTAACATTTTCGAAATATTTAATTATGAATTATGATTATATTTTTGAAGAAATTTTAATTTTTTTTAATTTTTCTCGATAAAAACTTTTTCACTTAGTAAAAAAGCTTGACAATTTAATGCAGATTTCATAAAAGTTTTATTAACTTAAGTCCAAAACAGTTAAAGAAACATAGGCTCGATTATTTTTTATATGCATTTAAAGTTTAAATTTTGACAAAATTCATCAATAATTTGAAAATTTTCAAACTATTATTCTGTTAGAAATTCATAAAAATTGTTCCTTTCATAGCTTACATTAGACATTTTAATAAAAGATTCCCCCCAAGTTTCCTAAATTCAACAAAAAAAATTAGTTTAACGAAATATAACATCAATTTTTATAAGGGTTGAATTTAAAATGTTTAAGATATTTTATTTTCATCAGTAAATACCGAATTTTTATCTATAAATTTTTTATACTTTGTTGTACCTAATTCAAAAAGGAATAATTATAGACACTTGAAATTTTTACCGAAAGTTAAAATGACCATTTTTCATACATTATTGTGAATAGCCATTAGAAATTTTAAAATTTGTAAATTATTTTTCAGTTCCTCAGAAATTCATAAAAGTTTTTTTCATATCCGAGATTAAAAATTTCAATAGAAAAACCCACACAAGTTTTTCTACCTAAAACAAAAAAAAAAATTTACTTAAACGGAATATTAATTTTTTATGAGCATTTAAACTTATAATTTGTACAATATTTTATATTAAGTGGAAAATAAATTAACGAATAAACGCATTAATCGATTTTTGATATTTTGTGGTATTTTCATAACGAACAACCGTAGACTTTTGGAATATTCACCAAATATGTATATAAGAATTTATCATTAAAATAATGGTATATCAATTTTTTTCAAATTTTGTAAATTAGTTTTCAGTTAGGTACCTACAAATTCACAAAAGTTTTTTTTTCATTGCTAACATTAGACATTTTAATAGAAGATTCCCAACAAATTTTTCTACCTAAAAATTAAGTTCACAGGAATGTTTCGCTATTTATAGCCATGTGATATTATATTGGTTTTTTTATTTTTTTTTTTTATTATTAAATTTGATTATTTACACAAGTATGCTAAGAGGAACCAATGTCTCCGGTCTGAATGGTATAATATTATTATATTATATTGTTTAAATAAAACAATTATTTACCTTGTAAGTGTAATACAAACGATTAAATAGCTAAGTAAAAGTGTTGAAGTTAGAAATAAATTTTGCAATAATCATGATTTTGATATTGATGTTTTTGGGGAGTGGGGAAAAGCCCCTACTGGCTACGGGTAATTGAGGTGACCATGATAATCATAATTTTAGAACCCCCTAAAATTTAGCTCCAGTGGTGCCTATGGCGTGAGCGTACTTTAAAAAATGAATAGGTAACGCTAAAGCAGGACAATAAATAGCAAAGACAAGGTTAAGGAGTATAGGTGAGCTTCCCGTTTTCGCCTATATCGGCTAAGGACCGTGTACCTATGGGTATATAGTTTGAGTTGGTTAGATATTATACAGCGTAATTGTAATTATTTATATTGGTAGACCATGGAGGTAATTTTAAGGTTAGACTTTGGTCGTAAGCACGATATTCACAATATTCAATTTAAATCACCGTCGTGACGACGGACGTCATCGATATTTTTGTAAAATAATTCACAAAATTATAAGCTTACCTTTATTTTGCGGCGCACAACGTCCCAAACTCACAATATAAATAGTTATAACAAACAGCATAAAATATACACATTGTAAACTTCCAACACTCTTCATTTCGCATGAAACTATTAGAATTAATATTTTAGTACCTATCTACTATAATACTATAATTTATAGTACTATTATCGTTTAATTTCCGGGAGTGTATAATAATATGGCCGACGTTAGGTTTACGTTTGAGAAACACCGCAAAGTAGGCAGTTATAATACTGAACAATGAACATCAAGATTTGTTGTTTTGGTAGCCGGTTGTCACAATATCATAACATAATCAGGAATTCAGAATACGTACCTATTTATATTATACACAATGTTATAGACTAATTTAAAATCGCAGTTCTCACTTCCCACTTCCCACTTCCACTACACGCGTGACCTTCTCTACAGTCTTATAATATAGGTAGGTTGTAGGTATAAACATACTTATTGTGTAAGCCGTCCGATTAAATGTTGGGGAGATGGTAAACTGTGGCAAAATTAACCTTTTTCTAAAATTTGATATGTAAACTGCTACAAATAAAAATTTAACACTCTACAATCTGCGACAAAACCGATAAGATACATTATACAAACTGTGCCAATTTATTTTATATACCTATACGTATATACATTATAGAAGTATCGATTTGATAACATAAATTATATAGGTACCTACATCATAATTACATCCTATGTTTTATTATTTAAATATAATTATGTATTTTTTTTTTTTTTTTTTATTGATCTTTTAAAGCCCGGCGACTATGGCCATTAGCTGATTGTGGGGTTTTATGATTTGTAGGTAGGAGGGTTTGTATTGGTAGGGTTTTTACACGTGTGTGTTGTGTTTGGCAGAATTTTTGATTGGGAACCCGTAGGTATCTGCCATGCCCGGGTGGGGGATGGCGGCACTTGATCACCGGACACCGTGACTTGCCCGGAGAAAAATGCCGCCCGGTGGTCGAGAATCGAAACCGCGACCGGCAGCGCCGCAACCGCGTCGTTAGACCGCTCGGCCACCTCGTCCCCCAATTATATATTTTTGTTGAGGACGCTATACCCGTATGCGTATTGTCTCCGACTTAAAAATGCACAACATAGAAAAAAACTGTTTTGCGAGGAGAAAGAACCGAGAAGGCTACAATCATAACTAAGAAACTAGAGTATTACCACATAAAAAGGAGAACTTTGGCTGTGCAACGTTGTTTTTATTTTTTTGATATCATTTATATGAAAAAAGTTTTTCAAGTTTGAAAAACACAAACAGTAATGATTTTTGAAACAGCAAGAACTTTTTTCATATAAGTGATATCAAAAAAATAAAAACAACGTTGCACAGCCAAAGTTCCCCTTTTTATGTGGTGAATATCTCAATTCTTAGTTATGACTGTAGCTTTCTCGGTTCCTTCCAGCGCAAAACAGTTTTTGCTATGTTGTACATTTGTACGACGGATACAACACATGCGGGTGTAGCGTTCTCTTAAGACCAATTTACTTGTCCCTGCAAATTAATATTTTTTATTTTTACCATTCCCATATTTTCTAATCACTGCTGAGCACTACTAATATTGTTTTCAATTCTGGATAAACATTGTTGTAAATTCCATGTTGAATTAAACATTAAACTTCTTAAACTACTTCTACTGTGTACTTATGTAACATAACAAAATCAATTGAACATTTGAACGATATACTTACCTACATAATATCACATAGCCACATAGGTAATAGGTATATATATTATAATTTATGTTATCTTATCGACATGTATATAAAGTATACATATAGTATAGGCACATAAAATAAATTGCCGCAGTTTGGATAATGTATCTTATCGGTTTTGTCACAGATTGTATAATGTTAAATTTTGTTTTGCCGCAGCTTACTTATCGACTTTTAAAAAAAGGTTAATTTTTCTGCAGTTTAAGTGCAGCCAAATGTTGTACCTACCTATATTGAGTGGAAGTATATAAAATCCTTACTCTTTGCTACTTTGCTGAGCATCTCTTATTCTATTAGTATTAATGTAACATGTGTTATAACATACGATAACTTATCACACAAAATCTGTTTTCAACACAAAATCTGTTTTCGAGAAAATCGATTTTGGTTTTTGGTGTAACTTAAAAACAAATGACCGTAAATACATGAAATTTTCAGTGGTTGTTTATATTTGCATTTTCTATACACGATAACATTTTCAAAATATTTTGATTTATTTTGAACTGTTTAGGGACATTTTCAGTTACCAATTTTATTAGTTTTTTTTTTTTATGAATATCAATAAAATTTATTTGTTGAGTAAAAATACTTGAAAATTTAATACAAGGCTCCTACTATATTGTTACAATGGCATTTGAAAAATATTAAAAATCCAGACCACTATGTAAAAAGTTGGATTAAAACGGGTAAAAGAAGTGTAGAAGAAACAAGATGTCCAAAACGAAACGAACATGACATAGATCATTCATATAAACATTTATGGGCATATTTAAATTTATAAAACAAATAACAATTATTATTATGTATTTTACAATATTTTATTTTTAATTTTTAAATAAAAAGGAATATTTGTTTATTGCTGTATGGTGTAAAATGTCATTGTAGCGGGAGGGGGACATATGCTACCACTTAACAGTAAGACATTTAAATGTTCGGGGACGCACATATATTTTATACTTTTGCATCCCCCTTCTATTTTTTTTCCAATTCAAGCACTGACGATAAGACCTTTTGGTAGTTTAGTATAAGCATATATAATATTATATTATTATCTATGATACATATATAACTGGCTATTAATTTAAAAAAATTTTCGGACATAACAATTTGACTTTATAGACGAAATATAAATAGGTTATAATACCTATATAAAGATATATTATAAACAAGCTGAACCCGTGCACTTCGTTGCCCCTTAAATGTACCAATTCTATATATGACTCAAACTTTGTTCAATTCGTTATTTAATATTCGGTGTATTAATCTTAACTTTTCCGTTGCTCGGAATAAAAATTCTGATTCAAGGCAGTATATTATCAGGTAGGCAATCTACCTGCGGTAGATCGCGGACCCCTAGTTTGTACGTAAGTGTATGATTTAACCCTAAAGTATCAAAGTTATATCAAGTTTGTCGTATTCTACCTATGGTGGATTAATATAATCAATTAATACAAAATCCTAACCTAACCTTTTGCGTCACTGTTGTATTTTTGACACCCAGATTTCCTACTTATCCGGTGGATTTTCCTAAAATTTTGTTTCATTATAACCTTCTCCGTGATATACTCTTTCGTTTAAAAAAAATCAAGAAGATCTGATAAGTAGTTCCAGAGTTGACTCTGTAGAATGATTTTCATTACACATCTATGATATATATAGTTAGAATATATAATATATAATATATTGACAAAAAATAACAATCAACAAAGATGCCCGTAACCAATAGCAAGCAATTGTGTATTAAACTATTATTATTTTAATTCTCAAATTAATTTTTTTTTATTATTATTATATTTTGTTATTTAGTGTGCACCTTAAGAGTCCATAACTCCAGAACCACTTATCGCACAGCATACAAACTTCATGATCGTCGGCCAATATTTTGTCGTTTTGGTCGTGGCATTTTTTAACGCCTAAATCCATACAATTGAAATTGAATAAAAATCAATCTCGTTTAATCTCAAACCAATTAATATTTATCTAGAAAATAGAATTGTTGTTGTCATGTCAACAGACGTTTTTTTCATTTTTCATACATTTTGTTGTTTTTGGTCATGTCGCCAGGTGTGCACTTATGAGGCCATAACTCCGGAACCATTTATCGCACAGCGTACAAACTTCACAGAAACCATCTACATATCAATCTTAATATGTCCTGAAATTTTTATCGAAATCGGTTCGGTGGATCTTGAGCTATAAGATTTATTAAAAATGTACACTTATTTTTATATATATAGATATATTCTATTACACTACCTACTTCGGTAATTATAGTATAATACTAAATACATTACATAATATAATTCGTTGAAACTTGGTCCAGGGGGAGGGAGGCTATAATTACAACAATATGTGAATATTAGGTAGGTTTCCTATGGGTATTATTTGGATGACAAAGTAGAGAGGAGTTTAGGCTTGGAATCTTTGAGAACTTACTCATATAGGTGAGCTCATAATGAATATGTTCGAGCTGTAATGTAAATACAGTTATATAATAATATGCAACTTGTACACATATAGGTACAAGCGGAAAGCTCGTAGGTGGTACGCTAAGAAAATTTCCCTTTATAAAAAAAATAGAATGGATCATTATCACAATAAATAATATTTGGTTTATTTAATACTAGTTGTCCCACCCGACGTTGTCCAGGCCAAAGATTTGTATTTTTAATAAATATATTTGTACAAAATGTGTATGCCATATTTCTTCTAATTATGATATTAATATAATATGTAACGAACCATTTAGATTGACAAAAAAAAATTTATTTTTTCGTTTTTTAGCACAAACCCATCTACATATGAGTTGAAAAATCAAGCTATATGTACCCTCCAATTTTCAAGTAATAATCTATTGAAATAACTTTTATTGACTTTTTTTAAAACCTTCCCCGTAACTCGACCGATTTATTAGTAAAAACCGTATTAAAATAAGTAGAGTTCTTTTCATGATATGCTCTTACATACAAAAAAGGAGCAGTGTTTCTCTACTATATTATACATGTTATATACATATATAAACCTTCCTCTTGAATCACTCTATCAATTAAAAAAAACAGCATCAAAATCCGTTGAGTAGTTTTAAAGATCTAAGCATACAGTCAGACAGCGGGACTTTGATAAGATTAAGATTTATTATTATTTTTTTAGATTCTGAGTGGAACGATGAATGTTGATTTTACAATGATGTGTGTTTTTTTATTTTTTTTTTGTGTCTGTCATCAACTTTTAGGACAGTAAAAGTGCTTGGATTTTCTTCAACAGTATCTTTTCTGATAGGAAAGTGAATTTAGTAGGTACTTTGACGGGGTCAAAAGTAAAATTTTTCGAGTAGTTTTCAAAAGCGCCGTGAAAAACAAAAGAAAAAATTAAGGAAAAACGAGAATTTTTACACTAAATCTGTTTTCGAAAAAATCGATTTTTGTTTTTGGTGCAACTCTTAAACAAATGAACGACCGTAGGTACATGACATTTTGACTTGATGTTTGTATTAGCATTTTCTACACACCATAACATTTTCCAAATATTTTGACTTAATTTGAGCTTTTTACGGACATTTTCAGTTTCCCTTTTTTTTTAGTTTTTTTTTCTATAAATATCAATAAAATTGTATTTGTTGGGTAAAAAAGCTTTAAAATGTAATGCAAAGCTCCTAAGATAATGTTACAATAGCAGTTGAAAAATATTAAAAATACATTGGCACAATTTTTTTTTATAAGCATTTAAAGTTCAAATTTTGACAAAATTTATCACATTTAAAATTTAATAATAATTTTTTAGTTAAAAATTTATAAAATATTCAACTTTTATATCTAATGATTGAAAATTTAAAACAAGGTTACATGTAAATAATTAATTCTGTAGTAAATTTAAAAATAAACCTAAAATCCATTGGAAAATTATCAAAGTTGCCCCATTCTATGGTACCTAATGGATATTGTGATATGGTTAATTTGGAATTTATTATAGGTATAGGTACCTATTATACCTACCTATTATAGGTCAATATTTTTAAAATACCATAGATCAGTAGGTATATACCTAATATATCTTAAACCTAGACTGACATACCGTCTCCGCTCAGAATCGTTTTTCTTAAACAATGATATTATATCATTGAATTCAAATTTAATACCATCCATTATACAGTGACCCACTTTTTTAATTTGAATATTTGCTATATGTTTGTGTCCATAAATTGCAACCTTTAATAAACAAAGATTTTTATCGTAAATCTCAAAATTCCTTTTTGAGTACCTCCCAGTAGTGTTTCTCTTCTATATTATGCATGTTATATACTTATAAACCTTCCTCTTGAATCACTCTATCAATTAAAAATAACCGCATTAAAATCCGTTTTGTAGTTTTAAAGATCTAAGAATACAAAGAGAAAAAGGGACTTTGTTCGCTACCTACAACCAATTAATAGAAGTGATCAAACAGGGATTTTAAGATTGACGATGGAAATATTTGTTTATAAATGATTGCTATTGGTTATAGCCTGTAGGAGAAATAATTAATATAAATAGTATTTATTTATTATTAGTTGCTATTCGGGCAGATCAGGTAGGTACCTACAAGCATGCATCAAATCGAATTTTCGCACATTGCCTACCAGGGTGGCTGAGTTGCACTTACTGCAGTGAGTTACACCAAAAAATAGTTGAACAATCACAATTTTTTTTGTCATTTTTTACAGGCCACGAATTGGATCAGCTATATTATTATATACTATAAAATATAAATCAATGTTTGTGTGCAGATCTCTGGGAAAAAGATAGGCTAATTTAAAGAGGGTTAAATTTGGTTTTTTATTCATCGGATTTTAGTAGGGTAGGGTAGGTTAGGATTATGTATTAATTGATTATATTAATCCATCGTATTATAAAATAAACTTGGTATAACTTTGATACTTTAGAGTTAAATCATACACTTACGTACAAACAGCAGTGGGTCGGCGGTCTACCGCAGGTAGGTTGCCTACCTCATAATATTCTGCTGCGAATCAGAATTTGTATTCCTGGCATCAGAAAAGTTAAGATAAATGTTGAACACCATACACCGAATATTAAATATTAATACATGTCTAATTTGTCAAACTGAAATTTTCGTACTAAAACCTCCTTTGGTTATTATTGTATTTATGTATTCTTTAAGTAGCTCAGAGACCAGCATAACGTGCACCTAGAGCTCTAGGTGAAACAAAACAAGATAATACTCACAAACGACTTACAGCTTATATATACCTAGGTACCTGTATCAACTGAATTGATTATTTTATTAAGAATAATTAATTGTCATTTGCCATGATGTAGATTCAATTCTATATTATAATTTATAAATGTACTATTTCTATAATGATCGTTGATCAGAGTAAAAACAAATCAAACCGTTAAATAATCAAACATATAAACAAATAATTATTAAATTGTATTTGATAGCTACCTATCTATAAACTATAAATATGTATTGTAGGAAATATCATGTTTTGTGAAAAAAATATTTAATTTTTTTTGCCATATATTTAGTAAATACATAATTTAATTATATAGTTGCTATTTGGAATATTAAATCAAATTAATATCAATCTATTCATATAATGGACAGAGAATAATAAAAAGAAATAGAATTGATTTCTGGTTTCCTTTAGACATCGGCAACAGAATGAACATATACCTATTCTCTGTATAATATAAAATTGTCGACTCCATATACCATACATAGTTACCAAATAAAAAAAAAATTAATAATCAGATCATTAATGACAAGTTCTAAAATAACATTTTGCAGTAAATCAAATACGTATTATTGTGTTAGTTTAGTCTAAAATCCAATGTATTGATTTTTTTTTTTTTATTAGATTACGCTCAGCAACATAGACCATTGGGTGGGGGTGGAACGGTGAGTTGTTGTATTGGATAGGTTTGGTACACGTTTGTGTGTTGTGGCAGAATTTCTAGTGGGGCACCCGTAGGTTTCTGCCATGCCCCGAGTGGGGGGAGGCGGCACTTGTTCTCCGAACACTGTGACTTGCCCGAAGAAAAATGCCACCCGGTGGCTGAGAATCGAACCGACGCTGGCCTCCTCGTCCCCCAATCGATTGTATTAGATATCCCGTAAATTATCATCATATTTATACCTAAACCTAATTATAGGATTTGTTAAAAATTGCAGTAAATGTATAAAGTAAATAAAAACGACTATTCATTTCAATTTAATTCTAACAAGTTCTTATATCCTATAAATTATCATACCTAATAATAAAAGGGAGAGCAAGTACCTATATTACAACATATAAGTATACTTATCTAATGGTATTGGTATTAAAGTAATTTTTTTTACTATTAGTAAAACAGTAGATTGAATTTATTTTTACCAAAAACATATAATTTGATGCACCTACTATACAATTTTCAAGTAGGTATACATATGACATTTTTAACTAGAAAATTATTGATGAATTTTGTCAAAATGTGAACTTTATATGCCAATAAAAAAAAACAGTGGCTATGTATCTTTTATATTTTTTAACAGATATTCTAAACATTTATGACTTTATAAGGAACCTTGTATTACATTTTCAAACTGTTTGATCCAACAAAGATTTTTTTTATTGAATAAATTGAATTGAATTTTTATAACTAATATAAAAATAAAATAACTTTTGGGTACATATTATAATATAAATAAATCAAAAAAAGTAAAAATGTTTTAAAAATTGTATGGGATAATATATTCCAATATAATATATAATATTGCATACATCAATTTGAAACATATTTTGTAGGTAGGTACTTATGATAAAAAAAAATGTATGTACCCATGGCTAAATACAATGGTAACGTGTACAATGGTCAATGACTAAATATTATTAACTAGGTGGGTATTTCAATTAGTAAAGTTTATATAAATAATAAAACAACATTTTACCTCAATTAGGTACATAATATATAATTTATATTAAAGTTGATCCACAGAATATTGATCACAGAATTTATTCTGTGTTTAGTCTGCATCGAAGGTTAAGTAAATTTTCAAACATAGTGGGCATTGGACTGTTAACAGTAGAGCAAGCTACTAATGCGATGGCCGATGGTAATAATCGGCCTGTCTGGCCTTAAAAGTAGGCCCAGTGCCGTAAAAACCGGGTGTGCAAAGTGTGCACCGCACACAGGCCTCGGGCCTCATAATATATCGAAGGGCCTCAAAAGATCCAAATACTAATATTAAACTAATATAAAATTATTAAAATATATAAATTATTTATTATTGATTTGGAAACGAAACCAATGTTTCAAACCAATTGAGAGGAACGAACAAATGTATTGATTTTACAAGATGTGTATAATTTTTTTCATTTCTGTCGGTCATCAACAATGGGTAGTAAAAATATTCCGAATTTTGAGATCAGCATTTTTTCTGTTAGAAAAGTGAATCTAGTTGGTACTTTTTGGGTATCGAAACCGAAATTTTTAGTTTTAGATATTAAAAAGTCTCAATAAAAAAAAAAAAAAATTGTCATTTTTACCTAAAACTAAAAATTTTATTTTTTGGTGTAACTCGAAAACTAATAACCGTAGACCATTGAAGTTTTCACCAAATATTTATACTAATATTTTCAATAAATTACATTTTGGACAATTTTTACTTTTTTGAGTTAGTTATAGCCTTGAGAAATTGTTTTAAAATTATAGATTATTTTAAATTAAACATTTTTTTTTGTTTAAGCCCGAATTTTTGTCTGCTGACTTTAAAAATTGCAAAAAAAGTTTTTGAGGTGTGTATTGAAAAAGATAATAAGGGGCCTCAATATTTTGGTTTTGCACACAGGCCTCAAGTAGCCTAGTATTACGGCACTGAGTACAGTAATAGATATCTGTTACAAGATTTGTTCAGTTTAGAATATTATTACAACTAAAGTCAATATTTTATTATATTGTAAAAATTGACTTACACACTCGACAATACGAAAAAAGCAACAATAGTTTTTTGTGTTCACAAATTTATTTTTAATTATCGAATATAACATTTTTTAATTTTGAATATAATTTCAAAAACGGAAACAATTTTGGAAACGGTTGCCGTTATATTATTATACAATTTTGTATGTTCAAAAAAAAGTTAGAACATAAAAGAAAAAGCCGAAATTTGTAAAGTGAATATTATTCGATATAAGTAAAGAAAATTTAAATACAAAAAAAAAGGCATCGGTCAAGACGACGCGATGTGGGGGGGTACGTGGTGGCGAGTTGGTGGTGCTGATGATGTATTGGTAACTGGTATATGGCCACTGGTCACCTCTACAACGTTCTCACGGGCTGTCCTGCGGGGCGGACGAGAGTCGCGGGCGAGTTTGCTCGAGACCGCCAAGACGACCATGGCAGCGGACGAAGCCCGGCCACGACGGCTGCGAGAGCGACGACGATTGGCGACGAGAGGCTAGTGCGCGATGTCGTGCGCTGCTTGACGGTACTGCGGGTGCTGAAGACGACTGCTTGTGCCGGCAACGACGGTGACCTGCAAAGCTCGGAGAGGCGAGCTGGCGACTACGATCTCGGTGCAGCTGCGGAATCGGCGGCGTTGCGACTCGGGATCGGACCACTGGGCGAAAAAGGGAGAAAATCTGCAGACAGCTTCGCGACGACACGCCGCTGTCCTGATAGTCTCCGTGATTTTCGCCCTGGCGTCTCCGTCTGCCGCAGCCGATGGCCACGGAGCCGCGCACCGTCGAACCCGACGAAACGTTTCGTTTCCTCGAGTCCGGCGCTGCTGACGTCCGTGGCGTTCCTAGCTATACCCTGTAATCATAGTCATCCGTTACTCACCCGCCGTGAGCTCTGAGGTCTCCGTCGCCGCCGTCACGCGAGTTGCGCAGCACTGCAGCGTTCGTCACTGAGCAGGTACCGTGTCGGGGACGGCGTCGTTGTCCGCGCCGGTACCGCTAACCTCCGTCGTCGTCGTGTCGTCGTCGCTTCCGGACCGAAGCAGCCGGGCGCCCGCCGCGCCGCCAGAGGGTCTCGCGTGTCTCGGCGACCTCGAGCTCGCAACGTCCGCGATCCCGTCGCGCTGCCGCAGGATGGCCGGAGAACGTGTATCGGCGACTTACCGCCGGTCACCACCGGAATGTGCACTGCCGCGTACCTATTACCTCGAAACCCCACACGTCGCCTCGTCTTGTCCGCTGCCCTCGGCCAGGGGGGAAACTTTTGGACGGTTTCACTTCGGGGGGCAACACGCGTGCGGCTCTCGTCAGGCCTCTCCACGCAGAGGACACCAGTCTCGCCGTTGCACTGCGCGGAGCTGCGCGTGTTTCTGCCTTGACCCCCGGGTCCAGCCAACCAATCAAGATCCCGATACTATTTCTGACTTCCAGTCCTCTGGCCGGTGTGGCGCCCACCGCCTCGCCATCCAGCTCCTTTTTCGCGGCTTCCTGCACCGGAGGCGCGACCACTTCAACGATCGGTTCAACCGGTTCTGCCATTTTGTCAGATTTGTCGACCGGTTGAAAGACGTTGGACGGGACGTAGTCGTCCCCCGCGAAGCGCGTCGCATACGATAAAAGTCCTTCCAGGTCTCCGATGGTAGGCTCTTGGTCGATGTCGTCTATTCGTTTAAGTTCTTCTTCCATAATCTCGTACTCGACGTTGCTTATTATTTTTCCCAAGATTTGCATGATAGTTGTTTCCATTTCCTTTTCTTCGATATGCGATGCAGCCATTTTTTCGTTCAGGTTTTTTTTTTGTCCGCGTAAGGTTAGGTCAGATTATATACTCAGATGAGCTCAGAGTTGCAAATGTGCCGATTTCGGTATTTATTCCTGGGCCGTCGACGATGATGTTAAACAAACATCGTTTATTAGTAGCCAGCATATTATTATATTAATCGACGGCCGGCATCAGCTGGATTTCGGGCCCGTTAATTTTTCCAAATGCCATTATTACGACTATTATTGGTATACCGACTCTAACTGTATATACTTACGCAGAGGTACACTATAATAATTGTATTATAATATTATAACGAGGATTTATATGTCGATCTGCATTATATTACTATACTGTCGTATATATAATATATATACTCGCTTTATACTTTTGTAGGTACCTATAAGATTTTTAGATTCAGAACGGAACGCGACCAATGCGTATTGCGATTTTACAATTATTGTTTTTTGTGTATGTGTTGGGGTGTACCTATATTGCGTTTTATACAGTGCCGTAAAAACCGGGTGTGCAGAGTGTGTACCACACACAGGCCTCGGGCCCCATAATATATCGAAGGGCCTCAGAAGATCTAAAGACTAATATTAAACTAATATAAAATTATTAAAATATATAAATTATTTATTATTTATTTTTTAACCTAGTAAATTACTAGGTTTATATGATGGCGTTAAAACGGTTTATACTCAAACCGTTTTGAAAGTTAAAACGCTAGCGCTATGTAGTTTAAGAATTTAAAACCGTTTTATATGTTTTGTTATGCTGTATTTAATGATTTTTGATTATCGCATTCCGTTATAATTACGTTTACAAACATGTATCGTTTTTTGTAAAAAATAAAACGTTATAATCAATAATCATAATGTTATTATAACGTTTGCAAGCTCTGCCATATCCATAAAATATTGCAATTTTTCAACCACTTCAAGATTTAAATTCCCAACTTACCTATTTAAATCACAATAAATTATATTTTCAATTAGGCTGAATTGTATTGTTAATTTATTTATTGTACAACCTAATTTTTTTATGGTCTATAGAACTGGCCCTTCTGAATACAAAAAAATCGGCAGAATTGTCGACCGGTTTTTTTGTCTGCTGACTTTAAAAATTGCAAAAAAAGTTTTTGAGTTGTGTATTGAAAAAGATAATAAGGGGCCTCAATATTTTGGTTTGCACACAGGCCTCAAGTAGCCTAGTTACGGCACTGCATAGGTAAGCCATAAAGTCGCCTTGCCAAATTTAAAAAAGGATGTGGTGCCTACCTGCAGATACCTATGTATATTTTTTAGAAATTAATATGTGAAGATAATGAATAGGTAGGTAAAGTTGTCAATTAAGAGTTTAAAAAAATTAGTTGTGGTGGCTTTCTAAATACCGGGGAAAATAACTTACTTTTCCAGCTACACATTAAGCACCACACATAATGGAACGCATGGAAGCAATTATGGTTAATATTCTGGGGGGAGGTTGATTACAGCCCACCTAACAAAACTATTAATTTAAATTACACCTATGGGAGCCTTATATCTATTTTTGGAGGAGCTAAATATTAGTCAGAGGGGTTAAGCCCCCCCCCTTAGTGGTGTCACCGGTGAGAGGTATTATACATTATGTTACTTTAGTGTCCTATCTTCTGATAAACTGCAGTTGAAATTTGAATAAGTATAGTAATATAGTATATTTGTATAGTATATTAGTATGTAAGTAATAGGTATAGTAGGTAATGAATACAATTTTTAAGTGCGGCACTAAAAGTAAACTATTCAACATATTTGGCCCAGTTAATAAACTTTGAGTTTGACATGCCTGATGTAGATGTTTGTTGTCTATGTCTCTGCGACACATCTCACTGCAAAACTTCGATTCTATATCACGCGCTTGCGATGCGATTTCTACGATTTATATGCTGTCCAATTCGACTCACTTATTTCGGCTGTCCTCAATACTGCGATGTATTTTGGAAAGTTGAGACTTTCTCTTAGGTACAGTGATGAATTTTTCTTTTTCTATTTTTAACGTTACAATCGAGCAATCACTGAAAAATATTGGAGCATCACTTATGTTTTGTATACCTATATATATATTTTTTTTTTAAATACATATTTACATTTATTTATTTTATCAATAGCCGTTTGCAAGAGCTTTGAATGCATGTCATTTAAAATTATATACCTACACTTAAATTACTTGCTACTCAGGGATAGTGCGTTGTTTACAAATAAAATAATTTTTAGATTAAGTAATTACAAAGATCACATCTTACATTCAAATAGGTACATTTTATCTCTTTATAACATTACAAAATCCCAAAGCTGGGTACTAACTAGTTGGAAAGTTAAAGTTAAGTTAGTTTTAATTCATATTAACTATGTAACTTAACTAATTGAATTTAATGTGTAAAATAGTCTAATCAAAGCCGTTAGAAAAAAAGCTAAGTAGTTATTATTTTTTTTCATTCTAAAATTCCAAAAGCTGTTCCTCAATCATGACATTATGGCTAGATATATGCCTATATATTCCTATATAGATTATATTGGCTCATATATATTATTAATTATTAGTATTTATAATAAATAACAATGCACGCATAGGAACCATAGCTCATGAGTAAATAAATAAATAAATATATAAATTTAGTCATGCCACAACTTTTCCCCATAGTCTATAGAATGTTGATATCTACTAGATATAAATAGTATCTAAAAATGTATAATAATGTATAATACATTAATAAATGCATGAATCCAATCAATAAGGTTTAAAATAAATAATAACAATATTAAATATTACTCTTGCCTATATTATGATCAAAGGCTATTATATAAATTTATTTTTATTAATTATATATAATTATTATTTTTTTAAATATTTATATATATAATATTATATTTATATATATAAATGTATATGAATCAAAAATATATGATTAGCACACATAATGTAATATTATGAGTTTGATATAATTCCACAAATCACAAATAAAAAAAGAAAAAAGAATAAAATTAAAATTGATCTTACATAATAAAACATTCAATAACTAATGATTTCATATAATATATAATATAATTTTGTTTACAATTAATTCTTAAAAATATTGTGGGAAGTTTAGTATAATGTATATATATATATATATAAATATATGTTTTTTCAATTTTTTTTTTTTTCAACACTTTAAATTCAATTACACTGCATGATAGGATTATAATTTATTTTTGAAGAAATATAATATACTTTATTCTTAATACCCTCTATAATTCATAATTTTATAAATTTTGTAATTAGTTAAGTACTAAGGTGAGCACAGGTGAGTGAGCGATCGGATGTTGCTTATATTCTAAATACAATTTATTTAAAAGAAGATACAAAATCAAATTGTTGAAAGCGTAATTAAATCAAAAAATATTAGTAATAAATATTGAGAACAGAAATCATACTTTACTTCATACAACTAATACAATCATGGCCCTAGATTTGATTAATAAAATCATGTAATCTAAATTCATTAATATTTGCATCCTAACAATAAGCACAAAAATACAAATGTTGTAATACCAAATCATGAAATATAACATATTTGTTCATAATATCTTTTGTCTAAAATATTTAATTCCAGCATATTCATTTAAAGTTGCACACAATACCTATTTAAGTTTATAATAAATTGACAAAACTTCAAAAGCAAAAAAAAATTATATATATTTATATATATATACTAAAATAATATAATATTTATTTATTTTAATATAATGCACTAGTAATAAAAAAATCATTTGAATAGATTAAGAGCGAATGTTTTTTTTTTGACAAAATTAACTACGGTGATGGCAGCACGGAAAATATATTACACAATTTGCTACGTTTGTGTTGCCATCAGTCGAGTAAATAGCCTAGAGATCTCAAATATTGTTTATTTAAGTAGTCCTGAATAAGGGAGGAATGAAAGGCAAAATAAAACTTTTCTTTGCAAATTAAATTACCTAAGTAAGTCTTTGTTTTTTTTTTTTTAAATTTAATTTAAGCCTTAAACATAAGCTATGTCTATGATGTTAATAATACTTGAACGTGTTGAGTACATAAAAAAACAGTCTTATTATAATATTCAGCTTATGCTTATACAGTGTATCGGACTTAATACGCGCACAGTTAAATGAAAAACAAGAAATGAAAATCAACATAATAGTAATAATAATAAGAAATAAAAGAAAAAAAGTAAGAAAAAGTAAAATGTGAGTAAACGCAATATTAATGATAATATAAATATAATTCACAAAAAATTAGCTAGGTGAACAAAAAAAAAAAATTAAAAAATTAAAAAATTAACTAACACATTTGAAAAATTTGTTATTTCATAGGTTTAAGTCAACGCAGTACGAGTATAGAAAATCAATGGAGTTTACATTTTGTTTTAACTGAGTATAATTGTTTAAAAATAGTAAAATAAGAAAAATAAAAATCTAAAATCGCTATTTGTTATCGTTGTTTAGGGCGAGACGCGGCCCTCGGAGAATACAACTACTTCAGAACACCAATGTCATGTAGTGGGTAGCATATTTGTTATCATTGTCCATAGTTCTTTTTTACATGATTTGGATCTGAATAATAAATAAATAATTAATAGTAAAATGAGAAATATTGTTTGAATACTAAATCAATTTAAATAATGCTCACCTTCTAACAGACTGCAACCAGTCCTTGAACATGGTACCGCCTTCTGGTGTCATAGCAAATGCACCATAAGCAGAATAGAGTATTCCGACATACTCTTCGTAGTCTGCTGCTGACAATTGATATAACTTTTGATGTAACAGTTGAATATACCTGTGTATAAATAATCAATAGTTATTAACCGATCAGTTCAAAACCACATAATTATGCACGATACATAATAATGTAATAATAACACATACATTGAATGACACTTTTCAACCAAGGGACTCAAGGTGGAGCATATGGCAGGAGTGGGACTAAAATGTCCCATGTACATAACAGCCTCCATTGCAACATCGTGTAGTGTGAAAGGATTCACTACACTGTTAGTGACAGCCAAACAAAACTGTTGAGTGTAATTAGGTCCTAAGGAAGTAATGAAATATTATAAAAATGTTATTTAACAAATATTGAAATATATATTGTATATGTTACGGTGAAAGACGAAAATTGGTAAATGTCGTCATTCCCCGGTCAATGACGTCATTAACCAAAATGATTCGATTATGTAGGTAAATGTTGTAAAAACACATATTTTAAACTCAAATGTACATCTTTCACCGGTCATTGACGTCATTTACCAAAACTTGTGGTAAATGATGATAAATATCAAATAATACACTGATTGTTTTAATATAGATACTATTTAATAATGATTTATTGTTGGTGGGTGATTCATTTTTGAATCTCATCATTTTTGATTTCAATGAAATTAATGAAAGGTTAGGTTAATTGAAATGAATAAAATAGGTGAATATTATTATAAATTATTTATTTGTATACTTGTGTAACTATTCGTTAGTTTGTCGCGTATCTAATACCTATACACTTATCACTGACCGTTCACACCGACACAAATGGGATGATACCGTATCGGCTCCGGGTAGTTACTCCTCACCATCAGTTAAGTGGTCGTATTGCGTCCCATTATGATAACAAATTGTTATATCTAGTTAATGACATATAATGTCAGTTATATAAAATTATAAATGTATTGATCAATTTAAACAAGGAAAAATTCCCAGAGCGGAGTGCGTAAAAAAGTTTCAATTAAGTTCAAATCACAATTTTTAACCTTAATTTTTTTCAAGTCAACACTATTTTATAAGTTAAAACTATTTTTTAAAAGTTAACACAATTTATTCAAGTCAAAACTATTTATTAAAAGTCAACACCATTTTTTTTAAATTCTATACAATTCTACCTATAAATATATTGAACATCATTCTCCAATTAAACTGGGGATTGACGTCAATAACCGGGGAATGTCTACATTTACAACTTTTACCAATTTTTAGGCAAATTACGTCATTTACCAGGGAATGACGACATTTACCGGGGTATGACGACATTTACCACGTTTACATCATTCACCATAACATATATATACACAAGTCGACCACCAAGCTCTTTTTTGTATGTATTACCTATGTTTTTAATAAATTTAAAACACATACCTAGTTTCTTCGACAGACGCAACAACCATTGTATATCTTCTCTGAATGGTGGGTTCCTAGAGTACTTTGCCTGATTAGGTTCGTGGGCCCGTCTAGCCAATGTGTCTAAAGCCAAAAGGCCAACACGGTACGCAGACGTCAAATGATGAATTTGTCTGAAATTTGGTGGTGGAAGGTTTGACATAATGTTTGCCTAAATGAATAAATTGAATTATAGCACATTTAACCATTATATTGTACTTTTGTTCTAAATTTAACAAAAAGTATACTTCTGTTTGTTGCTGTGGAGTTCTGATTTGATTGGTAGGCTGAACAAAATATTGTGACGGTCCTTGCTGTGGTTGCCTTTGAGGATTTGCGTTTTGATACTGCACAGGAGTCTTAAATAGAAAAATAGTTTACTATTGAATTTATGCAGAAGTCTAACTATCAATAGTCTTTTGTATTTTAACATACATTTATTTATTTGTGAAATTCACATATAATTATATAAATAATATAATATTGTTTTATTACTTGATGTATATATGGTGAATAGTACGGTTGTGCATATTGGTTTGACGTAGACACAGATGGACATGGATAATACATTAATTTGGGCTGTTGGGTATTGAGTGGTGGTGAATTTTGAGGAATTGATTGGTTAGGAAAGTATGATAGTTGGTACAGATGAGCTGGAGATGTCTGTGGTGGCACCATCAACTGATGTGCATACAGAGGAGGTGGTGGTTGTTGGGATGTGTCAACTGACATTGAATAGTTGGCTTGATAAACATAAGGGCATTTGAATTCATCTCTGGGATCTACTTGTAGCATGTAATTGTCCTCGTCTGGATTGGAATTCTGCATAAATAAAAGGAACACAGGTTAAAATACTTTTATTCAAGTAAACTAAGGACACATACCCTCATATATAAGTCGAACCAGTGTTTTGCTACACTAAATAAAACTTCAGGAAAAACTCCTCCACCTTTGGCTGCCATTTCTACAGTCAGACAAGCAATTTCCATCATGTGATCAGACTGTTCTTTACACTAAACATTACAAAACCCACATAAATTTATTAAAATCTGAAACTCTTAGTAATGATAAAATTATGTGTTACCTGTATTATAGCTCTAGTTATTTCGTTTGGATTGAGAGCCACTGAATGTTTTAAACATGACAATGCCAATTGTGCTGCTGCCTCAACAGTATTACGTTCATGGCTCCTAGACATTCTATCGGCTATATTTGCTATTTCGGTTGGTGTCAAATGACCATCCCATGTACCTAGTAAGAACAGTGTCGCTGGTGCACCTACTTCCATTGCATGATCAGCAATCCATGTAACTTGAGACGAATAATTGCGACTTCGCCAGTTGGGCGTAACACGGTTGAGAAGACCCAAAGAATACAAGGCTAATTGGAACGCACACATGTGTAGAGCACGATGTGGTTGAGTAGGTAATGGTGGTTGTGAAAATACTGTAGTTTGTATTGGTCCACCTACTTTGCTTAATATAGTTTTACCCAATTCAAATAAGTAGTGAGCATTTGCTTCAGAAGCTTGGTTTGGTTGACTGGGATATAAACGTTTGCTACTTTTATACCTAAAAATAGATATTAAAATTGAATATTGGAACACGTCATAACAATAGTATTAATCCATCATACAATTTAAAATTAATAATATAATACCTGTTATTATCTTTCCTATGAGAGGATAATCCTACATTACAACTACTAGACGTTTGAGGTGGTATGGGATTTAACGTCATAACAGCTATGTTTGTGTCTAACTCTCCAGGTACACTAGTGGTTGGATTGTGAGTTTGTAGTGCTACAAATTCAAACAAACAACAATTTTAATGGATGAACGTTATACTGATGATTGCAATAAATATATACTTACGTTGATTATGAATATTGCTGTTGGCGACATTCTTCATAGCTATTAATGGTAAATTTCTAGGATCCCTTATTTGGTACCAACAAGAGTCCATTGCTGATTGTAAAAATGGATGAACTTCTCTATCTAATAATTTGTCCATAGCCAAAGCCAAACGAGTAGGATTGTTCTTATAACGGATTAATATGTTTGTTGCCAAATCACCTCTAAAATTATTAATTTAATTTAGTCAAAACAATATATAATATGAATAATTAAAAATACTTGCATATACCTTTGTCTACGAATTCCTTCACATAGCAATGGATGTTCTGCTTCACTTATGTTGGCTTTCATACCTAAAGCGGCTACAGACGCTTCAAAACCTAAAGTTTCATCAGTGATTTTATCTTGCGTAAGTGACGGACACATCGCCAAACACTCAAAAATTAATGAAGCCAAATTCAATGGCAATAACGATTCACCGCGTGTTTTGTATTGACCTTCACGTAAAAGTTTTGCCCTATTTTGGAGAATGCTCACTTGCTCTTTACCTAATGGCAACATACGTTTTAAATGATTTAATATTTCCCCTTCTTGATGAGCCATTTTTACCTAAAAAAATTATTTTTATTGTTAATTTTACATAATATATTGTGTGGTATATGTACATACAATTAATTATTTAATATTAATATAAATTTTAGTTCAATAAATAGTTTAATGAGTAAGGCTCAGATTTATATGCACTAAAAATTATGAACAAATATGAATAATTGTAAATACCAAAAACAAATATATAATTTGTTACAGCAACGTTTATTTAATAATTGTGACTATCTAAAAGTATTTTAATCACACTTTCATAAAACATTGAGCTTAACTCTATTCCATTTAATTTTACAAACTTTCCGACAAAAAACAGTCAGTCGCACATCCCTCCTCATAAATTATAAATATTAGCCACATTCCCACGACTTGTGTACTTAGCTAAAGTCAGTTGCCCATAACTAGTGTACTTGTCGAGTACACCAATAATCAAATGGACAAGTAATTAGTGTATAGTGTTCCAACTAGAGGCATAATTAAAGATGCGATGAGGAGCTAATACATTCTACCAAAACTTTTTTTTACGTTAGACATTTTTATCAAAGAATAGGTAATGACTAATGACAATTCAAACTTACAATATTCTCAAATTTAAAAAAAGTTATGATTTTTATTACTATACAAATAAAATATTGTTTTTTTACAACAGAACAATATAGGATTACCAATAACAATGATTGGAGTACCGAAATCATAAGTCGTATACGCAAGGCAGAGAGGGCCTATTTTGCGTTACATAAATTTTTCAAATCAAAATTATTTTCCAGAAGGACTAAGATCAGATTGTACATGACCATAATAAGACCAATGGTTACCTATGGTTGTGAAATATGGCCCACTACCATACAGTTAGAAAAAAGGCTGCTAGTTTTTGAAAATAAAATATTGAGGAAGATTTGTGGTCCAGTGTTTGATAGTGAGCTAAATAATTGGCGTAGAAGAAAAAATACTGAACTAAGAGATATCACTGAAGTTCCACTATTAACAAGCCACATTAAGTGTCAAAGACTCAAATGGTTTGGTCATACCATGCGGAAAACAGAAACCACTAATACGAGAGCAGTGATGGAGTGGCAACCGACAGGGAAAAGACCAAGAGGGAGGCCTAGAAAGCGATGGATGGATGGAATAAGGAAGGACTTAGAAACATTGGAAGTGATAAATTGGGAAGATGGAGTTCAGGATCGTGATTATTGGAGAACGGTGACGGTGGCGGCCAAAATTCTTAAAGAATTGTAAAGCCAAGAGAAGAAGAAGAACAATATAGGCTGTAACTGGTCGGTATATATTATTATTACATAATATTATGTACATTATGTATGGTAACTCGGGACCATAAAGGAGACTTAAATCTCGGAGAAGTATGATTGCCAATTCAACAACAATTCAAGAACAACACGAAATACGAAAATAGAGAGAAGAGCTACTACAATCTGAAAAACCTGTCCCGCCTGCTGAGCATTTAATATGTGGAAGAAACCAACCATGGATTATATGGAAGACATTAAATAGGTTAAGAACTGGAGTAGCTAAAACAAAAGTGAACATGATGAAATGGGGATACCAGAAACAACCGGATGTACTATGCGAATGTGCCAAAAACCAATCAAATTTCCTCTTATTACAGTGCGCCCTAGCTCTGCCAGGATGCACGACCGACGACTTGCCTTTAGCCAACGAAAAAGCAGTATCAATTGCCACTCACTAGCTAAAACAAAATATCTAAACATTTATTTTATATTTTATATTTTAACCAACTTATTTTTAGATTACTTTATGTATTTATTAATGTAATAAAATTTAGTCCCCGCACCGGAAACGATAAGAAAAGGAATGTACATTATTTGTACAGTAGTCACTCGATAATTCTAAAAACTCCATAAATCGAACTAAACGTTGAGAACCTGAGAAAACCTCTATAATTAGAAAAAAAATACATGTATTCCAGTCTACTCGATAATTCGAAATGTCTGTCAGTGGGACACACTCCACAATTCTAATTGTTTTCCACGAACTTCTATAATTCAAATTTTCTTAAACGCGATTATATGTAAGTTCACATGTATATATATTCACATATAAAGATTATGTACAATCTATTTGACGTACTCGTAATGAAACTAATAACAAAGGTGGTTAAATATTATCGTAGTTTATAAATGTTATCGTACCTTAACTATACCTAATCTAAACATTCATATGTATGTATAGTAAATAAATTTCAAAATAAATGTAATATACACATACAATTTTTCACCTCTCTTTAATTTTAATTAATTTGTATTCCCTCGATTACTCGAAAACTTGTTAAATCGAAAACCTCAATAAATCAAATTTGAACTCAGTTCCCTGAATTTCGAAAGAGTGAACTACTGTATTAAGAAATTAATAAAATTATTGAACAAGAGGTACGATTGTTGGATGTAAAGGTGGGTAAACTTAAATAGAATATAGTATAGCATATGGTACGATTGATCAGTAAAATTATGCAAAACTGAGCCCTATTACTAATGACAAAGCTCACTTCTAAAGGTTTTGTGCTAGCAGGCAGTCTTGGCATCTCCAATCCATACAAACCAATTTTAAATGCATGTAAATAATATTCTTTCCTTTCTGCTAAAACAGAGCACAAAAAATAGCATTTTTGTAGAATTTCTGATGCCAATGTAGACAAGTGGTGACTGACCGGATTAATCTAAAATATAAATTAACAAATTATTGATTTATTAACACAATGAGAAAGATTGCTTTCAATTTTAATATCTTGAGTATTTACTTTTTTTCGTTTTCCTTTTATCATTGATGGTGGTATGTCGATTATAAAATTAGGTGGATTTTTTAAGAACTGGTCTACAAGCTTTACACAAAGTACACAAGCTTCATTTGTATGACCATAACCATATAATCCTTCTGCTCTTGCAAACATAGTTTCCCACTCTGCATCTAATTTTACCAATGGAGTATTAGGCGCAGTAGGTATTTTGGATGTAGATGGTATTTGATGATCAAGATCTTTAATTGATTTAACAACAAAATCTGGTGTTACTGGTGCTGATGCCAATTCTTTTGTTTTAAAAAGGTAAAGGAAATCGTATTCATCTATATCTGGTGGTGTGGTAGTCTGGGAAGAAGTAGACTTTTGTGCAGCTGTTCGATCGCCTTCATCGCTACTCTGGCTTTCAGATGATGTATTACATGTACTATTGATTTGATGAGGTGTGCTAGGTTGGGTACTAGAAGAGGAACTTGTAGATGCATTAAAGTCTAAAATCAAACAAAAATAAAAACATGTATTGGATATTTAAATTTAGAACCTAAAATAAAAATAATTACTTGTACAACTTGCCGATGCACTTAAACACTCAGCAGTTGAAAATTCCTGAGGACTAGTGGTATTACTGCTTGCGTTTTCATCATCCGGTGGAGGTAATGATATATTTCTTGGCATATGCACCCAGTAAACATTTGTCATTGCTCTATTCCTATATTATTGTAATTATTATTCTTTATATTTGTCACAAAATAAACTTATTAGTTTTAAACGTACTCAGTATTTGGCATATGATTGCGAATCATAGGCATGTTACGACGTGTGGGAAGGAAATCATATCGATTTGGCTTACCAAAGTGTAAATGTCGATTATTTTTTAAATCCAAGAAACATTCATCTAAGCATATTTGAGAAGAATTTCCCTAAAATAATTATAAAATATTAAAATAAATAATATTTATTGTTGTAAATACAGTTTGAAAAATAAAAAGTCTTTTAAAAACATCTATATAAAATGTATTAATGATATTTTAATTTGTTAAACTTACTCTTGCAGATGAACTGCCTTCATTCCAGTTTATATGGTCTCCCATAAAATGTGTAGCTGTTCCTGTTCGTTTAATGTGCACACAAGAACCATCATCACAACAGCAATTTGTCCCATAAGTTATTCCAGCTAATGGATAATCCACCCAGTCTAGGTCGCAAGCTTCACAAGCTGGTTTGAAACCCATAAAAATTTCCGTATCTTGGCGAAAATTATTTAATGATTTACTGTTTGACAAATTTCTGTGTTTCATCACCTACAATTTTAAGTAATTCAATTTATTAAATAATATTGTTAAATTATATGAATAATTACGTACTCTATTGAAAATTTTTTCTTGCCAGTCTTTAAATTTAGTTTTTAGTGAAGTTTTAAGATCAGGCGAAAGGCTTGGATTTAAAGCGGCCAAACGCCACAGAGTTACCATTTCATCACAAAGTAAAGCGCAAGCATGAGATGCTGTGTTTGTATTGCCAGCGGGGCCTGTATGCTTAGTTCCTCCACTTCCTCCGCCATGTAATGCTACTCTTGTGTTAAACCACCAAACCATGATCTATAAATAATAGTTTAACATTGTTTAGAAAAAACAAATAATAATAACAGTCAATATTCATCCCCACTTGATCACATGCAATAGCTTCTTCTGTCAGCACTTCTAACAGATGTAAAGCATTCTCATCATTTCTACGAAACATTTCTCTGACAATTGATAGTAAATTCCATAACCCTTCAGGTTCACGACCGCGTAATGGACGCAATAGATTTGCCCATTCAGCAGTAGCAGGTGGAACAGATTGTGATAAGATGTTTACATCGCTAAGAAATAAAACATAAGTTAGTCAATTTTGAAATTTATTAAAACAAAAAAAACCATAAAATGTATTATATTACCTAATAACTAAGGGTGAAGGAACACAAAATTTGATCAAACTTTTTTTAATATTGTTGTGCAATGTTTTTTCGTCTAAAAACCATGTCGTTTGTTCATTGACAGATGCACCTGCAGTTGGATCTGGTGCTCCACTCGTCTAAAATACAATAACAATCAGTAAGTGGTAAAACTTAGAATTTAGTATGCCATTTATGATTTATATTTCAAGTATCATATATCTTACAGAATTAATAGCAGTTGGTTGTGAAGACAACAGTGAATCCAGTAATCGTTGTGCGGCAGGTAATATCTGTTGAGGTAACTCACTTATCAGATACTGTGCAAATTTTTGTAATTGATCGCGTTCTAGTCGGGAAAGACTTTCACTAACAGGTGCTCTCAAACACACTTCATCAGACTAAATATCAAAAATAAATTGCATAAATAAAATATAATATTACACAAATATTATTGAAATTCACTACATCATGTAGTAATGTAGTATATATGATATTTATTTGTTTCGCTTTAAGTAATAATAAGTTTCTTACACAATATATTCTATGTAAACAGACAGCAACAACATGAGAACACCAATATGACATGGGTTCACAAGTGCAATTACATGTTGTTATTTTCTTTCGGTCAAATGTAATTGCCACATTGAACACATTGCGGCCGCCATGATGCACATTAGCGCTCAAATGAAATCCTATTTGTACAGAGTCTTTAATAGTGTTGGATGTGTACAAATTCTGACCACGTATAAATTCATCAGAGTTTGAGTTGGCTAGACAAGAATACAAGCGAATATCGTCTTCATTATCCGGAAAACTCCAAAAGGCAATGCGGAGCTGAAGTTCTTCTGGTACAGGTGGGTACTCTTGTTCAACAAGTTCATAAGGTATGAACAAAGCGACACATTTAGCGGCTAATTCAACCAATGATTTAACTACATTTCTAGGCTCTAGAAAATAAATAAAGTACATTTATAACTTATGATTGTCATTCGTTAGTAATAGAATTAAAAAACGGGGATTCTATTCTTAAATCTAATTAAAGAAAAAAATATGGGTATCTATCTGAAACCAGTGGCGTATTTAAGAATTTTTCTAGGGGGGAGAGGAAATATATAATAATAGGTACACCCATAAATACGTACATAATATACATTTTTTTAAATCCTCTAACTTGTTGAGGTTAGTGTGGCGAAATAAGAATTAACACAAATTCTATAGTACCTAATAGCATTTATTATAAATTCATAATATAAATTCATAACGCCAATCCCGTCTTTAATACGGTAAACAAAAAAAAATAGTTATAATACAAAATCCCGTTTTATATTTTTTTTTATGCTCAGTTCATTGATAACCTCATCTGGCATAATTATGGTATTGACCGGTGACATGCCAACACATTAGTATTACAATAGTTAAACTAATGTTACACTGCGGAATTCGACTAGTAAAATCAGCGAATTAAGCGTAACCGAGTTTTAAACTATGATTGTAAAACGGGCCCTAAGTCGGTTATAATAAACAAAGTATATAATAATAAAGTAATTATTACTTCTTAATTTATAGTTATTATTCAATATTAGATAGGAAAATTGATAAAATATTTACTTCTGTCATACTATTTATTAGGTAAGACTTAATACTTAATAAAAACTTGAAAAACATCGTTCAGGTGTAACAGTTGATAGGTACAGGCAAAGTACAAAATATTTGGATAAAACTCTTCATCACAAACAGGTGAAATCTACGATCCTCGCGGTAATTTTTGGGTAATTTACCGACTATTTATCGGGTTTATTATAAACACTCATGCATGAAAAATAATTCGCAGAAATTAAAAAATACAGTCCACCATCTACCATATACTATGTTTTTGTTGGCCAATAGTCACATATATGCCGCGAACGACTAGTGGCATATAGTATATCAGAAGGGTAAAATTACCACGGCTAGAACATTTAGAAAACAGACATACTTAAAGGTAATATCATATTGAGAAATAGAGTAAATAAGAAAACTTTACAAAATAAAGGTCAAGGGGGATCTATCCTCCCTCCGTAAATACGCCACTGTCTGAAACAATGATATAATAATTATGCAAGCATCTGATTTAAATATTTAATTATGCATCGTGTATTTCGTAGATGACAACACTATTATTAAATTCGGTGATATTTTATTAATACAAAATTTCCGTGTACATTTAATTTGGGATGTAGTAAAATGAATGAAAAAACAATTAAATATCACGATTATAGATAATAATAGATACTATTATTTTATATTTGTTTACTTAAATTGAATTTCCATTTAGTTAAAACAACTAAAACTATATAGAAATAATAAACGCTACACGAGATTGAGGCCATAGAAACAAGATTAAAATCATGATGAAGTATAATAGAGAATTGAATATTCACTATATTGTATACTGTGAGAGTTGAAAAATATAAACTATAAGGAAAAATGAGAATTTATTGTGTTACATTAAAAAATGTAATTATATAAATAACAACCAAACAATAATATTGATTACTTAAAGAGGGCGTCGTAAACATTAAAACACCCCCCCCCCACAAGTGTTTTGTTGTGTTGTTATCGTCTTACTGTAAGACTCTTACAAGTGTACAACATTGCACATTTGCATTCATCAGAACCAATTTTGTGTAATTATCAATATAAGAGTGAATTAACCTATTATCAAAGCTAAAAAAAGAACATTATGTACCTATGTTAAAATGGCATTTTAATTTTTAAGCGAGTTATAAGTAAAAAAATGTAAAATATTGCAATTTAAAATTGCTTTGAACTGGCTTAAAAATCCAAATATCGTAAAATACCCATGTACAAACACGGATAACATCGGTAAGTAACCATAAGTCCTTAAAGTTTGATAATAAATTAATAAGTAAGCTCACTCTAATATTGAAGCTAATAAAACAACATTGGTTCTGCTGAACACAAATTTGCTATGTAGTACACTAGTACATTGTAATACAAAGATAAAACGCATGCATCTTCTTAACTCTTAAGTAAAACTAATTTTGAAAAATAAAGATAGTCCATGATTTAGTTTTCAACTGGAAAAATATAATTGTTTTAAAACAATTAAAAGGGATAATTATTTTGTGTAATTAGGTTTGTCGATTCTTCTAATTTAAAAATGTTAATCAAGTTTTATAATGACGATAATATCTTTCACAAGTATCTCTTTGGCAAAACCAATAAAATTAATTTTCATCGATTAGTTGAACAGTTGGTACCTTTATTTTCTAACTATTTTAAAACAATGTCCCAGTAAAAAATGAAGTTTTTAATAATTTGAACGCACCGATGTCGTCAAGACATAATTTATCGATTTTTCAATACCTAACACTAAAAGTTAAAAATTAAAATCATGAATATGTAGGTATTATACCTACACAAAAAAAAACATCACTGAGGCATTATTTGTATTTGCATTAGAAAATGCAAATAATAAGAAGAGAGCAAATAAAATTAATTTGAATATCTTAATGTTACAGAATATAGATAGACTTAGCAGTGGTGACGACGCAGCTGACATTTTTTTATTATATATTAAATAATAACAAAAAAGAAAGAAGTGAAACACACACACACACACACACACACACACACACCATGTACGATATTTATTGATCCCCTCCACTAACTTTGCACCACGCCACCGCTGTTTCTATATAACCGATGTACAACGGGGCCAGCCGCCAGGTGACTATTTACAGAAATAAAGAGTGAGAGAGAGAACAAGCCCCTTTGCGACTCTGTCTCTGGAATTGTTCGGAAAACATTTAATTACCGGACGCCGTACTGGACGACACTTTTGTACGAAAATGATGACAGTCATAAGGACAGTTATCACTTATCACTATTGGGGTGTAAGTTATAACAGTTACTGTCCAGAAACTTTTTTTATAAAAATACGTACTTTGGTACATAATATTTTAAAAATACTTATAATTACGGATTTACACTATAGTATTAGTAGTAGGAACCCACTATTAGGTATACAAGTATATGGGTGCCCACATATTTATGAGCAATTTATCGTACTATACTCGTAGAAACCATACTATAAGCACTATAACATTCTTTTTTGCTTGGGCCACAACAAAGTAATTAAGATGCCCAGCGAGAGGAGATGGTTCAGAAAAGATAAAAATAAAACAATGTAAAATAAATGTATATAATTATTAATTATATAACATTGTATGATATTTTATTGTATAATGAGGAAAATATAATTTTGAATATAAAGTGTGATTTTTTTCTTGGATCACTAAGTAGCATGGCAAGTTGGATAAGTTGAGCTCATCGTTAAAACTTTTTATACCTCGGAGTGTATTCTTAAAAAAGGATAGTTAGATTTCAAGGAACGGCAACTAAAAAAGGTTAAAGATTAAACAGTAGTTAATTTTTACTTATCGGATAACATAATATATTAGGTATATTATAAGATTAAAAACATACCGTGCCGGTTCGAACCCGGCATTTTTTTCCGGGAAAGTCACGGTGTCCGGAGAGAAGTCCCCCACCCGGGCATGGGTTAGTAAATACCTACGGGTGTCCACTAAAAAATCTGCCAAAACCAAAGAACACGCGTGTTTACAAACCTACCATTTCTCCCTTACAAACAAACAAAAACAGCTTATGGTCATAGTTGCCGGGCTTCACGATCAATTAAAAAAAAAAAACACATATTATAATATAAACAATATACTACCCAATACCCATAGTGTTTATATTTACTTACTGGCTACTATATAGTTACTACGAATCATTCAGAGTATCTATAATGAAATCTATTAATAGGTTCCCTTCGAGGTTTCCTATTAAAAATAAATATTAATTAGGTAGTTTGTACGTTCAAACATTATTTTACTTTTATTTTTTTAATTTGAAATTGATAAATAATTTAAAAATAGTTTAACGTCGAGGTCGTGCGTACCAATGTAAAATTGTTTCGTTTGTAAATGTAATACAATTACCTACTTCCAATTCGGTATTTACTATAGATAGCGAAAAACTTCAATCCACATTTTCACCCAAGTGGCAAACAATAGACCAATAAGCGTGTTGCCAGTTCTAAGCAAATTATTTCAAAAGTCATACCTAAAAATATCTCAAGTCCCAAATTTTGTTTCAGAGCAAATTACCTCTCAGTCCATAAAATTCAAAACATTTTCAATAAAATAACCTCTTCGGCTCCTCGTTCAAAAACAAAAATTATTAGCCGGGTGGTGTATTTTTTTACGTTTCTCAAGCTTTTGACCGTGTACGATACCACCGACCAATTTTTTAAATTTAATTATGTTTCTTCTGTCTCCATTCTTAATTGTTTATCCAATCTTAGCACATTTCTTGTTCGTCAAGGAAATTCTTTCTCTTCTCGTTTCAAAATACAGTCAAGAGTACACGAATGATTTATTACCAGACTTCTATAACATTTTCACAGCAGATATTCTCAACTCCAAAAACACCTTAATAGCCACCTAAGCCGACGAGTGGCAACACAGCAATTCTTTCGTCAAATTATGACCCCACACTCACTAACATCCCAAAACAACCAAATAGATCTCGAAAAAATCTCAAACAAATTTATTTGTATTTTGGATTTCCTATATTATGTTCAATAGAATAATATTAAAAGAGATAAATGGTAACAGAAGTACACAGTTTTAAATATAATTATTTAAGTCAATACCTATATTATATCTATATAATATCAAAAGATTTATTTATAAGAAATCAAATGAAAAATTATAAAATTTTATTAAAATGTACATCACAACCCCTCATACACTTCCTTCCCATTGATAAATAAGACACTGGTGTCTTGAACGGTTGTTATTGAATAAAAATAAATAAGGAATTCCGCTTCAAAGTTTAAAGATTACTTCACTGGTAGGCCTCCCTCCCCATGTAATTTGTTTAGTTATTTTTATTATTGTGTAATACGAAAAAAAATTACGGTACTATATAAAAAAAAAATGATATCAAATTGACTCATTGTATTAAAAAAATAAGGTCCATAATATTTCTTTTATAATTTGTTACACTCTTTTCATTTTTTTTATTTTAATAATTATATTAATTACATAACATTTGAAATAGAATATATCAGTAAAAATAAACATTATCTAAATAAAAAACACTAATTTAATTTCGAAAATTGCTGAAAACATTTTATGAGTAGGTACCTAAGACCTAACTAACAACCACATCTAGTTATATAATATATTAATATAACTTAAACTTCATGTAGACAAAAATTGTGCACTATAAATATGAGATAGAAACCGGAAAATTCAGGTCAGTTCATAACATCTCCCATAAGGCCATAAATAATATGTCAACCCAACATCTCTAAATAAAACATTTGATCAAATAGTAACCTACAATCTACAATAGTACATTGATACTACATTTTTTCATTAAGATAGGTATTAAAGTATTATAATATGTGGTCATATAGATTATGAATTATCTTAATAATTGAATAATAATAGTCTGTGGGCTGGTTTTTTATACGGTAACGAAACGTAAGTGGACTGGTTTTTTTACGAGGACGAAACGTTCGTTTACCACAATGTTATAATATCAGGATTAACAATTTGAGAAAAAATATATTCCAGTAAGTGACAATAGTCAGGCTTTGAATCTATACAGCCAACAACAGTATTTCCCAATTCAATTTATTCTACGGCTCTCCTTCTAAATTTTCAAAAATCTCGAACCCCCTCCTTAAATTAGAGTTTAGGCGACTTTTTTTTTTGTTTTAATGATACAAAATAACATAATATTAAATTGTACATCTAATGGTGTATTTCTTTTTTTCATAATTTTAAAAATAAAATATTTATCAACTTAATAAATAATAATATTATTTTTAAATATTTGAATAGGTATTATTTTATAAACATTATAAATAATAATTACATATTATACCTACCTAAGTAAAATTAATTTATTGTTTTCAATTTAACTGATTGTAAAATGGGATAATTATTTTAACAACAAAATTCTGGTTATTTCATTATCACCCTCGTACACTATCTAAATTCGCCCCAGTTGGAAACCACTGGTCTACAATATCCATAGGTACATAAAATAAACATGGAAAGAAAATGTCTCTTTGGACTAAAATTTTTCATGGAGATAATGTCCTTTCACCAAAAATATAGTATCGTGGTCAAGATAGCAGGATCTCAAAACAATTGTATAACTCAATACCTACAACACAGAGCTATAGCCCCCCCCCCCCACTTGGCATGTTGCTTCCTAGATAACAAATACTCTTAAAAACATGTATTTTTCAGTAGTCTGGGGACATTCCCATTTTGAGAACTAAAAAAATCTTGCCATCAGGATGGAGTATACAGAATACGAGATCTTAACCTTAGCACCCCCCGTGAAAAAATATTGGATCCGCCACCCATTAACCATTCATAATAATATATTAATATGTAACTTATATACACTGCTTAACTTAAATTATGTCATGTAAGTCAAGTAATAACTAATCAATAAATAACTATAAATAATGAGATAATAATAATAGTGGGTATACATTATGAAACAAAATAATAGAAATTAACTACTTTTCATGTAATTTTAAACATAAATACCAAACCCAATATAATTTGAATTTAAGCAATTTAATAACTCAATACAGCATATTGAAATAAATTAGGTCATAATTGCAAATTGAAGTTGATTTATCTTATTATTAATACCTAGAACTATTTAAATAATTTTAAAATATCAACTGTTCTGTTTGCTTTGACTTACTATATTATATTATTTTAATTATTTTACACACAAATTTAGAATTTTTAAATAATAAATAGGTAGGCACAATTATTTGGATAATAAAAGAAAAACTGTAAATACTCAATAAAACTTGTAAAACTACATTTAAATTGCAAGTGTTATCAATGTGTGAACCAGAAGGCAGAAGCATGGAAAACAGTAACTAGGTCATTAATAGGTAGGACATTGGTACTAAAAAAGTGTACCTAATACTGAGCCTGATACACGTTTTCTCCTATACAAAAATAATAATCATCATCTAATTCTAAAATATCTAGTACATTATTAAATCATTTAATATTTATCACTGCTTTGTACCTAATAATAGCCAATATTTAATAATTACCTAATATTCGAACCATTTTTTTAAAGAAAATGTGGGATTTGCATTAATTATTAAAAATGAAATGATTTTTATTGTTAAGGTACAAATAGATAGTTTGCATTGCTTGAAACCGAGCTTGAAACATTATACTGGTACAAACTACATTCCTATACTTTTTAGTTATTTACGAGGTTATTTATTATTATAACTAGAACAAAACAATTAAAAATGAATTGGTCAATATTTGCTATCAAAAACTTGGAAAATAGCAATACCTACATTTTAAAATTATAAATAAATACCTAGATCATTTATAAACTTCAAAACTTAAGGTACAAATGTATTTTTCTCTACGCACTATGCAATATTTATTTAGGTACTTGCCGAATAGCCAAAGCTTTCGATTTGCAAAAACTTAAACCTATCATATGTAATAATAATAATATAATTATAGCTCATTTAATAGATTAGGTTTATCACGATTCTTTTATTTAAACTAGTAAATATATCTATTGGAAAATAGTACTTTTATAAAATCATAAGAAAAAAAATTGGAACCCCATTCTATTTTTTTGTGAAGGCAATCTAAAAAAATAGATATAAATTATATTGGGTCTCCCTAATTCGTCGGGACCAAACCTAAAAATGTTATATCATCCCTAATTAATATACTTGAAATCTTAAATACCTACCTATTCCTAAATTAAAAAACCTATTCACACTTTATAGCTGGTGAATTTCTCAGAAAATTGGATTACAATCTACCTATTCTAATTTTATGGGTTAAATTTTGTTTCTAAAATTTAGAGTACAAACAATAGGTAAATTGTACGTAGATGGGGTAACAATTTATATTTTTAAAATCAGATTTTTATATAATATAGGTAGGTATATAATATATATATAATATATATCACTCTGCATTTCACTTTTGAGCATGTACTTAGTTTGACCTTACCTAAATGTTTTGGTTATGAATTAAAAATGAAGGCTATATTTACGTAGGTAGCTCTAAGATAGAAAATTTGAAAAATAACTGAAAGGTATGGAATTTTAAATAGATATTTGGTTATCTACTAATCTGTATGCATTCATTGGAACTTACCAATTGGAATTTATTTACCTAACTAGGTAGTTCTCTATTAATAAATCAATACGAATTCAACTAGATATATAAAATAGGCTCGAAAGTATGTAAAATCATCAGAAATTAGTGGTCAAATACCTAATAAAAGAAATGACCAACCAAGTAGCATGCCCGTTTAAAACACGAAAGTATTTATTTTATAGTTTTACAGTACTAACCATCTTCGGTGTTCAGTTCGGTCGGTTTCCTCCATCCTCTCCAGTTTATGCAAGCAGACTCGGGTTCACTGCTCCACGTACACAGTGAATCCTCTTCGAACCGGTCCGAGTCCTCAAACGAGTAACGGTCGTTCTCGTGCCACAGAGCCAGGATGTTGTCGTCGATGAGGGGAGGTCGACCATCGTGATGGACGTTGCCGGAACGTCTGGGCAAAACTGGATGCGCCAGTTTGGATGGGTAGTGCGTACAGAGCTTTCAGAAGAAACACACCGAACACAAAGGGTACACACCGATTGTCCTATGTGGTAGACAGTTGTGCTGTGCGCCGTGGGAGACTGTTCGTAATGACAATAAGTGAGTATGAGAGAGTGTGTGTACGCGTGTATGTGTGTGTGTGTGTGTGTGTGTGTGTGTGCAGTGGGCCTATAATGCTAACGCATCGTAATTCGTGGTAGTAGCCTCTGTCGGTCAGGAGCGATGCGACAACCTTGAACCCTTGGAACAAGAGGTTTTTGACCCCGATCACCCTGTGACGACAGTCATGACGGCGGTGGCAGCGACGTCGACGAGCGGAGAGACTATACGTGCCGCGGCTGGCGCTGTCTGCTCTGGATGCCCTAGGACGACGAGTGTTGCTGTAGACGACGACACAAGACGATTATCACGAACGCGTCTTCGGATCCATTTCGTGTTTCGAACGTCCTTTGTTATCGGTCGGTGGAGTCGCAATGGGCAAGGTACACAGAGGGAAAAGACCTACTGTAGTACTGTACACCAAACAATAATAAAAAATAATGGATATCGGATATCTATGGAGGTCGGAGGTGGAACTGGCCAACACTGGTAGGGCTTTCTCTCTTCCCTAGTCAGACCACTACTACATTACAATACGCCGAGTCCATTGTTCCCGAAAGGTGCAACTGCGTGCAGTGTTGCCGACCGCCCGGTTATTTTAGTATTTATGGGGCTAAGCCTTAGCGCCATAAATCATTACGTTCTTCCCTCGCCTCGCTCGAGAAAACCTATCGTATATTATCCACTTTCCAGTCCCGTGGCCGCACTGGCCGCTGCCAAAGTGATTGAATGGACACTGACGGCTGCAAGCTGGAACGGAACCGTTGTCCAGTCGTCAGCTGTTGCAGTGCTGCTGCAACGGCGTCGTCTTCCGCTGGAACGTCGCGTACTCGCGTCGTCGTCCTCTTTGCGGCTGATAACGGTTATCTCGGTGGTGCCATTATCACACGACATACAATCTCAGTTAGGTTTGTTGTTCTAATCGCCAGAGTGGCCCGTCGCATCATAGCTGTGAAGATAGCTCCTTCCTAGTTAGCTCCTATACCACTGCTAAGAAAAAGGTTAATACCAGCTATATTAAGTTGCATTTACTAAATTTATTAGGGGCAACTAAAATTTAATTTAATTTTAATTATAAACAAAAGACAAGAAAAAGACAGTTATCAATTTATTACAATATGTATATTATATTATAGTGTTTTATGTCCATATTCATTTATTTATAAGTACAATACAATTTATAGTAATAAATAAATATGAACAATATAACATAATTATTAAAGTAAGTTAACAATACAATAGAAAAAAATAATAACTAAAAAATAGTAACAACAGATTGCAGTACTATTATTTATCAAAACATTTTAAGAGAAACTTAGGTGCTTGTTACTAATGTACATCATATGGTGAATGGGATTATTTCTATAATAGTTGGTGTTGTGGAATAGAACAACATAGTAAGAATTAGACCTAGTTAAATAAGAAGGTAATTTAAAATGAGAAGGAAGAGAGGGAGCATCCACACGTCTATCAATCAGCTTGTGCACAAATACCAAATTAGCTTCAACTCTTTTATCTGCTAGAGACAAGAATTTGAGTTTATTCATCACTGGCCTATAACCATGTGATGGATGTGGAATTGGCAAAATAAATGACGCCGAAGAATAAAAACGCCTATATTATAAATTAGTTAGATTGTGCAGTCAATATCATGCATGATGTTTTTGATTATTTGAAAATATTATTTAAAGTTACATTTATTATTTTAACTTATAAATACCATGTAAATGATAGTTACTTATAAATATTTCAAAATCAATCTTTCATTTCTTCCACAAACCATAGTGTCCAGAGATAAACCATTTCTTATACTTATTTAAATCATTAGTTTGGAAGGCCTAATTTTTTTTATAATTGTATTATTATAATTAATCTGTAATATTTTTTTTTAATAACACAAAAAACAATTTATTAAATACAATATTGTATGTATGTATATTTACAGACAAATTACCTGAAGATGGAATTATCACAACAAAAATCTCCAATTTTTCAAGTAATAAGTACATAATGTGGTTAAAATAATTATTTGTTTAGTTTTATGTTGTTTTATAATTTTATTGATGTATTATATTTATTGTAAAAATTACATACCTAAATAACCAAAAAAATTTTAAAATCATCTTTATACCACTTATGTAACTTGCAAATACATATTTATAATAAAAATATAATTGTTAATAAAATAAAGTGTACAAATATTTACATTAATTTGTTTACTTAAAAAACCAAAGCATGTAATGATATAATTCATTTTTATTTATTAATTCATCATAAGTAACATTGTGATTCAATGTTCAATGGGTTTATATGTTTAAAATATTTATCATTTAACATTTAATCAACACAATGTTAAATAAATATAAATACCTATTAACATATTCAACCCCCCCCCTGCCCCGGCCATAACTTACGTACACTACTGTTTAACATTATTTAGGTACATCATTATTTGCACATATTTTTGGTATATTTAAAATTATACCTTAACACTACCTATATAATATATTGTGGTTCACAATTTCAATTACTTATTTGTGCCAACAATATATTATTAATGCAAATTTCTAAATCCACCCATGAGGTATTGCATTTAGATTCGTTTCTTTTAAGATTTTTAAAGCAGTAAAAACTAAAAAGATCCCCTGTAGGCCTAAAAACCCGCATTTTTTCTTTTTTACACCTAAACTATATTACACACACATAATAATATGTATAGTAAACATTTTATATACAAACAAAACTGTTTGCAATTTCATTATTAATTACTACAACTATATTATAATAGTTTTCCATGACAAACTCATTTTATCAACAAACCATAATACCCAATTATTATTAGCTATTACACTGCTCATAGAGTAATACATCATAGACATATTCTTAAATAAAACTGAATATGAATGCCTTATATTTCCTCAAAATTAAATGAGTGGAATTATTATAAACGCTTGATTGAACTCTGTTATATAAGTTACTCAAAGTTGGACAAATCAATTTTTAATTAGTCTTACCAACAAAAGTTATACAAAAATAGTTTGAACTTTAAATATAAGTAAATTAAAAAATAATTACTGTAAAATTAATATAAGATAATATAGACAATTTTACTATTTTAGTTTCTGAGTGAAACGATGAATGTACCTATTGATTTTACAATGATGTGTGTTTTTTTTTTATTTTTTTTTTGTGTCTGTCATCACGTTTTAGGACAGTAAAAGTGCTTGGATTTTCTTAAACAGTAGCTTTTCTTATTTTCTTATTGAAAGTGAATCTAGTTGGTACTTTGAGGGGTCAAATTTCCCAGTAGTTTTCACAAGCGCCGGGAAAAACAACATAACAATTAAGGAAAAACGGGAATTTTTACTCAAAATCGGTTTTCCAAAAAATTGATTTTGGTTTTAGGTGTAACTCTAAAACAAATGAACTTATATACATGCAATTTTCACTGGTTGTTTACTTTTGCATTTTATATACCCGATAACATTTTCAAAATATTTTGATTTATTTTGAACTGTTTAGGGACATTTTCATTTTCCATTTTTATTAATTTTTTTTTTTTATGAATATCAATAAAAATTTATTTGTTGAGTAAAAATACTTGAAAATTTAATAGAAGGCTCCTAGTATATTCAATATTGTTTCAATGGCAGATGAAAAATATTAAAAATCCTTAGACACAGTTTTTTTTTATAAGCATTTAAAGTTCAAAAATTGACAAAATATGGAAAAATCACGAAAATTAGCAAATTATTTTGAGTTATTCGTAAAAATTTTTCTTTTGAAATCTAAGATTTTAAAATGTGATACAAGATTCCTTATAAGATTATCTAACAAGTATGCCCTAATTCAAATAACATGGGAAATAATGCGTTTTGACTTGAACATGATTTACCAAGTTTTGCATTGACATTAAATGTGGCAATATCACGCATTATGCACTGAACATCAGTTTTAAAATAAAATTTTATTGATATATTTAGAAAAAAAACTAAAAACAAATGGAAAATGAAAATGTCCCTAAACAGTTCAAAATAAATCAAAATATTTTGAAAATGTTATCGTGTATAGAAAATGCAAATATAAACAACCAGTGAAAATTTCATCTATATACGTTCATTTGTTTTATAGTTACACCAAAAACCAAAATCAATTTTTTGGAAAACCGATTTTGCGTAAAAATTCCCGTTTTTCTTTAATTTTTATGTTGGGTTTCCCGGCGCTTGTGAATACTACTAGGAAATTTTTACTTTTGACCCCCCCAAAGTACCAACTAGATTTTCCTATCAGAAAAGCTACTGTTGAAGAAAATCCAAGCACTTTTACTGTCCTAAAACGTGATGACAGACACAAAAAAAAATAAAAAATAAAAAAAAACACACATCATTGTAAAATCAATACATTCATCGTTTCACTCAGAATCTAAAAAAGTTGTAATCCATCGTGAAACTCAAAAATCCTTGCGTGATCACTTTTTTACAAAGAGAATTTTGGAAAATTCTTACTTATAGTGCACCCTTACATGATGATACGAAGATGCCTAGAAAATGTCAAGTGTCTAGTATTATAATAATATAATATTAAATATAGATCAAAAATAGTAAATTGTTGAGGGCTAAAATAATTGTTTATATTGAATAATACCTATTAATATAAATTATAATTGTATGCAAACATGGAGTCAAAATGGTTTTTGAACAGTGACTGACTAACTGATCAATGACTATGATTGAAGTCAATAAAACAATAAAATATAAAATTATTTAATAAAATATGTCCAGTTTGCGAAAATCTTTTCTAAGTACACAGCGTAGCCAATTCGCCCTTAAACTCATAAATATCTAATAGTTTTAATCGTATTATTTTTCTTGAGCTCAAGTCCGCCGAGTGCCCCCTTCGAAATATACAAATTTTGAATCTGCGTTGGTTACCCTTTCGATTATAAATGGTTTGACGAGTAGAATTTTGGGTGTTCATTTCGAAAAAGCCGTTCTAAGTACGCTGCACAGTCAAAATCCGGCAATATCGTAAAAATCATATAGTTGCAATCTTATTATTTTTCTGGAGCCCAAGTCCGCCGATTGCCCCCTTCAAAATATACAAATTTCGAATCTGCGTTGATTGCCCTTTCGATTAAAAATTATTTGACAAATAGCATTTTGGGTGTTAATTTCGAAAAATCTGTTTTAAGTATACCACGTGGCAGCTTTACCTGTATGTCATGAAAGTCGTATAATATGTATATACTTTTATTTTTCTAGAGGCCGCTTCTAAGTCCCCTGATTGCCCCATCCAAAAACTACAAATTTCAAATCTATGCTGAATGCTCTTTCGCCTTAAAATGGTCTGGAAAACATAAATTACCGTGTTCGTTTTGAAAAAGCCGTCCTATTAGACCAACTTCGCAGCCGCATGGCACGTAAATCCAAAAATCATATGGTTGATATCGTTTTATAATCCTGGAATTTAAGTCTACCGTGGCCTTCTTGGAAAACTACAGATTCCGAATTTTTATTTGATGCCCTCTCAATTAAATATAGTTCGGTGTACATACATTTTGTTTTTCATGCTGAGTCGTCCCTCCAAAATGCTCTTTATAGTAGAATCATCCTTGTGTCTACTAAATTATGTGGGGTGTTAAATTGGATTTGTTTTAACTTTTAATAACTAAGGAGGATTGTTATTTGTAATGTTCATTAACAGGGTAGTGAACAATTAATGATATATCCCCTTTTTATGTGTACTGGCAGTATTGGGACATACAATTGTATTCAAAAATATTTGTTATCAAGTTATTCCAAGAATAGGTACTAAATGTTATTTTTTAAAAGCTATTTGTAAAAGTTTGATAATTATTAATTTATGATCATTATGCGAGGTCTTTAACACATATAATATATATAATCTAGTTAATATAGTTAATATAGTTAATTATTCTAATTATGTTAAATTAGTTTTGAATAATATTATAGACCGTTGGTTAGGTTAATTGGGTTATTGTTATTGTTAGGGTTATTGTCGGATAATATAAATTTTTTCCTTAAAGCTGATTTGATTTGACTGTTTGAAATGCACCTGTAGAAGATCTTAATACTTTTTGTAATTATTGTAGGTTTAGCGTTTTCTATTCTCATTTTGGTACAATATTTTTCAATATTTTATTCATCTTGTTTTTATTGCACTCTATTGATGCCTAAATTTACATTATAAGATGTATATCACTTGCAGTTGATTTTTTTTTTGTTTTCATGAATACATTGTACTATGATATAATCGTATATATTTACTCAAATTAGATTTATTTACTCAAAATAGTAAAAACAATAACTGTTTATGAAATCCAATATTTGCAAAAAAAAAATTTAATTATTATCAATGTTTATGGAATTATAATTTATATTCATACTAGGTAGTTCAGAATTTTGTTTGTTTTATTAATTGCATTAATATAGTATGACATATCACTTATCTAGACACGCGGTAGCGTGTCAAGCCAAGTTCTAGCTAACAGAACTGGCGAGCAGCACCGTGTGTAATATTACACGAACCATTTGGAGCCACTTTTGACCCCCTCATAACTCAAAAACTATTCCACATAACCATGTCAAATTTGGCTCATATATTGAGACTAACGAGATACATATGTGCTCTAAATTTCATAAACACACTTCAAACCGTTATTTAGATATTAACGTCCGAAAATCGTCATTTTTATCACTGACTTACCTATAGATCAAAATTCTAACCCAGTTCCAGATGACCTAGAAAGTTCAAATTTGGCATACAGATAGGTAGTTAGGTAAATACAAATGAAAAAATCAGAAACTTGAAAATTTTTAATTTAAAATTTTTTAATTTTTAATTTTTAATTTTTTAATTTTTAAATTTTTAATCAATTGATTTTATTATAATTTTGCAATTATTTTATCTATTATGTTTAATTTTTCAATTTATTAATGAATTGCCTCTAATTTAATGTAATGTAATGTAATGTTGACTTAAATAACCTTTCCCGTATCGCCGCTCCAAAAATACGACTAGCCGAATATGTATCGGTATCGATATTGTCGACCCGCGCGCAGCGACATACTTTTTTTTCTATCTATGTATGTAATTAATATTATTTTTTTTAAATATTACAATTAAAATAATTAAATAATTATTCTTACAAATTATGAATTATCCACCCAACAGTAGAAACTACAGTCAATAAAATTATGATAATTAAAAATATACTCAAAAAGAGTTAAAATAATTGTATATTAATTTAATTTTACATATATTTTATACTCTGTATATACAACGGAAAATATTTTATAATAAATATTATTATTAATATTAGTAACTGAATTATATTATATAGTAATAAACTTTATTTATAGAATACGTCATGGCTAGGTTAGGTTAGGTTATAATAATTTACATACAAAAAGTAATGATATCCCACCAAAAACATATATGTAAAATGAGAGCCAAGTTCAATACTATAATATATGCCTTGGTTGTTGACTTCAACGACAAAAGAAGTGAGATCTAAATGGGTGCCAAGTTAGGATAATATATTGAAGCCTATAGGTCTGACTTGGCTATGAATTATATATTATAGCATTTGCAAGTTCTAAAGCTTTGAGTTCTTATTTTATTCATCGGAAAATCATCTTCACTCTTCCATTACTGTTTTAGTAGGTACTTATAATAATAATTCGTATATGAAAAGTAGCCAAGTCACACCTTAGGCTTCAATATATTATCCTAACTTGGCACCCATTTAGATCTCACTTCTTTTGTCGTTGAAGTCAACAACCAAGGCATATATTATAGTATTGAACTTGGCTCTCATTTTACATATATGTTTTTGGTGGGATTAATATTTAATAATATTATAATCTTAATAATTATAATAATTATCATTCATCTATCTTGAATTAGGTATATCTGAAAAATAAATATTTTTGTTAAGACTCCTAAGAAGATATGAATAGGCAATATAGTATACAGGAATACGGTTACCTACCTTATCAGAATTGATAACTGATAAGTGCTAAACGTCCGGGAGCTAACTTCACTGATATCGTCGCATCAGATTCTTACGACTTTGTAACTTCATCTCCATAGATTCGTGAGCTTGTGAATCGTGACTTGTGTAGCCACTAGCCCTTGACGGCTTGACTAACCTTTGACAGTATCGAACCCTTTCTTCAACAATAGCCATTCACCATGCAAAATTGGTTAGAATTCCAAGCGGTTGTCATGGCCGCTGGCAAAGGGTCCCGGATACCCGAGATGACGGCTACGAAACCAAAGTGTCTGTTGCCGGTCGGAAATAAGCCGATGATATACTATCCGCTTAAGCTTCTAGAGAACGCCGGGTTCAGAGGTGAGTAGATAGGTAGTGTTATAACATGTTGGTATTTGGTGCCGGACGCTTGTTTACATTGACTAAACCTACCCATATGTGAAAAGGATACTGTTTTATCATCACATATTATTAACATTATGTTAATTATTGACTTTATCACTTTAAGAGGACGCCACAACCGCATGTGTGAAAATTTATAGCAAGAACATTATCTGTGTTCGTACGTTGGTTTTGTACAATTATTCTGTTTTTAAATTATTTATAAGTATTTTTAATTTACGCTGTATTATATACCTACCCATAACTTGCTAAACAGTTAAAATATGAAAATAGATAATTACCATCAAGTTTCATAATAGGTTGATTCACTCTAATTTTTAAACTAACTTAGCTAAATGTGATCTGTTAAACGTAAATCTTCTATTGTTCTATGGTTATGCATTTGTATGATGGATACAACACATTTGGGCGTGGCGTCATCTTAAGAGTAACAATATAATAATTGTCACATTTTATTAAAAATCATAACCAATTTAAAAAAAATACTAGTTAAATCCAGATATAAAGGAAAATAATAATATAGGTACCTACTAATTCAATAATTTAAGATGATAAATTAATAAAAATTTGATGAGAAATCTATCTTTATCTTTGTACAGGTAGGTAGGTAGTCAATGATAAAATAATCTCTTTAATCTTATGTTTTTTTTCTAAAATGTCACATTATTGTTTTAGATACAAAAATAATAGTAGCAGATAACTATGCTAGTGATATACAAGAAGAAGTGGATCACCTTGGTTTTGAAATGTTCCAATTCCATCTGATGAAGATTGGGGTACAGCTGATTCTCTCCGACATATCTCTGATTATATCCTAGTAATTTATTATTAATAAGTAAATTAGTAAATATATGTACTAGGTACATTATATCAATTATTTACTAAATATTTTTGTTTATTTTTCAGACCGATGTCATCATTCTTAGTTGTGATTTAATAACTGATGTTGATTTACACCAAGTCTTAAATATCTACAGAAATAATAATGCGTCCTTAGTATCTTTGTATTTTTCACCATCGCAGGATGAACAATGTGTTTTTACTGTACCTGGCCTTAAATCAAAGAATAAGTTTGGTAAAGCCATATTTCATAATAATAATATGTATCTGGTGTCACTACCCAATAACTACATTACCCATGCCATTTTTACAACTCCTTGTATAATTATTAATTTATATTACATATTTCTTCAACGTTTTGATACTTTTCTCATATTATTAATCTTCCAATAGCCAACCTACAATTTAATTTAAACATTTCAAAATTAGGAAATGCGGAACATTATAATTAAATACTTTAAACTAAACTTAATATTATTATAATTAAGTATTAACAAACCATTTGATTGATGTTACATCAAAATATTTAGAAAACAATTGAAATAAAAATATTAAAAATAATAATACAACTTTGATTTTCAAAAATTAAATGGTTAAAAATGTAATAAATCAATAACAAGGAGAAATAATGCTATTAGACACAGTATTTACTGTATTTTTATTATTTTACATGTAATATGTTATCTGATTTTCAAATTAATATAAAATGTTATAGAAAAAGATATTATTGGATACGATTCAAAAACGTCTAGACTATTATTAATGGCTTCAGCTTCAGATTATGAAGAAACTATGCCAATCAGTAGTTCATTGCTAAATAAGTGTTCAAATTTGAAACTTTGCTCAAAATTATTAGATTCCCATATGTATATTATGAAACGTTGGCTAGTTAACTATCTTGTAAAAGATGTGTAAGTTAAATTATTTTTATTTATTTAATTATTTTACACTTATTATGTAGATATAATAACTAATTTTTATTGTTTATTATTTATTTTAGTAATATTTCAACCCTTAAAGGAGAGCTACTTCCATTTGTAGTGAAAAAACAACTATCAAAACATTGTAAAAACATTGAACCAAATGAAAAGTGTATTGAAGATGAAGAAGATGAAAAACCTGATATATTTAACATATCAAAAGAATCTGATATTGAAACTAAAATTCGTTCAATGTCTTGTTTTGGTAATACAACTAACTTTGAAGAGATGATTAAATGTTATGCTTGTGTGATTGATTCAAATATTGGAATACGCGCGAACACTTTGTATGATTATTGTAGAGTCAATAAAATTGTAAGTAATAAGCAAAAATAATTTTACTAACATGTTGTATAATTTTTCATTTGTTTGTAGATTCACCAGTTAAACATTCCTTTAGGGGAAGAAAAAGATAAAGTTTCACCTGAAGCTGAAATTTTATCAAATCAATTTGACAAGGAGACTTGTTTGTTGGCCTAATACCAAGATAATGGAGAAAACTTCCATTAAAAGTAGCACTATTGGTTCAAGATGTACAATTAATTCAAAAACTAGAATAACTGATTGTATTTTAATGAATGGTGTTACCATTGAAGAGAGGTAATTTATCCTCTCAACAATTTCAGATTGTGACCAAAAATCTCCAGTGGCAGATAGTTTGGTAGTTTTTATGTGCAGTGTTTACATAATATAAGATATAACTAGGGTCTTAGAGATTAATAATCCATTCTTACAATAAATATATATTATTATTTATTATTATTGTATCAAAGAACTCATCATATCATAATTTTGGAGATTTTACTTTTTATTTAGAGTATGTAGTACCGTTGACTCCATCTTACATGTGTGTCAATTTTTACGCTCAACAGATCGCATTTAGCTCTGTAAATTTAAAATTAAAATATAATAAAAATCCCTTAAGAAGATAATATTCTTAACTTTAAATTTTATAAGAGGTCAATCTAAGGTTTAAACTAACGGAGCTAACGTGATATGCTGAGCGTAAAATTTGGTATGTTACGCACTTGTATCTTTGCAACTTAATAATTTGATACAAAGATTTTACGTCTTGTATTGGAGACAACACATGTGGGTGCCACGTCATCTTAATAGTAATTTACAATTATTTAAAATATACATATTACATTAAATTAACATAAAATTTTACACTTGATTTCCAAATATATTACATTAACATATAATACTCCTAATACATTTATTTTATATCAATATAGTCCCTATTTAAATTACATTTTTGCTTTAAGTGACTGTTCGTAATATTCTGATATCATGTATACTATGTCTCATTTATCTCTTACATAATGGATTTTATTTTAGTTTTGTCAGATTATACTCCTTGCCAATTTGATTGTCATTAGCTTTTGTTTCCAACGATCATCTGCTAAACTGTTCCATCTTAATCTCATAAAACACAAGCTAGGGAGCAGTTGATGAAGTCCTCGCAGGACTGTAGTATTCAGTTCTCGTTAGCCATGCACATTGCAACCCCCAAGTCAGGCTTTAACGAGACAGAATATTCATTATATAATAATTACAACTCATTACAATCGTATAACAATATGACTAATTTGTTTTCTCTCTCTGACCCATGTGCAACATAACAAATTTTACTTTCACAATAATGATGATAACCATAATAATTACTAAAACGAGAGTAAAATACCTCTTATGACATTTAAAGGTAAGTTATTATCTAGGGCATCTCATAGACGTTAAATTATATTTTAATTTTAACCATTGAGTATTTTAAAATTGTTTATATGTCTTGAAATACTCATAACTTGCTATAAAATTAAAATATAATAAAAAGCCCATGAGATGCCCTGGATAATAATCTTACCTTTAAATTTTATAAGAGGTATTTCACTCTAGTTTAAGAAATTGTTATGATTATATTATTATAATCGTTATTGTGAATGTAAAATTTGCTATGTTACACATGGACCAGAAATAAAAAGCTAATAGTGCAATGACATTCTCTTAAGAAAAAAATAAACATTTATGTTATAAAAATTTAAATTTTGAAAAATTTTGGAAATTTCAGATGTGTACTTCAAAATTGTATAGTATGTCATGATGCTGTAATCAGTGCTGGCTGTGAACTTAAAGACTGTTTGATAAGCGGTAGTTTTAAGGTCCCATCTGGAGGTAACTTAATTTACTCAATATATAATAAATAATAATAATTTATAATTGTATACTACCTACTTAACCTTTCATATAATAAGAACTACTCATTCCATCCAAGTTTAACCGCTTAATGATCATAATATTGCTATGGGCCAGTTGTATCATTTATGATTAAAGTTAATCAAAGTTTAATCGGCCGAATTTGCCTGTTTAAATATCTGTTATCAGCTGATTCAGCTTAATCATAGTTTAACCGTAGACGGTACAACTGGCCCTAAGTTTATCATATTGGACATAATATATGCATGTTTTTTTAGAGTGTCTTACCCAATGCTTTCCAAGCTACATATTATTATGTAATGTGTTTCTAAAAATCTATGTTGTAATCACAACATTATTATCGGATTTTATGTTTTTTGACGTTTTTAAGACATTTTTGGTCTATTTCTCCTATCATATCTAAAAAAATTGACTTCATTGTAATATTAGCATAGTACCTACTACCTAATTTTAATCATTTTCATTTTAAACTATATAACATCAGATAATTTAGTTTTAAATTAGACAAGGCTGAAATTTATCTTTATGTCACATGAACTAAATAGTCAATTTAACCGCATACAACTTTAATTGAAGGCTTACAGTAAAAAACAGTAATACAGTGAAATACAAAGTTAATTTTTACTCTGTTTTTAAATTTATAAACGTTCCCTTATAATTTTACATGTTAAATGCAATTTTAGATTCTGAGTGGAACAATGAATGTATTGATTTTACAATGATGTGTGTTTTTTTTTCTATTTATTTTTTAATTTTCTTGTGTGTGTACATGATAAGTACTCTAAATAATGCTTCGATTTTCAACTTCAGTATCTTGTTCGATGGGAAAGTGAATATTGTTGGTCCATTGGGGAGGTAAAATTTAAAATTCAGAGTAAGTATCAAAAGCGCCAAGCTTCACAAAAGAAAAATTAAGGAAAAATGGGAATATTTACACAAAATTGACTTTAGTAACTTTAAAACAAATGACTGTAGATACATTAAATTTTAACTGGTTGTTTATATTTGCATTTTGTATACATTTTGCATTTTCAAAGTATTTTGATTTGTTTTGAACTGTTTAAGATTATTTTGAGTTTCCAATTTTATTAGTTTTTTTTACTATGAATTTCAATAAAGCTTTATTTGTTCAGTAAAAAACCTTGAAAATTTAATACAAGGCTCCTACAATATTGTTACAATGACATTTGAAAAATATTAAAATTCCATAGTCACAGTTTTTTTTTATAACCATTTAAAGTTCAAAAATTGACAAAAATTAGCAAATTATTTTAAGTTAAGAATTCTTAAAAATTGTTCTTTTTAAATCTAAGATTTTAAAATGTATTACAAGCTTCCTCAAGAGATTATCTACCTCTATCCAAAAAAAAATGTCTATAAAAAAGTCAAATTAAATTTTTATATGCGTTTGAAATTCAAATTTTTACAACATTGGATATTCACTCGAATTCTCATGTAGCTATTTTCTTTAATTCATTGTAATTCAAAAATGAATAACTGTAGATACATGAAAGTTCACTGAATGTTTATTTTCTCAATTCTTATAATTGATAACATTTTCAAAATATTTTGACTTGTTTTAAGCTGTTTACGGACAATTTCATATTTAAATTTTATTTTCTATGAATATCAATAAAGTTTTATCTGTTGGGGCAAAAAAGGGTATATACAAGGTTTCTGATATGTTATTAGTTATTACAATAGCAGTTGAAAAATATAAAAATACATGGGTACAATTTTTTTTATAAGCATTTAAAGATCAAATTTAAAATTGAATAATTATTTTGTAGTTAAAAATTTATAAAATGTTCAACTATTATATCTAAGAATTGAAAATTTAAAACAAGATTCCACGTAAGTAGTTAATTCTGTTACCAACAAATCTAAATAATACATAGACACAGTTTATTTTTATAGTCATTTTAAGTTCAAATTTAGACAAAATTACATATTAAAAAACTCTAGAATAACTATTTTAGTTATTTTGTTTTTATTGTATAATCTTATTGGTGAATACTTGAAACTTCTAAAGTATACTATTATATATCTATGATAGTATCACAGTTTGTTGTTGATGTATAACGCGCTATAAGTACAAAGTACCTAATGGTTATTCAGATATGATTAATTTGGAATTTACTATAGGTACCTTTTATAGGTAAATTTTTTTTTAATACCATAGATCAGTATATAATATGTCTAATACCTAGACTGACATACCGTTTCCGCTCAGAATCGTTTTTCTTATACAATGATATTATATCATTGAATTCAAATTTAATACTATCCATTATACAGTGACCCACTTGTATCCTACTGTACAGTAGAGCGACTTCCGCTTGCCCACCTTTTTGTTATTTTAAGGGCATTTAAATCCAAGTCCTAGTAATATCTGTTCAAAGATGCTTGATATTTATTAGTTATTCTCAATTGTTATTATTCATGAATTATTAATTGTTATTATTTATCTATTCAACTAAAAATAAATTGTTTAGTTTTAAAAATAATTTACTATTATTATTTTGTTTTAGAAAAACATTATAATGAAGTACTCACGGCTATGGACAGGCTGATGGAAATTTGAAAATATATGGAGTAAATAATTGTGAAACAATTTGAAATGTTAACACCGAACCCATTTATACATGTACTGTGTAGTGTTTGTAAGACGGAGACAACTCTTATGGATTTGATATCCTCTTTAATGTATATTTTATGATATTGTTGTATGATATACATGTTTCTTTGCACAATATAAATACGTTTTGTAAACATTATACATATTTATTATATTATCTACTATCTAGGATTTGTAATAAAAATAATAGAAATATTATAAAATTAAAAGATATCTTTAAATGTCTGATAAAAATGCTCAGTATTAATTGTGTATAAATATAAAATGGTTCATATTACTTACCTATATGGCTATATTATTATGTTAATCTCAATTTTAATCAAATTATACATAAAAATATTCTGCTGTATCAAAGCTTACATAAAAAAACTGAAGGTACATACAATAAATCATTCTCGTTTTTCAAAAAAATAATATTATATGTCCTACTATAATCATTTACAATGTTATGAACCAGATTCTAAAATAATATTACTTACATCATTGGTTCACTTTTATGAAATGAATGAATACATGATATCTACTTAAAAACAATTTGATATGCAAAACTGCAAAAGTATAATTTTAATGCTACAAAAAACTAATCAATTTGTTTCATAACAGATATAATCTCAGACTAAAGTAGGTAATGCTAATTCAGTAAGACACCTTTAAGCTATCTTTAGTAATATATAGGTACACTTAAATAAACTGTACTTGTCTTATGAGCTTGGGTTTAAATTAATCCATTACATGTTACATACATTTGATTAACCCTTATCTACTCTCATACGTTCATTTGCAAAAAATTTTGGTACCTAACATATTCATCTATTATTTTTTTGCCACAGTAAAATAGCAAAAGTGCTACTTGCATTCCATGCAATTAGACAGACTTGTTACAGTTGTACACATGTTTACTGTTCAGTCCATAGTTGTTTATTTGTTTGTTCACTTAAAAATAACTGATTGTGTACTTCATCACCTCGTCTTTGAGTTGGTCAATGTAAAGATTAAATTTTAATTAAATTATAAAACGGTGTATAAAATATGATACAAATCTTATAATATAATATTACTATTAGAAATATGGTAGGCTGAACTAACTTTTAACAAAAACTTCACATAAATTTAGTTAGTTTTGTTTTTATTGTATAATCTTATTGGTGAATACTTGAAACTTCTAAAGTATACTATTATATATCTATGATAGTATCACAGTTTGTTGTTGATGTATAACGCGCTATAAGTACAAAGTACCTAATGGTTATTCAGATATGATTAATTTGGAATTTACTATAGGTACCTTTTATAGGTAAATTTTTTTTTAATACCATAGATCAGTATATAATTTTATAGGTCTAATACCTTTTAAATGACATCACCGTTTCCGCTAGAGAATCGTTTTTCTTATTTAATGATATTATATCATTGAATTCAAATTTAATACTATCCATTATACAGTGACCCACTTGTATCCTACTGTACAGTAGAGCGACTTCCGCTTGCCCACCTTTTTGTTATTTTAAGGGCATTTAAATCCAAGTCCTAGTAATATCTGTTCAAAGATGCTTGATATTTATTAGTTATTCTCAATTGTTATTATTCATGAATTATTAATTGTTATTATTTATCTATTCAACTAAAAATAAATTGTTTAGTTTTAAAAATAATTTACTATTATTATTTTGTTTTAGAAAAACATTATAATGAAGTACTCACGGCTATGGACAGGCTGATGGAAATTTGAAAATATATGGAGTAAATAATTGTGAAACAATTTGAAATGTTAACACCGAACCCATTTATACATGTACTGTGTAGTGTTTGTAAGACGGAGACAACTCTTATGGATTTGATATCCTCTTTAATGTATATTTTATGATATTGTTGTATGATATACATGTTTCTTTGCACAATATAAATACGTTTTGTAAACATTATACATATTTATTATATTATCTACTATCTAGGATTTGTAATAAAAATAATAGAAATATTATAAAATTAAAAGATATCTTTAAATGTCTGATAAAAATGCTCAGTATTAATTGTGTATAAATATAAAATGGTTCATATTACTTACCTATATGGCTATATTATTATGTTAATCTCAATTTTAATCAAATTATACATAAAAATATTCTGCTGTATCAAAGCTTACATAAAAAAACTGAAGGTACATACAATAAATCATTCTCGTTTTTCCAAAAAATAATATTATATGTCCTACTATAATCATTTACAATGTTATGAACCAAATTCTAAAATAATATTACTTACATCATTGGTTCACTTTTATGAAATGAATGAATACATGATATCTACTTAAAAACAATTTGATATGCAAAACTGCAAAAGTATAATTTTAATGCTACAAAAAACTAATCAATTTGTTTCATAACAGATATAATCTCAGACTAAAGTAGGTAATGCTAATTCAGTAAGACACCTTTAAGCTATCTTTAGTATATATAGGTTACACTTAATAACTGTACTTGTTCTTATGAGCCTTGGGTTTAAATTTAATCCCATTACATTTTACATACAGTTTATTACCCATTATCTACTCTCATACTGTCATTTGCAAAAATTTTGGTACCTAACATATTCATCTATTATTTTTTTGCCACAGTAAAATAGCAAAAGTGCTACTTGCATTCCATGCAATTAGACAAGACTTGTACAGTTGTACAAATGTTTACTGTTCAGTCCATAGTTGTTTATTTGTTTGTTCACTTAAAAATAACTGATTGTGTACTTCATCACCTCATCTTTGAGTTGGTCAATGTAAAGATTAAATTTTAATTAAATTATAAAGCGGTGTATAAAATAAGATACAAATCTTATAATATAATATTACTATTAGAAATATGGTAGGCTGAACTAACTTTTAACAAAAACTTCACATAAATTTAGTTATGTAAGTATATTATGATAATTTTATTTTGTTATAATAAAATATAATCATCCGTAATTAGATTACAGATGTATCATGTATATGATCCAACTCAATTCTCAATTTCACATGCAGATAAAAAATAAACTCATATTCAGTACCCATGAAATGTGAATATTTTAGTTTTTTTATAGCTGGTGTCTAGATAATTATATCATTATTTTAAAATGAGATCATTATTTTTGTAGAGAATGTATTGTACTTTTTGTTTTGATACATATATTTTAGTACATAAACTTAATTAGATAACGATACATTTATGTTAAATGTGTTCTTAAGAGTTAAGACATCTTGCAATTAAAACACTTATTGTGTTTGAGCAACTATCTAGATACTATAATTTGATTAAATTTAATGTAATTATGTTGTTTATGCATTAAATTATTGTAGATATCTACATTTACTTTTCTATTGTATGTAATATTCAAATGTGATTTAGAATTTTAATCATTTTAAATTTGACACGTAGGTAGATTACGTTGCTAAGTTAGTAAAATATTTTGGTTTGATGCATTTCATGCTATAATGTTAGCTAGTTATATATAAAAATAATAGGCACATTTAAGATTTGACTATGTGTGTATAAGATCAATATGGACTCATTTTACAAATAGTCAATAGATTAAATACAACGAGTGCCTAAGTGGTAGCAGTAATAACATAAGAATTTCCAGTGATACAAGAGATCTTGTATTAAGTTTTCAAGCTTTAACACTGCATAAAAATCTTGTACTAGGTACAAGATGTGGAAGGAAACAGAACGACGTATATTGGGGGAAGGTACTTTAAAACTAAGTTGAGATATTTATTATAGGTATACTATATACATAGGCAAATATTGTGTAAAATATTAAGGGGGGCTCAAATATTTTGTAGCATACAGATCCCTACACCCCTATTCATAGACGCAAATTGGGGGAGCTTGCCCTAAGCTCCCCTCCCCCAAACTTAGCCATAGCCCTCCAAAAACCTAGGACATACAATTTTAATAAGCTATATTGCAATGGTCTGCTTGCCTTTAATATATTCAAGCCCCCCCCCAAGTCTAAAGTTTAAATTGCGCCTATGCCCCTATCAAACTAACTGTTACAGTGTTACATGTATGTTACACAAACATATTTTATTGTCTATATAGAATGTAGTATAATAAGTCAATAAGTGTAAGTTTCTCGTTATCATAATATTTTTAATAGCTATAGCTTTATATACCTATATATGAAAATAAAATTACAATTTTTATGTTAATTTTATTAATCTAGGTATTACACTTTTTGATGATTGTGTATAAAATATAGGGTAGAATGAATATTTAATGAGGAAAACTTGAGATGAAAAAAGCGAGTAAGTGAAATAAGTTGCTCTGCTGTACAGTAGGTTACAAGTAGATGGTGTTCAAATTTGAATTCAATCGTGTTATATCATTATCTATGTACGAAAACCGATTCTGATCGGAGACCTATAACGGCTACCTATCGTATTAATTTTTCAAGCTTTTTGACCCAACAAATATAAATTTATTTACATTAATAGGGAAAAAAAACCAAAAAATTGGATATTAAAAATGTCCGTTTACTGTTCAAAAGTCAAAATATTTTAGATTCTGAGGGGAGCGATAATTGTATTGATTTTTCAATGATGTTTTTTATTTTTCTGTTTGTAGTCACCTTTTAGGACAGAAAAAATACTTAGATTTTCTTCAAAAGTATCTTTTCTGATAGGAAAGTGAATCTAGTTGGTGAAAATTTAAATTTCCCAGTAGTTTTCAACAGCGCCCCGAAGAACAAAAAAAAATGAAGAAAACCTTGAATTTTTACTCAAAATCGATTTTGGTTTTTGGTGTAACTCCAAAACGAATGAACGTATATAGTGATGACATATCCGCACCAGTGGCGTAATTTGGTCATGTTTGTGAGGGGGGGATTGAAACAGTTCCCCCTCACAAAATAAAATAAAATTTGGTTTACATCATAAAAACCCCTCGATTCAACCATTGTGATCTGTAATCTGTATAATGTAAGTACCTGTAGGTAAATGATACATGATATTGTATAAATGCATGCATAGGTACATGAAAATAAATAATTACGAACTATATTTAATAAAGTTTTAAAATATAATTTTTGGTGTAGATTCGTGTAATAATCTGAATTTTACGTAGGTAAACCTCAAATACTCAAAAAGTCAAAATTGCAAACTTCTTAAGGTTGTAACCTTGGAACTATAAGTCCGACCGACAAATTCTGATTATACCGTCGTGCTCAACTCGTTAAATATACCTATAGATTTCCGAATGAAATTCCTAAAAATTAAGTTGAACTGCATTATTTTAATATATTTGACATTTGTGCAATATTTCTATAGTGAATAGTGATTAGTGTTTATTATTACGATGTAATATTATCTATTATAGCCAATAGCCATCACAGGGGATTTGGGTTTTTATTTGTTGATTTTATAAAATATACTATAATAATATACATATTAGTATCAATAAATAATATTTATTATAGTCTTGTAAAGTAGGTATTCGAATAAAAGTATTTGAATACATTTTTTGTAGGTATTCGAATACTATTTTAAATACATTTTTTAAAAAGTATTCAAATACGTATTCTGAATACTTTTATTTGTATTTTTTATTCATTGAACAAATACTTTTTTCCGATCCAGAAAAATAGTTTTAAATTTGTGACAAGACATATTATAAATCATGAACATTCATTTTATTATTTGAACGAAGTATAGACTCATGAATCATGATAAGATTATTTTTATAAACACCAATGTATTCAGTGTTGTATCCTGTATGGCCCGTATCGGACGTATCATATGTGGTCAAAATGTATAAATATTTTATGATTACGATGTATTTTTAAATGTTAGTTACCAACCATTCAAAAACTAACAAAAACTAGTTGTGAAAAAAAGTATTCTAATAGTTAGTATTCGAATAATTTTTAAAGTATTCGAATAGGTATGTATTCTGAATATATTTTTTAACAACTATTCGAATACGTATTCTGATTTCTGAATACCTTAATTCTCATTTATTCGAATATGTATTCTGAATACAAAATAAAAGTATTCTTTACAAGACTGGACTCGTCAGTTTAAAAAAAAGTCATGTGAGCCGGAGGAGATACGACACCCAAATCCCCCCCTTCCCTCGACCCTCGTAATTACACCACTGATCTCCGCACGAGTTCGATGTAGGTACCTGGTAAATACACACTGCATAGGTAATATATCTACAAACATCGTGACATAAAAATTTAAGTACCATACTACCATAGTACCATGTACTGATGTACCATGTACTCTACACACACCAATATATATACATATATAATAACTAGACATCATACATATATAGTTTTATGTCTGTGGTTACAACTTACAGATTAGATGTCCACAACCCATTTGTACTCATAGATTAATATGTTAATACCTAGGTACTGTAATCTTATCATAATATAATCAAATGATATACGACTACATCATTTTTACCTTGCACACCTTTCACTAGTTTTACTTGCGCGAGTACTTACAATGCCATAATGAGGGAAATAACTTAACTGCCTATCAGCTACTTATTGTTCCATCGGGAAAGTTAAAAATGTGTGCAGCACAAGACACAAAATCCTACGCACGCTTGTGGTCTATTGTTCACCCAATGCCACCATGCCGGCCATGCTCCCCCTATAGATGTCAATAACTACCTATAAATAACAATTTCTTTCAGACATCTGTAGAGAAATGTTCATCTATATAGTTTTTATAAATATTATAATCACGGCCTACACTATTTAGTATTGGATACATGTTTTTCCCTCTGTTTAGGTCTAAGTGTGTAAATATAGTTAAAAGTAGAAGTCTTAGATCAAAAACATATTGCCCCCCTCCCCCTAGAAGAAGATCAAATCCGCTACTACTGCACCATGGTAGTCGACCGACCGACATTTATGCGAGCAGAATCCGAATCCTTCATTGAAATAACTAGGTATATTGCTTCCCCGATGTTGTGGTAATGTGGCGCATAAACCATAAAGTGTCAAACTAGCGCGGGTGGGTGTTAGAGGATTACTCGTCATGACGGGATTGCAATCCTAAATTTCGTACGAAACTTCCTCATCCATGTCGCGGAAACCATAATATAAAGTAATATGCATTAAATATTGGCACACGAAAAACATACACCTTAGGTACCTATTTAATTTTGATAATTAGAGCGTTATATAAACAATAGGCACAAGTCATTAAAATTATATACCTAGGCGCTCATTTGTTACACATTCGTATCCGCAGGATTAGCTAAAAATCGTCGGGTCTATTTATATGCCTATACACTTATGGTTTTAAGATTTAAGTTAATAACTACTGTATTATAAATTGGAAAATTAGAATGGAGATTTCATGAGCACACAGGTAGGTATATAGTTACTATTATTTATTATAAAAAGGATTGGTTTTCTTTACATTTTGAAAATATTCATTGACATAATCAAGGTCGTAACTGAAAACTTATTTCGGGAAGGAGGGGAACATTATTTTTAATATAAACAATAAACACTCATCTTTTTTATGTTCAAAATATAAATTTCTTGATTATCGTTATTACTGCTTTGACAAAAACTCAAAACATAAAATTATCCTCAATATATAGGTAATACCTATTCAACCCATTCAATAAATATTATTCAGTTCTACAAATATGATTCCACTTTAAAAAAAAATCGGGTAGAGGTCCGATCCCCAGTTATGGCCATGGTCATAATTCATGATTTATATTAAGTATACCTACTTTAAATAAATATATAGTAGGTTGTAACTTGTAGGTATATCTATATAATATATAAATATTTTACAGATTACCGGCGATTTGTATTCTTTCATAATGCATTCAATCAAATTCTGATTTTTGTTATTTTTCAGTACCTTTGTATTATAGTGCATACATTTAGGTTGATGCATCAACATTTAAATCGAAATTTAAACTAGTAGATACTGTTATTAAACTTTAGTTACCTATGTTACCTACTAAGGATAATATTCCTATTAGTGTTAGTATTAATACCTAATGAGTAATGACTGATAAGTAATAACTAGGTAATAATTAATAAGTCATAAATCATAATGGTTTTTCATAAACCATTATTTTAATATACTGTTTATATTATTTAATTAGTATATTATATCAGTGGCGTGCTCAGTTTTTTCGTATGGGGGGGGGGGGGGGGGAATGAACAAATACTACATTTTTTTTTTTTTTTGAGTAAACCGAAATTACTATAAATTAAGCATAAAAAAAAATTCATTGGGGGGCTATCACACCCCCACGGTGAGCACGCCCCTGTATTATATTATTACTATTTACTTATACGAGATATTTTAGCCTAGTCACTATAGTATACTATTATATTATACTCAGTAATTTCCGCACTACCTTTATGTAAAATAATATTATATTGTACATTTGTACCAATAGTATGTTAATATTATATTTAGGTACTAAAAAATTTCAAAAACCAAAATTTGAATTAATTATTAATTAGGTAGAGAAAAAAAATTAGAGTTGGGTATAAAATAATATACATAGAATATAGATATACCTTCACTATTCATACAACCAGCTGGTGAATCATCCATATACTAGTGTACTACTACATATTTTATTCGTTAAAGAAAAAAATTAATTTAATAACTCAAAATTATAAAATTATAATATAATATAATTATATTTATCTACAATTTATAAATGCCGTATACCTACTATGGCCTATATATGATAATATTGTAGCCTAGCCTGCAGTAGGTATTGTAATTTATAATTATTTTGATGTAAGTACAGCATACATGGTACATGTACCTACCACATATATTCAAAATACATTAGGTAGGTATATTGTGTATATAGGTAAAATAATGCAAATATGCAATTATGTAATTTAGGTACCTAGGTATACATAATACATGGTTAAATTTAAAACTCATATTTACACATAATGGAAACCTTGAAATATTGTAAAAAAAAATAAGACTAATGAATTTGTCCTTCCAGCATAAATGTATACTTAAAAGTAAAACGATACACTTAGGTAATTTTTAGTTTAAAAAATACAACATAAAACTTAAGTGCAGTCATCACAAGAACATTATTTTGTGTTTATGCGTGAACACTTGACTTTTAAAGTGTCTCATTTACTATTTTAAAGAAATTATAATGAGTATGACGAAAACATTAACTATTAAGCTTTAGCTTGGACAAAACACCAATGTACCATTATGTACCTATGTAAAGTTGCAGAGCATGTTTGTGTCAACTTAGAGTAATATATAATATAAAGCTCAAAAATTACCTTATTATAACTATAGTCTATAAGTCATTACAAATTAAAGTAAGTATTGGTAACTATTAAGTATATTATATTTACCTTTAAAGGTTTAAATAGCTCATAAATTCTGATAAATAAATTATTCATTATTTTTTTAGTAAAGTTGTATAATTTATTTGTATTGTTCAATTTTCAGTATTATTTATTATTTTAATTTTTAACCAAGCTATAGACTATAGAGTATAATATAGACAATTATTACAAATTATAATGTGAGAAGTAAACATTGTTTATTTATCATTCTGAACAATGAAGTTGGGAACTATGTTATATTATTATTATTTTACTGCTGTAAGAGACAATAACAATACCTAGGTACCATTCATAATGTTAAACCTAAAAACATTTATAAAATTATAAGTAGTCAGTAAAAGTACCTATGGGCCATGACCTTATACGAGGTAGATAGGTTTATTTTTTAGTAATTATATAGTAATTTATTAGTAATTACATATAGTACATACTATACATAGTGATAAGTAAGTAATAACTAATACGTTATCTTATGAACTTATGGGTACAATTATAAATTTATAACATATTGGTAAATATATGGATTGGAAAATAATTGTGTAATTTATTGGTATAAGAATAATGTTTAGTGCATAGGTCCTATAACATGTGGACAATTATATATATAGCCATAAAGGTAAATAATTATAACTTTATTCTATAGAATAGGTATACACCTATTATTTATTTGAGATTCATAAATATAATTACAATGTATCAAATCTGATATTTTTAAAATCAAACTATCAAATAAGTACCATTGATTAAATATACTGTGTAATAATACCTATCGATATATTTTCTGATGTCTGGAAAACAATTTCAACTCGCTTCACGTTTATTGGGTTTGTAATTTGTACAAATTATAATATTACTAAAGGTGTGTCGGTGACCGTAAGTTGTGAAAAAAAAAATTTTCAATATTAATCCCCATTCATTTTTCTTTATTACTTAATCTAAAACATAATAACTAATCCAAGACATTTAGACATTTTTTTTAACCAGACGATTCAGGCAAACCGTTGAATAGAAACGATGGTTGGAAATCTGCAGGGAATGTCCATTGCCAGCTCTTAAAAATACTGCACGAAGGACGACGAGATGACATTTTGCGGCGGACTGTCGGCCCAGGACGCCTGGCGGCCACCAAGCCACTCCTCAAGGTTTCTCGTCGGGCCGCCATGACGGCGTGAGGTGCACTACAACAGTACAACGCTCGGCCTAATACCACGGTTTAGTCGGCAGTACTCTCATTACTATGGCATGCAGCAGTGGCAGGATCAGCAAGCGGCAAGCAGAAATCAGCCTTTGCCGGAGGACCACAACCACGGAAATGGTATGTGCAGGAACCGGCAAGTGTGTTCGTTCTGCGGGCGGGGGCGATTCGGACTAGAACGTTTGCGGCTGATGATCGAGGTGTGGGCGGGTGCGTGACAGGAGGAGGAGGAACTTTTGGATGTGATGGTGAAACTCATCGATGCTTGACGGTGACTGCTGCAATTCCGAGAAGCGTGACACGGGTCAAGAATTCCGGTGAGCATATCATTGGAAGCTAGCCGGTCAATCGTAGGTATGCTGAAATTACAATTTTACACAATATTATTAACAATTTTGATTTTTTCACGTTTTTAGGGTTCCGTACGGTAAAACGGGACCCTATTACTAAGGCTCCGCTGTCCGTCTGTCCGTCTGTCACCAGGCTGTACCTCATGGACCATACAAGTTAGACATTTGAAATTTTCACAGATTATGTATTTATGTTGCCACTATAACAACAAATACTAAAAATCCTAGAATATATAATATAATAGAAGTGTTGTTGCCAACATGTTTATATATGATGGTACGGAACCCTACGTGCGAGAGTCCGACTCGCATTTGGCTGGTTTTTTTGTTGACATATTGTTATATACTTATATGGTCTATTTAGTCTATATAATAATAGTTGTAACACTCAGCACTCTTAGTTCATAAATACTGTATATTATGCTTATAATTTACTTAATATATGTTAATATGTTGTTTTTTAGTAGGTATATAATATTTGATTTGTAAAATACGTTTTTAGTTTAACCACATATATATAAGCTATAAGCATCTAAGTAAGTAACACATACGATACTTTAACTTTTAAGTCCCTAACCCTAAATTAAGTAATATAATACAAAGTGATTATTAAGTATTATTGTTAATTTATCATCATCGCTTTAAATTGTTTTATCCAGAACTTAAATTTATACTTACCTACCTTATTAAATTAATTATACTATAATACTATATTATAAACTATATATACTTAACTATAATAATACTCACTGTAAAAAAATAATATTTTTTAATGGATTAATAACTACTATTTATCTATTAGGTACCTACATACTAAACAAAAATAGAAGTTTCAATCACCGTATATAATCATGAAAGGCCATTAACAATGTTGATATAAGTGAATCATTATAAAAATAAATAAGAATTTGCTAAGTGATTTTTTTAATAAACTCATTACAGACATACCTATTGTACATTACTATAATTTGACATGCGAAAATCGTATTAAAAACCTGAATAAAGTTTGCAAAGTTTCGAAAGCAATATAACTAATAACTTTTATAAGGTTTAGGTATATATTGTATATTATAAGTTTATATATATCATATATTGTGACGATAGTTGAGAATTTATTAGGTGTACTATACGAACATACTAAATCTTATTCTGAATTTTGACCTTTACGTAGGTAATGTTGTATCTATAGGTACTTATAAACATGTATATAATAATTATAATAGTATACAAACAAATATAATATTATATAGAATAAATAAAATAATTTATGTAAACGTATTATTGTGTTTACATTGGTCAATTTTGTATTGATAGAATTAATAATATTTATTATGTCATATTGTCATAAGTACCTACCTATCTATAGTACTTTCATACAAAATTAAGTTTTTTTTCTATACGTATATAGGTATGGTATATAACCTAAGTAATTGGTTATTTCAAATAATATAAAGTGCACTGCTTTGTAGTTTTGTACATCGTGATAAATTATATAAATTATAACTGATAATAAATTATGGATAAAAACATATATAATTAACTATGTAACATCAAAAATAATTATTGAAAGATTAAAAAAAAAAAATTGGGGTCAATCCTCTAAACTTGGGAAAAGGACGCATGTTCCTCCAATAATGTGATGCGATGATGCTAAGATGCCACTTTTCCAAGTACCTTTCAAACCAATCAAACCGCAAGATTATAAAGCAGTTAGCGAATACCAGGCCAGCGTCAAGTGCTTCGAGACCTTGGCCAAAGCAGAATTTCGACAGGCACACAAGAGCTTACCGAAAATACAACCGATGCGATGGGGACCTGTGACGATGAGCCAACATGAGTTACATTATCAAGACTAACGAACAACACCGTTGACCGTTTCATAACCCCACATGCCCTTTTCGTGTTATCGTATTTTTCACACCATCGTGACTTGATGTTTTGAACCTATACGGATCGTGTCACCGGAATGCAGCCACTTCCCCATTGTATTATTATTTATTAATTATTATACACAAACAATCATTATTTTCCTTAACTATTGTATACCTTTGTAAATGTGACTCACCAATAATTAGTATCGGAGGAACCATCATCCAAAGCCCATGATGTCATGCTCCCATGCGCCATGCTCTGGACCGATTTGACTTCATTATAAGATTTAATAGGGAATAACGCTATGTGTTACATGGTACCAAATTATGTTCAATATAGTTGTTTCAAACATAATATACATTATTAAAATATGAAATACCATGCTTTAAACATTCTATTTTGGAATAAAGGTTTTTTTTAAATATTTTAGATTATTACACTGTATAAGGTCGAAACTCGATGATCGATGTTATATACTTATAATCTTATATACATATATACAAGTAAAAACAAGTTAATTTCTAATTTATATAAACTGTGAAAACAGCAACAGAATTTCAAAATGTATATATTTTACATCTCTGTATCAAGTAATAATAGTGAACATAAATCGTAATAATAAATTATATATATTAATATATCATATTAAACATTGTTGGTAATTAGAGCGAATAAAAGCACATATAAACCAATGTATGACCAATATATAGGTACATTTCCTATACACCATACAGACACCACACCGCTCAGAATCGTTTTTCTTATATAATGATATTATATCATTGAATTAAAATTTAATACCATCCATTATATTATACAGTGACCCACTTGTAACCTACTGTACAGCAGAGCACCTTTTTTGTTATTCAGTTGTATTCGGAAATCGTTAAGTTTACACAAATAATAGATATTTTGGTAGAAGACAGGTTAGTGTTTTAAGTCATTCGGTGTCTATATAATAAAGACCGGGTCAGTGGACGCTAATTTTTCTTCTAAACAGTAATTGTAAATAGTAAATACCAACGTATTTCGCGAAATAAATAATATTATTTTTATCGACTTATCGTACGCCGTCCTATCCGCCGCCGCAGCGAGAGTCAGCGCTGCCAACTGCGCTCGTCCGTCGGCGGTCCGAGACATTTTATCTGGCCGGGCCGTGTTGACACTGGAACTGCACTGCCCCCACCACTCACCAGACGGTCGGGGCCCGCAGCTCCACCAGCAGACGTGCAGTGCCCGTGAACGTTGCGTGCGTGTGCGCGGTCCGTCTGTGGTTGGTGTGCATTAATCACAAAACGATATTGTTATCAGAACGATATGGTAGTGCAAAGTTCGACCGTCTCGTCGCGGGTATCTTCATCGTCGTGAAAATAAAAAAAATATTCGAAAGATAAAACCGACGCAAACCTCAGCGCGTGTGGTCCGGTCGATCTGAGTCCGTCGTCCGCAGTTGTAATAAAAATATGTTCCTTCCGTCGTAATATTATTATTATTATTTTTATTATTATATTACATCGTAATCGTCCGAAAACCGATCGCGGCCGTCTGGTGTCGAGTGCAGCTCTCGTGTTTAGAGTGTAGAGTTGGTGTGCGTACCTCTGTTGGGTGTAAAATAGTAAATTAATAATATAAATTCGCGAGTGCAGTGCCCGTGATACAGTGTCGAAATCCGCCGTCGTCGTCGGTAGTTGCTCAATAATTTCGTTTTGCTAATGTCGTTATGTTTTATCGTCGTTGTTGTTCTTATTATTGTTATTCGTGTTATAGTTGTGACGAGGTGAAACGATACGTGTTAGGTGTCCGAAAATCATAATCGTACCGCCGGTAACATAGGTCCAGGTCTAACCTGTTTAACATATTATTATTAGGTATTATATTTTATTCGTGCCTCCGAATTCTTATAATAAATATGACCACTCTCTGCCTACTGGATATTGGAGTTGTGCCTCCGAAGTCGCAGAGGTGGCAATCGTAAACAAGGTGTATCCGTCGGTTTTCGCAAATGACACTGCAAACGCACTGGACAGCACCGACTACTCGACTGGTGCGAAAAAGGTAACTTTTTTATTTCACTTAGTTAATTCCATCCACCCGCGCTTTCCCCCTATCGGGTCCGATGAGTAGTTAATTTATTTTCGGAACGATTTGTCTTTCCCGCTGGTTTTCCCGAGGGATGACCCGGAGGATTATCGTGTAAAATACAGACGGTGATAAGGAAACTGATACCGAACATCAGCTAATAGGTAGTACTTAAGTGTCGTAATCATCCCAGCAGTAGGTGTCATGAGCAGGTCGAGTCGGTAGTTGTATACGCGTTAGTAACAGTTTTGTTTTAGACCTGAGTAGACGGGTTTTCGACTATACCTCGGTGTAGGAATCTACTACCCATAATATAATAGTACCACTATCGTAGTATCATGATCTGAGACTGATTACGATATTGTTAGACAGTTTCCCAAATTGTCAAATAATTGTCTTCTCTTTTTGTGAAAGCCATATTATACGACGTGTGCGTAGGTACCTATCATTCAATGATTGTTATTATTTGTAATGTTATTGCATTCTGATTTATCGCGAATTTCATACCAACTCTACCGTCGTTTGACATTGGGCGTAATATCTGAACAAAACTAATGGTTATAATTTTTGATAATAATAATAGTAAAAAAATTTGGAACTGCCACAGATAACTGGGCCAAGGATATGTTTATATATAGGTGATAATTGATAACACTCAGTATTAGGTATTTCAGTATTTGGCTACACAATACGTACCTACCGTCTATTACTTTTCAGCTAAAACATGTGATTTTTGTTTTTTATTTTATGGTATAAATTTATTATATCATTGATATCCGTCGAGATTTTGGTTGTCGTTGTGTAGGGTCCTAATGCACTATTTAATTATCAGCACTCATTGCGTGATCAATGGCTTATTACATTACATTTTAATCGCTAATATCGATAGGCACGACAGCAAGGAAAACATTAAAATATAATATTATTTATTTCTATATAGGTAATCAGTAATCACACATGTCATTAATATTTGCCGTACTCAGTCTGTTAGGTCCGAGGTTACGTCTGTGTTTGATGCGTTGAGAGGAATGCGTGAAATATAACCCTTGGGGGCTAAACGCGCTTGTTTGGTTTATTCTGTGGGTGGTTACGACTATATGACTATATTCTATTATGTATGTTTGAAAACCAATTTACGTATATTATGTTTGAGGTTTTTTTTAAAGAAATAATAAGTAATATACCTTGTAATATATCTTTTCATGAGGGCATTTGTGATTAGTGCATTCAAAGCGATACAGGACCTCGTACGGGACACCCTATTGTTACCATAGCAAACTTAGAAATCTTCATAACAATAATTTACATACTTATTATATTTATGTTTGTATACCTACAACAGCTGTATATCGTATATGTAATTAATTTACTAGTTAGTAGTCAATATGAAATAATCATGTTTGTTTCACTGTGTGTAAAAATGAATTTTAAGTATATTTTGCTATTTAAGAAGCAAGATAAAATTAGTTAGATAAATTATTGAATACATGAATTAGGTATACCAACCTTCATTTTTTTGTCTCAATAAAAAAATAACAGTTGCCTACCTACAAAATCAATATTAAAAATATTGCAATTAAGAATAATACTACCTACTGATTTATTTAATATTTGCAAGTTTAAAATTGTATAGCGATATTTTAAATGAAATTAATATTAGGTATATAACTATAAAATAAAATATAATATAATAAACCATTAAATTAATATAAGTACTAAATAGAAGTCTTATAAAAAGTAGTAATAAGTGTGTATTGAAAAAAAATTAAACAATACCTATTACCTATGTTTTTTAAATTTTATTTTAATAAATGTATGGATATTTTATATAAGTACAACTTATAACCCGTTATAACCCTAGTAGTGTCGCCAGTGGTTTTATAAAATTAAGTTAGTTTTCTATGAGTGAGTTTTTTTTCATATATATATTATATAAGTGAAAAAGAATATATTTTATAACTAAGTTTATGAGTTTATAACTATTAAACCATTTTTTTTTGTAAATGTCACTTATGCTTATTTATAAGTTGTATCTAATAAATTTTAATAGATTGTGTAAATCAAATAAAGGAAATAAAACTACTAAATTTGGGTTTTTTATGAGAAAAACGATGAAAAACTTGTACTACAAGACGTAAGTACGACAAATTATTTATTATAAATCATTTTTATATAGGTATTATGATAATTTATCATGATAAATAAACTGCACCTCAAAAACCTTAGTGTAATTATTAAAATTTCGATTTACGAAAAAACCTTTTTTTTCAACAACAGTACACACTGGTGTTGATTATAAAAAAAAATATTGTGTCGTCTCATACTTCACGAATTCTATTGTCAATAATTTTAATTATTGATGTATTTCGAGATATATGTAGTATGCACTAAACACTTATATAATATTTCGCCTTTCAAAGTTCAGACTGATTGTCATTACTCGTTGAGCATTATTATAATAATTCTACAGCCAAATTGGTTTTATCATAGTAAAAACTAATAAGTATCGTTACATATTATTATACTATTTGGATAAGACCGCAGAATAAAATGATAATATATGATAATTGATAACACATAACCCCATACTCGATAACTGTACAGGCACCCTTTTAAAATTACATTCGTCTGATAATACTAAATATTATAATAATATATTAATTATATCAAAATCGTGTATTATATATACTACTTATAATTTACACTAAATGTATATTCATACTATATTGCGAGCTATATTGTAATATTATTATTATTTGTTTGTTGTATCGTGTATAAATTTGATACCTGTAAATTGCAATATGATAAGTAGGTTTTGGATATTGGACTCTTAGTTGTGGTCTGTTCATATCGCAGAAAATAAACATAATTTTAACGGTATCAGAACCGTATTATAATAATATGGTCACGTTTTGTTTAATTTTTTTCTCGTACGTTTCATTCCCTGTGCCTTGTACAAATTCAATTGTTATTACTTCTCAAAACCAATAAAAACACATTGTTTCAAAAACGAATTGGTCGGTCCATCTAGCCATGCATCAGCTATAGGTATGTTGTGTAGTAGGACAATAAATTACAACGGTTAATTTCGATTTCCTCATGCGTATTGACGTATTGTGCCTATAATACATCGAACCAAACTAACTGGACGTTGTGTCTGAACTATCTACAATGCAGTGTATTACTATTGATATTTTTGTTGGTCGATCGGAAATGTTTTTTTATTATTATTATATTGGGTTTACCTATAAACATAACATTTATCTCTGTGCATTTATGACTTTATATGTTATTTAACTCGTTCATAGTGTTATATAGTATATACTAGGTATACTAGGTCTCGGGTTAGGTAGATTACTTACATTGTATTGTTTGAGTATGATTCACAATTTTAGAATTATTCCCTTTTTGAGTTGGTCAAAAATAGTATGTTCCTACACCAAAAAAAGTTGATTTCTTTGCTACAAGCCTATGAAGGCCATGCTAGTAATAATGTAATCGGTTTCCGGTCGCACTTGCGTGTGACTCATAAAATCGTGATTACAATTGTATTTAAATGAATGGTCGTCTCGTGCGATTATTACCACCATACGCGTCCATACGGGTTGTTTAACTAGGACTGCCGCAGTGCCGCCTTGTCCAGCACCGACTATGTAATGCTCTACTATATTATAGTTTTTTTCCAACGTGCTGGTTCTCGTTGATATGGTATACATTTATATTGTATCCAATATAATAGCCAATAGGTAGGTATACAATTTATGATTTAATGACGCAATTGTTGCAATGAACACGTCAAGTACATACTTATGTCCTCACCCCCGTGTGCAATAAAATAAAAACGGGGAAATTATGGATTTTGTAAATATGTTGATAGAAAAAAGATGGAAAAAAAATATTATTATTAATTTTTTATTTTATAATTGTGTATGGTTCTGTATGCAGCGGAATTTCGTTTAAAGTTACTAGGTATGTGTAAAATGTATAGTATATATACGTATACCTTTGTCTGAACGTGTTGGTATTAACTTATGATTCGACTATGATACTAAAATTATTTATGTATATTATATACATAAAATATGCATGCTCAATATTCCATTTTGATGTAACAATGCGAGTATATACTCATTAGTTTTAGTCTGTTTCACTTCAAGAGCATAATATGCTGGACTATTAAAACGGAAGTCATGAAAGTTTTATGATTTCCAGTCGACAGAATGCACACACTCAAGTCTTTAGTGTTTACCTGATTGTTAATATCCTTCTTTGAAATGTTAGACGAAAGCCGATGTAAAACAGAAACGTTTCATATTAATATAAATTCTCTGTACCACAGATACAGTTTTAACCCTTGAGAGCGATGAAAATCTTATGGGGTATTTCTATAACATCTGGAATTCGTTACTCGAATGGGTCGCAGTCCTTTTATTTATACATTTTTTTATACCTTATGTTATAATACAACTTACAAGTCACAATGTATAAATATTTATATCTATATTTATCTTAACGCGTAAAATGTATTAATTTAATAAAATAATTATATTGATTAGGATAAAATAGGTACTTAATATCAGCTGTGACGTATTTATTTGAACAATTATTTTGATCGGATATATGAACTGTAAGTGGAAGTTTCGTTTTCTAGATATGTTTGCCAATAATTCTAATAACAAATTGATGCCAAATTGCTCTAGACTTTAAAAAAATTGACATTGGCTTTGGTGTCGTACTAACTTAGGTTTACTTTCATCGGGCTACATCTAATTATAGTAATTATATTTTCTAATATTAATGTATATATAAGTGGCTAGTGTATAGAATATACTAATGGTTAATACGCTATTGAAAAATGGTTTTACAATAATAAATTATAGTTTAGACTAGGGTGTAGAACTCCATTCAGTGAAAACTGTGAGCAGAAAACTAATATTATATTATGTTATATTGTTTAGTGAACATAATAATATTAGGTATAGATATGTATTTATAAATAAATATATATGTAAATAAATATGTATTAATATGTATATGGTGCAATGTAATAAAAATATTTTTGGGACCTAAGGATCAATATTATAAGTAGTCATCGACTCTTAAACCATTGTACGTAATATTTTAATCTTAGTTAACATATAACTTATAAATATATCATTTATAATATATATACATTTAAAATATATCATTTTATATCAAATGCTAAAAACTTAAACTCGTTTACTATAATAATATAGTGTCCTCCAAGTCTTTCATACCTAGTTTATTATTTGGCTACGATCCACTCCGCTAATTGTGTTGGATTTTATCTGGATTTTTGTGTGTCGTGTGACCTACTGATAAAATGATAGTTATACCTACTTTAGCAATACAATGTAATGTCATTCTATTATAATTATTATTTTTCAATAATTTGATTCTGTGTTTCGATTTTTAAATTTCTATCTATTAAATATGAGTACTTTTAAGTATGTAAAATATTAAATTTAAATTTTCCTCTGTACCTACTTGGTTTATGCTATATTTTCGAAACACTAGTGTCAATAATATTTCACCCCAGGTTTCATCTTGATATTTATGTATCAAGATAATTTTTAATCATGTCATACCTACCTACCTATTTCTATAGGTATCTTTAATCTAATTACATTTACTTATTTAGATTAGAAAGAAATTTTACAATAAACATACACATGCATGCTGTTGTTGTAAATCTAATTTAGAATTTAATGTGTTTGAGTAATTTTGCTTTGTTACCGTGGTTGGACTTGGACATTGTAATATTTCATGATATACTTAAATAACAAAAAAAAATTCAAATTTAACTACTTTTTGTTCATCCTTTAGGCATTACTAAATTACATGGATCACATGTAGCTTATAAATAATACTTGACCTACATTTTCTAAATGTTATGAAGTATTATGTTATAATATTCGTTTCCCTCAAAATTTATTGTTGAAAAATAAATCTGTTACATTTATTACTAACAGTTTTATTATACTCCTGCAAAATATTTTGGTTGCCGACTTAATTTTATTGCCTGTTATAAATTACTGTTCATTACATTCCCTTAAACCACTTCAATACCCAAATATTTTCGTTTTACCACTATAAAAAGTTTATAGGTATTTTCATCCTCACTTATATTTCTGATTGTTATACGTTTTTAAAATTACAGATTTAATTTCGACATCCCACTGTTTGTGTATAGGAAATAGATACTCATAAATTATGTTATTAGTCAGTATACGAGTATATTTAATGCCGTTATTGGTGTATGTTTGATGAGTTTAAGTACCTACCCAACTTAATTTACTTGGCAACAATTCTAATACTCGTATACCTATTTATGCATGTCCATTTCCACATATTTATTAAGCTGTATTTGCATTGCATAAAATTATGAGTAATATTAATCGTTTTTCTACCTACCTATAGAAAATATAACAAAAATATCGTTTTTAAATATTTTAAATCGATGTAATTTAAACTTATACAATTGGAATTCATAATGTTTATGAAAGTTTCATTTAATTTTTAACTATATTATAATAGTTATATGTATAATGTATGTCTATACTTTTAATTACAAGAAAAATGCATTAATGATACGAATATTAACGCTTATCAGTTATCATTAATGCATTGGTATACCTATTTTATTTTATTTTTAATTTCGAATTGCTTATATCAGAGGTATCTATTATATTATGTACTTATTAGTTATTCATACTTAGGGAAAACTAAGGGGAGGGGGAAGTACGTTAGGTCGCAAATTTTCTATCACCTATGCTGGACATTTTTTATACGGACGCAACTTTCTTACTGATTATAATTTCGTACAAGTACCTATAGTATATGCACGATGCACCGCAGGAACTACTTTTGTTGACATTGAGAATTTCTTAGGCATTACACAATACAATTTATGTAAAATTAAGTAGATACCATTATGTATGTAATATACTTTGTGAATGAACCAAATAATGTAGCCAGGTAAATTAATTTAATTATCATGTTGATTTTTGTATAATATACCCTCGAATATACCCATATGCATTCTCAGCTAAAATTATTATAAACCGTATAAGTAGGTACGTAGTGTTCATTTTACTTTTTAAAAAGTTTTTACCAACGAGATAATTATCAAATTAGTCGTGCTCTCTTGTGTTTGGCCATAAGCAATCTAATTGTCCGTTAATACTATTGTAATACTAATTTTACTATATGGTCGTCTTAACGGTTATTCATTCAATGGTACATTAGACCGTATAAAATATGATATAAGTTAAAAATGTACATTCTTATTTTAAATTTGTTTGTTCAATGTGATGTGTGTATACATATTATATAGACACATAACCCACAGGGTGAATCAAATAATAAGCTTTTAACAATTGAAAATGCGGAGTAGGTAGGTAATTTTATTTATTAAAGATAGACCAGTGGAAATTTTTGAATGTGAAAACTATATTATAGATAGTATACATTTTCAGACGGTGTTGGGTTTTGTTGCTTACGATATTACGTAACTGTTATATTATTATAAATTATAATTATAATGTAGGTAATAATAATATAATATACTCACTATCAGGGCCGGCCGTAGGTTTTTTGCCGCCCTAGGCAAATCTGATTTAAGCTGCCCTATGCAATAGTTATTTTTTTGGAGAGGAGTGTATTGATAAAATAAGGACATTCATTTTTATCTATGAACCCTTGTTTAATTAAAAAAAAATAAAATGTTTTGACTGACCTAAGTTTTCTTTACAAAATATAAAATAATAATAATAAAATTAAAATAAATGTTGGGTATAAAATAGAACAAGTAATATTTTTGACCATTGTTATACATTCATTATCGTTATCATAGATAAAAAATATGTATTTAATTTAACATTAAAAAATATATAACAAAAAAAAAAAAAAATATATTAAATAAAATTAATTTTGCGAGCCTTTTCTTGGGCAAAATCAATCAGTAAATTTTTGAACTCCAGATTTTCCATTACTTCTTTTTCAATAGAAATTGTAGCAAGATCACTTAACCTTTCTTGATTCATAGAAGACCTCAAATAGTTTTTAATTATTTTTAATTTTGAAAAGCTCCGTTCACCAGATGCGACCGACACGGGCATAGTTAAAATAATTCGAAGTGCTACAGCTACATTTGGTACAAAATTGTTATTGTTTACAATAAACTGTAACACTTCTAATGGAGTACTGTTGGGTTTTAATAACTCAGATATTGCTACTAACTCATCTGTCATTTCTATAGCATCAATATCTGAATTACTAACATTTTCATTTTCTGATAGTAGCAATTGAAGATCCATACAATTTTTCACAATGTTATCTTTCGTTATACTTTTTAGACTACTTATATCATACAAAAATTTAAAGTTATTGAAAAAATCGCTGGCCATGTCCCGGGGTCAGATATGTTATTTTCATTTTCATTAGATTTAATACTCGCATTTTCTTCCAACGTTATGTTTATTTCATTATTGAAAATGTCAATGCTATCGGAAATTTGTTCTGAGTTACCAACTTCTTTTAAACTGTCAGTAACTTCTAAGGTATTTGGTTCTTCTGAAATAATTTTAGAATGTGTTTCTGGATTATTTAAAACTTCATTATTTTTTTTCAAATATTTTTCAAAGGAACCAGAGTTTTTTTTAATTTCTTCATCACGTTTTAATTTTTGTTTTCGATATGCAGCTCCTGATAACCGTATACGTTTTTGCTCTGACATATTCAATAAATATTAACGTGATAATTTAACAAAATTAATACCAATTAAGTGTTGCAGTTATAAATTTATTTTAATAAAAATTGTACACGTTCACGCACTTGGTCTACTATCACTATCCCTCTACGGCAAAAATTATTTACGTGTTCGGCGGGCGGCTAAAAGTCCGGGACTAAATGCCGTTGTGTCATTGACAATTATTTTCCAATTAAATAATAATTTTAAACTCGATAAGAACGTGCATTCGTCTGTGGTCGACTAATGCATGTATTGTTATCGCCGTTCTATTTATATTCATGCAGTATTACGACTTTAGTGCGTTCTCGGTAAACTTTTTTTGTATATTTGAGTAATGAACATACAATTCAGCAGACTATATTATATTATAATTTATAATAATTAAATCACTTTGGTTCATTTGAAATTTGCCGCCCCCACACTAGTGCCGCCCTAGGCGGCTGCCTATTTTGCTACCACATTGAGCCGGCCCTGCTCACTATAGCCACTATACAGTCAGATTTTCTTTCTACATTGTCATCAGATTACCATTACTATACCTTTTAATTTATTTAACATTCGATCAGTTAAAATTGACATCACGGAACAGTGAACATTGGTCACAACACTGAAAAATAGCGCAGTGTACGACCTTCCTACGTCGTATACTTTCTCCGTATTTTGCTTCTTCATTTGGTATTTTTTCCCTCGTTTTGTCCGTTTTGACATCCAGTGAAGTTATTCTTCATCAAAAAATCATTTTAAAATAGCAAATGGATTTAGGTCCGTATAAATCAATTGAAATGATTAGAAATCGCAACAAGTTAGATAAATTAGTACCTACCTAAGTATCGACTATTTCGTATTCAGTATAGGTTATCTTCGACTTTATGAATAGATTTTCGTTTAAAATAAATATCTATAATCTGAATTATACAAAAATAATTAAAATATTAAAATATTGATAGTAAAATAACGTTCATTCTATAAGTTATTCTATAAGTCATTATATAAGCTTATAATGATGATTTATATTTTTATGTGTTCTAATCACTTTGATCCCATATGCGTGTCCAGTCTTTTTTCGTATAGACTATAGAGGGTGCAACCCAAACTTTAAACCATTATAATTATTGTAATTCATATTTCATACCCACTCAATAAGTTGTCTTAGTAGTAGGTATAACCGGTCTTTCTTTAAATTAGTTAAATGAGTAGATTGTGATTGCCAACTAAAATTTCAATAGAAAATAAAGAAATGTTGATTTCAGTTTTCCCATTGAATAACTTCTTTACAGTAAGTTATTAGAAAAAAACATTTATAAATATTACATGTGATAGTTTTACAATAATAATAATAATTATTATTATTATAAATAGTACATAATAGTGATAAAGCCCAATTGAAGATATATCAGCAAACAAATTATTTTATTTCTTAAATATATTAACATACTGTACCTATAACTCAGTCTAAGAAATTCAACGTACTCATTCATATGCAGCTAATAACCTTAAATGTTGATAATGTACAAAGAATAAAAAATAATAGTATCTAATAGTAACTATTTTATTTGGAACTGAATTAATAGTATAGGTGCCTTCTTGAACCAGAAAATCATTCAATGTTCTTTTACACATGATACGTATAAGTATTGTAGCATGAATGTTTGATAATAACGAAAATACAAAATTAATTAATTAAACTATATAATAATCTATAAATATAAAAAAATTAATATCAATTGTGATCAAAAGACAATATTATTGCCGATATTTTTAGTTAAGCCTTAATAGAAATAGATAGACTTAAAATGTTGATATCTTGTTTACTATTTAGGCTATCATACCATATTTTACATTTCTATTGATTTTTTTTTCTTTACATATATACCCAATAGCTTAATAATCTTCAATCTGCTACTTTCCATAATTAGCACACCTCCATCGATTCTATCCAAGGTCCCTGATACCAACCGATATATTTTTTATTTATTAAAAGTTTAATATAATATGTAGTTTGGGTAATAGTCGAGGTAATAGTATTCTTAAAATAGTATATAAAATTAAATTAAATGTTTGCATTTTATTTAGGATATTAATACTGTTATATTTTATATAGTCGTGTCAGTCAGTTAAACGACCTTGCTTTGTTAAAAAAATTGATTGCTTCTCTGGCAAGTGAAAATAATACTTAAGTACCTATACACAAAGTTTAAATCACCAATTGGGGGGCGTAAACAAAGCTCAAGACATGTGCGCCCTAGGCTATCGCAAAAAGTGCCCTTTCTCAGCAAGGGGCAAATTGAAAAAATAACATTTTGTTAGACTAGCACGCTTTGTCTGCAATATACTCGGCAATATATTACTATGCTGTTTTTTCATTACATTTGTAGCTCTTTGCCCGCACAATATCAAATAGTTTCCACGGTGTTTGATACGGTGTTCTTCAAATACACGTGGTCAATGACATCATGTGTTCTATCGTTAAACACAATTTCAACATGCACGACGAATTCGATGTCATACAATGATGGCAATAACCTCATCTGTGTATATTTTTCATTATTTTTTACCCTTACACTATGTATATTTTTTATAACTAATCTAACACTTCTAATACTTTCTATACATAAAATGGTCTACTTGTTTTTGGTACAATTTAGCCTAAAGATGTGCAGCTGTGGTGAGAACATTTTTAGACATTGAAAGACCAGCTGGCATTTGGTATATCTCATTAATTAGGTACAATATCTTGTATAGTAATGTGTATAGAAGTAAAAAATATTATTATAATTTCAGTTCACAAGAGATGTGATTGCTTTATTTTTATATTTTTTTTGAAAAAGCTTCATTTAAGCGGATGCACAAAAACATTGAACCAAAATATATATACCATTATGCGTCAATTTTATGTTTTAATACTCAAATCTATACTTAAAATAACCTATTTGTTGAATTAAGATTATTAATTAGATCTACTTCGTTACAATACGCAACTGTACGCAGGTACCCGATGAGATTTAATTTTTTTTTAAACCACCAATAATATATATAGTTATTTATCACAATACAAATCTACAATAATTGTAGGAATACTATGTGGTACTGTGGTAGTATTATGTAAGTCGAAGAATATTTAAATTATTCACTCATTTTTTATAACACCATTAATATTGAGTAATTAAATATATTTTTAAATAATTATCATCATGTAACATAATATCATCATATCACATAATGTGTACCTATATATGACATGATAACAATCGCGATTAGGAATTGTAAAAAAAAACGTTATAACAAAAGCAGTATAACGACACGGTTCCGTTAGATAGGTATCAGAACAATGCGACCAAAGCATTCATCCTGGCGAATTACATGCTTTCTACTACAATATAAAAAAAAAAATATGTCATCAATAAATCCCTACCAGTATTCATTGTATCATCGATAATACCTGCACTGCATACGTCTATTCAAGTTTGTTTCAAAAAGTCCAGGATTCAATTCAATAGACAATATTTAATAATATGCCATTGTATAAATATATGTACATTATTTTTATACATATAATACACTACATACTATATGAATTATATTTTTTATGAACTTATATAATTATATCATATTATAAGTAAATGGAGTATTTCAATGTTTACATTTATGATAATGCTATGGTAGGTATACTTTCTTATAGATTATTTTTGAAGTGAGTACTGTGGTATGTGAGTAAACACTAAACAGTCAATGTTCAACAAATTTAAATTATAATGATTTACTTTAAATAAATTTACGTACATTATGTACTAAATAATTATTCAATATTCATAATATTAAAAATTGTGACATGAACATAAACCTTATAAGTTATAATAAATATATTATTATTATATTACCTCTTATTTAAGAGAAAGGGATATACGCTTCGTATACCTAGTATCCGTTTGAAGTCCTAGCTGTCTCACCCACTTGTTGGTCATTATATTATTATTCGTCGTGCAATTTATTTACATTTTAACGCGTTGTCTGTTATAAAAAAATCTATGTCAAATTCGTGTGTTCATCGTCTATTGTTGTATCTTCGCTTGTGTTCACCGCATCTATTTGCCGTAAAATATCTCTAGGGTAGTAGTCACGTGCTTGGACCATACTATTATAACTTATATGTTATAAAAGGTAGGTAGTTTATTATATTTTATATAAATATATTTTTCTTTTCTTGTACTATGGGTTATAAATTATAATATTACAATATTATGGGTGTAAAAAAAGAATACAATCGCTCAGAGTATAGGTATAGCAAAAGCGGACAATATTATATTATATGAAAAAAAAATATTGTTCATTATTTTTCCTGCACATTATTATTGCTTGTATTTCAATTAAAACCCTATATGTAATATATATACCATATATAACAATAATACACCATTATGTAAACCTCTGGTCAGTTATACCATGTGTCTGAACATGGAACGAGGTTAACGGCCTGATGTATATAGTGTGTATATGTATACAATGTATGTGTATGAGCTCTCGCGTACATGTGTGTGTATGCCTACTGTATATTATATGTACCATCATCCTATACTGTTCGATGTCAGTGTTGGATCCGGGCAACCGTGACAAATGATCTTTTACCACGGTCAGTCCTTATATTCACCCAAAACACCGTGATCATATTTTTCAAATGGTTTTCATATAACAAGCATATACGGATTCAATCATATTATACAGTTTTTTCACCGTTCAAAAAAAAATTTTTTTCGCCCGCCTATATTGTGTATACCGACAATAGACATCATGCACTACACAAGCCGCCGACACTCTAATACATAATGCATATCAGTTATATGTGTGGGGCCCCGATGGTCGCTATATTGCCGCCCGAAACAAAATAATATTATGGTCTCCGGGTGATAATATTAATATTATTATGTACGTATACGTGATCAGATGCATTTTTTCCAAAGAAGTTGCATTATATATTTTCTCCTACCCAGCCTCCGGTCCATTTTATATTAAGTATAACACTCGCATGATGAATATGTAGAGCACAGCTATATTATGTATATCCCGATGTATATTATATAGGCACACTTTGCGGTGCCAGCCTCCGTGGATGTTATTATTTTACTATGTTTTATATACAAGTATAAATGTATTATAACAATAATATATTGGAAGTATAATATTAAAATATAATATAATATATTTAACATAATTATTTATGCAATTATAATATGTAAGCATATAGGTATACTTTGATAATATTATATGTAGATACTCTACAAATATAAGATTGTTATTCTAGACAAATTTTCATTCAATCACGCGTGTCGACGTTTTGTATATATTTGTCTTTGTTTTTGTGGATTTTTTTGTACTTTGTACATAATATAGATTATATTTACATATTATAATAATATATATTAGGTATTAATTATGTGAGGTTGTGCATATTATTATACACTGTATATAAAATTATATATTGTACATGAGTATAAAACTATCATTATTTTTTTTTTATGTCAGTAACTTATACCTACCTACCTAATTTGTATTTGTTTGTTTTTAGCAGTTTAATCATTATACCTTTTATAGTTTTATTAATAGGGATATTCTAATAATAATCTGTAATATCGGTAGATATTATAATAATGTTACAAAAATAATAAAGTGCACTAATGTGCAATAATGTTCAATTTTTTTTAAATATAAATACATTTTGAGTAGTTATATTACATGTATCATAAAATGTTAGTATAATAGTACCTACTAGCCACTAATTATACATATTATCCTATTTTATGATTAATAATATTGATTACTGAATAGGTATGACTCTAAAAAACAATTTAAAAATAAAAAAAAAAAATCAATTTTAAAATCACCTTAAATTATAAATATACAAGCAGACGAGCAGTAGATACTTATATGTGTTGTTCATTTTTTATACCTACCTAATAATTTTTCTGTAATTTTTCGATACCTATGCTCAATAATCAACTTGGATCTTGCTGTTTTCAATCAAATATTTAAGCATAGTTGATTTTACTGTGATCATGTGGCACCAATATAAAGTGTGTATCGAGGTGTGTATGAAAGATGTGGTACAAACAAATATATGTATATTCACATCTGTATAACATACTGATATATTTCTTTATATACTACCTACTATAGTTGTTATTATTATTCAGATATTATGAGTCATTTGTTATTTTCTGCAAAATAGCAAACATACAACTGAAAGTTGAAAATCGGATAGATATAGTGTATTTTACATTATCGCTTGATTATATATTATTTCGAGTATTATTTTAATGCTTGATACCTAAATAAGTTATAGTTCATTGATTTTTTTACAATTTATAGTAAGTATTAATGTTTTATAATTTTAAATTAGGTACAGTAGGTACACTGTGTACCTATATACAATTTTAATTCAACGTTTAATAAAAAGTATATTAACATAGTGGTCCCATTTATTAATTATTCTAAATTATTTAAATAAATCTATACGCACTCGTTGGTTTTTGTATAGTGTAGGATTTTTTAAAAATTTATGTGTGGGGTGTATGGTCGTTAAATTGAGTATATTCATATAGATAAGTTAACCAAGGAAGAAAATGAAAAAAAGTAAAGTAGTTTCTTCCATTTAAGATGATATACTTATATATTTTATGTTATTTTATAAAAAAAACAGGCGAAACAAATTTTGCTAATTTTATAATTTTAAAGTCATTTTAGGAATCAAGTTTTTAATGATTTATTAAAAACCACGATTTATTTGTGGCTATAGCGATATTATAATGACCCCCAAATACTATTATAAATGTGATATGATGTCTTTAAATCGGGAATAACGTGTAATTCAGTTATGTAAAATATTACGCAATTTATTTATCTGTAAAATAAATAAAACAAGTTATACCTAACGAGTTTATTTTATGTCATTATAGATGTCTGTTGACTGTTATAACTTATAATGATTAATATGTAGAAGTCCAAACAAAAATTATGATATTCGGGTATCCTTATTATTATTAACTAGATTAAGGGGGCTGCAGCCGGTACCAATAATCACGTAAAACAGGCCAAAAGCTAGACAAAACTGTAGGACTTGGGTTGGACGGATTTTAATTTTGAAAACTAATTGAAAATCTTTAACAACTCTACTAAAGCATGGTCGTGAAAATTTATCATTATAACAAAAATTAATGCCGTACTTAAATATATAAAATACCAAAATTCTTATTTTGTAAATTGTTGATATCTTATCGAATAATTTGAATAAATAAAATCCCCTCGATCATTCCCTAACCAACACAATGACTAATTAATATATTTTTTCTAAATTAAAATCTGTCGTACCCAAGTCCCACAGTTTTGTCTAGCTTTTTGGCATTTTTGTCATTTGAATAGCATGAGTATATTTGATAAAATCTGTGTAGATGACATGTGCCTGCGCGTGCGAAAATTCACGGCGGCGGTCCTAATTGAAAATAAACTGCCAACATTCGATTCCTGGAATATAATATTACATGATAAGAAAACGATTGCCGGCGGTGTGCTTAATTCTAATAAATATTATATTATTGTAATAATAATAAATATATATATCGCCCTGCGTACTTGTTTTGGTCCCCTGCCGGTACGTAATATTATTAAACGGCAAGCACAAATCATATTCTTATTTTGATTTTCGATTAGTCTGGTTAGGTAATAGTATAATGTGCAGTATCTAAAGAGAGAATTTTTATATAAAGTATTTACATATTTTTCATTTTTGGTGCTATGGACAGTAATTTTTATTTCCAAGCGATGTTGCCCGAGTTAATAGACTCAAGAGCTGATAGAAACCGTCGTTTACGTGACTAACCTTTATAGTTACGCTTAAGTTTTTTACTGAAGAAGTTTGTAAATAAACTATAAAAACATAATAATTTGACATTTTGACTTAATATTCATATTATATGGATCGCATTATTTTTTTCTCCAAGATATCTAACTTACAATACTATGTACATTTATGTGAGTGAAATAACGCCGAGTTCTAATTATACATGTGTATATATTTTAATAAATTATTATAGCATAAATACATAATATTAATATGTATAAATAGCAGTACGTAAGTAGTAAGTACCAAGTTGTAATGGTTCATCCTCTCTAGCACTCACTTTCCTCACCTTTTTTATAATATACATGTGTTTCGGTGTATGCGATTGATTGTGTTATTCCTTTTACGTAAAAAAAGTGATTATGTAATTTATGAGTAAAAAAATTGTGTATACAAAAATAGGTTTAGTTATTATAATATAGAATACTAAAATAACCTACTTTTGACAACAATATATTTTATGACCCACATAATTAGTCGTTTACGTTTAATTGTTTACGATGTTTGATGTCGACGGCGGGTCGATTCCTGGTAAATATTGAGAGAGATTAGTCTTACACACACTAAGGTTCGTTTACATTGCACACACTTACAAGTCAGTTTAATGCTATCATGTTAAATTGCCTATATTAATTTCCTTAAAACACGATCGACTGCAGCCCCCTTAAACTGATGTGTAATAATCAGTGTTATGCAATTAGCTGGTGGTAATCACATTGTTAAGTACATAGTTATAATATGTTCATTATTTTTTCTTGTGTAATGGAATTGACTGTTTGAGAAGTTGGAACACATTATTATTTATTACTATAAATAGGTATAACGATTTTTTTATTTAAGTGGTTATATAAATGTTAGTACATTTTTACTTTAGAATGGGTTTTAACTTTAAGAAGATTGAAATGAATGTGCACAAGTGTAATGTGCAATATATAGGTAATATATATATATATTAATTATTTATAAGACATACAAATATTAAGTTTTTAATATTTTAGTACCTTAATCTGTGTTAAGCTGGTCACTAAATTCCTAGTTATCTTGTGTTGACTTTATGGGAAAATAAACCTAGATAACACGATATTATGGACATAAGTATAACAATTGTAAGTAATTAATTAAAAATGTAATATGTATAATATTAAATCGCACATTTCAAAAATGTTTGAACTCATAGTCTTAAACGCCATTCAACCAACCGTTAATTCTATCCTAGCCGAAGAACAGCATGGCTTTCGCCCAAGACGGTCTACTACCACATGCAATCTTGTTTTCAATAACTATGTCTTTGACTCTTTTCAACAATGAACTCAAGTAGATGTAATCTACATTGATTTTCAAAAAGCTTTCGATTCAGTCAACCATAATGTACTTATTCATATTCTCAAAAAATCAGGTTTTGGCGAACCTCTTCTGTCTTGGCTAAGATCCTTTGTTAGTAACAGGTATCAATGGGTTAAAGTCTTTGATGTTAAGTCTAATTTGTTCTTAGCTTCATCGGGTGTCCCTCAAGGGAGTCATCTGTCGCCAATATTGTTTTCATTATTTATAAACAACCTCCACCGTGTGCTACATCACTGTCAATTTCTGTGTTTTGCTGATGACATCAAATTATATCTGCGTGTAACCACGCCAGATGATTGTACAAAACTTCAATCCGACCTAGATCGATTCTCAAATTGGTTCAACACTAGGTTTAACACTTAATCTCGATAAATGCAAAATTATGACTTTTACTAGATCCCGTTCTCGTTCTCCTATAATGTCCCCATACTTCATCAATAATATAGCTATTACTCATACTATGGACTATGTCATGGATCTTGGTTTCAAGCTAAGCTGCAATCTTGACCCAACTGCTCACATCGAGTATACGTATGTTGTAAAGCTTTGAAAACCCTTGGTCTTGTCATCCGATTAATAAAGGATTTTCGGCTTGAATCGTCATTAAAAACACTTTTCTGTGCGCTTGTGCGCCCCATTTTAGAATATGGGACCGTAATATGGGACCCTCATACTGCAGACAACGCAAGGCAAATTGAGCGTGTTCAGCGCCGGTTCCTACGGTATGCTAGTCATATCCTTAAGATACCTTGTGCACCTCATAACTATACACCGGTTGCTATTCATCTTGGTATGGCATCCTTAGCCGAACGTCGCCGTGTCACAGGTCTTAAATTCCTAGCGGGTCTTTTAAACAATACTATAGATTCTCCAGTCCTTCTCTCGCAAATCTCCATTAAAGTTCCATCCCGTCCATCCCGCTCAAAGGCCCTCTTCTATGTCCCACACGCCACCACTAACTATATGACTAATGTGCCTTTAAGACGCCTAATGTCGTCTGCCAATGCAGAACCATCATTCGACGAATTGCTAAATTTTTAATATACAAATTTAAGTTAAAGTTTTTTGTTTTAATGTTTAAGTTTTTATTGTCATCTGCAGATAATTGTATTTCATATTAATGTAAGCTGTATATATTTAATTTAGTTCTGTCTTATTGTAAAATTTCTATCATGATATAAAATATACATTGTAATGTCAAAAAGGGCTAAGCCCGTATAACAAATAATAAATAATAAATAAATATAAACCTAAATTTAATTGTCAAATAATAGGTTTGGTTCTGCAGGGAAATGTATTCTATAGCTCTATTATAGGTATATATTCTTTTTTTTTTATTTTATAAATATTATTCTAATTAAAATAATGTAAGCAAATGAATAATTTTGTTTTTAAACATAAAATATGAAAGATACTTCATAGATGTTTTTCGTTAAAATAATAGTAATTACGTATATTTCTTTAACAGCATGTTGATATAAAAAAATGCATATTTACGTAAGTTATTATCTTTATAATTTCCTAAATCGTACCTACATATTTAATATTTAGGGTAAGTATTGATATAAATTATATGTCCAATTAATTTGCGTTTCATAATTAAATAAAACTATCGTGTAATTTTAAATTGCGTATAACTTTACTATTTTTGAGTTCAACAACAGATCTAAAAACATTTAAAATAACAGTATACAATAAGAACAGTGTAATGTGTATAATGCAATTTAAGCAGATTTTGGTAACTATCGTTCAATACTTACGGAAAACTTGTAAAGGTCTAGTGAATATTGATAGAAAGGATTTCATCAAACTTAGGTACCTTCCTATATAATAATAGGTATGTTATTCCTACACGTGCCTGTTGCTAATTCTAGTCGGATTATTATCACGCCTATTGTTTTAGCAAAAACCACCTTCGCAAATAGCATAATATACACGCGTGTAACTACAAAATAAATGGCAAGTGATTTATTTAGATTTTAGAGGATTATCGTTCGGTTAGGTATTATGTATAGTATATAATATATAATATTTATTTGTTAATGCGGAGATTACTGTGGAACTTGTGTCATATGCGCGGGCATGATTATTACCTTGTTCATTGATGAAGCGTATATTTTCCGAAGCTACTGTATATAATTTATTATATATACCCATATAGTACACAATGCAATTGGCGGAGGTGGTTTTTGTAATAGACGAATAGATGGTGTAGAAGCATTCGATTGTAAGCGAGAGAGTAAATATTTCATAAAAAAATTAAATTAAAAAGTAAAAAAAGACAAAACCATGAAGGTTTTCAGAGAATAAAATACATGTATGTACGTGGCAGGAGACAAGTATAGTGACACGTTTTAAAACAATGGTAGTGAAGAAGACGCATGCGGCACACTTGTCTGTAGAAACATGTGAGGTAATTTATATATAGATGCCAGTATGCCACACCAGTAGAAAAGTTTAAAAAAAATAAATAATAATAATAGTATTTTCAAAACAAAAAACAGGTACCTGTACAGTTATAGTATAATTATTTGTGGTTGGATTTTAATGTACCTAGGTGGCATATTTTTTTAGTGGTTGATCGTTTTGGTACAAATCTGTTTCACATCTAGTTAACGGTAGACCAAATTTTATTTTGAAATTTTTGGTTTTTAATTTTTAATGACATTTTTATGATTTTAGGGTATTTTTACGTACTTACATTTAAAATAAAATAAAATGTCAAGAGTAATGAGATTTTATGCATTTTTTATAGGGCATATACATTTACCAGCCCTGTATATACTGGGTGATTATTTTATCAAACAACACTCATTATTTCAAAAAGTGTAAATTTTTTGAAAATATTTTTTATCCTTATAATTTTTTTATGTTTTTTACTTTTTTAAATGACAACATAGGGTTTTAATTTTATATTCTAAAGTAGAATATTTTTCTTAGTATTTTGATACATTAAAATCGAATTTGAGGCTAGTAGTTTACGAGTTATAAGTATTTAAAGTTTAGACGAGCGGAGTGGAGTGGTTCGGGGTTACCCCGCGAAATGTTTGTCCACTTCACCGCTCATCAAACTTTGAATATTTATAACTCATAAACTACTCAACCCAAATTCGATTTTCATGTATCAAAATACTAAGAAAAATATTCTGCTTTGGAATATAAATTTAAAACCCTATGTTGTTATTCAAAAAAGTAAAAAACTTAAAAATTATAAGGATAAAAAATATTTAAAAATATAATTTTTTAATAAAACGTTGTTTTATAAGCGACTTGAAACTATGTAAAAAAATATTTCAAAAAAATTTACACTTTTTGAAATAATGAGTGTTGTTTGATAAAAGAATCACCCAGTATACCTATAATATAGTAATTACCATGTCGAATAGCAACTATTTGTGAAGAATAATACATTTATCGTGATGAGATCGTATATATTATGTATATTCCAGCTATACATATCCATATAGACGTTATATACATTTAAAACTTAATGTAATAAATAATTATGAATTTAACTTTTAAACTTTATTATAATCATAAAAAGTTTTAATAACCCGAGTCTCTTTTTAAGGTCACGTCAAAGTTACAAAATACGTCAATCCAAACTTGGGATTATCACGTTGTTTTATGTAAGCCAATTTCATAAACGTTTACAACCCTAATAAAATATTGTTTCTACTTAACGATTATAATTTATGGTTGGTACAAGTATTATGGTTAGGATTTTAAAATTGAATATTTTTCATTTAGATTATTAAAAATAAACTTTAACTCTCTCTCTCTACGCTTAATTAATAGTTTTGCGTAGGTATTATTTATATGTACATATATTGTATTTATGTATAAACGTTTTAATAAACTTTTCACTATAACAATATCCCAAACCAAAAATATTTTCATAGCTACAATGCTACATGCAATAGTTAATTAAAACTTACCTGTAATTTTTATTTTTCTGTATATTTGGCTTATTAATATATTTTTAGTAGTAAAAATACTGCATGTCAATATAATGTATGTAGAAACGTAGTACCTACAAATATGCTGTAGCCTTTATATTATTGTAGGTATAATATAGTATGTGAATATATTGTGAACAATTAGAAAATGGTCGTAAAACAGTACCAAATCGTATTAGTTGTTATTTATTTTGTTTAGTTTTAAACGGCTTAATTAAAATTGAAATATTTATTCTAAATGGGTTAGGTACTTTACTCCTATTATACTTCAACGACTTCATAGTACAATTAATTTGTAACAGTCTTAAATAAGTCAATTTACGCATAATATTATCCTTAGCTTAACACTAAGTACTCAATTTGTATGCATATTTTACTTTTAATTTTATTTTATTATAATACTTAATTTTATATTACTTAACAACACAAGCAATGAAATTTGATTTGTTTTTAATATTCCTAGAAGACTTTTTTGGAATCTATAAGCATAAAAAAATCGGTTAAGTCGTAATTGAACTATATAAAATTAACCTTGTGACGTTTGACCGAGCGAAGCGAGTGGTCAGTATAAAATAATAACTAATAACTGTAAAATTATTTCTTTTTTGTGTATTCGAGTATACATTGTTAAACGAGATAATAGTAGAAATATAAAATTATTTTGAATGCAATTTAGTATTTTGCAATAAGACGTTATTCAGTTATTGCATTGTCGAGTTTCTGATGGAAGGGACCATATTAAAGGACTCGTTCAATGTCGACTTAATCACTTTACGTTACATTAACTCAACTTTGATGTGAATATAAAATATTTTAAAATTTTTCTTTTTTATCACATAATATGTAGTTTTTATATGAAATAAAAAGAATTCAAGTTTATTTGAATTTCAAAATTTACTAAATCCATGTGTTTGCACAATACGTATATTATTGAATACAACACAAAGTATTTTAAAAATGTTTCCAATCTAATATTGAAATATTATTTAAGATGCATTCTAAATTCTCTGTGGGAAAATTCTTTAAATTCAATACTTGTTTTATAAGTAGTAATTATATAGATTCTGCATTTCTATACGTGTATCCACTTAAAAAACACGGGAACTATGCACATTTTGCTAACAAAGTTTAATAATGTATGTAGGTAGAACGTAACTGTTTCCAAAATAAACGAAAACATGAATGATATCATATCAGATGTATTCAAATTTCAAATTAAGATAGAATCGTCTCCTCTGTGAAATTCCATTTTTAGAGGGAAGATCTTTATTGTATTGTATTGGGAAAAAAGTTTTATTTAATACTTTATATGAATAATTTACTAATTATACCAAACGTCCGCCGGTAATTATATATAATATATACGGGTTACAGAAGAATTGAATTCTAATAATTATTATTTCAATAGCCACCGACAAAATATGTTTACAGTATTTCTTCGACTGATTAACTATTACATATTAAATCAAAATTGTACTGTTATCATACATCCATTAGTATTTAATATTTATATTATATGCTTTTAAATAAACGAGAAAATATATATTATAATACATTCAATTTATTATTGTTACTATGTAATTTTTTATAAAAAACAATGGACTTATGAAAATTTACGTAAAAGGCTTTTTTATAGACAATGCTAAAATCTATAATTTAGTTCTTTATATGTTTTCGATAAATACAATACCTTCTGAATTAAATAAAAAAAACAAAGAACTACCCTCTTTTTCCAAATTTCAACCCTAATGCGGCACCACTGCACCAGAATGGGTTGAGTGAGATCTTCCAAATTTTGCCCAAATGACTTACTCATCTTAACAAATTAAGGGGGTACTGTGTTAAATTTTCAAACAAAAATATTTAACCTATATAAATAAGGACCACCCTAATATATATATTATTTCTTGAGTACATGCGAAGTATGTAATTTATTGTACACATCTGAACGATGTATTTAAATACAATATTAAGTATTATGTATAATTTCATTGAACAAAAACGAATCTGAATTTGATCTTGATTTAAATTTAAATTTTCTTTGGGGTCAAAATTTCTCATGTACAATATGTATAATATCAAAATAAATATTGCTTGACGAAATTATGAATTATTATAATATATTATATAAATAATAGTAATTAATAATAAATATATTATACGTATCTATATTATTTATCTATAATTATTGTTTTTAAGCGTTATTTTGACGTAGCACTCCGATCCTATATACGGTGGCATTTCCATCGTAATGCTACGCAAAGACCATTGCCATAGAAAATCGACAAAGTGTGCAGACTACGTGTGGCCCGCGGAGGGAGACGAAAATGTTTTTCTCGATAACACGCTCTCATTGGCATCACCACCGAGCAGTTGCGGTTTTACCCACAACTATAGTATTAAAATATAGCTGTGTCTATCCAGTTAAAAAAAAAAGAAAAAAATCGGAAACTGTAACACACTGTTTTTCCATCCCGTTAGCTCGCATTTTTTGGTCTTATTTCGGACGGCCAAAAGTGACATTCATTGTACGTACGGGTAAAAGTTGAATGTGGTATATGGTTTCTCATTTGCCGCAACTACACATTCGATGAAGCGCGTTTTCACGTCTTCTTTATTAAACGCGTCGCCGTGTTTTGTGCAGTCTTTCGGGCGTCGGACTGTTTTTTTGTCTTAGTATTACCATCTCAGGCCTGTGATGTACCGGCAATGGAAATAACAGTTGTACGCAAGTGGCTATTTACGTAGGTGTTTGCATGTGTGATTCTCGGCATAATTTTTCTTAAATACATTATATTGTATTAGTTATTATTATTATACCCGCGAACAACTAGCCGGTGGAACCGGTTATGTTGAGACACGACGAAAACGCTTACAAGTCGTTTCGTTTGAAAAATAAAATCCTGTCCCGGCGCGTTGCGCCTTTTTCGACGGCTCGTTGGATGTAGACGAGGTACCCGCTCAGTACGGTCGTGACCGAGGCGGCGCCCGCCGCTCCGCGAGTCCGTTTTTTTTTCGCGATGGTGGGATCTCGTTATACATATTACATTACATATTATTATTATAACATTGTGGCGTACGCCGTGGCTGGCGAGATAACATTACGGTGTCATTATAATACAGGCTACAGCATATTATAATATTATATTATGTAGGTACTACTATTATAGGTATCTGGTGTACTGTCCCGTGTTTGCTGCAGTTGCAGCCGACAAACTTATACTTTAGTACTTTACGTCTATATACGTTTGTCAACAGCTGTGTATAGGTAGCTAGTATACGTATACCTACGTAATATACTAATACGTATACGTATATATAGACAGTGCGGCCCCGGCAGTTTGACGAAATATTTCGACATATGGCGTAATGCGTGTGTAACTGCATATGCAGCGATCGCATAACTATGTAGGCGATAGGTCTTAAATGCTGTTTTCTATTGAATACGCACTGGACATAGTATTATCTCGTTAAAGAGAACATAGGTATTATTATAACTGAGAAAAGCTTTAATGCCATACATAAGTTACGATGCGCTGCCGTGGAAAATTTATCTTAAATATATTTTCTAGCAATGAAGTTTTAAAGATAATTTCTCTATTTTATAAGTTAGTTATTTTAAACAGTTTCTAATAACACGATTATTTATGTAACATGTAGACATGTAGTACACTAGTACTTAGTGGTTTTAACTTTTAACGTATGACTGGGTTTACAACCAATACACATTACCACATCATTTATATAAATTGCAGCAATGCTCAATATAACAGTCATATATAATATAGTATATACTTAAACATATTATGTATATATTACTTATAGAAGTTTTTTTTATACATTATTATCATTCCGTTGGTGCAGTGATGAGTTAGTATCGGTGGAATTGTTATTTGACTGATACAATAATTATATACACCACCGATACTAAGGATGTTAATTATATACTACGGTGCATTATATAATTCGTATGTCTGTTCGTATATGTTTTACTAAAAATAATTTTACATGGACACACGAGTAAGTGGGTTACGTAGGTGTATTATACATTATAATATTTATATTAAATTATCATTGTTATGTTTAAATTGTTAGGTTGTCGAAATATTGTGTATTCAAAGAGACGTATACACAAGGGAATAAGTTTGACTAGCAACGCTGCAATGACGTAATAAACCCAAACGGTTGTCGGTACCAGGCACCGCCGGTTGACGTTGGATTGGCGTTGTTAGTGTGACACTGACACGAACGTTAGAATTTCCACGATTTATAAATTATCTTTATCTCGTCGAAACGGTAAAAAAATATAACATAAAAGTCAAATTTTAATTTTAAAAACTAAAAAAAATCGTACAACTTCTCGTTATGAATACAGACGCACAGTTGTATAATAAACCTCGTGCGGCTGTTTATAATGCATAGCGACCAGGCAGAGAAACATTTAATCGAACGGGCTGTCCGTCCTGTCACGGTTGTCGACTATCCGGTCAATAAGTTGAAGCCTATTATCACGTTACGGTTGTGTGTGTGAGTGTAGCCTTTAAATAAATCCGTACAGGAAATGTAAAACTGAAAAAAATAATTATAATCAACTCCTATTGCGATAGGTTCCACATAATAGTATCACCATCACGTAGGTTTTATTATTATTTTTCACCTATTGTAAAGGGTATAATGCAAATGCACACGCTCACTCTCGCATAAACAATATAATATACATGTATAGCCACTAAAGTCTATATAGACGGTTGCAGCTGCGCCGAGGCCACACGTCGTATGTGTGGACCGACGAAAATATTGTTAAAAAAACATATTACGCAATGTTATTGGATAGGTAGAGCATTATGTGTTTCTATTGAATTTTCAAAACGCGCGCGGTGTGCCTTCCGAATTACTCGTCGACGAGTTTTTGATAACCGTGACTTCGCATCCGAACGGAGCAACAACCCAATATAGTATATATTATAGTTGCGCTATGTATAACCGCTTAATCGATAGGCCGTTTTTTTTATTCATCTCAAAACCGTGACAATCCGAAGCTTTCACTCGTTTTTAGACGGCAGACCATATAGATACAAGACACACTATTATAATATTATACTTGTAAGTATAGCTACTGCTGACTGCTGTATTATCGGCCGACAGTTGTCCATTCAGTGTACAACTTCGTTGACCGAAAACCGTTCGATCCGTGGTCCATCGCGCGCAAATACACTTAGGTACTTGAAGGCGGCTAAAATAGAGTATACATTATTTATACCTATATAAGATAATCTCATCTAGCGTGCACCCGTGCATTTTTGTTTCAATTTTTTTTTTCGCGTTCCCTGTGTAATTGTTTATAATGTGGGTTCCGTATTTTTAACACCAACGGAACGTGTCGGGACATTATCGATTCTGCTGTATTGCACTGTTGTTGTCGGCGACGAGGTAACAGCGGAAGGGCGTTGGTAATCTATTGGTATATACTATATTATATACTAGCTATGGTCGGTGGTTATACATTGTAATATTGTATCTACGTTTGCTTTGGGTAATAGTGATGGAGGGGAGGGTAGGTCATTTATTATAATTTCTCGTTGGCCGTTGCACATGCCATAATATTAACCTTGGCTTGTCCGGAATCCAAAAAATTGGTCTTATATTATGTTAGATTGTATTACGGTTTTCTGCTGTCGTATGGTTGTCGAATAAAATCAGTATATTTTTATATTATTATATTATGCAGACTGAGCCGTAGTAAAGAAAAAAACCTCATAATAACTGTAGTCATTTTATAATATAAACGTAGGTAGTAGCACCTCGACAGCGTATACAGTTATACGCGCTTTTCAACAAACGGATCACTTGGTTTTTTTATTTTTACTCTTTTTTCTGCCGTTTTGCGTTCCGTTTATAATTTATCAAATACTTGAGAACTAATCATAATTATAATAATTAATGATAACTATATTTATATAATATATATTATGGACAAACATTATTATATTATATTGTTATGTAATTATGTAAGTACATTAATACCTAGTATGAAGTTTAAATTAAATATGGATAATTAAAGTCCTAATGGCTTGTACATGATTGTTCAAAAAAAAACTTTAACATAACTATTATTAACCTTAATACTGTACAATGTACATTAGTTATCACTGCGATAAATCACACTGTTCTAAGTTGATATCATTTTTAGCATTTTTACAATCACAATTCACAAGAAATCGCCGCACGCCCATATTAATATAATCTATATAATAAATAAAAAATGTGCTCATTCTTAATATCATCAAAACATTTTTTTTCGTAAACCCCAATAATTTTTTTGGGGATCTTGTTTCACATACGTTTTGTGCTCGTCTCGGATATTTTGACATTCTATTGTCTTAAAGGTCACCGATGCCAATGCGTGCGGATACAATATTATACATGCGACTAAACCATACCCGTTGTACGAATCCTCACAATTGACCATCATGATATCCGGTCATATTAATATATCGACTTTCATTTTTTTTCCTTTAAAATACCATATAATAACGTATACATACGAGTATATAACTTTCTCTGACATCGCCATCGTCCCGGACACGGCCGACGATGCACCACGCGTATAGCAATTATTCGCCATTCCGAAAAGGTAGAAAAATGACCGACTGCATAATATATATGCGCATAATGATGCTGCATTTGGTCCATGCATATAATACATAGGCCGGCGACCTTTACGTCACTGTAAGAGTTTTAAACTCGCGTGTAGGAGACAGATGAAAAATAGACGGTTCACCTGGTGTGGTTCACTATATAGATCGCTGATAATTAAAATAAAACCGTTGCTGATGCAGCATTTCGTTCGCTTTCTACTCCCATGTAATTGGGTTTCCCATGCGTTATCTCTACGAACGAACTTAAAAATCCGCGCACATGATGTTTTAACATTCTCGATCAAATCTTTTAGGTAAGTAAACCGTTTTGGTCTTGCTCTGCAGTTATTATCATAGGTACTCACCTATACTCTATATAGTCTATCGAACTGAGATATATAATTATGAACATGTAGGTATATGTATAAATATTTATAGTGTTTAATGTATAATATACGCACGCACACGCGTTGTTATCACGAGTAGTATGTACTATGTATACGTAACGCGTTGAGTATATAGTATATACGCGCAGAGAAGACGCCGTTAGATAGAAAATATGTCCGCGTACAATGCAGCAATTAAATTATTTTCCAGTTTATTGTATATATATATATATACCTATGTACAATTATTATCGTCATCTCTATTATATATACCGGACAAACACCCGCGTGTATACACGAAATGCGGAATTAGGCTTTTTAATAATTTTTCGCGTTTTCCGGTTATTAATGTAATTTATTGTCGAATAGGTAGATGGTACGATAAATTTTTGGGGAGATAGGTATAACAATACGGTAGAAAATTACGGACAAATGTCACTGCAGTCTCCATTGAATTTACTCGTCGCTGTCATTCACGCCGAATATCCTATTATATATTATTATATGTAATATATTTCTGTATACAAGACGATGTACTACACTACTACACAATATTGTGAAAATAATGCCATTTTCTATTAACGTGGATAATAGTAGATTATAATCTCGTTGCGTACTCACACAAAATATCCCGTAGATGTAAGATACAATTATTTCCACATGTAAAAAAAGATCTTATGTGTTGCCTAAATATTAAATATATATTATATATAAAAAGAAAACATAATATAACTTACACAAGCATGTAATATTTTATTGTATAAATATGGCATATATGCATTTCGTTAACCCGGTCACTCAATTCACGTGCTAAACCTGTTTAAAAGAATGTTTATATTGCACATCGATTTATTCTGTGATTTAACTATAGAATAAACGCCGCTTTCGGGTATTTTAAAATAGATTTATCATAGTATTATACCTATAAGAAATGTTAATACTTTTTAACAGTATATAAATATATCGTGTTCATAAATACCTACATTTAGTAGTAGCAAGTAATTGATATACCAACAATCTTATATAATAAAACGCTAATAACGCGTATAAGATCCGCGGGGGGCGCTGACGGCACTCCGCGTTTCTTCCATGACGACCAATCACAATACTTCCCGCGCGTTCGCTATAAATTCCGCTCGCTTATCTCCCATTTCCTTATCGACGAACATTTTCGAACATTATTATTATTATTATTAAAAAAAAACCCGTGTTTTTCAATTTTTTGACGTGATAATAACGTCTTATAAATCGATTACCCCGCGACCGTCGGGCGGAGTGGGGGGACCCATTAAACGAGTAATTATTTTTGACCAAGTATAACTTAGCCGGTATTCGACTTAGAGACCCCGTACCAATGGGCATCTCAATTTTTTAGGCCCCAGATGAATTTTCAACATTAGGGAACCAAAGCCCCCACCCCCCCACATTTTGAGTTGAGTATAACTCGGCCGGAATTCAAGTTAAACACCTCGGACCAAGGGGGAACCAATTCTTTTTATGAATACTACCGTTTTCCGCTTTAGGGAACGGGGGCACCTCCTCCCCCCCTTTTTGGATTTTGCTTTTTTGATGGATTTTGGTCCGGGAGAGTACTAACACCCACCTCGCCAAGGGGAAACTCGGGGTTTTGAGTTTTTGATAGGATTTATTGGGATTTTCTTAAATATTGTTTTTATTGATAAGGAAAGTGATAAGAATTTTATTTTATCGCTGCGAGCACGGCGACGCGGCTTAAGAGTCATACATTTGCCTCGGGACTTCATCTGAGTAGGTGGCTAGGTTGGTTAGGCGTTAGGATAAGGGACTCGAGGGTCGTGGGTTCGAACCCGGCCTCTGGGATGTACGATAATTTGCGCCATCCGTGAAAATTTGAATTTTTTTTTTTCGAGTTTTTTTTTTCGTCACATTTTTTTTTTTTTGGCAAAAAAATATTAATATATATTAAAGTAGATATTTTAAATTGTAACTAAATTGTATAATGATACTGTACTATTTTATAAATAATAATAATAATACTTGATTTTACCGTGACCAACGCACCTATATGTTTCTTATATAAATACAATATAATATAACTAACCTACATGTAGTACCTACTTGATATATTACAGTTTTTAGGTTAAATACTGTTTAATACGGTATTAATAAACTAATAGATCTAATAGAAATGATTAAACTCTGGCAGTTAAATAGTACGACTATATGACTGCTCTTTTTGCCGTTTTTTTTTGAAAATTATAGTTTTAGCCCCTTTCGGTCATATCACCCTCCCCGTCGACTACTTATTCGCGTTCCCTGCTATATTTATAGCCACAGACGAGTCCCGGGGTGGAGTAGTGTGTCGGAAACGAGAGTAGGTACCGCGTAGGTATCGCTATATACAGGCATATATACGCATGTATATACATGCGCCTCGAGGTTCGATTTTTTTCGCAAATCTCGCGTTTTGAACGTCCGAAGGTGGCGGACACGGTGGTCCGCTCAAACGCCCTTAAGAGTCATAGATTTGACTCCTAATTTCATCTCGGTAGGTGGCTAGGTAGGTTAGGCGTTAAAACGGGTGATTCGACGGTCGTGGTTTCGAACGCCGGCGGGGCCGTGTTAAATCGAATTTCTTTTTTTTGCGTTTTTTTTTTCGTCACATTTATCATTTTTAACGAAAGTGTTAATTTTTTTTTTAAATTTGCATTATTATATTATATATATTATTATTATTCGTTTGACGATATTTATTGGGCAAAAAAATAATTATAATTAACATTTACCGACGCACCTACATGTTTCTTTTAATAATACATTATAATATAACTATAGTGTTAGTACCTACTTGATATATTACAGTTTTTACGTGATTCCGATTTGTGATTTGTGATTTGTGTTGACTGCTACAGATTATAAATACTATATTAAAAAATAGTACGACTGTAATATGACTGCTTCATTTGCCGTTTTTTTCGAAAATTCGAGTCCCGGGGTGGAGTAGTGTGTCGGAAACGAGAGTATGTATAGTGTATTCATTTATAGATACCTACGTTTAATAGGATAGTATTACATTTCAATAAAATTTGTTATTCACCAATATAATTATCTATTTGTTAATTTGACTTAATTCTCATAATTAAATAAATATACAAGGTAGGTATATTTTAGAAAATATCCAATCAGAAAATTAGATTTTGTCGACTTATTTGTTATAACCGCGAAAACATAACAATGATTACATTGATTACAGTGAAGCCCAACATAAAACACCTGATAACTGTTCTCTATAATTATCAACAAATACAATTTTATTACCTCCTGTATACTTTTTCATATTTGAACGGCCGTTTCGAGCACTTTTCGCTGTAGGCGGATTGTCCGTTCGGGAATCGGATTTCACCCGAGATGACTGATAACTAGACACTCAAACTCAGAATCCGAATTTCCGATTTCAACACACACACACCAGAACCGGACACACACACCCGGTGCATGGTCTGCGATCCGACGTAGTCGGATTGCCTACCTGGCTGGCTGTGTCTTACGATCGACTTGAATCGCGTGACTTACGACTAGACACTCTTCCGAGTTCAAAAATTACCGCTTAACCAGTGCTGCCAACACGACAAAACACAATACCCGACGACCCCCCCTTCCCGACGCAGGCTGGATCAAAAAACCCAGCATCGCCGACAAAGATGCACCACCGCCCACACAGTCTTTCCGCCGTAGGCGGGATGACAAACACTGGAATCTAGTCTTATATAATAAAACGCTAATAACGCGTATAAGATCCGCGGGGAGCGCTCACGGCACTCCGCGTTTCTTCCATGACGACCAATCACAATACTTCCCGCGCGTTCGCTATAAATTCCGCTCGCTTATCTCCCATTTCCTTATCGACGAATATTTTCGAACATTATTATTATTATTAAAAAAAAAACCCGTGTTTTTCAATTTTTTGACGTGATAATAACGTCTTATAAATCGATTACCCCGCGACCGTCGGGCGGAGTGGGGGGACCCATTAAACGAGTAATTATTTTTGACGAAGTATAACTTAGCCGGTATTCGACTTAGAGACCCCGTACCAATGGGCATCTCAATTTTCTAGGCCCCAGATGAATTTTCAACATTAGGGAACCAAAGCCCCCACCCCCCCCACATTTTGAGTTGAGTATAACTCGGCCGGAATTCAAGTTAAACACCTCGGACCAAGGGGGAACCCATTCTTTTTATGAATACTACCGTTTTCCGCTTTAGGGGACGGGGGCACCTCCTCCCCCCCTTTTTGGATTTTGCTTTTTTGATGGATTTGGGTCCGGGAGAGTACTAACACCCACCTCGACAAGGGGAAACTCGGGGTTTTGAGTTTTTGATAGGATTTATTGGGATTTTCTTAAATATTGTTTTTATTGATAAGGAAAGTGATAAGAATTTTATTTTATCGCCGCGAGCACGGCGACGCGGCTTAAGAGTCATACATTTGCCTCGAAATTTCATCTGAGTAGGTGGCTAGGTTGGTTAGGCGTTAGGATAGGTGACTCGAGGGTCGTGGGTTCGAAACCGCCGTCCGGGATTTTCGGTTATTTGCGGCGGCCGTGATAAATAGAATTTTTTTTTTCGCGTTTTTTTTTTTCGTCACATTTATCATTTTTAACGAAAGTGTTAATTTTTTTTTTAAATTTGCATTATATTATTATATATATTATTATTATTCGTTTGACGATATTTATTGGGCAAAAAAATTATTATAATTAACATTTACCGACGCACCTACATGTTTTTTTTAAATTTGCATTATTATATTATATATATTATTATTATTCGTTTGACGATATTTATTGGGCAAAAAAATAATTAAAATTAACATTTAATTAATACTTGATTTTACCGACGCACCTACATGTTTCTTTTATTAACACATTATAATAACGTATAACTAACCTACGTGTAGTACCTACTTGATATATTACAGTTTTTACGTGATTCCGATTTGGTTAAATACTGCTACAGATTATAAATACTATATTAAAAAATAGTACGACTATATTTGCCGTTTTTTTCGAAAATTCGAGTCCCGGGGTGGAGTAGTGTGTCAGAAACGAGAGTAGGTACCGTGTAGGTATCGCTATATACAGGCATATATACATGCGCCTCGAGGTTCGATTTTTTTCGCAAATCTCGCGTCTTGAACGTCCGAAGGTGGCGGACATGGTGGTCCGCTCAAACGCAGGTCCGTGAAGATAGCCGCACAATGTCAACATTTTGACTCCAAATTTTGTAAATAATTTGTAAGTCATTTGTAAGTATTTGTAAGCACAATTTGGTAAATTGTAAGTACAGCCGTTTTCAATTATCCTCAAAAGTTTAAATCACGGCTAACTTTCGCGAAACTTGGCCGTTTCGACATTTCAAAGCTTTTGACTACTCCAAATCGTCAAGGGCAATTTGTAAGTATTTGTAAGCACGAATTTAGAATTTGTAAGTCATCCCTTCCTTAATTATCCCTGAAAGAAAGTTGGCCGTGTTTTGTCGAGCTTTTCGAACTTTGACTGTTCCAAATCGTCAAGGGCAATTTGTAAGTATTTGTAAGCACGAATTTAGAATTTGTAAGTCATCCCTTCCTTAATTATCCCTGAAAGAAAGTTGGCCGTGCTTTGTCGAGCTTTTCGAACTTTGATTGTGCCAAATCGTCAAGGGCAATTTGTAAGTATTTGTAAGCACGAATTTAGAATTTGTAAGTCATCCCTTCCTTAATTATCCCTGAAAGAAAGTTGTGTTTATCTGTAAGTAAATATCTTATTTTATTAATATGAATAACATGATTATTTATTTTAATAAATACAAATCTCTTACCTGTAATTAAATAAACGACAATTTAAAGTCTATACTTAAAGGTTTTAATAATTATAAAGTTTTATATTAAGTATAATATTATTATATTAGTTTTTATAAAACCTATATGTGTAAAAAAATGTTTGGTTTTTTTTATTTACTGGTTTACCATTGTTTTTATTATACAATTATATTAAATATTTAAAAAATACAACAAAAATTTCCTCTTTAGGTTTTTTTTTTATTAATTAACCCGTGGCAACTTGGGCCATTGCCCATTGGGTAGATACTAGGTTTTATATAATGGCATAATACATTAATATATAATAATATAATATTATAAACAACAAGTTAAGTTTAATAGAAGAAAATCAATACTTTAAAAATAAATTTTATTTTATTATAAATGTTATTTGAATAAAAAATATTAAATCAATAAAAAAATTCAAAATAAAAAGCCCAAGTAATTAAACAAACCTAGTATATTTAATAAAAAAATCTAATTCGTAAAATCTATTTCTTTATAAAAATATACCCAATGAAAATGAAACAATAATGAATTAATAAATAAAATTTCAATCATACAAAAACCAACGTACGTAGTGGCAGCTCCCCCCCCCCCCAAAAAAAAATTAAATCTATAAACAAACTCTACAAATATTTAGCACGTAATTCGTACAGCCTTCCTTCCCCTCGAAAAAAAAATCACCTCATAGTAAAAATTAACCCCCTCATAAAAAATTAAAATGTTCACAATTTTTCTTCTGCAGACATTTAGCACGTAATTCGCACCTATTCGCAAGCCTGGTTTTGAAATTCGCAGGATCTTCCTTCCCTTCAAAAAAAAAATAATTCACCTCATAGTAAAAATACAATGTTGTCTTTATTTATTATTATAATCTATTACTGAAGAAGATTTACTTTGGATAAAAAAAAACCTGGATTAATATAACAAATCTAAAAAGAATCTTAATAAAAATTTTGATTCAATTAAAAATATTAAACAAATCTAGATTGAAATAAGATTAAACAAATAGACTTTTTTATTATATTTACATTTTTATTAGGTTAATACAGCTTTTTTTAAATTAAATTTTGTGTTTTTACCAATGGTTTTTTTATTCTACTTGTCTTTTTTTTATTGAAATACAAATTATGAAAACATCTTAATTCAATAAAAAAATCAATATTCAATAAAAAATCTTGATTGGATTGAAAAAATTAAACAAATCTTTATAAAATATTTATTATATAGTTTTTTTTTATCAAAAATAGTTTTTTTTATTATATAGTTTTTTTTATCAAAAATAGTTTTTTTATTATATTTACATTTTTTAATTAATACAGATTTTTTTATTCTATTTAGATTTTCAATAATTTTTTTTTAAATTTCTTTTTTGATTTATTATATTCAATCAACGTTTTTTTATCAAATATACATTTTTTTTCGGTAAAGATTTTTTCATAATTTGTATTTCAATTCAAAAAAACAATGTAGAATTATACTTAATATAAAACTTTATAATTATTAAAACCTTTAAGTATAGGCTTTAAATTTTCGTTTATTTAATTACAGGTAAGAGATTTGTATATATTAAAATAAATAATCGTGTTATTCATATTAATAAAATAAGATATTTACTTACAGATAAATACAACTTTCTTTCAGGGATAATTAAGGAAGGGATGACTTACAAATTCTAAATTCGTGCTTACAAATACTTACAAATTGCCCTTGACGATTTGGCACAATCAAAGTTCGAAAAGCTCGACAAAGCACGGCCAACTTTCTTTCAGGGATAATTAAGGAAGGGATGACTTACAAAATTCTAAATTCGTGCTTACAAATACTTACAAATTGCCCTTGACAATTTGGAACAGTCAAAGTTCGAAAAGCTCGACAAAGCACGGCCAACTTTCTTTCAGGGATAATTAAGGAAGGGATGACTTACAAATTCTAAATTCGTGCTTACAAATACTTACAAAATGCCCTTGACGATTTGGAGTAGTCAAAAGCTTTGAAATGTCGAAACGGCCAAGTTTCGCGAAAGTTAGCCGTGATTTAAACTTTTGAGGATAATTGAAAACGGCTGTACTTACAAATTACCAAATTGTGCTTACAAATACTTACAAATGACTTACAAATTATTTACAAAATTTGGAGTCAAAATTTTGACATTGTGCGGCTAACTTCACGGAGCTCTCAAACGCCCTTAAGAGTCATAGATTTGGCTCCTAATTTCATCTCGGTAGGTGGCTAGGTAGGTTAGGCGTTAAAACGGGTGATTCGACGGTCGTGGTTTCGAACGCCGGCGGGGCCGTGTTAAATCGAATTTCTATTTTTTGCGTTTTTTTTTTCGTCACATTTATCATTTTTAACGAAAGTGTTAATTTTTTTTTTTAATTTGCATTATTATATTATATATATTATTATTATTCGTTTGACGATATTTATTGGGCAAAAAAATTATTATAATTAACATTTACCGACGCACCTACATGTTTCTTTTAATAATACATTATAATATAACTAACCTACGTGTAATACCTACTTGATATATTACAGTTTTTACGTGATTCCGATTTGGTTAAATACTGCTACAGATAATAAATACTATATTAAAAAATAGTACGACTGTAATATGACTGCTTCATTTGCCGTTTTCTTCGAAAATTCGAGTCCCGGGGTGGAGTAGTGTGTCGGAAACGAGAGTATGTGTAGTGTATTCATTTATAGATACCTACGTTTAATAGGATAGTAGTACATTTCAATAAAATTTGTTATTCACCAATATAATTATCTATTTGTTAATTTGACTTAATTCTCATAATTAAATAAATATACATGGAAGGTATATTTTAGAAAATATCCAATCAGAAAATTAGATTTTGTCGACTTATTTGTTATAACCGCGAAAACATAACAATGATTACATTGATTACAGTGAAGCCTAACATAAAACACCTGATAACTGTTCTCTATAATTATCAACAAATACAATTTTATTACCTCCTGTATACTTTTTCATATTTGAACGGCCGTTTCTAGCACTTTTTGCTGTAGGCGGATTGTCCGTTCGGGAATCGGATTTCACCCGAGATGACTGATAGCTAGACACTCAAACTCAGAATCCGAATTTCCGATTTCAACACACATACGAGAACCGGACACACACGCCCGGTGCATGGTCTGCGATCCGACGTAGTCGGATTGCCTACCTGACTAGCTACTTGCATACGAGCGACTTACACCCCCACTGCATCTGACACTCGGGAATCGACTTTCACCCGAGATGACTGATAGCTAGATACTCAAACTCAGAATCCGAATTTCCGATTTCAACACACATACGAGAACCGGACATACACGCCCGGTGCATGGTCTGCGATCCGACGTAGTCGGATTGCCTACCTGACTAGCTACTTGCATACGAGCGACTTACACCCCCAGTGTCCCCCACTGCATCCGACACTCGGGAATCGACTTTTACCCGAGATGACTGATAGCTAGACACTCAAACCCAGAATCCGAATTTCCGATTTCAACACACACACTCAAGAACCGGCATACACGAATGGGGCATGGTCTGCGATCCGACGTAGTCGGATTGCCTACCTGGCTGGCTGTGTCTTACGATCGACTTGAATCGCGTGACTTACGACTACACACTCTTCCGAGTTCAAAAATTACCGCTTAAAAAGTGCTGCCAACACGACAAAACATAATACCCGACGACCCCCCTTCCCCTCGCAGGCTGGATCAAAAAACCCAGCATAGCCGACAAAGATGCACCACCGCCCACACAGTCTTTCCGCCGTAGGCGGGATGACAAACACCGGAATCTAGTATATATATAAAATAAATAAGTTACGGTGAATGATGTAAACGTGGTAAATGTTGTAAATGTAGACATTCCCCGGTTATTGACGTCAATACCCATTTTAATTGGATATTGATGTTCAATACATTTATGGGTAGAATTGTATCGAATTTCAAAAAAATAGTGTTGACTTTTGATAAATAGTTTTGACTTGAAAAAAATGACTGTTAAGTATTATTGTGATTTGAACTTGAGTGAAACTTTTTTACGCACTCCGCTCTGGGAATTATTCCTTTTTTAAATTGATCAATACATTTATAATTTTATATAACTGACATTATATGTCATTAACTAGATATCACTTTTCGTTATCGTAATGGGACGCAATACGACCACTTAACCGACGGATCGTCCCATTTGTGTCGGTGTGAACGATCTGTGATAAGTGTATAGGTATTAGGTACGCGACAAAGCTTCGTTAGTTTCAAAACTATACAAATAAATAATTTATAATAATATTCACCTATTTTATTCATTTCAATTAACCTAACCTTTCATTAATTTCATTGAATTCAAAAATGATGAGATTCAAAAATGAATCACCCACCAACAATAAATCATTATTAAATAGTATCTATAATAAAACAATCAGTGTATTATTTGAGATTTATCATCATTTACCACAAGGTTTGGTAAATGACGTCAATGACCTGTGAAAGATGTACATTTGAGCTTAAAATATGTGTTTGTACAACATTTACATACATAATTGAATCATTTTGGTTAATAACGTCATTGACCGGGGAATGACGACATTTACCAATTTTCGTCTTTCACCGTAATATATATATATATATATATATATTTATTGAATTTGTTTTAAATTTAGGTATTCTTTGAGTATTGCAATTATCGAAGTGACATAATTACAAAAAATGTGTTAAAAATTGAGAACAGTTTACACGTAGTACGCGTCCTTTCATTGGTTATAACAAGGTTTATTATGTTTTAAATATTTTAAACATGTATGATTATAATTTATAATATAAAGGTAGCGTTCTGTTGACTTGAATGTGTCATTAGTGTAAATCGATAACTTGAATATGGGCCAAACTGCAGGGCCACTCTGTTCAGAACGTGAAATATTTCAAAATCAACAATCAATTTGATATTTTTTTTTTTTTTTTTTTTTTTTTGAAAATTTTTTATTATTTGAAAACACAATACAAACAAAGTATTTAAAGAAAATAATAAAAATTACCTACACCTTTAAGCTAGGCTTGTGGTGGTGTAGGGAGTAACAGTACATATATATATGATTTAATTAATTACTTAATTTAACAAATAATAACCAACATTGTAAAATAATTAAAATAATTAAGAGATACTAAAATATACAATTTTCTTATAATAGACATTGCCTTAGTTCACTAGATAAAATATTGTTTATACATTTTTTTATGTTAATTTGATCATTAAAAATATTTTTTTTCACATCAATTGGCAAGGCGTTAAAAATGACAGGACCCATATAATTAATAAATTTTTGACCAAAACTCGTATTAGTAAATAAGACTTTAATATTACATAGTCTATCTTCCCCCAAAGGCTTGTCATTCTGTTTAATAAAGAAAAAGTCTGATTTTTTATGTACAAACATGATTGCGGATTTTTTGTAAAGTAATTCAAGCGGAAACACATTAAACTCTATATAGTTTAACGAGGTAGACCCAATAAGATTGTCCTTTTTCAGACATATACGAATTAAACTATTTTGCTGAACCCTTAATGGCTTAAGAACATTTATGGATGCACCTCCCCAAATTACCATGCCATATTGCAATAAAGATTGGTATAGAGAAAGATAAACTATTCTCAATGTATGAGATGATGTTATATGTTTTAATATATGAAATTTGAACATTAACGATCGCAATTTTACTATTAAACTATTGATGTGAATATTCCATTTGAGGTTACAATCGAATATTAGTCCTAAATATTTAATTCTTTTTACTATATTGATTTTCGGGCAGTTACAGTTTGATACAATTGAACAGTCATGTAATGTAATTTCTTCAAACGGTGGTAAAGTATAATTTATTGAAAAAACCATGAACATTGTTTTGTTGAAATTTAAAGAAAGTTTTTTAATATTTAACCACTTTATTATTTTCTTGAAATTTAATTCCGTTTTTTGTCTAAGAGTTTCCCAATTACTACTTGATAATAACAGACATGTATCATCCGCATATACAACTATTTTTCCATCAACTCTCATATCACATAGACTATTAATGTACATAATAAACAAAATTGGACCTAGAATACTACCTTGAGGTACACCATACATAACTTCATTTACCTGTCCCAAAACTCCATTCATATTTGTAATTTGTTTCCTCTTATTTAGATAGCTTTTGAACCAGTTTAAACAAATACCATTTATACCATAACTACTGAAAACTTTAATTAATAAACTATGGTCTACAGTATCGAAAGCTTTCGCTAAATCTAGAAATATACCTAATGCTTTATCACCTTTATCGAGTGCTTTAGATATAAATGTTGTGACAGCATATAAAACATCTTCGGTACTTCTCCTAGGTCTGAATCCATATTGATTTTTAGAAAGAAGACATAATAAGAGATATTGGGTAATTTAAACATTAGTTAGGATTAATATCGTTCAAGTATATGTATAACTATGACTTGTAACTTATAAGTTATAAGTTATAAGTAAAATGAATTATGATATAAACATATATATTTTTAAATATTAATAAATAAATACACTGGCAAGAAACAAAATAAAACATTTATGTATATTTTTTGTATAAGTTTTAGAACATTGATGTATTATATGATTCATAAAAGTGTCCTTAAATCAAGATGTTTATGTAATATGAGTTGAGTTTAAATTACGTTGTAATACGGTATGTATTCCGATGTTACCTACCTATACTGATTTAAATAGTTCTCAGATGTCATGTCATGGAAATAGATATTCAGTTACATTTTGTTAAGGTCGACATCGAGATGATATAGTATTATGAAATAATTTACAAGTATTTCGATCTTACGTCACTCATAGTTTTTTTAAATAGTCGGATAAGGTGATTACCCCCTTGTTAGTTATTATTTTTGTGAAGGTGGTGTTAACATAAGAATACATAGGGAGTTTGATAGCCGATAAAAAAAATATCTCCATATAGACGTTTTTAGCAATAGTGTGAGGTGATAGGTCTCAAAGGTATTTATTATTTAAAAACCGGTTTCAAAGGATTTACTTAATTCTTCCTCCCTTCTTCCTTCAGAATCAGAAATGAACTCTTAATACGCGATATTGTACATTTAAAAATGTACACTCCTGCTGCGAGCCTGCAGGTCCTGCATTCGTAATCCGCCATACAATTTTCTCACCACCGTTCTCGTCATAATCCACAAGCTCGAATTTATAAAATTACACTAGGCCCGTTTGGCCTTATGTCCGACCGTTGTTTACATACAGCTGGTTGAAAATAATAAATAAATAACGAAAATGTAACAAGAGGCTGTCCGACCGTCATCGTCTCCTTCCAGTGTCCTTGGCTCGTATGCGTCGCGACTTGCGCCAACGACGGCGTTGCCGGTTTTATAACACCTAGAACCCGTGAACGAAGTACGATAAAATCGTAAAAGATTATTCTGTAAAAAATATCCTTTATTGTTTTTCTACCAATATACCAATATAGGTTATATTTTGGGAAATATCTCTTCCCCACGTATTACTTTTACGCTTTTCTTGATTCTCTCCGTTGTTAAACATAATATACATGTTAAGTGTTATACTGTAATTTCGTACTGCCACAATATATATACACTGTAATACCTATTGATACAACTTGAAATAGAAGATTCGCGCAGGATCAGATAGACAATTCGAAGATCGAACTGCACTTTTATCATTATAAACCGGATTGCAAAGGTACCGTAGTTGTACCCACAAAGTTACACATACCTAATATTATTATCGATGGCTAGTTTTTTATCCCGTATGATGACGTCGTCGACTGTAATCATTTATATTTTATACATACCTGGTTCTGTAAGCTATAATATATTATGGTATGTCCATTAATTTAAAAGCTCGGCGTCGTCCTCCTGTCAATTTTAAGTATATACATACTCCCGATTTACCGCACGGAGAGTTTCCATCACCCACAACACAGAGTTATGGTATTTATTATGGTTCACAGTCAGTTGTCCACATATGTTTTTACGAGGCTGCAGCCAATGTTAAAAAACAATCGTAGTATGCACCATAGTTGAACTTTCAGTAGGTATTTGATTTTAGGTAATTTTTCAATATAGTACAAAACTACAAAGGAGATTTAAGCTGTCTATTTTAATAATTTTAATTTTGGTATCTCCTAATTTATTCACTATTTTCCCCGTTGAGGAGAAGACGTAAATTAATGGATAATATTACGATTTGCATAGCTCTTTGGAGGGGGAATAATGTATACACCCATAACGCGTACATATTACCAAGAAGTATCTAGGTGGACTAGAACATATTATATTTTAATGATTTTGTAGGCGATTTTTAGCTGATTCTGCTGATGAGTAGGTATTATTTACCTACATTATATTTGTCCATCTATCTTGAATCAATTATATGGGCTTAAAGTTTCACTAGGGTAACTATGTAAGTCATGTCCAATAAATATAGGTTATAAATATAGGGATAATCGTGATCTATCGTTGGATAGATCTTCGGTGGTCGTCTCTCAAAATAATTAAAAAAACTACCCACTATTTGTTAAATATTAATTTTATTTCACAAGATAGAATATTGAAGAAAAGTCTGTACGAGCGTGTCCCACCAATAATCGGATTTGCGCACATTATAATATTATACATAAGACGATGACTATTCTTGCAGCAGTTGGTTTCGGTGTATAATAATAATTATATTTTATTGTGTTGTTTACGATTGAAGTATATTTATATTTATATTATGTATATATCGTGCGAACAGTGGTGGGCGGTGAATAGCTTTTTTTAAAATGACTGTTTTTAAATTTTTTATTATAATTATTTTTCTCCATAAGTATACTAAATATAATATAATTACCACTAAACCACTAACTATTTGGCCCAGGAAACGATAGATTCACTACAATTTGAATATTTTTGTAAAATGCCAAGCAAATATGTTTTTGTTATAAGAACTGCAATCTGAAATTTGATTTTACATAATATTATTTATATGATTTACGTGTTAGTAATAATTTTACTAATACTAATAAGTACTAATAAGTAATGATTAAGAATTGCATCTAAAGAATTTATATTTTTATTATTCAATAACAAATTATTCTCATTTTATCGGCCATTTGTCATCAAATCATTCGTGTAATATTTTTATCTATTTTAAATATATCCATTAATATTCCACATCCTGTTTCTAGTTAACTTCTTATCTGCTTTATTTTTATTGTTTTTTTTTCATTTTTAATTCTCTAAATTGTTTATTGTCACTTATCACTTATCAGTTATTAGTATTTCCGTAGACGACTGTTTTGTCAATCGATTTTTGAACATTTATTTCCATAATTTTATTTTTTATCGCATAGTCTAAGGTTTATTATCTTTGAACTCGTCGATGTAACGATTTTGTCGTGACATGTGATATTGTGCTTTCGTGTTTACTATTATTCTTTCAAATTCATATTGTTTATTGTTAAACGTTGTATGATATCTATTATGATGTCTTAAATACGGGAGGATGAAATTAACACGTATGGTATAGATATTTAATTTTAACGATTTGCATCCTGGGCGTTGTTACCGAATTTTCAATCACCACATACGCTTAACAATAACAAAGACAATCGAAATGGACGTCAAATTGTCACCGTACATACTGTCTGTCCAGAAACTATGTAGGCGCTTTGTCGGTACCAACCATAATAATTTACGTATTATAAATTGTAATTATTGTAATTAATATTATATATTATATTATTATGTCAACTACGATCTAAACAGGCAACTATAATTATTATAATATAGTGATTTTAGAAACATTAGTCGTCATAAATATTATAGTTATTACTATGATTAAACGATATCGATTTTATTATAGGTTTCATTAATTTTACCATCGCCCGTGATGAACGTAGAACCTAAAACGCACGCCTCACCAACTTGCGCATAATATAATAATATATAAATTTATATTACATTTATGGAATATCAATACATCATACACCAGCTAACCACCGCCTATTTGGGTGATGCAATTCAGCAATATTCGTTGGTATAAATCGTATTAAAAACACGCGTTCATTTCGATAACGATTAAATGCGTCACGCGGATATTTATGCATATTATTATGCTCACGCGTAATACTCATTTTATTATCATTTATCATTTATCCTTACAGAGTGATTACCTAACGTGTAGCATTTCGGCATTCGTCATTACTCATTAATAATATTCGCGTTGGAGTTAAGCGCGGCATTATAATAATTGTCTAATGTCTAGTATCTGTTGTCTGTCTACCTAGTCCTAGTGCCTAACCGCATAATCCCATTGCGCTCACAACGGTTATTACATTTTTTTGTTAGGATTTCGTTGTTTTCCGCGTTGTTTTATCTAGATCGGACAGATTCCGCGAACAATAATGATGTTTTTTCCTCATTTATTCCGTATTTTCGAGAGACGTTCACTTTTAAATGTGTATATACACGTGTACGGCCATTGTGTGTTTAAAAATCTTGATCTAGGCCATCCCGACGACGTGGTAATTAGTGTATGGTTGTAGGTACGTTATAAAGCGTGCGCGGACATGACGTTAATCGTCCGTTCACATGGTCTAATTAGTTAAAAATTACGTTTATTATTATTCTTGCGGTTAATTTTTTTTCCTGTTATGGAATACTCCTCTTTCGATTACGATTAAAATTCTACCGGCTAGACGCGCAGCAACCGATAGGTAGGTATAATATTATTATAATAATGTAGTATTGTAAGAAAATCGACAGCGTGTATAACTATAAATACGTTTCATACGGTCGATACACATATAATAATATATCGACGACGGTACTCATTTATAGGTTACCGCCGCGTAACATACGACTTTCACGGCCGCGGCGTGCCATTATTTCGGGGTTTCCAGACTGGTTGGATTTCGTTCTTTTTATTTATGAATCCGAAGAGAGAGGGTGCAGATCCTCGGCGTGTTGCAGTTGTAGTTCCTCGCAGTAGCAGCAGCAGCAGCAGCATTACGAAACCAGTTAATTAAATATAGTATTTTTTATTTCTCGCGCAGTCGCGCAGAAGGTCGTAGTGTAGAAAACTGTCTGGTACACGCTAACATTTTTTTTATTTTCGCGATAAATGATCGATCGGAGCGACGACGACGACGACGCCTTTCGCACGAGTTATAAGCGGTCCTCAATGGGTATACCTATAACCAACCTATACCACCTATATAAAATATATTTTATATTATATTATATTATATTCTCCGATATCGCACGGAATCAGGTCGTCGACGGTATATGTGCGTGCGTACGTCCGTGTGTGTGTGTGCGCAAGCGTGTGATCGACTAGCGGTTTCTGCGAGCTGGAAATTGACCACAGGTTTCGATGACTCGAAATAATTTTTCTTCAGTAGTACCGAATACAATACAAATGATATCGTTCGCATGCATCCGTACATGCACAGTTATTCTTAGATATTCTCTCGGTCAAGACGTATATTGTATAATAATATTATATTATAATGATTTGTGATTTTTTTGACGATTTTATTTTTTCCTTATTCATATCCTTATGCATGCGGAGCGCGAGAGGTTCTCCACGTTCTTGCGTTCGAGGGGGGGTTGTAACGCGACCCAGGACGACAAGCTAAAAAATAATGTCCACGGACGATTGGTCTCGGCGCGCGTAAAAGAACATAATATTATAATATTACAGGTATACGTAGGTACACGCGGACGACAGCAGCTAATAATGCGTGAAATACAGAAAACAGTTGTTTGAAATGCAGGACTGTTGTTGAACGGTCCATAACGCGTAATGCACACATGTATATTTATATAAAAATAACAGGAAAGTGTACTTATATATTATACATAATATACTCGCGTTCGTGTATATCGCGTTCGGTGGACCAGCACTGATTTGTATACCGAAATCCAAAAAATACTATAATATACGTATTTTGTGTATTCGTAACGTGCGTGTGTGTCACGTGAATGTGTACGGGGAAAAAAAAATAAAAATCGTATACAATATTTGAAATCTCGCTCACAGCCTCAAAACCGACGGAGGATCGCCTTGAATATAATAATATTGTTATTTCTTTTGCGAATTTTAATGGTAATATATTGGTAATATATGTGATTATTACGATAACCGGAATCGAACGATTCTATGAAATAGGACTTATGTATTGCAATATGTTACGTCGTTATGTACTTAAAATAGTATATTAAATGCTGCTCAGTGCAAACGAGTTTTCGTCGAATCCGTTTCGTTTGCGTGTATTACTCGAGCATGCGATATAATGATAACGAATAACGTTTTTTTCGAAAACACAGCTATTACGTTTACCTATGAATCGCGATTTACAGTGTTGGTTTAGATGAACTAAAATGGCATCTGATTTTTTGTTTACAGACTTTGAGGGGCCTCGAGCCCCTGTGGGATGGACTGCCGTGGCGACGAGCTCATCCAACACAATAACAGAACAGCGGCACAAGCTGTGCCTTTTCAATACCTCATCAACGAACAGGCAAAGTCTATCCTCGCTCTACAGGTCGGTGTAAACTATTATTTCATATCTTTTTTTGTTTTGTACCCACTGATGCGTTGCACAACACGCGTGTTACGAAATCGATAATTATCATCTCGTTATAGTTGCTTATACCTAGTAGAGTATACCCACGTTGATGGTTGATGTCTAAAAAAATCCTCTATTAATTGTAAGGAAGATATTATAATATTATTAGAGTGTTTCTAAATATTTTGTTCAGTACTAATTACATTGGCCTATTACTATTCCCAATTACTAAAAGATAGTTGAATTTCAGTAGATAATAATATTATGTAGCTTGTGTGATATAATATTATATATTATTATATAATGCAAGATCATTTCGAATACTAAAAATGTCGTAAATAATTATTTCTAATGGAAAGGCGGTTTCGTAATATCGAATAATTATATTTCATTATGTTAATGTGGACTGTACATTTATTTAATCTTTTATACTAATATTAAAAATCTCTGAATGCGCCTAGATAACTGATAAAATAATGAAATGGATTGCAACACCACGGTGATTTTTCTACGTATTCAACTAACTTGGTTTTTCAGTTTTTTTATAACAATAAATATTGAGTTGAAGCATTAACATTCTTCTTAAGCATCCGTTTTCGCGTATATCGATAAAATATAACAAATATTTAATATGAAAATAATAATAGGTCGTTATCACGTTAGCAGAAATTTATATAATTAAAACAAACATCACCTATATTATATTATATTATTTATAACATCGTGATTGAAAATAGGCATTATGTTACCTAGTTCACCTATAGACTGTTAATAGAATATAATGGGCAGAGCCGTGTCAAGCAATTCAGCGCCCCGGGGTAATTCGAGCCCTTTCCCTACAATTTGGGCTCCAAGTAGCATATTAAGCTCAAATAACGACGCCCCTTACTTTTACAAAACTATGGCGCCCGGAGGCAATTGCCCCCTTTGCCCCCCCTTAACACGGCTCTGATAATGGGGTGGCTACTAGTTGCGTCCCGTGGTAAAAATTTCTTCCGAATTACGACCCCTGTTTTTTTGGGTTCCATACGAATTGCGGCCCGAAATTTAAAATTAAATTAATTGAAATATGTCAATTAAAATTAAAAAAGCTTCATTTTCCTTCTCGTTTTTATTCAGACTTAGGACTGTCTGTAGCATCAGTAGATACTGTAGGTAGGTTAAACAATTTTGGCACTGGTAAAACGTATATTATGATATTTTTTAAGGTTAAAAATGTTTTTTTGACATTAAAGTCTGATATTAAAATGTTTTGTTTTTATTAAAACATTTTGGCACTGGTAAAAACGTATATTATGATATTTTTTGAAGTTAAGAATATATTAGTATAATTTAGTGAAATTCGTAGATTAAATTATATCTAAATGATATATTAATTATTAGAAGACGTTTGAAATAGGTACCTAATAGTATAGTATATTAGTATAAGTACGTATACGTATACCTATTTGAAACTTATAATATTACTCACTTATAATATGCATAATGATTTTTCAAAATATAACCTATTATTACGTGGTTTATTTGCTATTCTACTTTCGAATAAATTATTTGCTGTTTGGGAATAAAATTATTGAAATTTTATTCCTCGGGTTATAATATTTAAAATACAAAAATACCTTACCGGGAACTTTTTTTTTTATTATTATTATTATTTGGTTATTCTAATCCCGTATATGACTTGCATGCATGACCCACTTAACCGGTTTGTATATTTTCGACGAATGAGGTAAAACAATAGTTTTACCTTTCGATTTCCTGTTGATTGACGCTAAAATCGTCATGATCGTAAATGAATTTCGTGTTTCGAAAGTAAAATCTATGATGTACGTGTACAGGCATACAGGGATCACAGGCCACAGCAGGTTAAAATTTTCAATTTCTTTTGCAAGTTATTTTTGATTAATGTTCTTACATTGAATTATATATCAATATAATATAGATCAAACAAATTACCCATAAAAAATAATTGAAGGTATTTTTAATATATTTTAATTTTGCTTAAAAATAGGTCAAGTATAGTCGTTTTTCATGGTTAAAAAAACTAAAAAGTAATTAAACTTTATTTGTTTTTGGTACAATAACTAATAAAAAAAAAATTCATCAAGACCCAAATGTTTTTCTTTTTATTAAAGAATGTGTTTTTGCAAGACAAAATATTACGCCGCATATTTTGAGATAATATTTTTTAACATTACAGTATTACAATTTTTATTACGCCTATCATAAAACTATGTAATATTATTACGATTTACATTATTACAGTTTTAATAAAACATAATATCATAAATAAATATTTCTCACATAACTATAGACTATCTATATATATATTATAGACTATTATAATATTATTATTACAGTGTAACTTCACGATATTGAACAATGAACGTGTTCTGTCCTACAAATTTGTTTATAAATTATAATGTCATATAAAAATTAACACATTCATGTATTTAAAACTTATGAAATATTATCAAATCATTAAAATGATTCTTCGATAAATAACATAATGCGTATCTTGTGTGGTTTGTTTTTCTTACTTTAACATAATGTACTCACCTACTTATTTTTTTTATCCGAATGCATAAACATTAAAATTTTTTTAGATACTTTGTCCTGTACAAAAATGCGATGCCACATGAGTGTGGGTTTGTACAAATAACTATAATATTATAATAACAGAAATATTACATTACTAAGATTTTATACATTAAAAAAAATCGGGTGATTTATGTTTCATTATTTTATTTGCAAGGTTTTCTATTTTTTTCTTTATGTGGTCACTTATCATAGTCATAGTGAGAGTTATATTTTAAATTTGTATTGTTCTTTTAATTTTAATGGACCTTGAAATGTATTATTACTTTGAATACTTTTTAATTCAATGGCTTCGAAAACAATTTATTACGATTTTTCGTAAATAATTATAATTTATTATTATTCTTATTATAACTATTGAATACTTATTATTATTTTTAATGAGTCAAAATTTACAATCATCATAAAAGTGGGTTTGCTATTTATTTTAAATACACAATTATTTCCTCGTTAATATTCAAAATAATTTGTTCAAGTGCAGTCATTTACAAGGATTCATTTTAAATACTAAAACTTCATAATAACTGTCGTTTTAATGTTAACATATTTTGTGTTATTATATTATTGAGTACCTACTCAATTGATTTTACCGAATATTCCACCCAGAAATATTTTTTTGTAGATCGCACGTGCAGACTTGTATTTTGCGTTTGATCGATAAAGAAACACGATGTGGGACGTGGGTGTATATCATTATTCATTATAGTGCGTTTTTAAATTCATAACGAAATAAATTTTTAATTAAGTAGGTATTAATCATAATAAAAAGTTTATGTGCAGATATGGCACACACGATTCGTCTATTATCCTATATATGGTTTGCTGGTATATTATGTTCACGGTTTAAATCCCACCAATTGAATAAATAAAACCTATACGTTTGATGTGTTTTGGAATAGAAGTACGTTTCGTTTTATTACAATATTATTAAACTAAATATGCGCTGACTTATAATGGATAATTACTATTTTCGCCCGAATCTCAAGACCAACTAGGTATTATGGTTTCGTTCAGGAAGACTGCAGTAACGATCTGCCTCGTGTGCCGTCCGCACATATTAATAATATTATAATATACTAGTATACTTAATATGTGAATAAAAAAAAATGTGGGACGCGTATAATAATAATATATTAACTTAAACTGGCGGTTTGTTGGAAAATATCTTAAATTTTACCCGCACAATATATTATAATACCGTAAATATATTATGTTTTAATAAGCCTGCAACACGTTTTAGCAGTATATTTATCGTGCAGCCATATAATAAGTTCACTCTCACAGCCTCCGGATCGCCGACTATATTATTATCATATACTTATTATTGACTATGCGCTTGAAATGTTTCAGGAATTACAGAATGAGGTCGGCGCGCTGTTGGAGTTTAGGGACATGGTCATGGACACATTCCCGCACCTGCGTCACAAGCAGGCGTCCAGCCCGGAGCCGAGCTCGGGGTCGCAGGGCGTCGGTTCCGGCGAGAGCCGCTGGGAGCCCGGCGTGCGGGTCCGCCGGAAATTGCAGGGCTCGTCGTCGGGATGGATCGCCGGCGGGGGCGGAGGTGGAGGAGGCGGAGGCGGTGGCGTCGTCGGACTGGTGGCTGCGGCCGGGACGGCACCACGCAGCCGGAGCAACAGCCACGGGAAGGGTCCGAAGAGCGGTGAACCGGCGGCCGCTTCGTCGGTGGGCACCGTGCAGGACAGTGGCTTCTGCACGGAGAGCAAGGACAGCAGCTCGACCAGCTCGAGGACGACGATGACCACCAAAAACTGCGACGGCAAGGACGACGAGGACGACGAGCTGTGGAGCCTGCTGGAGATGATCCAGGACAAGGGCACCAAGCTCAAGCTGGAGGTGGAGTCGCTGCAGAACCGGCTGCTGGTGGACGACGAGCGGCTGCGGCGGCGTCGGCGCCGGCAGCGGTTGCGGCCGTGCCGGAGCGTCGACGACCTGCTGCAGCCGTCGTGGCCGCGCGACGCCGATGACCTGCGCGCCCGCGGCTGCACCGCCGATTACGACGTGTTCCGGGCGCACGTGGCCAACGTGAAGCGCGAACGGGACGCGCTGCTCGACCGGGTCACCGAAATGGAAGCGGAGAGCTTGTCGAACGCGGCGCAGATCCACCGGCTGCTAGCCGAGCTCAAGACTGTTGTGTGCGAGAACAGAGAACTCGAGGAACGGCTCTGCGGCGGCAAGTCGCCGTCGGCCGCCGCCGCCATAGCAGCCGCGACCATCGCGTCGAGGAAATCGTCATCTAGTCATAACGGCGGCTTCGCCCCGGTCCAGCCCGAATCGTCTACGGGGCCCAGCTCGTCGTCGGCCGGCCGCGACGCGTTCTACACGCCCAGTCAACATTCGGCGTGCAACCTGTCGTCCATCGAACTGCAGTGCGACAAACTGTTGCACGACGGTTCGTCGTCGTCCGCGTCCTGCGCGTCGCTGTCTTCTTCATCAGCCATCATGGACGATGGCGGCGGCGAGCGGGATCGGGACCGCCACCGGTCCAGGAGGGTCCTGCTGGTCCGGCCTTCCGACCCAATTTCCCGGAACCTGGAGGGCCGCGCATCGTCTCCGGCGCTGGACATCGGCTCGCCGACGTTCGCTAAGCGGCTGGGCGCCCTGGACGGCGTGGTCAGCAGTCCCGGCGACCGGATCGGCAAACCCCACGCGCCCGGGTTCGGCACCCCGTTGCCCAAAAGAACCCTGGCTGCCATACTGAAAACGTTCAATCCCATCGAACTCCAGAGACACCTCATCACCGTATCCTACGAGAACAAGGTGAGAGTTATACTATATTATTATTATTTTTTTTTTTTTATTAATCGATAAAAATTTAAAAAATTATAATTCACAAATTTATAACAATAATAATTATAATACTATGATTATATATCTATTTTAAACAGAGCTTGAGTTAGAGATAGATAGATCAATAGTATACAATATTATACTAAAAATTATAATATATGATCCCCTGCGCATAGTTTTCCGTGACGAATCAAATGCCTATACGATTTTGATCCTTCTTAAACTCCATTAAATGTAAGCTTCACAGGTTTTTAACTCTAATTTCTTGTTTGTCGGTTGTTTAGACAAAATTTATAATACAGGTCTAAAACCAAATATTGTTAGCCAACCTTAATTTCTAATATATAACTCCTGTGACCAACAATAATGGTGGCAAATACTGGCAACCTTATACAAACAAAAATATATTCGCTTTTTTGTCAACCTAAATATTATTGCTATTTGAAATTCGAAATTAAAACAATTGGCTTCGAGATGCACATCCTCGGTCAACCTATGTACCGATTTTCAGAACCATTTGTGATTTTATACTTGGCTGTGGATTGCTTACGCACACACACAAACATTGCCTTTTATAAATATAGATTACAACACTATAATATAATGTACCCATTGTTTGTGTAAACGAGTATAGTCTGTTGTCTTATACGCGTTAAAATGATTGATAAAAAATTGTATTTTGAGCATAATATTATGATAATAAATTATAGTCGTTAGGTAGGTACTGGTTGTTGTACTTATGGCTGGTACTTTGAGCGTTTTGTATTCCGTGACGTTAGAAAAAACTACTCCAAGTCGGCATTTATGATATTATTATATTACATTTATATATATTATGTTATATGAAATTGATACCAACATATCGAATACTAACGTCAATGCAAGAACTAAAAATATTTTTAATTTTGGTATTTCGCGAAATGTAGTACTTACATAGCTAGGTAATTCTTTTTTCAACTAGGTACCTACTTCGTTTAAATTCGCGCATTACTTTTCGGGTTAACATTTTTTTTTTGTGTGTTTTCTTTTTATATCATTCACTTGTAATAATATTATTATTTATGATGAGTCATCATCACTATCATCATCTTAGTTATTTTTTTTTTACTTTCGCGCCTTCTCGTACGCACAGAATGTCTACTACTTGTAAATCTGTTTTTCCCCCTACAATTTGATACAGCTGAAAGAGAACAATACATAATATGTTTTATATGTAGGTATATTATAATATTAATGAACGTTTTCAAATGGTTCCAGTTGACAAACTTTGTAAGTACACGCTCATTCTTCCTATGAATAATGTAGGTATCTAATATATATTAGCTCTGATACGATTTTCCTCGTGCAGTAATAAACATATACGCTTTCAATTTGGAACCATTATTATTTGTTTAGATACTTTCTTTGCGGTTAAAGGCGTGCTAAAAGTTTTCTATTCGCAAACACGCGGTTCGATTCAAAACCACGCGTAATCTGCAGGTTGGGTAGAGAGAAATCGAGAATTAGATCAAAACGCAATTTATATGAGCGAATGTTATACGAGGGTTTTATGTGTGCAGAAAACCTTTCCGAAATTATATGTTTACATTTAAATCACGCATTTTGCTCTGACCATAATATATCTCAAATATTGTGGCACGTCCGCCCTCAATGAGTATGGATACAATTTTCTTTGCGGAGGATATTGGTACGTGGTACATACAGGAATATTACTGTGGATTTGCGGTCAAAAAGAAATTCCGAATTTTTTCTCGCTTCCTACCGTACGTATCGTCTTATATTTTATTAGTGATTCGCATAACATATATTTCAGCGCTTTCATTAACATATCTATCAGTTAGTTTCAATATAGAACCTTTTTTTCAGACAGTCTCAGATGATCATGATTATTCGTTTCAATTGCTGTAGACTTTTTCTGGACACGCTCCAAAACCCGCATTATAAAATATTAAATACTTTCGACAGCACAATCAAGAGCTATATAGAAGATAAATAATTAAATGATTGTAGCGATGCGACTACGTCTATAGACACAATATAATATATTATAATTGCCAGTGATCGTGAAAGACTCATGGGGGTGTGTGGTTAAAAAAAAAAAAATTGTAAAAACTACGTTCAAAATTAGAAAGACTGTTCGGTAATATTAATCGACCGCCCACCGGTTTGTAGAACCCCTTTTGTCGTGTAGCGGACGTTCATATTATTGTTGTACTATTACTATTATTATGTTCTATATGAATTTTCGTTTTTGAACCCACATTGACATATATTTACATTGAAGTTTCAAGTTCGTCACAAGTTGACCATATACGTGCACTGCGAGTGGTGCGTAAACCCACGCGATTCCAATTTATTACACTGAACCTATTATTGTTGTGTGTATAGTAAAGGTCTTCATTGTTTCGACTTTTAATTTTTTTTTCGGTAGGCGGAGGACCGTATTGCTGTTTTAATATTTCATCTCTAAACACGCATACGATTATGATTATGCACTTTTCAAGGATTTATGGCGTTTATATTTATCTCCACAACGCATGATTTATGTGTATATATTATACTCCGTCATCGAAATGCAATAGTACTATAATAAATCGCTGCGTAGAGCCGATAATAATTAATTATCCCGTGGCGGTGACGACGACGACAATATTATTATTATTATCATTGTTTCTGTGCAATAAAATATCATTATTATCGCAATGAATTCGTACATACACCGGCTGTTGTTTTTTTAAACACCGTTTGACGAGTGTACAACGATTATTGCTGCAGATGAGTTCTGAATATTCGAATATACGTTTTTGTTCGAGAAACAATGAACGGCGTAGGTCCCCCGGCTGAGGTATACGGTGTTGGTATAATATAGATGGTTATGTAACCGTGATTCCTGCAGAACGCAGAACGAAAATCCTAACCGTAAAATATTATAGCAGCGTAGAGCGCGGTTTACCTACGTCCTGGCTACCTCCTATTGCATTAAGAACAATATTATTATATACATAAATATACTATTGTACCGGGTATTCGGAAACAGAACCAATTAGAAACACGGTCTTGGTCATCTGGGACACCGGTCGGTGGTGATGCAGTGCTACAATGCAACAACTGCAGCAGGTATCGCGAGTACATTCGTATATAGAGTCGCTGGCCCGGCGATAATTAACTGACCTCAGCTCGCACTCGTGTGTCTGTGTGCGATATCCACTTTCGCAATATCGACGAATATTAACGTTCCCCATACTAAATCTCTGTGTACCTACCTATACATATATAGTATACGGAGAACGAAAACTAGCCAACGCCCTTCGGCGAGATTATAAAGCGGGACTCGCGACGTTTGACGCAAATGAATGAGAGGGGAAAAAAATACTATAATATATTCTATTATATACTTATACGTACCTAATCCAGTTCGGGTTTTATGATATTATTATGAGTATAAATGTCGTATATATATTTTTTATGTTCGGTCTGTGCGCATAGGATTTATGGGGTTTCGATGACATTGGCCATGATGGGTTTCGCCTTGCGCGTCTATATACGCGCATTTTAGAATTATTGTATATTATAATAACAAATATGTACGAATACGCCACGTACGATATTATTGCGCTTTTGTCTGTCGGCGAGGGCTATATAATTACATTAATCGATCGGTATAGTCTCGAAAAAACGTACATGACAATATAATATAGAATCACTAAAAAACCGATGGTTTAATTAATATTCTTAAATATTACGCGTTGTAATAATATTATGTCACTCTATTTTAAATTTTACAAAATTAATAATATATTTCTTTTAGCATAGTTACAATCCGCAGTCTTTATAATAATTCGATGAGATTCACATCCCAGAGCATAATATTATTCTATACTTTGGCAACAATCTGAGCAACTAAGAAATATTCGCATTTTTGTCACAAACCGAGCATCATTGTAGAAAGTGACGTATCCGAGGGGTTACAACCCCCCTTAAATTGTTCATGATAACGTTGTTATCATTAATAAATTATTCTCAGATAAAATTCGTCAAAATGAATTATTATAACTCATCCCGAACAAAAATTCTGGATACGCCACTGATTGTTGTATATATACATTCTCCCAAATTGGGCCCAAACCAATATCATATTGCAGTATCGAATATTATTGATAAACTGTTCCGTTTTTTTTTTTTCAGAACCTCGTCCGTCAGATGGAGATGTTGAACATTTCCAAGAGCGACGTTTCCAACGAGCTGAACAAGAGCAAAGAGGACAACGAAGAACTGAAATTCCAAGTGAGTGGTGCCGTGACGCCTCCGCGGCGACGCTAGTGGCGTGCTTGGGTTGGAGAACGATGACGTCATCACGTGCTTGTTTGTTTTAGCTGGAGGAGAAGCGCATCGAGCTGGAGGGCACCATGGCCAGGGTGAGGTTGCTGCAGTTGCACCAGGAGCAGCAGCAACACGGTCCCGTGGTCGCGGGATCGCAGTCGACCGGCACCGCGGCCACGGCCACCAACCAGTGGCTGGACCTGGTGCCGTCGAACCCGATCCTACCTCAGATCGCGTTGCCGGGAACGCCGTCGGCGGCGGTGTCCGCCAACGGCAACAATCTGCACCTGCACCAGCACCTCAACCACAGCCAGGACGAGAACGGCGGCAGCAGCAGCACCGAGTCGGCGCACCAGACCCGCAGTGGCGGCAGACACGGCGTGCAGCATCAGCCCAGCAAGATACCGGTGGTCAAGCCGACGTCGTGCCCGGTGCAGTCGAGGCCGTCGTCGTCGTATCGCGGCAGCGACGCTCAGCAGTACCAATCGTGGACCAAATGCAAGTCGGACCAATCGTTGCCCCGCAACTGGGAGTCCATCAACAACAACAACAGCCACAACAAGAGCAACGGCGGATCGTCCATCGGCAGCGGCGTCGGCGGCGCGGCCGTCAAACAGCTGCGCGGCGGCAACAGACTCGACTCGTCGCAGTACCAGCAGCACAGGTCCCGAAGGGATTCGGGCGGCGGATCGTCCCTGACGAGAGCTCGGTCGCAAAATAATCACTCGCACCGGGGCGGCGCGGCCAAAGAATTTGTCGGCAGGACCGCGTCGTCGTCCGCGGCCGCGGGTCATCAGCTGCAGCAGCTGCAACATCAACAACAACAGCCGACGGCCGACGATACCAACAAGGTACGGCCGACCAAGAGATTCACCAACATGTTTAACAGTTGGATGCGGAAATCCTAACGGAAGGCTTTTAAAAAAACACACACACTATCGGCCGTATATATATATTATACATATTATTATAAGACGATGACGTCATTATCGTCCGACGTTTCTACGACGTGTGCGCACGCGCACGTTTTCAGACACACACACACACTCAAACACATACACGTACATGTATATCGTAAACTTGGGCGCGCACACACACTCACACTCACTCTGACTTAAGTCGATGGTGTCGATATGTATATATAATATGATAATGTGTGTGCGCGTATAAGTGTGTGCGTGCTTTACTTTATATATATTTCTAATAATAATATATAATATATATATTATCGCACCATATTATTATGCTGTTGTTTCCAATCACACCGCAGTCACAAAAAAAAGTACCAAAAAATGTGTTAAATATGATATATTATATTATATGATGCGAAAAAGGATATTAGCTTTTCGACGTGTGCTTATGTTATTGCTTCTTATATTGGACATTATACGCAGTAAAACAAAAATATATACATAATATAGTACATATATATATATACGCGCATATCGTGTCCCCGCGATTATACCATCACACACCGTTCACACTCGACGACTCAAGTCGGCCGATACCCGTAAGTCTGATAATTTTTTTTTTTCTGTCTTTTTGTTGTTGTTTACTAAGTTTCAAATTTTACATAACCGTCTTCTTGCCCTTTTTTTTATAATAATATATGTGTATTATTTTGTAGAGTTGTGGCTTATTGCATGATGTATATAGGTCACTCATCTCCCTGCAGCTCCGCGTGTGTACCGCCGCCTAACACATTATTGTTTTTTAGACTTTCCCTCCTACACGAGTGTTAGGTACAGATATACACCTATAGGCGATGTTTAGGCATTTTATTCGGTTCCACGTAATTTTATTATAATTATTCTAAAATGTATACGAGTTATATGTAGGCTATAGCTATAAGTAAACTCACTTATATTAGGCCCACGATGTACAATGCAAAAAGTAAAAATACTTTTTAAATTAACAAACAGATGTCGTATTCGTTACATCGCTAATCTTACACCTTATAGATTACGGCCTGCTAACTTTTCGTTATCAATATAATATGTATTGATCATTTTAAGATCTTTCGGGTAATTGTCAATTCTTCGCATAATTCGTTGTTTGAAAGTCGCCGCGCGGCACTAGTCTCTATGTGGGAACCCGAATTCGACCACGCTATAAAATATGACCAGTACAGTCCAACGAGGAGGTTTATTTTTGAGGAAAAATCTCTGCAGACCACAGTATATACGCACTACGCAGGCGTTTACGTCTCGTCCGATCCGCACCACTCGACATAAATGATAGGTGTTGCCGTGTAGGTATAGTTTACCCATGATGGTTTCCCGCAAATAACCGATTTTCGATTTGCCTTGGAATCGCGTAAACCCGCAGGAAAACGAGGCGACCGCGATAGACGATAATCCACCACGCCACCGTCCTATGATAAAATAATATATCTCCGTTGTTCGTCGCGAGGTCGATTTGCGCTCTATAATCCGACGGCGATCGTCACGTATTTTCCGAACTTTTAATGGGATTTTTTTTCTGCGTCCCGGTCCGATTATAATAATGAAAACCGCGTTGTATAGTATAATATGTACCGCATGCGGACAATAATAATATTAACGATATTTCGACGCGACACGGTCCGTTAATTCTTTTTTAGCGTCTGGTTAGCGATATATGTATAACTCGTATAATAATATTATTATAATGTAATATACAAAGGACCGGTATATAGGTATATTATACACCGCGTGTATACGTGTATACGTGCGCATGCGTGTAGCGTATTTATACGGACACTAGAGAGAGAGAGGGACAGTGATAGAGCAGTAATCGAGAGATTCAAGGCCCATATCCGTCGTCGTCGTCCGTCTCATCTCCCCGCTCGCCGCTGCAGCCGTATAATTATTATTACAATAATTTGTTTGTTCTTTTTTTTTTCCATTCGGCGGTTCTTTATTATTATTTTTTTTTCCCAACTCGAAATCAAGGACAAAAACGGTATAACCAGCAGTTTATACACCTATATTATGTAATGCTCGTATATATTCTAAATGGGCAATGTGTGTATGATATTATTGTGTAGTCTCTACAGCGTCCACGCGTGCCCGACGCTCGTAACGATTTTCCGTCGCACTTACTTTATAACATAATATTATTATAATATAGGCGCAAACCACAACGTCAGCTGCAGCGTAAGTTTTTAATTTAAATCTTTTCACACAAAACGATTCGTCGCCCCTCTTCCCACCCCACATCGCTTCTCGTCAACTCCTACGTGACGACGACAATAACATAATAATAATAATATGATTATTATTATACCGTCGTCGCTCTTCGTCGGCGGTTTGACTCTGAACACGAGCCGCAGCCGAGGGAAAACGTTATTAATATTAGAATATCTAAATATAATATTTTATATTAGAATATTATACTATTATATAGGCATACAAACGACTCCGCCGACGCTTTTTTATACGCATCGAAATTGATTTAGCAATTATTAGAAAAACGAAAAACAATTCAATACAAAATCGCGCGTCGATGCGTTGAATTGCGGCCCGTCATCGTTGTACTGCAATAATAATAGTACGCAGCATCGGTTTTCGACTCTGTCCGGTCCGTCCGCGCAATTTATTGTTGTCCGGTGCTTAGTACCTATGTGTAGGTACATAATATAATAATGGCTCTGTACTTTCTACTTCCGTTCGATTTCCGGCTGACCTTTATAGTCGAAAATCCCTACACAACTGCAACATGCGGATTGCTGCAGCACGTATACCATTATCGTGTATAATATTGTACAGATAGTAATCAGTTTAGTGCACTAATTTTCGGTCATTTGTGTAGTTGAAAAAAAACAAATGTTTTCTGTCTTCTGAGTACTTCGAACTCGTTGACGTGCTGACAAATTTTTACTAACTCATCGTCATCGCAGTAATGTTTTTCGGGGGATTTTACATTTTTCAAATCAAACACTTGGATATATTCCAAATTGTTTAGAGATCTCTGGAGTAGTCCACCACAAACTTGTGGGGTAGCGCCCTCATCACTACTTTATTATCCTCCCGGCTTAAAAGTAAATACTTATGTAGTATAAAAAAAAACCTTCGAGAAATTAGATTTGATTTCTGCAAACCGTAGAAAAACATTTTCACTTTTCTCTTCGAAATCATATAATTAGTGTAGTCGGTTAGACCGCACACCCTGTACATAATATGCGTTCTGTATATTATTTGTACCTGTATAGGTATAGTAGTAACGGTTGCAATCAACAAGTAGGCACGCGCGCCAGAAGATAATATATTATATGGTTCGAGAGAAAATACGTTTTCGCATCGATTGTTGCAGATTCATTATATATTATTACATTATACATATGTCGTCATCTGCTAGTAATTACATAGAAGTAGTATGAAAATAAATAATTTTTACTCATTCGCGGTGCGGACCAGATTTCTTATTGTATATACTATATTATACTATATTCGTATAATACTGCACCGTCTCGGGTACACGATAACAATAATAGTATATAACACAATTTCATCGCGAAATCGTTTCGGAAATAATAGTGATACCTATAATACTTGTTAGTTGTTACGTATTTTTGTCACTCGTCGCCGGTACATTATATTATTATTTGTATAGGCACCATTTATACCATCGAATTTTCGTCCGGGCAGACGAACTACTGCGGCGGCGGCAGTGTCTGTGCGGAGAGAATTGAAATCGTCGCTAATTTCGTCGCGTCGTCGTTGTCCGAAAACCGGCGGGTCATCGATAATATTATTCGCGTTTCGGTTCCTCTCGGTTGTTTTTACCTAAATATAATATAATAATAATATAAGGTAGGAATAGAGTAGCCGCTCGTGTACGACCGGAAATTGTCACTTCCTGATTGCCATGCACATTACAATAGCGCACGTACCGCGCGTCCATCAGCCCGCATCGCGCGTCATGAATTTTTTTTTATATTAATATATTAACAGATTAGCAGCCGTTCGTCTGCGTTATATACCATAATAATGTTATACACGATGTACCTATACCGTATACCGCGACGATGTATATTAGTAAATCGCGGTAATCGCGCTGCGCCTAAATCGTATATTATTTGTATTACAATATTATAAACTCTCGCTCGTTTATACTCTGCAGTTATCGCATTCGATTTTTCGGTTTTTTTTTTTTAATTCATCGGTAGGTACCATTATAATAATACACAAAAACGAAAGTCAAAATCCGTTAATTTCGTCTGCAGATTAATATATAATATTTATATTTACATATCTCTACCTATATATGTTTATATATAATTCGTGTATGCAAGTGTGTTTGTGTGTGTGTGTTTTCTTGATAAAATTGCAATCTACCGGTGTCTGGTATATTGTTTGTCTATACATATTATATTCTGATATTTTTTTAATTCGCATAGAAAGTCACGGCTGTCCGTGTAAATAATTTTTAAGCCACGAACAATTACGCGAATAAGCGGTAATGGCTATATAGTACCTACATCGGAATTTTCTATTCCAACGATATAAATGAAATTTTCCTGCATTCCGAAGTTATAATGTCATTTATGATAGTTAATCATATACACATCAACATAATATTATTATGTGGAAGTAGGTGTACCTATACAATATATTATATATTTTAGAGAGAGAAAAATCGTTAAAAGTTTATAATTCCTTTTTTACCATGATCGAACCAACTTCTTTTTTTACATAATATACTTACTATAGGCACCTATAGGTAATATTACAATTTTCGAACCAATCGCAATAGGCGTTCCGATTGATTTTCTTCATTTTATACATTTTATCTGCCAACAAAAAGAAACTAATATTATTTCCATAAATCATGCCTTTATAATATGGCATAATACGTATACCAGATACCTATAACTTCTTATATCATTTTTTTGTTGTAAATTGTACATCGTAATTGATATTACGTAGGTATAGGTATAGGTACCTGTAGTAATCGTAATATGTATAAGTATATATTAATATATTATGACGTGTAGTATGCGCTTGTATATAACTAATTGATTTCGGGTATTGTAGTAGGTATATATAATATTATGCGGTGTATTGGTGTATTAATGTAAAATATGATCACTTCGAGAACAATATGTATAACTATACATATTATAACGGGTATAGGTACCTATATATTATAATATTAATATTTTAATTTTCCATGATATACATTCGTATATTATAATAATATATTGGTAATATAATAGCGAGCCCCGTTAAAGACCGCAAAAGAAAATGTTAACCTACTTGTCTCGCGCGTATAACACATAATCTTCTCCCGATTTTTTTCTGTCGGTTCGTTATTATATATTTAATATATATATGTATACATGTACCTATCTAATATATACACCACAGAGTGTACCGTAAACGATCTAGTCGGATCAGCAGTGTTGTTCAATTATAAATAATAATAATAAGAAGAATATGAACTAAAAAGTGATCGGTTTTTTCGAGGCTTTTCACACTCGGTCCGTCACAGATTTCCCAACGCCAGCCGACGTATCATATTACCTACCTATATAAATATATATTGTATAGGGCTGATAGACCTGCAGCTGATATTATTATAGCAGGCATACGTATTTTATGTACTGTGTAATTTTACGTCGTGCTCGCATCGTGGCCGTGTCTCTTTATTTATTTACTTATTCAGCCAAAACAATAACAATTAAATTATTACAATAAAATAAATTAATAACAGCTGATACAAATACCAACTGAGCTATAAGCTCGTATCTGGTATACGGAGTTCGACGATATTACAATTCGCTTAAAGTAAATATTAATACAATAAAAATATGATATAATTAAATAAACATAACATGATAAAAAAAACTTTAGAAACAAAAATGTACATCAGCATTACATATTATAGGTACATACTCGTATTATTGTATTAATATATTATAAGATATTATGTTTAGACATATTGACTTTTTATGATTTTTTTAATACACGCATTATCATCAAGATCACTAACTATTTTATTTGATTTTTATTAATTATATTAATTGTATCATTGGTATTATTAGATTGACTTTCACATAAACTTTTTATTAGACTCTTTACTTCGTTATTTAAATTGTTGAAAATAGTTTTCCCCATGTAGTTAGGAGAATTTCTGAAACTAGTTAGTATATGACGTTTTAACGAATTTTCCTGTTCTTCTGTCTATTATTTCTGTAGCATTAAGTGTATGGTTCTATATGGATTTAACTAAAATTTGTCTAATGTATAATTTATAAACATATAATATATTAGTATGGTTGAATAATTCCTCTGATGGGTATTTTAATGGTAGGGATTATGCTACTTTTACAATCATTTTTTATGTAGTATGCAATGTATTGATATTTGTTCTGTTGGTGCTTCCCCAACATGTTATGCCGTATAATAGTATCGAATTGCACAGTGCCATGTAAATTTGTCTTATAAGTGATTTATCAAGGAATCGAATTTTGTAAAATAATACAGTTAATCTCCTCATTTTATTTTTGATGTAATATGTAGGTAACGCACTCTGTGCGGCAGGATCTCATCCGATTCCGAATTCGCGTGACGACAAAGTATGATTATATTTGGTGGGGATTATAATAGACGGGGGGCATATACAGGGACCCCACAAGGGGGGGGACTATTGGACCGGGAGTTCAGCGGCCCGGTTATTTTAGGTGGCCGTTGAAATGAATTTGTAATTTTTGAAATTTTGATAGGAACACTTATTTTATATTAAATAATATTTTTTGGGGCCCGCAAAATCATTCAGGGGCCTAAAATTTGGAGGCCTGGGTAATGGGTATACCCTGTAGTACTATTCAGTATAGTACTGAATATAGGCTCTTATACAGTCTGTTTAGGTAGGTACGTTTTATATACACCCCCACTCGCCATTTCATGACGTACGCGCCACTGCGACTTCAGTAGGGTTATATGGAGCCATGGAGGTATTTATAATTACCGCGGAATAAATCGAATCCGTTAAACGATCCGACGGAATATCATTGAATGACATTGTTGCTGCGAAGTGGTTGTATAAGCGCGTGTTTTAAATTGTTGTAGGTATACTTGTATTGGTATATTATGGTATGATATGACGCGAATAACAGTAGTAACAGTAGGTGGGGGATGTTATGCATACACGTCGTAAAGTGTCGTTAAAAATTCGCAGGAGAGAAATCGTTAATCATATTATAGCCGATTGCCAAACGCCGCTGCAGAGGTCATCGCGCTTAACGACAGTATAATATTCTGGACGCGGTAATGATATGTGTCTAATAAATTGGTTTTAAGTAATAAAATCGTGATTATTCCGTGGGGGGAGGGGAACGTTCATAAGTCACTGTAATGTAACCGTCTGAAACATTTTCGGAAGAATGGGTTGAACCCGGAAAACCACCCTTGCCCGCAGAACGGACGACGTATTTACACGATACACGATACACGATAAAATTACAGTTAAAAATATATTATTTAGGTAAGCGGGTACCGGTACACACGTTCACAGGTTATACGGACTGTAAACTGTAAATATTATAATTTATTTAGGAAACTCGCATGTAGTACCTATATATATATATTATATTATATTATTATTATTATTATTCCGCCGCTGTCGCTTTCGGATTGCGACACCAATTTATAATAACAACCGCTCGAGTTTAGCCGACCGTGTCTTCCTGTGCAGGTCCGTAGGTACTTGTGTACGTATAACAATATAATTTTGCTCGTAAACGCGTAGGTAACCTAACTACCAAACCAGTCTACAGGGTACCTCACCGCATTTGACCACGTTACTTGTATACTGGTAATTGTTATGTATTATTTGGTTTTTCCTGCAACAAAAATCTTACAGTGCTTAATGAAAAATTTAGACGACCAATTTACTTGCCATACATAGACATATGGTATATTTATAGGGTGACCATAAAAATAAAATTTAAAAACGGGAAATTTAAAAAAAAAAAACAAATAAATGTGACTTTTAACTCGTCAAAGTGGCAATCCATTTTTCAAATATTATAAAATTGATCAATACTTTGTTTGAATTAGTTTTCATCATACAGCATATTATACTTTTTTTTTTCAGAATTTAAAAGCGATCAAATATTTGATGTATTTCTACATTATTAGATTTTTTTCCTATATTTTATTTTACTTTTCCGACTTTACATACTGATATGAACTCCCGAATTAAGATTAAAATAACGAATTAAAACGAGTTCAGGTTTTTATGCTTAGAAGTAATCTCGATTGTACAAAAAAATCATGGTTTCTAATTCTTTACAAATCTTTTGCGTTAACGTTTCAATAGTAGATCGAAATATAATTAATTTCTATCGTACCCCGTGGTGCATTTCAATTACCCATTACAATTTTCCAATACACATTTATATGTATATTTATAGTACATACCTGATACCTAAGCTCCGTGTCCACCCCACATTTTAATTTCGAAACAAAATTAACTCGTTTGTGTAATTCGTTTGTGCTTTTAATCCCGTCGTCTGTGCTCCACCCCTTCCCAAGTCATCCAACTCTCAAAGTCCGTCAGTAGCCCGCCACCACGGAATTTTCACTCAACCGGCATTTACATACATATACACATACGTCATAACTACAGGGTGAACAGGACGTCGAGAAAACGCACCCTGTACGCTAGTAAATACGCTCGCCTTACATAGAAATAAAACCTGTAATACCTTTATGTGTAGTGTGTACTACGGTACAACACAAAATGATCTATCGCCTTTGGAAACTGCGGCTCGGCGTGTGGTTTAATATTATAATATTATGAACTCGATGTATGCTGAAGTGGCTGAGCAATGTGCTTATGTATTATGCGTCCACAAAATATTATATATACGTCGGAAAAAATGAATTCGCCTCGCTCCGAGACTTTAACGGATTTCCGCATATGAAAATGCGCGCGTCTCTATAATCTCGTCGTTTACATCGCTCGACGATGCGCTGCACCACATAATATATTATTATTATAGTCATATCATACGCATTCAGCTGGCGTGTTTAACGTTTTACTCTGATCGTAATGTTTTCGAAAAACGTTTTGAAGGGGCCGCCTGTTAAAAAGATGTCGAGTAGGTATATCTACCCTAACTACCGCCTATCTGCCGGCCTCGACTAAACTGAAAAAATAAAAATTCTTTCTTCGCTCGGGAGACGACCCCGCGTTTATGTGCACAGCGTAAATGTTTTAAAAGTTGAATTATCAATTTCCCTATTCGTGTGTTTTATACTTCACTGCGAAGTGGGTATATTATGACGTATGATGGGTACTATACAAATATATGAGAGCAATAAATAATACTTATTCCCAGCTATTTACACAGCATTTATTGGTATGGGGGACAAACACACCGCTCGCGCGCCATGATGAGATACGCTCATTATGTTACATAAATATATAGACAGTTTCAAGGATGACAGTTTAAAAAAAGATACCTATATACATAAGAATATATAATATTATATTCCGCTTTATAAACCGTTGTACGTATTTAATGTTATATTTCGCATTTCGTGCACGCCGCGGTGCCTATAATATCTCCATCACGGGATTCGTTTCCCAGACGTAGTTTTATTCGCCATAAATCGACCCTAACGTGCACAATATTCCGCAGCGAACATTATAGTTACCGCGGGAAGAAATAATAATATCCGCTGAGGTGCACTATTACTGCAGAGTGGGCAAGCATAGAATGCGATGTTTCTGTATACGATTTCCCTCGACGCCGACGAGATTCGCCAAAAAAAGTATTTCGGATTTTTTCGTGTTACATATAACATAATACGCCATACAAGTACCTATGTATAAATGATGATGTAAAGTGATATCATATAATATATTGGGGTACCTATACGGTTTTGGTATTTTTTCCAATCAAAATCATTCGCTCGCGTACGCACGCGATTCGAGTAAAAATGATTAAACGACAAAATAAATAAAATCTCTCCGTATACGAAACGTAATATTATTATATGAAACCGTCGAAAAAGAAAATCGCGTTGCTCTCGCGCGTTAACGTCGTTCGTCGCAATCGATTACACGTAACGTATAGTACATAATAGCTCATATAGTTGTACCTACCTAGTAGGTAGTATGCTATGACAGTATATAATAAATTGTAAAATAAAGACGATTGTGATTACTTACAATATTGGACGTATCTGCACTTCTATACATATATTATAATTTATAATATACAGGGGCACAGGGTGCAGCACTTACCGGTTCCATTCAAGGTTCTTTATATTTATATATTTTATAGCCGCCCGAACTTAAAAACTCGCACATACACAGTTGCATAACTAAATGTTTAAATTAGTAATATTTTAATAATAGTGTACGACTTAATTATTGATACTCGTTGGTACATAAGGTTATTAGTTTATACGCATTACGTAACCCTAAAACAAACGTTTTAACCGAAAACGAATAATAATTCTCTATAGATCGTGACTGCAACTGCTTCAGCAGTATAAACCGAGATTTAAGAAATATATATTGTATAGGTAACTTAAAAAAATATTTCCTAAGTGGTAACGATCTCGAGCAAATACTTCCGCCGTACAATCGTGTATTTTTATATATAGGTGTATCCTATGCCAAAGTCGATCGCTTTGATGCTCGCCTTGACTTCTTTGCCGACCCGGTGATTCTATATCTACTACTAAATTTATATTTTATATTGCACGTATTATTATAATATGTAATATGTACAATGTATATATTATATACCCGGCTATTGGCTGTATTAGTGTATTAATATAATATGGTTAGCCCGCACTCGTCTTTAAAACTTTTGTGGCCACGAGTAAATAACACTAAATAGTCTTCTCGACCTGCATCCCCTATACATAAACAATAACCCGCCTAGCTGTTGTACTGTTTGACGCTTATATTAATATTGGTCTTTCGGTTTTGATTTTTTTTTCTTCTCATAAATCTATAACAAACGCTTCACTATAATTGCACGTATATAATAATAATAATAATGTCAAACTTAATATTATTAATATGCATGAAGACTAGAATAAGGAGAACAAACTCGCGTGATATAGGAAGTATTCATGTTTTTTTTTTCGTTTTTTTTGGGAAATGTATGCCTTATTTCGAACCATAGTCATTTTTAGATTTTGTAGCTTGTACACGATTACTCATTTGCGTGTATTTAATTAATATATTTTTTTATTATTGTGTAAATAATCAAATTTTACAATCCGTTAAAACTGTATATCTTGTTATTCTATACCTATATATCTGTGTTCACATCAAGTCTGTATTATTCGATACACTATACACATGTGTTTTCTTCAACGATCATATTTTGCACAGATATATTGTATCGTTATGTAATATGTACACTCCAATTTGTTTCTTTAGAATTTAGAATTTTTATGAAATATACACATAGACGCATATCGCATGTATAAATGCGTAATCGTATACAAGCTATAAAATCTAAAAAGCTCCATGGTTCAAAAAAGTGCTTTTATTTTCCAAAAATCTTAAAAAACATTAATAATCCCTATATAACTCGCGGGTTAAAGTAGCACATGCAGCTCAGCCTGTGGCCGTTTAATCCGGCGACTCATTTCGGGACGTCATCAGGAAGCGGAGTTTGGTCTCCTTATTCTAGAAAATTTGATACTAGTTGTCCCGTATTGTCATATACCTGCAGGGATGGCAAATAGGATTTATTCAACGATTTTTACAAAATATAAATGAAAAATTAATGATAATAATGTAGAAAAAAATTATTAAAAAAATCAACTACGAAAGTGTTTCGGGTGCCGCCACTTATTTGCCATCCCTGTTATATTATATAGTACGACCAATTTGATTCTAGTCTTCATGATAACATCCATATTATAGTTAACGATAATAATGATAACCTATATTGTTAATTTGACGATATTTCGGTGCTCGATTTTTACGGATTTTTTTTCCCTCCGTTTGCACACAGCCCGCCGCCAAGAAACTGTTCCGGCGCCGTAACCTCGTTCGGCAGAGCCGCTGCTTGATGGAAGCCTGCAAGAAACCGGTCCTGCCAGCCGTCGACGAAGTACAAGAACCGCCTGACGACTCGGCGGTGGCCGCCCTGCTCCGCGACCCGGACGACGGGGGAACCGGCAACGACGACCACTGCGGCCGCGACGGCCACCACGACGATGACGACGACGAGTTTTTCTTCGACAGCATCGAGAGCAGCCTGGCCACTAGCGCGTGCAGTTCCCGACCGCCGCCGCCCGAATGTGACTCCATCGATCTGTCGCAACCCGACTCGTCTTTGACGGCCACTTGACCGACGACGACGACGGTTTTCCGTCACAACGTTATTACTTATTATCGTAAAAGTTATTATAATTAAAGTTACTGATATATGTATAGAGATACTTAGTCTACGACCATATGGGGGGGGGGAATTTTGTATTTTGCCATTTTTTTTTCCTCTCGTCTTTACCGCATAACATCGTCGTTATCATCCTATATAATATATTATATATTATAACGTAACACACATATCATCATCATCATCATCACCAACAACAACAGTAACAACATCTTATCCTTTTGGCGTCCTCGACACATCCCCCGAGACGATATTTTGGACTTGACGATGATTATTGCCATAGCACATGCGCATAATATAATATTAGGTAATAAACACGTACACGATATTATTATCATAACGAGTATAATATTATATATATATGTATGTGTATTATTATTTTTTAAGTGTTTCGATGTTTCAAATCAATTTTTTGACGATAAATCAGTCGTTTGCCATCCTTATACACTGTATAATATTATAATTTGTCTATATATATTTATATGATTATCAATGTGAATTTTTAACTGTTTTTTTCGAAATTTTAATAGTCCAGGTGACATCGATACAATGATTTTTTTTCTTCTCTCTTGTGCAAACAAACTGCCTTATAGGTACGTTTTCCCTGCAACCAGTCTGGACATGGGTCGGCGACACTGTTGTCTGACTCTTCGGGAAATCATTTACCTTATGCTATATAAGAACGTCAGCATGAATTTTCAAAATAACTCCTCTATCGTATCGATTAATAGCCTGTAAAAAAAAAACATCTTTGGTTTACTAGCTAATGTTAAAAACGTTTTTCACCTGTAAATCTTGCCCCAAAGACAACACACATATTCTATATTATATATTATGCTATCGTAATACTTTTTGTTATTATTATATTATTTTTGTTTAATTACTTTTGTGGTGCTCATATACGGTTGGAGAAATTGAAATATAATACAACATATTATTATTATAGTACAATACCGCTCGTGTACGACAATACTGCGAGGTGGTACCCATATAATATTGTATAATTATGTACTCGGAAAAAAATTTATATTGGTTAGTACTAGTCTATTTTTTTTCCATCCACGTCTCGACATTCCAGACATAAACATATTGCATATTATTATTATTATTTTTTTCCATAAATCGTATTTATATGTTATACATTTAGACTGATTATTGCGTAGTAATAAATTGTATAATCTGAATTCCAACCCGACGTTTTTCTCTTCAGTCGATCCTCTCCTCCCCTTCCATCCCCCACCCCCCAAGTTTCATCGAGAATTGATTGTACGTTTTCTAATACATTTGTGTTTTAAAACCCGTGGGTTTGTTTTCATTGCAAACTTTACACGGAAAAGAGTGTTTTAGTTTATCGTTTACACGCATAGAAAAAAAAATTCAACGTATATAAATCCACGGTAATGGGGTCATGTATCTCCTGCATTCACTATATATATATAGGTATTATAACCGTCCTTAATCACCCTACCGCCCCTTTTCTCCGATATACAAAATTTTATTATATTATACTTAAGTTAAATGAATAAAAAAACAAAGCTCACTGATGATATTATAATACTTTATAGAATAAATATATTTATATTATGTAAGTGTCACGTTTATTATTATTATTATTTTTAAACAAAAAAACATTAAATCATAAATTATTATTATTATTGCGTAATTTTGTATAACCACATAAAAAAAATTATATTTATTTTTAAAAAAGAAATTTATACATAAAATCATATATTATAATTATTATTGTTATTGTACCTATATATAAATGTTATTAATGTTGTAAATGTATTTTTTCTTTTTTTTTTTTTTATGTAGTGTTATTATAGATGATATTTTTGTGTGAAAAAAACTATAAATACACTGTATGTGTTATAAAACAGATGTATTATATTATATGTGTATGTTTCGAAAAGAACTGTACAATAAACTCGTGATCTTATATAGTCAATATTGTGAAGCTTGGTTTTTCTCCGTCGTGTTCTCTATAGGTATAGTAATTTTATATAACATATAACAATATTATATATTGTGTGTAGGTATATATATTATTATAACTGTGTAATATGCGTGTTATATTATATTATGTAGGTAAGATTTGCGTCCAGCGGTCGTGACTACATAATATTAAATGATATTATATTATATATTATTGTACCGACAACATAATATTATGTATGCTCAACTTAGGTATTTCGAAAGAAAAAAAGGAAATTCCGGTGAAATCGAGATGAAAACTAATAAAATCTGCAGGCCTGTACCCCACCGCTGTCACTCGAGTCCTGCTCTAGTCGAGTAACCACCTGCCTAGTCTAAAGGTCTGCAAAAAAATAAAAAGTGCTGGATCGGGCGATTCCAAAACTTTTTTTGCCGGACCTCAAACATAATAAAACAAGGTTAGATTCATAATTTGTTAGAGAACATAGGTTCGGGTTTTTATATCTGGCCGGGTCTATATAGACTTTTTTCGATTTTTGTACGACACCTATAATCATAATTTAAAATAAAAACGTTCACACCTTATATTAATATACTATATTATTATACTATATATTATAATACTATATATAATATACTGTCGAGTCGCGATAACTGGAAGTTGAAGGGGGATAAATTGACTTCGAGATGTCTAACTAATTTATGGGGGAGAAATTTTCTAGGGGAATAAAACACAATTCGAGTTATCGAGGTTCGACTGTCTAGTGTATATATATATCATTAAAATATACAGCTTAATCACGGGATTATTATCATACCTAGTATATCATTGTACCGGCTATACTTAAATAGAAACGGTAATTTTCGAGACGGGCTTGGGTTTCTTTCACAAAATATTTTGGACTGGATCGGACCAGACTTATAAAAAATAATACCTTGGACCGGAACGGGCTTTTTAAATTTTAAGAGCTTAGGATGATTTTTGGGCCCGGCTGGGCTTCAGAAAACCATTGTTGGATCTGGCTTTATACTCAGTGGTACTAAACCCCCTGAAATTTCAACCTTATTTACCACCTTTTCAATATAAATTGTTGGTCATTTTTGTTAGGTATAAAATACATTTTTAAATATGATAAAGACGTCGGTAATCAAAGTTTAAACTTTTTTTTTGGCTGATTAAGAACATTGGTAAACGTCTGCCATAACCATCGCATATACTCGTATATCATCATCATATATCATCGATTATTACCACGTTTATTACTAAGAGGCTCTATAGATGACTAGGCGCAGACCAGGTTAAACACTCAAGTGTTCTAAACGGTAGACTAAATTTGAGACTAACTATAATTTGTTATAACTTATACCTAATCAATATTATATAAAACTGTTCGACTAAAAACCTATATTATACGATTTGCTGTCCAGAGGGGGTGGGATCTATACATTATGTATATGCAATAATATATAATGGCTGAGACCCCGCCGGAACGATTGAAAAATCACTTAGGCGGGGGTGAGATAATTGTGGCCGGGGTGCGAGTGAACAATAATTTATTATTTATTTAATGGACCAATGGCGGGCCATGCTCTAAATCACTCGTTTATGGGACCATATTATAGTTCTCGATAATATATTATTATCGATTGGTCAAAATAAATAATGTTCAGTGATTTGCCACCCGGCGGCATTATAGTAATAATGAATAGACGCAGGCCCGAGTATAATAGTATATTATTTTACTCAAATCCGGTTTTGTGATTGGACCATTTTTATAATAAGGCGCACATAGCTGGGTCGTACCACTTACCAGTAGTAACCATATAGTTACCACTCCCCCGCACACATATTCCGTGGGTGCATATTAAAAAATTGAGCCCAATAAAATGTTAAAAGCTATTATATAGAGGTAGGTCAGTCAAATTTTTATCAATTTTAATACCTCTTATATTTAAAAATGTAAAAATGATCAAATATCTATCTAAATAAAAATAAGTGTATATGTATAGGTAAACTAAGTTAAGTAGAAAAAAAATATAAGAATTATCTATCTGTATAAATAATTGGATACATGCCCATTTTTGAGAAATTATTCAAATTTTCAGTCAACGACTCCAACACACGCTATACACAGTCTATTTTTCTTTTTTTTTGATAGAAAACCAAAGTTTTTGTTGTTTCGGGTCATTTAGAAATGTTCATTAATTTTACATTTATCAGTAATTTTGCGGTTATTATATTTTATTTTCACATTTATAATTGTAGGACTCATTGGGAAGTACCTAAAAAGCTTCAAAAACTAAATCTAACTTTAGGTCGGTAGTTTAAGTCGACAACTGGCAAAAGCTAAAATATTTTAATTTGTAACCGATGTGACCGATTTTTTCCCCAAATGAATATATCACCAAGTGTATACGAAAACTGTAAAGAACTTGGTTTGAATCCACGCCCCGATTAAAAATCCTGGCAAAGCCACTGCTTGCACACCACCTTGCGCTGCACGCCTATGCCACACGACTCATAGCTGGGAATCCAATGGCTAATTCGTTATCGGTCCTAGGGGAAACTTCAGACGTAGGTATACATAGCGCATATTGTGAATAATATTATTATATTATTATTAGGTATTATAAGAATATTGTAAACCTGCGACACCACACTGCACAATGCAGCGACGTGGCAAAAATAAAATAAAAAAACGAAATAATATAAAACTCGAGGCCATGGAGCGCGTGTGTCCGGCCGAGGCGTGATTGATTTGCCAAAGGTCAACCTCGCGTGCAATCGAAATATTTTAATAACATTATTATAATGTGTACCTACTTATATATTATTATTATCACTATTATTGTACTACTGCACACGGTGATTGTATAGTTGTTGTTGTATAGGACACTCCCTGCAGCGGTGTATAGTCGTGTTATATAGGTGTAGGCAATATCATATATGCGTATAGGTCACGGATCTCGATAAACGTTTGGTACACATACGAGATAGGTACCTATACATATATAGGTATTACGATATTATTATCTTTTGCAGGCGAGCGATCGAAAAACGTAATAATTATACGTACGCCGCCGCTGCACAATAATAATATTGTGACGTTACAATGTTATATTATGCGACTGCTGTCTGATTATATTTAAAGTATAAACATATATATATATGTACCCGATAATTATTCGTTTAACGCGAGGCAGCATGCTCATTATTTAAAAAACAATATTGATGTCATTGAAAATATTCTATTTACGTGGTTTATCGAGTCATTGCAAGACTTTTTTTTATATTTTTTATCCTCAAAATGTTCTTAATTTTTTACTTTTTTGAATTTCGGTTTTGAATTCATCTCAGAAAGCGGAAAATTTTCCTGAGGATTTCGATACATAAAAATCGAATTTAGGATGAGTATAGCTGGTATGTATTTTACAAGTCAAAAGTATTTAATGTTTACATGAGCGGAGTTTAGTATATAGTATTATATAATCACAGTCTACAAATCCTTCATTCTGTCAGCAATAGACTATGGAGATATAATCTACAATTCGGCAAAAGAAAAAGTACTAAGTACCCTAGGACCCATACACAATCAAGGCATACGTTTAGCCATAGGAGCCTTTAGGACGAACCCAGTATACTCTTCTTTGCAGGAGAAACTCCCCTCCATCTCAGACGCCAAAACCATATCTTAAAATATGTAACTAAAATTAAGAATCTGTCTTATCACATCACCAATAATATTCTTCACAGCCCATTACCCCCTAGCTAATGTATTACCTTCTAGAAGAACATTATTTGAAAACTTAAAAACTATTAGTGAAAACCTATCCTTCCAAGCACAAACACTAAATAAAATTCAACCGTCTCACCCTCCTTGGTCGCCAATCATCAACACCAAACTGACTGAATACTGCAAACAAAACACCGACAATTCAATTATACGAAACCAGTTTTTGGAAATAATACACCAACAATTCCCAGAATACACCCAAATTTACACCGATGCCTCCGAAAATACAAATAGTGTGGGTTTCTCTGTCATCACAAACCAGGAAAATCATCTTTTCCAACTACCGTCTTCCACTAGTATATATACAGCCAAAACTTACGCTATTTATGAAGCATTAAAAATTATCTTATCTTAAAAACCCGAAAAATTGCAGCATTATCATCAGTGACTCTCTGAGCGCCCTCTCATCAATATCAAACAATACGGACGCAATCAATCTATTCCTTCATAGTATAAACATAAGCCATAAATTGTAAGCACACTAAACATGTCAATATTTGTAAAATTTATAATGTATACTTATTTATGTTAATTTAATGCAGGCTAAAGACCTTTGATGTCGAAGCCTTAATAAATATTTAAAAAAAAAAAGTATATGGACCAACATTTCGCGGGGTATTTGCGTACCACTCCGCTCATCAGGACTTCAAATCGATATACTTTTAACTCGTAGACTACTCGTCCTAAATTCGATTTTTACTTATCGAAATAGGTAACTATGTCGCTATTCAAAAAGTAAAAAACATTTTTGGGATAAAAAATATTTGAAATCATATAATTTTTTTTTCCAAAAACATTTATACTTTTTGAAATAATGAGTATTCAGCGGTAAAATATTCACCCGGTATACATATTATATATTATACATAAACATACATATATACAAAATACCTATATACACACACTTACCCATTCATAATCTATTAATCTATAAGTATATATTATATGTATCCCTATACAGGTATGTATATACCTGTAGGTATGTATATTGATGCATATATTATATATATATCATTTATATGGTAATATATACCGATAAATACCACATAACAGGTAGGTGTTCACGACGCAAACGATGACTCTTGGGGTGCGAGAGGCCACGGCCGTCTGGGATGATAACAATACCTCAGCTGTTGTGGCCGCGTGATTAACCTATAAAAAATATAATAATACGAACCAACGATTTAAATTCGTGTGGGCGGCTGCAGTGCTAATAATTATATAATATTATATTATGCTATTCGTCCAGTCTTGTAAATAATACCTACTTATGTTTTGTATTCGGAAAACGTATTTGCATAAGTGTGTATCTATAGGTAAGTATTCAGAAATCAGAATACATTTTAAAAAATTGCGCCGACACCGGATTATATAGTTTTCTTTTTCAATCCCTTTAGTGGTTGCTATAAGACGTAGCTCATACGTGAACTTCGTTTTGGCCGACGAAAGTCTACAAGTTTTTTGGTCACTGTAATATAATATTATATATATATTTAGCCATTTAGGTGTGCCATTGATTGCTGCAGAAAAACAATGTCCGTGTGCGGGTTGTATCTATTAAAGGCTAGACAACTATACTCGATCGATTTTTACGAAAAATTCAGAGGCTCAGTACCTACTTAAAAAATATCGCGAAAGTTTAGAGTATATAGCTTGAACCACATTCGAATCGAATTTACAGAGTGCTACCAGGGCCGGTTTTAAGGGGGGCACCGGTGGGCGATTGCCCGGGGGCGGCACACTTAGGGGGCGGCAAAATTATCTCAGATAAAATAAATAAAAAATTAATTTTTTTTGTAAAGAGAAAGATTTGTAAAAAATGATATAATTAATATATAAAATGATTTTTAAATTCACATAAGCATACATTTTTTTTACCTATATTTTATCATTTTAAATAAAGAAAAATAAACGTTATTAACTAAGTAGGTAGGTACCTACTAGGTATCATGGAAGATTCTAGGTAGATAGTACCTAAGACCTAAGTTATAAATTAGTTACTTATGTTTTTTTGTATAGTTTACCTACTATTAAAAATCTAATATTGGAATGCATAGGTACATAGTTAAAATTGCTAAAAATTAACTGCAAATTCGTGCAATTCTTGATTCTGAGCGGAGACGGTATGTTAGTCTATGTATAAGACATATTATATACATATCTAGGGTATTAAACAAAAAATTGACCTATAATAAATTCCAAATTAATCATATGACAATATCCATTAGGTACTGGTAACGCGTTATACATCAACAAAAACCGTAATACTATCATAGATATATAATAGTACACTTTAGAAGTTTCAAGTTTACCCACGAATAATATTATTCAATTATAACAAAATAACTAAAATAGTTATTCTAGGTTTTTTATATGTAATTTCGTCCAAATTTGAATTTAAAATGTCTGTAAAAAATAACTGTGTTCATATATTTTTTAGATTTTTTGGTTACTGTATGAACTATTTATGAGAACCTTTGTTTTAAATTTGCAATCCTTAGCTATAAAAACTGAACATTTTATCATTTATTAATTACAATGATTGATAATTTTCGAGATTTTGATACATTTTGTCAAAATTCGATCTTTAAATGCTTATAAAAAAAAACTGTGCCTATGTATTTTTAATATTTTTCAACTGATATTGTAACAATATATCAGGAGCCTTGTATTAAATTTTTACACTTTTTGGCACAACAAATAAAACTTTATTGATATTTATAGAAAAAAAAAACTAAAAAAAATTGAAAGCTGTAAATGTCCATAAACAGCTCAAAATGAGTCAAAATATTTTCAAAATTGTATGGTGTATAGGAAATGCTAATATAAACATTCAGTGAAATTTTTATGTATCTAAAGTTATTCGTTTTTGAATTACAACAAAATAAGGAAATCGCTACATGAGAAATCGAGTGAATATTCAATTTTGTAAAAATTTGAATTTCAAACGCTCATAAAAATTTAATTTGAATTTCTTATAGACATTTTTTTTGTTGATAAAGGTAGATAATCTTATAAGGAATCTTGTATTACATTTTCAAATCTTAGATTTAAAAAGAAAAATTTTACGAATTCTTAACTCAAAATAATTTGCTAATTTTCGTGATTTTTCCATATTTTGTCAATGATTGAACTTTAAATGCTTATAAAAAAAAATTGTGACTAAGGATTTTTAATATTTTTCATCTGCCTTTGAAATAATATATTAGGAGCCTTCTATTAAATTTTCAAGCTTTCGCAACCAACAAATAAAATTGTATTGATATTTTTAGAAAAAAAACTAAAAAAAATGGAAAATGAAAATGTCCCTAAACAGTTCAAAATAAATCAAAATATTTTGAAAATGTTAACGTGTATAGAAAATGCAAATATAAACAACCACTGAAAATTTCATGTATCTACGGTCATTTGTTTTAAAGTTACACCAAAAACCAAATTCAATTTTCTGAAAAATCGATTTTGCGTAAAAATTCCCGTTTTTCCTTAATTTTTATGTTATTTTTCCCGGCGCTTGTGAAAAACACTGGGAAATTTTTACTTTTGACCCCCCAAAGTACCAACTAGATTCACTTCTATATTCACTCGATTTCTCATCTAGTGATTTCTTTATTTTGTTGTAATTCAAAAACGAATAAGTCGGAATAACTGTAGATACATGAAAATTTCACTGAATGTTCAATGTTCATATTAGCATTTCCTATACACCATACAATTTTGAAAATATTTTGACTCTTTTTGAGCTGTTTACGGACAATTACAGTTTTCAATTTTTTTAGTTTTTTTTTCTATAAATATCAATAATGTTTTATCTGTTGGGCCAAAAAGTGTAAAAATGTAATACAAGGCTCCTGATATATTGTTACAATATCAGTTGAAATAATATATTAAAAATTCATAGGTACAATTTTTTTTATAAGCATTTAAAGATCGAATTTTGACAAAATTTATCACATTTAAAATTGAATAATTATTTTTTAGTTAAAAATTTATAAAATGTTCAACATTTATATCTAAGGATTGAAAATTTAAAACAAGATACCACGTAAGTTAATTCTGTTACCAAAAAATCTAAAAAATACATAAGCAAATTTTATTTTTATAGTAATTTTAAGTTCAAATTTGGACGAAATTACATGATAAAAAACCTGGAATAACTATTTTAGTTATTTTGTTGTGATTGTATAATATTATTCGTGGGTACTTCTAAAGTACCTACACTAGTATATATCTATGATAGTATCAGGGTTTGTTGTTGGTTTATAACGTGTTATAAGTACCTAATGGATATTGTGACATGATTAATTTGGAATTTATTATAGGTATACCTATTATAGGTCAATTTTTTTTAATACCATAGATAAGTATATAATATGTCTTATACCTAGACTGACATACCGTCTCCGCTCAGAATCGTTTTTCTTATACAATGATATTATATCGTTGAATTCAAATTTAATACCATTCATTATACAGTGACCCACTTGTAACCTACTGTACGGCGGAGCACCTTTTTTTTTTGTTTACCATCGTGTAGATTGCAGATTATGTGTTAATATTTATATTTTGTAAAATTGACGTCTGTCCTCAAAAAAGCATAGTACCTATATAGTATACAAAATGTAAGGCTACATTTTCCCGGACATTTTAACTACCTATATACCGTTATTACTTAACGATAATTATTTTTAAATCTAGTTTTAATTTATTGATTTTTACTATATTTGTATTTAATAATTGTGAACAGATTATAACAATATGTAGATTTGTTTTTTTTCTTATATAATATCGGTGGAATTTTTGCTTTATTTTAGTAACGGTGGAGCTCACATACCGGTACAAATGTACCGGTATGGAATCTGAACCTACTCGGATATGAACACTCCGAGAATAATATATTACATTATGATGCGTGGTAACAGGTATATGATGAGCAACATAATAATATATCACATTGAGAAAAACAATATTATAAAGGTTTCCCACAAAAACTTTATAATTACTATGCGGTTATAAATGTATAATATTATACACGCTTCGGGACCGTATAAATTTACAATATATTGTACTCACTTTGCGGTGAATTCGTTGTTGTGCGCATTAAATTTTACCCGAGGGAGATCAATAGGTATATAGTCGGTTCGGCCGGTTTAAGTACCTATATAGGTACCTCGTTATATAATTTTGTATAATTGCACTTTTATTAGATTTCCACTCGATTTTGCATATTGTGAAAAGCTATATAGAAACCTATGAAACAGCAAATTTTCCGTCGATCCCGTTAAACGCCGCTCACCGGACACACGCGGTGGGGTCCTGATATATTTTAATATGGTAAATATAATATGTACCAACACATTTTATATTATATACCCAATACCCACATATATATTATACACAGGGTGATTCTTTTATCATTGAACACTCATATTTCAGGGAAGTGTAAATGTTTTTGGAAATATTATTTTACATAGTTTCAAGTCGTTTACAAAACAACGGTTTTCTTAAAAAATTAAATGTTTTATCTTTTAGTTTTTTTGCTTTTTTGAACGATAACATAGAGTTTTAATTTCATATTCCAAAAAATCGAATTTAGGGAGAGTAGTTTATGAGTTATAAGTATTTAAAGTTTCGATGAGCGGAGTAGTGAACAAAAATTTCGCGGGGTAACTCCGTACAACTCCATTCCACTCATATAAACTTTAAATACGTGTAACTCATAAACTTTTCGTCCTAAATTCAATTTTTATATTCTGTTTTGGATATGAAATTGAAACTCTATGTTATCATTCAAAAAAGTAAAAAACTTAAAAAATTATAATTATGAAAAATATTTGAAAATATAATTTTTTTAATAAACACGTTGTTGTGTAAACGACTTGAAACTATGTGAAATAATATTTTCAAAAACATTTACACTTCTTAAAATAAGGAGTGTTCAATGATAAAAGAGAATCACCCTGTATAATATATAATATAAATTATATATATTATATAATATTTATAAATTATATAATATTTATAAATTATATATATTATAAATATTATATATGTATATTGTATAAATATAAGTTTGCTGTTGTCGTGTCCGTCCTTCGTAAACTGCTGTTTGAAAACTGATAATAACCGTGGAGCACGCTTCCTGCTACAAATATTTCCGGTCGACTTACTATAAGCTCGCGTACCTACATTGCGTTATAACTACCTATGTAGAAATAGAGCCAATAAGTATATAGAATAAATAAATAACTATGTATATCGATAATATTCCTGCAATCTCTAATACCTGCGTATACTTGCAAGTACACGTTATACGCATGACACCCAAAGGTAATAAGGTGGGAATTAAAAATTTAAAAAGTTAATTAATTTTAACTAATTGCCTATATTATACTAGTTTAATCGACAGTTGAAATAACTCGGTTTTTCTCAGTCGATTTAAAAATAATTCGTCAAATTAAACATTTTTGGAAATGTTCCTTTTTTATGGTTTTATACTCAAATTACATTAACAGTGCTCGAATAAAATAGGAAAAATAAAAAAAGGGAACTCCGAAGCTTGAAAAAAATTGGCGTTCCTTACAAACATTAAATTCGACCTAGCCCTTGAGTTACACGCGAAGTGTAAGTCTTACACACGCCCAACCATCCATCTTCAACAATAGGTAGTTGAAATATAATACTATAGTGACATATACAAAGAATTACAGTAAATATTATTTTACTTGTCATTTTATTAATATAAAAACTAATGGTTACATAAAAGTATATACTAACATTAAACTTTGTATATTAAATTGTATAAATATTGCACTAATTATAAAATATTGTAAATATTATTATAATAATATATATATATTAATCATAAATATTGTAAATAATAATTATAAATAGATAAAAGACTTTTGCCCACGAGCTAAAATAATATTGTGCTTAGATATACAAGTCCGTACTTTTGACCGCGTTATCAATTATCATAAAAAAATAATCAATTTAATTTAATTTTAATATCTTATATTGAATAGGACAAAATAATAATTAAAAAACTATAATATTATTTTAACAAAATAAAACGTTGCGTACTTTCATTCCAATGAAAATAATTAAAAGGAGTGGGTTCCTCTCAAAATATAAAAAAAACTTTAAGAGGAGGTCCGTCCCCCCTCTGTGCCCCCTCCCATTTCGAGCACTGAATATTAATATAAAAATAATCCACTACTATAATAGTACAAACATTTCTGTTATTTTTCTTGATGAAATATTTTTGTATATTGATATATTTTAGTCGATTAGATAGGCATAATAATATATGACCTTAAATTGGTAATTGATATAAAAATATTAATATTTGTTAAACTATTAATTAAGATGTGTATAGTTTAAATATTTAACAATTATGTAAAATAAAATAGGTATATTGTATACTGTAATGTCTGTATATTATGATTAAAGTTAATAAATTTGTTAATAATAATTTAGGAAATTTGAAAGAACTCAGTCATCATTTATGTGATCCGCATACTAATAATTTAAAAAAAATAGATTAACCTTTTTATAAACTGAGTGGAGTCAATATTTTTTTCTATCGAGTTAAATTTATGTTTTGTTAACTGTGAACTTCTAACTTATCAATGTACTGTGTTCTTTTCACTTAACTTAACTTGAGTTAATAATTTTCATTGCCCACCTTTGACCTATATTTTGTGATATACAAATATATACTGGCTATACTACAGGACAATAGTAATGAAAACATTATATTTTCAACCCTATTATGAATAATAATACACAACGTCATCAAATACCGGAACTTTTGTATTATTATTTATTATCAAATATAGTTGTTTAAGATATTTAATTTCCATTTTTAAATAGGGATTGTACATTAATTTATGCTTTTACAAATCATATAGCCATATAGGTCAAAAACTTTTAGGTATATATAGGTAATTAATAATTATTAATAACGGTATTATACGTATATGTACCAACAATAGTAGTATATTATACTGTACCTAAATTATTGTTTATGTAACTTATTTTCGTATACTTATGGGGGGACTGAGGTGTTGCTATGATAGTGATACCATTTATCACAGTATAATTGCATAGGATGATTTTGAATAAAAAAGTATTCAATATCCAAGTTCAAAGACATTGATATAATAAATATTGCATAAATACAATATAGAATGTTGAAATAAATTATTTAAATGTCATTCCTTAAATGCAATGTGGATTACGGAGCATTGAGTTACAAAACCGAATATAAGAATATTAAAATGCTTATCTTACCTCGAATAGGTACTATAGTACCTAAAATAATATGAAACTCAACTATTTTTTTTTATAGTATACTATTGTTACCACTTACCAGTAACCTGTTATAATTTCTAGTCTTATAGTATCTGCCCTGGCCGCTGGGACCCAACTCGAATGCATCGATCAGCGATGCAGATGTCACTATAATGGACGTAATAATGCATTATTTTGAATTCGATGGTAAATCATATTGCATTCAACGACACCGTTCTCAACACTGGAGCTCCGGGTGTAATATGTACAATTCAGTGAAATTTATTAAGTTTAATATTATTTTTAACTGTTTAAGATTATAATAATAAGTTATAACTTACTAATATTACATATTATACTAAAATTAAAAAATCGATTATGCACTTTTTTTTACGCCAACAATCAGAGTAAATTTTTGTAACCTATTTTGAAAGCGTTTACCAAAAGCCCTATTTTCAAAATATACTGTTGGAAAATGGACCGGAGTAATCGCTTTCTGCCCCCGAAGCAAGAGTCTGCGTACGCTTATGCTATGGGTATGCACGAAATCAAACAAACATTATATATTATTATAAATCACTCAACTGCACCACAGAATTGTATAATATAATGTAATACTTCTGAAATATAATAGCTCGCTTCGCTAAATCTATTTCAAATATCATTGTAATATTATATGTATTATACACTTTGATTTTAATACGGGACGATGCTTGATGGGTAGCAGCCCACGGGTTAGGTATTTTAATTTCCGGTCGGAACTTCACCATAGCTATTGTCTTGCTAATTACTTACTACAACTTGTATGGTTGTATTGTACCTTTATATATTACACTGCAGCAGATATACTACAAATCTCTTTTATTGTCATATTTTATGAAACCCTATGGGTATCTATAACATATATTATTTAAATATTTAACGTGCATGTACGTATAATCACAGAACAATATTATATAATATATAATATAATATTGTTCTAATATTGTATTATATTATATTATAAAGTCACATCGTATTTGGCGCAGATATTGTTGTGTTTCTCTTTAGGAGATTGAGATTAGCGCAAGAACTCGGAAGGGTGCAGTACAGTGGTGCAAATATATAATTTCTTCAATGGGCGGGTCCATATACTTGTTAGAACGTTACGAAACGTTTTTCATATTATTTGGGTAATAAACACCCACCCATTATAGGTATGACCCAAGGGAGGGAGGGGATTTTTCAAACTTAATCTGGTTGCGCCACTGGTGCAGTAGTATTGCAGTGGACTATATAATGATGGAACTGGATGTTGTTGAGCATTTTTTATTTTTCGATAGTATTTTTTTCAATAATTGTCAGTTATTATAATATACCGACTACACTACTACAGGTACGCGACTGACGTAAAATTGTATTTCAATTAAACTAGAACTCTTCATAAACAACATAATATTATTTATTAAATTATTTCGTTATGAAAATTCGGCAACTTTGCACAAAAATTTCGGGTAAAAAAAAACTTAAACAATCGTGTAACTCAAAAATTAGGCAAAATATGTATAATTTATAAAGTACGTAAATATACCTAACGTGTATAATACTATGACCAATATAAGATCATCCTATAAACGAGTAAAGGGCGTAACCAAATGGCTCTAAGCCACTACCAGATAGGTAGCCAATGTTTAGACAAACTATTATAAAGCCCTTAATGAATATAATATTATTAAGATTCACCGAAATGTGATGAAACGTTCGTCGAGTTTTTATGCATGCATCTACCAGCAATTAATTTATAGTTAATTGGTTTTTTTTTTTTATTTCAAAACTTTTTAAATTTGTAATAGGTAGATAGTTAATAGTAAGTAAATCGATTATAAATTATAAAATTATTAATATATTACATTATGAAAATAATTAAATTAAATTTTTTGTTAGTCATATAACATAATATTTCATCACAAATATTATATTATGTAGGTATAGTAATAATAAACGGCAACACTTCCAGTTTAAAGGTTTACTACGACTTTTATAGTGTTATATTATATTTTGACCTTTGTTAATCTTTATAAATGTATACAGGGTGTATCTTATGTCATTGTACGCGGTGTTTTTTGACGATTACGGAACGATGATATGGAATTTCGTTAAAACGAAAAAAGACGTGTTTCTTTATTTTTAACAAGCAATTTTTTTATAACAATTTCAAAATTTTTAAACACGCAGGTGTACCAATAGCAAAATCAACTTTTTTTTTCAAATGGTAACCACTATATTTTTTAATGGATTCTGGTAAAGCTTTTTTTTTGAACATTTTGGTAGTCGAATCGTCAATTTTGGTTCGCTAATTTATTAACTATGGTCTTCCAAATATTAGTAAAATATGCATTAATACTTTTAATTAAAATAATGGGTATAGGTTTAATTTACAAGCGCTAAACAATTTTTTCTTATAACTACCATTTGATACACTACAATAGTTGAATCGGTAATCTAATGACACCCTCAAAAAAAAAAAAAAACAAACATAGTTGTTTGTAAACATACTTCATTATTTTTATTTTAACATACAATCATAAAAATCAATATTATTATAATATCCAAAACTAAAAAGGATCGAAAGGGATGAATTACAACTCCTAAGTTCATACTTTGAATGCGATACCATTATAGGGAATCTATGGTTAAAATATCAAGTTTATACTTTATACCACTACGAAAAGAGCACAACAAAACATTGCACTTTTTTCGTTGCACATATTAATGTCAACAATCGAATACCATTTACCAATTTACCATTATTACCTTAGCCACCTACCTAATTAAGAATTCAAATTTATGATATTGTAAGAAAAGTAACTGTGATGAAAAAAATGTAAAGTAATTAATTACGATTAGAAAAATAAATTAAAATAATAATATTGATTTTTATGATCGTATGTTAAAATAAAAAAAATGAAGTATGTTTACAAACAATTATGTTTGTTATTTTTTTTTTTTTTTTTTGAGAATGCATTAGATTACCGATTACCGATTCAACTATTGTAGTTTATCAAATGGTAGTTATAAGAAAAAATAGTTTAGCGCTTGTAAATTAAACCTATACCCATTATTTTAATTAAAAGTATTAATGCATATTTTACTAATCTTTGGAGGACCATAATTAATAAACTAGCGAACCAAAATTGACGATTCGACTACCAAAATGTTCAGAAAAAAAAGCTTCACCAGAATCCATTAAAAAATATAGTGGTTACCATTTGAAAAACAAAAGTTGATTTTGCTATTGGTACACCTGCGTGTTTAAAAATTTTTAAATTGTTATAAAAAAATTGCTTGTTAAAAATAAAGAAACACGTCTTTTTTAATTTTAACGAAATTCCATATCATCGTTCCGTAATCGTCAAAAAACCCCGCGTACAATGACATAAGATACACCCTGTATATCGTATTTTGCAGCTGTATAATATTTTTGTGAAAGCTTGGGACCATCAATAAATATATTACGTTCTCTCCAAGCATTCCAATCCGTCACATTAACTATTAAGAATTATCACTGACGCCCTCTGGTATACATAAATAACACGCATCTTTACATAATGGCCTCCATTTATATAGTTTTACCAAACTTACATAAATACTTTATTTTTTAATTCGTGCCAAAGTATAAGTATACTCCAACAACCGTCTGTAGTCCAACACATATCTTTTTTAGCAA